>JARDVY010000296.1:1075000-2275000 GCA_029030555.1 Ornithoptera alexandrae | reverse complement strand
AGTAGTAAGAACGTAAAATAGCTCTTCGTATTATATATTAAATGTTCTCATAACAATTAAGATGGGTTAAATTCTATTTTCGCCGAAAGTCGGATAGCTAACAAAGCGAGCTGATTATTTTCAAACAGGCGCGGTATTTTATTTACCATCTTTTTCGTTATCTAGATTATTATAATGATGATTTTACTCCTATTTGGTAGATTATGGTTTGTACCTAGTTTCTTTTCAGATACCTTAATTGTAAATAGTAAATTAGTCATCTCTTTCGCATGTCAATGTAAAATGGATGACTAGCTGTTCCCCGGCCGCTTTGATGGCCGTGGTATAAAATTAGACTTATAAAATTTGTCTGAAATATTACTTGAGAGCAACCGCAACCGTAACCGCAAATGACTTTCTATAGCCATCGTTACTATAGCAACCGCATAAGTAATACAAAATGATTTTTTTTATAAAATATAATTAGAAATAAAATTAAGTATCTACTAAATTCAAAATATAAAAAGCCTATAACCATATACAAATCATTCGGCGTCGAATGGTTATGTTCCCATGTATATACGTTCACTAGTTTTCACGTGATTGTCAAACAAACATTTAATCCTTACAAATCGCAGGCAATGATTTTAGGTAGTAACCAACTTCGCAGCTCACATGATTTTTCCTCTATCCCAGCATGCTCATTAATAACAAAGTCCTTTCTTACTCCGAGACTTAAAAACTTGGGCATAATTATGGATTCCAAGATGTCAGGGACAGCGCATATTACTAATTTAAGTAAAAAAAATTAATTACAGCATGAGTTCTTTAAAATGTCTCCAGAGTTTTGTATCAATAAATACCAAAACTTTATTCGTACAATCTCTTATTCTCCCCATCCTGGAATCTGCTGACATTTGCTTTTTGGATGCAACTAAACAAACTTGAGCGCTTGCAAAACTTGTGTATTCGTTGTTTTTGGACTCAAAAAGTTTGACCACATTTCTATGTTTCGGAAGCAGCTCAAGGGACTCCCTATCCGTCTTCCCAGGAACACACGCTTTCTTTGTTTCCTCCACAACATCCTACATAATCCGTCATATCCATTGTATTTGCGAGTTGGATTCTTCTTTGCTCACTCACCCAACGTAGAAAGTAGATTTCATCTAAGAACCCTTCTCAAATTTCCGTCCCACAGTTCCGAATCATATTCTCATTCTTTCGCTATACATGCAGTATGACTCTGGAGTGCACTTCCTCCGGCAATTTGCGAGGTTAGGACACTGGCACTATTTAAAAAGCGCGTTAAAGAACATTACTTTGCGCTGTCTTGATACCTATAAGTTTGAATTTGTTTTGTTTTTCTCCTCTCTTTTTAAGCTATTTTAAATCATGTTTAGTTTAGTTTATAAGTTTTCTTCTATAGTATTAACAGAGTGCAACAGGTTCACTGTCACTTTAAACAAATCTCCCAACCACAGGCCTACTCTCCCCAACGGGTTCCTTGTCGTGGCGGAGGGGCTTAGTAACACACGGTCAAGAACCGTCGTCCGCGCGACTGCGGGAGGCCGAGCAGGAGGCGCGCTGCATGTTCCGGCGCGCCCTGGAAAGGGTGGATTCATCCCTCCCTCCCGAGGTGGGGCTGCGAAAGCGGCCAGCGCCGGCACAATCGCGGTTGTGAGCAAAAGCGTTCCCATGACCCTGCCATCAGGTAAGGCGGAACATCGTGGGGGTTTTAGCCAGTGCAAGTCCGACATAACCCGTCCTTGTCCCCGTGAGGACGAGTATGCATAGGCGTTTCCCCCACGTAAAACAAAATAAAAAAAACCACAGGCCTACAGGAAGAAATTTCATATTGGAATAAGTAGTGCCCTTGCACTTATTTCTATGTATGTTATATTCTCATTGTAATTTCTGTGTGCATAAATAAATAAATAAAATAAATAAAAGAAAACCCATTTTCATTATATAGGGTGGCGCAAAAATAACCTTATAAAAAGTACCTTATTGCCTGTGTTATAAGGTACTTTTTATAAGGTTATTTTTGCGTCACCTATATATATAAAGAAGATGATAAATATATTCAAAAGTATTACGAAGACAATTATGCCATACTAATGTTCTTATCAAACAGCATTCTTCAAAATTTTGATAACCTACTTCACTTATTTCTTGGTGTCACACGCCATATATAGACTACGAATAACTATTTTGAAAAGGTCCGATTTAGATAATTATTTTATAGAATATCCCAGGGTATAGTCGTAAATTTTTTTTATATCAGCTATTATAGAATGTTAGCTTCTATGTTCGAAGATACAAATATTAAGCGAGTAACCCAATCTTGTCTCATAGCTTATGTAATGGTGTGAATGGATTTCATATCGCATTCAATTAAACAAACAAGTCACAAACGCGACACTTAATTAAGTTACGCACTGACACTAACAATCCTCAACCGGGAACGTATTCAGGGACCAAATTTGATCCATCCACAACTCCATAGTACTAACAGGGTACACTGTGCTTTAGGCGGGCGTGCGGCGAAGTCAATCGGGTAAAGGTTCGCTTACACTGAAGAAATACACACCGTACAAAATAAATTGACCATTTTTATCGTAAACGGTAATAAACATTCAATTCTACTGCAGATCTTCCCCGAAAGTGAAGTGAAAACTAAATATATACTATAAGTTTAAATTATTGAGGATATTCAAAGAACTTCGTATAATTTGTTGATGTCTATAAGTGTTTTCAAACTTATTAGCCTTAATAACAAATTTAAATGTTAATTGACAATGTATGTTAACTAGTTAATACTTTTTTCAAGAACTTATAAAATGTAGACATGAAATGTGGTACCTTTTTATCATTAACGTAATATATTATGAAATGTTTGCACAGTAGTCGCCTAGATAGTAAACTCAAACGTCACCAAAAAAAGCTTTTATGATTATAAGAGGAGTGTTTAAAACGGGCCTTTTTAAGTTAGTCTCTTTGAATTTGGGGAGTTTGAAAGGTTTCCAGTTTCGTCTTGCAACAATTTCCAACCCCAACCGTAGGGTGAACAATGGGGAATGACCTTAAGGTGGAACACCGGGCGCATGCGTATACCGCCCCAGCTAGATCTGTCATGGCGGCTCAGTCCGCGTATCGACGCCGAGCTGTCAGGCGTTTATTGCTTCACGTTGTGTAATATAATTGCAAAAAGTACGAGAATAATTGAAAAAGCATCTTACAGTGTTCGTGCTGAGTGTCGAGGGTGACAGTAATCAAGTAAACGGAGTGATAGGAGCCGTTGCGCGTAATAAAGCGGACCTCACCGCTCCGAACCAGTTGTAAGTAGTTCAAAGAAAATAATTCGCTGATGCTACACTGAAAAGTAACGACTTAAGGCTATAAAGCTAGTTTTTCAGTTCACTTATTATCAACGTTTATAACTTTATATTAATTTCATGATAATTATTGTAATTATATCAAGGTATCGATTTTAAAAAGTTTTAAAGCTTTCTTGTTCACCTTGATCGTACTACGAGCAGTAATGCTTATGTTTTTAATTAATAATTTATATGTATATTGTATATTTAAAAATTAATAATGTTTAAACCATATTATTAATTGATAAACTACGTCTAAAAAGGTTGTAAGGTAAATGTTCTCGAAAATTATTTGTGTATATAACACATATTTTTATTACGAACTAGTAACATTAACATTTCCTTTTTCATTTTATTAGCATAATTAAAGAAGTAAAGTAGAACGCCAAGAAAATGTAACTGGAAATTATGACTATGAACTTTTCTTTTGAGTTAAAACTTTAGTTTTTTTATTCTGAATTTTATACCTTAAGAATAACTATCAAATTTCTTTGCAATACATTTTTGCCGAGCTTCTTTATATTTTAAATCCTATACAACTATTTTTTTTTTTAATTAATTTCACCAACTTTAATTTTCACTCAAATACTTATAAATAAAAATGTTAATTGAAAAATATGTACAGTACTTCAATGCTCGTTATTTTTTTTATCGACGTTGGGCCAACTTGACCTCAATTTCATGTGATGTTAAGTCACAAAGAGGCCGAAGATGGTGAAGAGTGCTCGCAGTACATAGCAACGATATTATTGTGGTAGATTTACATTTTGAGAGTAGTAGCTAATGAATAAGCGATATACTTCAATATATATTACGTCGATACCAGGTAATTTATGATTATGGTGGTTATAATACGTATAGCCTTTACGGTAATACATGGTTACACTCTTTTAGAATAATCTTGACATTCTGGCTATATGGAAGGACGAAATATACCACAGGTGTTCATAAAAATTAACTACAGCTTCAGCATGATAGATGATGTATATAGTTATACAAAATATATCCATTATCTAATGTCAGCAACGCAGTTATTGGTTCCTAGGCGTTGCGGCTGTCCACACGCAAAGGAAACTTATTGTGGACCATCCATATATGTATATATACTTATATTCTGGTTCCTGAAACCGCTTGTATACTTAATTCTGTATCCGCTTCTATAGTTAGTAAGAAATCCTTAAAACATATCAGTGTTATGCGGGATTTCTTTTCATTAAAATTCTCTCAGTGGTCACGTTCAATACTTTGCGAAGGGCCCTGGGGTCTCTTATTACTCATGCAGGTGCCTCATTGCTACGTTAATCACGAGACGAGTCATACTTCGTATTCATCGTCTTCCTCGGAGCTGATTGACCCTTTTAATTGCCTTTTGACATAGGGAGATGTTACCATAGTAATTCATAATAGTCCGAGTCTATAGTATTGATGCTACTTCTGATTATTTAGATATCGTTTGGGCTCCACGTTCGCAACCCTTATATACGTTGAGCTGTATTAGTTGGTGAAACGACTAGCAGCATTAAACATCGTCAGATAATAGACCAGATTTTTTTTATTCTGCGAAGTATCGAGGCGAACGAGAGATTCATCTGATGGCAAGTGTCCATAACAACGCGGCACAAGTTAGGATGATATACACAGCACACCACTGCTCGTTGCCTTAACATATTAGAGTTACCTTCCAAACTGGAACATACTACTGTTTGGTGGCAGAAACGAGAGCTGCGATGGTACCTACCTATACAATCACCAGCAACGGAGATCTACCACCAACAAGTATATATATATAACGTATATATATATAATACATAACGTATAAGTGAGGGCAATTAACGCCTGTAATTATTTATATTATTATATTAATGATTTACTCTAGAAAAGCGATTCCTATCCTGTGGTATAGATGCCCCTAGGGGTACGTAGAATACCACTGGGGGTACATGAAAATTATTTTGGTCATGGAGACATCAAAACAGTTAACTCACATAAATATTATTACACAATATGAAGATCACAATATATAATTTAAAATGAACTTTATAACTAATAACTTACTAAAGTGCTAGAAAGGGGAGAGAAATAGTGTATATTTCAAGGTTAAGATTAACAACAGATAGAGAAATGAGCCACATTGTTTGGATTAGATATGGTGTTATCAGGGGATGGGTACTCATAAATGAAGAGTTAATTAAGGGCTACGGGAACAAAGAAAGTTTGAGAAGCAATAAACTAAGCTAACATTTGATTTTTGTTATGACAATTAATATTGTCTAGAGATAATAATAAACCGCGAAGTCTCTGCTATAGTTGGACACATTCCAAGTGAGGGTGGTAACTTATGCAATTAACTTGTGCAAACTGGTAAATTGTGCAGTTATCTTAAACGTACGTGATCAAGAAGTCATAAAGTTCCATAAAAACTCTGTAACACTTGGCACCGAATTATCTCGTCACAAGTGTCTCTTCATAACTAACTTTGCAGTCTCTCATCTTTTTTTAAACCTAGGTCTCTTCAATAGACAACCTATCCAATATTACGCTTCCACCGGTTGATTTCTTGAGATTTTTATCAGGTCGTCAAGATTGCTTGTTATTTCTTAATAGCATATTTTATTGGAAGAACTCATTTAACCATTGTTGGCAGAACTTAAAAATATCTTAATTGAATACAGCCTGTTCCTTATAAATATTTTTCGCAAAACTTAATCTCTTTAAGAAATATACTCTATATCTGTTAGTTTTAAAAATTTGAACGGATATCTTTATTTAGTTCCTGATCTCCTGCTTTCATAGCACAAGCAGGTAGATCAAAGAAATTACAAGTTACTAGCTAAACTTTAAATTTAGAAATTGAATATAAATGTGTTTAAGAAACCCTTTCGCAAGTATCCAATTTGCATTTAATAAATACGATATTCAGCAGTAACGTTTAAGTGAATTCTTCATTTTAGATCAATATCTCAGACTAGACGATATGCTGTAAAAGAGAAAAGTATTTGAATCATAAATCTCTTTTTTTTACAACTTATTTCATATGCAGATATCATGTGATCGTTGTCCAAACAATTTCACTAGCTAAGTTTATACTCTAACATACTCATAAGTAGCTCGCTGACCTAATGGTTAGAGCGTGCAGCCTTAATTCCGAAGGTCGCTGGTTCGAATCTCGGGATGTACCAATGACTTTAATTTTTATGTAATGTACATTTGTAAACTTTAGTTACAACAGCGAAATAAAAACGGTGAAGGAAAACATGGTGAGGAAACCTCCACATGACTGAATTCATTCTAAGGTGTGTCTGAAGTCACCAGTCCGCATTGGGTCCGCGTGGTGACTATGGCCCCATCGCCCTCATATTGAGGGTAGGCCTGTGTTCCAGGTGGGGGCGTAAATTGGCTGGTATTGTATACTCTAACATTTGACTGAAGAAACATGTAACTAGTTTAATATTTATTTTAGAACATCTTTAATATTAAAATTGAGAATTTCAATAATGTTAAGATAATCTAAAATACAGTTTAGATCTCAAAATATTCACGACGTTAAACCAGAAGCTGAAAATTTGCACCGACAGACGAAGCGAAGTTAACGACACGAGGACGTTACATGAAGATGCAATAGTGGACGTTCAATGAATAAATTTACTGCAATCCAACCAAATCCTCTCATATTGGACAACGCACGCGTCTAGCATCTCCTGATGGCCTAGATTTAGACTTATTATATAGATTTCAAGAACGACAAAACGAGCAAGATACTCTACTGGTAAGATACGCCCTCTCATAACAATGTGGTGCTAGATACGATGACATACATCACATTGTACAGGGGTAACGAGATTTAACATGTCTTAAAGCGACGAGCTCAATGTGGTGTTGTGTATATCATACTAATAAGCTCTTCATTCTTATAGGCAAGCGTATCACTTACCGTCAAATGTAGCTGGTTTCATCGTTTCTTCGAATTAAAAAAAAAAGTAATTTCACTAGCTGTCTCTCTCTCAAGGTATTTATTTAAGGTCGAACTGTCTGAGGATCATGACATCCGAACGAAATATCTGAGAATTGTTGTCAGCGATGGGATTGCTCTCCGGAGCGGAAGATCAGCCTGTCGTTAGCTATATCGCTTTTCAAAGCGGAAAACGATAAAAATAGAATCTCGTGGTTTCTGGGAACAGAGTTTATATATTATTGGTATTGAAACACTTTACACAATTAGTATTTTGTTTTACTATGCTATGACAACGTGTCGTGATATCTGTATACGTGTATATTTTTACATATATTTAGTTACAGCCAAATTGGTAATATAGTAATATTTGTATATTTCTATTCGGCGGTAGGAAGAAGGGTTGTGTCGTCATCTAAGCAGACTTTTTCTGGTAAACTACGGCCATTATACATTGGAAATTCTGAACTGAAAGGTAATGAAACCAACATAATTGTAACGTCTTAAACCTTTAAAGTTTTCCCATTTTTCCAACAGTTTCTCATTACGACGTCATTTTTCCTTATTATTTGCGCTCTGCATTCAACTTTTCCCCGTACACTTAACGAGTTCTTTCGACCGTTCCCCATGTTTTTATTAACTTCAGCTTTGAGGTTTGCCAGTCTATTTATCTTATAAAAAACCAGGAGTTTTGTGGTGGGGTGCGGGGTCCTTGGTCAGTGACAACGCACGCAGCAAAATCAGCGCTATATTGATAATGACAGCGATTTAAAATACAGAGCAAGTTACTAAGAGCAACAGTATTACGAAGATCCAGAGAGATCCAGTTAATGGATATAATTGTATACTCTGTAACGACTTAGTGACTAAGTTCTAAGATAGATACAGTGGTATAGTCCGTTAATGACTCGTTGAGCTAAGACCATATACACAAAAATGTACGAACGTTATATGTATTTGTATTATGATATATGAATAGCGCGATCTATTGTTTGTGGTTGCGCCATCTGTTGAGATTTATTTAAAATTTCTTGTTACATAATACTTTTCTTAATGATTTCCATTTAAAGTAATTAACAGGGGAAAATTGTGAGAACTTTATATAATAATATTAGCTATAAGCAACCTATTCATCGTCCCCACTACTCCAAATGGGAGGCGTTATCTCACAAGATAGACAAGGCTATTTATCTACGCTGGCAGCAGGTTCGGTGAAAACTCAATAAACCTTTATTAAATTGGTTTTTTGTTTGTAATTAAGCTTCAACGTCACACTTTGTTAAGTGACCGTGATGGTGAAGTGCGTTCATCTAGAATAGTCTTCATACGTTGACAGCAGGAACACAGCAATGCTGTTATAGCGACAGGAGTTAATATAACATTTATGAAAACAAATCAGGTGTAATTTTTTATAGTAATTATTATATAAAAATTAAGCGAAGGATCAATAAAAAAAATCTACTATATTTATTGGAGTTGTCTTTCTGTTACCGAAGACCTTTTAGGTATGTACCACCGCAGCTTTTATATCTGCCTCCAAACAGTAATGTGCAAACTTTATTGTGTTGCGGTTTGAAGGGCGTTGTGGCTAGTGAAATTACTTAGATAACGAGTCTAAATGTATGTATGTCCCATATCACAATATGATGCAGTGTATGTCGTTTTAACCAGCATCACATTTTAATGGGTATATTTATTGTCAGGTGATCAGTCCGTGTTGCTCATCTTGTCGTTTTGTCGAATTTACAGGGCAGCTGTGTCCAACAGTGCGCATCTATCCATTGAGATGATGATGATGACTGTTATATTATACAGGGATGCAATGTACATTATTAATATAGTATGATTTATATTAATTCTTTCATTATACTTTTATTTACAATCTTCTGCAGCAGCCGTGTTTGCAGCGGGTAATTCGATTAAACAAATGACCCGTCGTTTATTTGCTGCGGCGTTTTTTTTTTCTGAATCCAGTTGAAAAACTGAAAATGTTTAATGGAAAGCAATTCAGTAATGTCGAATGCCGATGATTCGATTTATTTTTTTAACGCATGGAAATTTTTATGCGAAACGTTTCTCATATTCTTATTTGTTTCATTAAAACTTAATATGATAGTTATGTCATGAAATAAAATAAAAAATGTCGATACAATGTATAACAAAGGTAAAATTGGAAAATATCTAATATTATTTGGACTGTTAAATAGTTTTTCTCCAGAGTTAAGTTCATTTAAAACGCGATCTGCCGATAGGGACCTTCCATGCTATAGAGAGCAAAAACGGGAAATTCAATATTTTAGTGTACAACAAATAAATACAAATTTTCTGAACAATAACAATTTTTGTTTTCTGTTTGTCACTTTGAAATATTTATTATTTATATTAATATAGCATAGATAAGAAACCAATAGTTTCTCTAATCAATACAAATGAAACAGATGTTTTAAAATTGCAGGTAGAAAAAAAAGGTAATATAAAATTACTTATAAAGAAATTAATGAAAAAATATGTGAAATTTTAAATTAACAATAATTTAAAAAATCTAATTAATTTTTTTTTTCTGTACTATTTATTATCTGGCAATTTTATTTTGTAAAGTATTACATAATATATTTAAAACAAACGTAGACGCTTTGATTTGGTCGAGTTATCGAAGTAATGTATTTTTTCCTATTATATTTGAGCTAGTATTATTAATTGAATCATTTTGTAATGAATGTATGAGGCTATGCAAAAATAAAGGGCCCCGCATAAAACGTCCCCTCGTTTATAATGCTATACGTTCATCCCGCGATATTTCTCCATCGCTACACCGAGCTTACATCTAAAAGTTGACTTTGGGAAATGAAAAATTATTTGCTATCCCGCTGACATGAAAAATTCCCCCCTCCACGTTTGCTTAGCGATCCTTCTTCATACTTTTAAATTAAAAAAAATTGGAATGAAAATCTAATGGAGAGATTTTAGAGTCATCAGTTACCAAAGTAGTAGCAAGATCAAAATCTTACTTGCTATCTTTTACTGAGTTACGGATATCACATTTGTCGATAATAGCACTTTATAATCTAATTTGGATGTTAACATTATTAGTAATAACAACCAGTTCAATGTTTCCATTACTGGGACTCGGCACTTCCTCTCACAAGGTTACTTCCTTGTGAAAGGATGTGCCGAGTCCCAGTAATGGAAACATTGAACTGGTCCCAGTTAAGGCTATTTATCTAGCAAGGTTATCAGATATCACATGTCCTATGATAGCTGTTTTTCTTGGAACAGGTTGGTTTCTCCACGATGCCGATCCGATTCCGTCACCGAAAATCAAATCTGCATCTTGTTTACAAATTAAGACATGCTTTCACTCCCGTTAGTTTTATGCTACCATTGCACCACTTTGTATTCATCATCGTGAGACTTAACAGTTTCACTAGCTATAGCAGCGTTCAAACCAGAACGAAACGATATTTGTACACCATGTTTGGCGGCAGAAGTATACGATTTGGACCTTGGTGGTCTCCAGAAACAGAGACCTACAACCATCAAATTACGCTATGACCTCGCTGTACCACAACTTAGGCGTACATTGAAAAATTTACAGAAAACCGTATTCGACGCGGATTACGAAGAGTTTTATTAAAATTGGGGGTTGAGATCTTCGTACCTGTGAAGGGGGAGAAAAGTGATATTTTATCTAGTAAGCCACTTTATATTGGGTGGAAGTTTTGTGTGTAAATCTTACCTAGCGAATAGTGCCTGAGACTAATATATGTAGCAGAGCTTTCCTCTCTCAACGAATCAATTCGTATATGAATATGTAGATTCACTTCCTCTTTGCCGAAACTGGAGGTTTTTTCTACTTTACCTTCGTAGAATATATTCTTGTACTGTCTGAAGGCGACAACCACAATGTGGTGTAGTGCACATCATTCTGATTAGCGTCAAATTAAAGCTTATGCTCGTCTCTTCGCTTTAACAAATGACAGAAAATTTGATAATTAATATTGTTGTTAATTGCTTGCGTAACGTAGCTACTCATAATCTAAAGGCTCTATTCTGTTATTCTCATTTCGTATTTTTTTTTTTTCAACCAAAAGACGGCAGGAGCGGGACGTTCACCTGACGACAACGAGGGGTTAGTGAGGATGATATAGACATCACCTCATTGTACTCATTGCTTCGAGATATAAGATCTTGAGTCTGGTTACCCCAGTAATTACTACGCTACTGTTCGGCGGCTTCATTAGCGGGTGGTACCTATTTGAACGGTCTCCGCCAATAGAGAGCGGATATCAAAATATTATAGCGGAAGAGTTGCGATCGAGTACGCTTTACTTAGATGTAAATATGGGTCGATTGGACTTTACTAAAACTTTTAATTGAAATTGTACATTTTAATTAACCGGTTATTTAATTCTAATGGTGGTTTAATTAAATTTACAGCCCCACCGTTAACGTTGTCCGGTAGCTCATTTATAATTGATTAATTACAATCGCCCGGAGCGAAAACAATCGGCGTTTGTTGACTGGTTCATTCATTATTGTGAATTTTGCTTTAGATTGACTTTAATTAATTTTTAATGATATTTTTTTTTATCTCCTTTACACCCTTAATTAATTATAATGTACAATAGCCTGTTTTCATATTTGTAAATATTATTTATGAAGAAATTATGACACCGGTGGACTGGTGGGTAAGTCTCTGTTGCAAAGACCGTCTAGGTCTACCGCAGCGCATGTTTCTGCCGACAAACACTAGTATGCAAACATTATCGTACTCCGGTTTGTAGGGCCGTTGTAGCTAGTGAAATTACTGAGGTAACGAGACTTAATATCTATGTCTTAAGGCGAGGTATACAGTTTTGTATATTGTCTAACATTCGTAATAATGCAAAGTTGTTAATAGTCGTATTGCTTACCAACAGGTGAACGTTCCGCTCGTCTAGAATTGATAGATAGATATTGACTTGAAGGTTGTTAGGCCAAGCCTTAACAATCTAGTGTTTGTGTTCGTCGCCTTTAGACATGAATTGTCAAATCTCATTGCCTAAGTAATTTCGCTAGCTACAGCGCCTTCCTAACCGGAACACTGTAATGTTTGAAGACAGAAGTAGGCGTTGTGGTGGTACCTAAATAAACGGTCTATAGAAAGAGGTACATTTACTACAAGTAAAAGAATAAGTAAGTTTATTAGACAAAATCCAAAAAACATTCTTTATTTTTCCGTCTCTAGGGTTAAGCGAGATGAAAAGCGCAGTATCCTGGAAAAGCTTATTGGGAAAGGTGTTGTTATCTTTGGAATTATTCCTCCTTTAGTAGACGTTCCCACGGCTTGTATAATACAAAATAATATGGAGTATTTACTACACCGTAGTATATATCGAAGGGAAAAAAAGATAAATATATCCTTTGCCTTTAGTTGCTCTTTCTCCCACACAGGGTATATTCTACGAAGACATACGTCTTACAATGTTTGCTTTAACTTTAAAATATCCACAAAAAGATTAAAATAGGCAGAGTATTATTTTATTAATTCTCCTTCTATCATATTATTATAGTCATGCCATATATACTTTGATATAATTGTATATTATTAAGAGTTAAGTATATGTATAGATATTATTATTTCATTTATTATCATCTCAACTTACAGACGTCCTTTCCAGATTTATGTCTGTATATTTCTATATATAAATACTGTAATATCTTCAGTATAAAATAATATATATCTCATACGTATAATATACATTTTATTGTTATTTACCCTTAATAAAAAACCAATAAAACAATGTCGCTATTGGGGGTTTGTTTGATGAATTTATTGCTGTTCTTAAGAGCGCTATCGATAAAAAATGTTAATTAGAAATTGTTTGTACACGTAAACTTTGTTAAGACTTAAAAGCTTATGATAAGATAAATTGCTCTTCCGAATTGTTTTTATTATCTTCAAACAAGTTGTTTAAGCCGAGATTGTTATTAGTACAATAACAAAATATAATATATTCACGTTGACTCAGTTTTATCGCCTTTGGTAAAGGAATATGGCGCGGGTGATGATCACATAATTATGAGATGAAAACTCTACAATCTGTATGTAAAAATTTATTTCCGACAATTCATTGCGAGGTTCGTATACTGGTGGTACCACTGGCAAACATTACTGTGTTCCGGTTTGAACGGCGCTGTAGCTAGTTTAATTAACGCGACTCGACATCTTGTCTCAGGCGACGAGCACAATATAGTGCTGTATATATCATCTTAACTATCGCCACGTTATTATGGGCAGGCGTACCACTTACCATCAGGTGAACACCCAGCTCGTCTCGTCGTTTAATAAAATGAAAAAATCTATGCTATTTGTTTTATACTCGTGTACCAAGTTAATTTTTCTTTGCACAGTTTACTATTTATCTTACCCCCCAGAATTAATTAGCAGGGAATGTTATTTTGGAATTAAGTCTTGTGTGTATATTAAATGGAGAAGTAACACAGAGTCAGTTAAACACAAAATTATAAAAAAATTAACAGGTCTAGTATTACACTATACATATAAAACTATATAATCTGGATAATATGTAAGAGAATGAGATTTACATATATATATATATTGAGATGCTAAACAAAGACAGAGAGCTATTGATACACTTTTATTAATTGAAGTAGGAAAGAATGAAATGGAGAAAGAGAGAAATTGTAAAGCACTTAACATTTGATTCAATATATATTTTTTTTGTTATATACTTTTCCAACATCCGGTTTCACCTGTCCATTTACCTGTCGTATAGTATTGTACCAACGTTACTGTGTTCCGTTTTGAAGACTGTTGTAGCTAGCAAAATTACTGGGGTAACAGGACTTGATATTTTGTCGTCTCAAGGCTGCTAGTGCTGTATATACCATCCTAACTAACGCTGTTATCATTGGCAGGTATATCACTTACCATCAGGTGATCATCTCGCCGCTTAGAAATAACAATCATACGCTAAAGCCTGTTTTTCCTTTTATAAAAACAAATTCACACGGTCTTAAAAATGAAGATGTTAAAAAATGAAAGATTTACACAATTATGTTCCAGTTACATACAATCAAACATACAAAAGACTTAATTAAGCCATTGTTTGGTAATTGGCATACAATTGACGCTTGTGTGCATAAATACAACGATGAACAGCCGTAACAGTAATCAACGGCGAATGAAAACGTGGAAAGCTTCAAAAACTCAATCAAGTCACGAGGGGAGCACAAAGTGTGTCGTTTAGCTGTAAATGAAAAAAAAAACATACCATTTTTGAAGCAAATTATAACAGGTTTGTAATACAGGGTGGCGCAAAAGTAATCCTCCTATCAGAAAATGCTATAAATTTTGCCTTGATGTAAAAAAATTAAAAGACCAAATAAAAATAATCCACAAGAAGAATCAAAGTTTTTCGTTTTTTTTTTTAAATTAAAGCCAAAAAAAAATGAAAAACTTTGATTCTTCTTGTGGATTATTTTTATTTGGTCTTTTAATTTTTTTACCTCAAGGCAAAATTTATAGCATTTTCTGATAGGAGGATTACTTTTGCGCCACCCTGTATAATTGGTGTTCATGTTATTTTTTAACATTTATCACCTCTTCAATTTATTTCATCGCCGTATAAGCAACAGGGGGCGGGTTTGAAGCCTGGGTGGCCTTCTCTGCCTTACCCTGTAGTCTTAGGATATTAAGAATAGGAGTTATACCCCGCCTGTCGTAGAAGGAAACTAAGATAGTGTTCTAGATCGTAAGCTTTGATACCTTTATGGTTCATTAAGCGAGCTCATGTGATGTAGATGAGGGTTGCGGCCCTTTCTGGGACGTACTTAGACGCAGTGCAGAGAAGTGCGTTCCATAGGAGATTACGGTCCCCTCCGTAACGCAGTGAAGATGAATACCGAAGAGGGTTTGAGGGTGAAAAAATCCTATGTAACCTTGTCTTACCTCTAGAAGCAACTTAACGGTCATGAACTTCTGAATAGTAGACTCTAAATCTTGCGTCATCTAAAATGACAAGACGAGCTGATCGTTAACCAATTCATACAATGGTACGCCTGCTCATAGTAATGTGGTTATAGTTAAGATGGTATACATCCCATTGAATTTTACTGGTGGTTACTTTAGGCGTTTACCACCACAGCTCATATTTCTGCGGCTAAACTATAGTGTGCAAACATTACTGTGTACCAGTTTAAAGTGTGTTACAGTTAGGGATGTTATTGGGGTAACGAGAGATAAGGTCTCAAGAAGACGAGCACAATGTGGTGCTGTATATCTTCTTACCCAGCGCCCCGTTGTTATGGGCAGGTGTATCACTTACCACCAGGTGAATATCTCGATCATTTCGTCTCTGCGTGGATTAAAAAAGAATATGAAGACGGTGGATGGTCATACCGGTTATGCGATAGTCCAATTACTTAAGGTCCGGATGTTAAAGAGTTCATGTTGCATTACATATTTCTTTTAACACAAAATGAGAAGCGGATGTCGCGTAATGTATTCGTAAAAAAACACACTCCAGCTCTGAAAGATTACGACAGCATCACTGACCCGGAAACTAAGAATGTAATACACGTGTTTTGTATAAATATAGAGCTGAAGATAAAATGCGACGTAAATTTTTTTAAAGATACAGTTGATGAGGAAAATAGATGTGCGGAAATGATATCTTCACAATATCAGCCACTGTAGTTAAGATTAGTAAAAAATACTGTATTACATTGTTATTGAATTAAGTCTGTTTTGAAGAAAGAATATAAAAAAAATATATTGTTTTTGTGTTATATTTAACTCAGCTTGACAAGCAATTAGTTGTCTTAAAAGGCTTTGATGACAAGAATTTTAGGATTTAAGGAAATTAATTTAATACAAAAAATGATAGTAAGTTAATATTTTTAGAATGAAGTAGTTGGATATGTTTTCTATTTTATATTTACCAACGCAATTCTCTTTGGAAAGGAATTTTGTAAAATCTATTCTTAGCTGAACTTTACAAAGCAATATCTTTACTAAATTTTAAGTGTAAGTTTCGAAGATCTCGTGATGAGTCAATAAATCTCTGGATATACAACAGAATACTCGAATTTTCCCAATATATGATGACATCTTTAAATAAACAAAAAAAAATGGATCCAAATCCATTCAGTTGTGATATGGTGGTATAACGTCCTCTCCTTGAAGTAATAGTGAAGTAAAAATTAATAATAAAACGGCTAGCAATTTTTAGGAGCAGGTTTTCTCTTGACGAAAATTAATAACTATAACATTACGGTGCTTGTTTTGATGATACACTTCACCACATTGCACTCATCGCATTGAGATATATGACTAAATTCTCGTTACCGCAGTAACTTCATTAGCTATGTGATAACTCCGAAAATATAGATGTTTTAACTTTACTGCTTGCCAGCAGAAATTGTCACTGCGAGAATAGTTTATTAGATGGTATCCAGAGACCATTATCACTTTTCCTTTCATAAATTCTCATTCCTGTCCTCTCCTCTTATAGCAAAATTATGTACGTATATATGTATTTATTTTTATAATTTTTTAGTTTGCGGATCCCGAGATCAATGATTTGCGATGAAGCTGTAAAAGTCGTCAAAGGGACTAACAGCATAAGCATTATTCGAAAAAGAAAACAGATTTTATCAGTGATATTATCTAAAGGATCTAGATATTAT
Source organism: Ornithoptera alexandrae (assembly GCA_029030555.1). Taxonomy (NCBI): domain Eukaryota; kingdom Metazoa; phylum Arthropoda; class Insecta; order Lepidoptera; family Papilionidae; genus Ornithoptera; species Ornithoptera alexandrae. Next base: position 2,258,002 of record JARDVY010000296.1, on the reverse strand, counting down.
ATATCTAAAGGATATAAATATACAAGTCATTTTAAAGTAAATCAATCAAGAAAAAATTGTAGAGAGACGCCTGCGCTGGTACGACCATGTTATACGAAGACCAACAATGCATATGGTTAGGATGGCGCTGGATCTTGAAACTAAAAAGACAGGCCCTGTGAGATCCCTCGACTTCCTAGTTGACGATGATTAATAAAGATTTAAAGAATAACAAATTCAAAGAAGCTATGACACAAAATAGAGATAGATTTAGAAGAATGACCAACCCTAAGTAAAAATGGGACAAGGTCTAGCAAGACGAAGATATATACTAAGTTATTTTGATATATTAGGTAATAAAACATTAAATACGAAGTCATTCACAGTATATTTTAATAAATCCGCTCAAGTAAGCGAAATCCGAGTCACGTATACAAACAAAGCGTTCGCTTATTTGGGACGATCGTGACGGTCCGGTTGGGCTCGCCATGCTCTACCGGCATCCGAATGTGTGTGTAAAGCTTCCATGCACACATCTCATGTTATATTGATTAAATGTTCATTATAATTATTGAAATTTAGTATTTTCTTGATAAACTGACAATCAGGAGTGGATTATTAATCAATTTCTCATTAAACCTACGGAATTATCTAAACAGTTAATTTACAAGTTTGTTAGATCAAAACAACGCTTACACACATGAACAATAAGATAAACAAAGAGAATCATTTTTACAAGAGATAAACTGTTTTTAACTATGGTTTGTATGATCATAGAGTTAAAAATAAATTTTGTCTAAACAAAAAGATTCTCACAACTTATTTGACATCAACTAGACTTTACCTTTTTTAAGTTAAAATTAACAAGGTTTCCGTATAACAATAACCTTTCTTTAGTATATAAACGCAGAGCTTAAATTTACTTTAGACCCTTTTTTTAAATACTCTACAAAATAAAAAAAAGGTTCGCAATTAATCTTGTAATAAATTTACTTTTGATATAAAATTAAATTGAGCAATGGGAAGGGCTACGCTCGGGGTTTCACTGCGTGATCGAATAGGAAATGAGGAGATCCGCAGGAAAACTAAGGTCACCGACCTAATCCAAAAGATTGCTAGTCTCAAGTGGCAATGGGCAGAACACATCGCTCGAAGGACTGACAGCCGATGGGGAACCAAGGTTCTCGAATGGTGACCGCACACCGGAAGACGTAGTAGTGGCAGGCACCGGGCAGCGCAGGATAGATTGATGTGGAGATCTTTGGGGAAGGACCAGCAGTGGACGTCTGTCTTCTGATATTAATGATGATGATGATGAAATTGAATTGACATTGCTTTGAAAATAAAGTAGCAGCGTTATTGTCAAAAAGCGTAAGACGTATTCTATTACTCTGTCTATCTAACTTCGTGGTTTTCAGGTTGTCTTCATCATCATTATCACTATTTCAACCGATGGACGTCCACCGCTGGACATAGGTCTCTTGTAATGTGTTCCACAAACCACGGTCTTGCTCTGTTCGAATGCTCCCAGCCCAGGTTGTCTTATAACACGGAAATCACTGGATCGATTCAGGGGCCACACGTGGCTGGAGTTTTATCAGTGGAGACTATTTTCAATCTCGCCCGGCTATTCACCACCGTCTTATTATAAATTTGTGGCTTTAAAAGCATTGCTATGTTCTGGATATTGATATATGAGGACTAGAGTATTCTGGTCAAAGCTCTTCACCATCTGCTGTCTCATTGCCATTTTAACTTCATGTGAAATTGAGGTGAAGACAAGGTCAAGTATATAGACTCGTCCGATATAAGGTTACAGATGAAAGTTTTGAATAAATGATCTTATTATTGGTATTTCTATGATAATTAGTTCATTAAAAAGATTATCTATAATAGTTTCAACGTAGATTTTCTTAGTTTTGATCTATCGATGTTATCAGGATATTAGAATACTCTGTAATATAATCTGGGTTTATTTTGTGTAACATGATACACAAAGTAAAGGCTCACAGTAAATAAATTCGTATACAATAGATTGATATTCAAAGTAAACAAAGAGGCTCTGTGGGAGACAATGAATTTATGTTTTAGTTGCAAAATTAATGGATTTGTTAATTGTTTCATTAATAGGACGAGGGATCAAAAAATAGTGAGAATGAGATAGAATATAATGACTATTGATAACTTAATAATTTATTTTTCTAGATAGTCTCCGAATCTCTCTAAAGACCGAGTCCAGAGCTTTTCCAAGGCTTCAATCCCTTTCAAAAAAAAAGTTTTGTCTTGGTCCTGCAAAAAGCTCTCCACGGCGTCCATCACCTCGTTATCGTCTTTGTACCTGTTTCCTCTTAAGTATTTTTTCATTTTGGGGAACAGATAAAAATCGCTAGGCGCCAGATCTTCTGAATAAAGGGGGTGGTCAACCAATTCGAAGCCAGCTTGCTGAATGGCAGCCATCTTGCGGAGACTTTTCTCGTATTCAAAGATTGTTTCAATATGGATTCAATACTCCCATATGAAATGCCCGTTTCTTGAATTAAGTATCGGATGGTAACTCTTCGATCGCTCAATACTATTTTCTCGACTTACGCAATATTTTCTTGGATGACTGACGTCGATGAACGGCCGCAACGATGTTCGTCTTCCGTGCTCGTTCTCCCTACTCGAAATTGAAAAGCCCACCTTGCGACAGTGGAATACGGCGGAGCAGTCTCTCCTAATGTTGCCTCCAGATCGCAATGAATCTCTTGCGCCGTTAACTTTTTTAAACAGAGCTATTTAATAACGGCTCGCACTTAATTTTTCTCCATTTTCGAGAACACGTTCCGACACGAAGCAAACAAATGACTACATACAGAAAAAAACAAAAGAGAATCGAAATTTTTTTTCTTTATTATTATTACAAATATGTATCTGAGCTATACCAGTATATATTTTTTTTCATACCAAGGAGTATATATGTCGTTCTCACTACTTTTTGATCCCTCCTCGTATTATTGTAATTCTTTATCCTACGTTATATCTCTTCTGTCGTTTTACTCTTGAAAAACTGAACTTATATTCAATACGCGCCTCCACTCTTCTCTAACTGTTATCTTTTCACACATTACTGAAGACTGATCTCCATTTCTGCTCTGACCTGGTCGGTGCACTTCATAGATAATGCACTTCGTGTTCTGGTACCTTCTACTTTTTTCTGCATTAAATGACTTGAAAATCTCATGTACACACTGTATATGTTATTTATTTTACTAATATGATTGTAATGAGAATATTAGACAAACAAATTAAATTTGGTTATTCTGTTCATATACAAAGCTGCTATGCTATGTGTATTACAAAAAGATAATTATGTTTTATATATATATATTTAACGATCTCTTGTCGCAAGCGAAGACCTAGCAACTGGAGTTATTTAATTAGATTATTTCAGTAAACTCGCAAAACTCTAGCCTAAAACAAACAGTACCTAATTAATTCATATCCAAATTGACCAAACAACCCAACCCGAAAGCATCCGTTTTTAGTTCTAAAAATATTATACAAGGTTGATTAAAACAAACGGATTTATAACACAAATAAAACCCGAACGAGAATTACTTTAATACTTACCTTTGCTCTTTTCGGGACAAAATTTTTAAATAAGACCCGTAACTGACAAAATATTTTTTTTTCCTTTGGACCTTAAAATCAAGTAAATTTTCTTACAGAAGGAAAAAATATTTACTCATGTATTCTCTGACTATAAAGTATTTTGTTTGAAACCAGAATAAGGGGCAGAAGAACTGTTTTATTAACCTAGTGAAAGTGCTAGTTTTTATTTTAAGGAATTATATGTTTGTTAGGAATCTCCTCTGAATCGGTTTTTAGTTTTAAAATATCTGATAGTAAATTTTGCCTATTGGTGCAGGTAAAAGTAATTTAAAATAAGTAAATATTACGAGCAAAGAAAGTAATATTTTTTTATTGTTATTTCTTTGACTAAACTAGTCATTAAAAAGTAAGTAATGTAATGAAAAGTATTTACACAAATTACATTTTGTTAGTGTATGACTTACGACAGAATTAAACTTTATCGAAATAAGATAGATTTATAACTGGTGAAAATTAGTGTCTACTTAGTCGGCAGACACTTGTTACTTATCGTAATTTAAACAATTATAATCAGAAAGATAAAGTTAATTCTCAAAAACTTAGTTATAAACGGAAGATATAATAAAAAAGACTTACTTGTCGTCACTTAAAAGGCGTAAATAAATTTCTTACATATATTGAACCACACTTGATACGTGTATAGAATATATTAAGATATATCCTGTAGATGTATAGATGCTGATAGTCTATTCAGGAACATGTAACAGCTGCCTGGAAGTTAATCAGAAACCATTACAGAGCGGGCGATTGTTTCGTTTCTCACTTTAAAACAAAAAAAAAGCAACATCTTCAACGCAATGAGGGTTGGGACTTTAAGAGAGGGGTTTCTTCCCTCCTTTGTTTAAACATAGAACCGGAGGGATAGTTCCCGGAGGTAAAAGGCTGTCGCGGGTATATTACTCAGGGTTGTGTAAATATTTACTTTTATGTAGAAGCCAATGGTGTAACAGTTTCGATTCGAAAGGATATCATTGAGCATTAAAAAAATACGTGTAGTAATATACATATTTAACGATAAATTATTAAAAAATTACTACGATTATTGCTAAATATTATTACTATTTAACCTATGAAAAAACTGTCCTAATTCTTAGTCTTACACAACATATCTGATGAAGTAAGTAAAAAAATATTATCCACTGTGGTATAAAGGTTGAATGATGTCTTTTTCATCAATCAAAACGAGGAAAATAATTTTAGTGTATATTTAAGAAGAAATGTTCAGATCAAAAAACAGTGACAAAGCCGAGTTGTGCCGAGAACAGATTTTGAGAATATGCAACAACCGTGAGAGAGTGCCTCTGGTAACAAAGGAGGGAATGCGATGAGAATTATATGTTGTGGATGGAAATCGAGCCTTTATACATGACTTAACTTAATTTAAAAGCCTGAGAGAAATATTATATTCGAAATCGATGGAATCGATTAATTTCCTTGCAAACTATTCGTCTGCAAACAAGACGGAAGCAAGTGGCTATAAACCGGTCGATAGTTCGGTCTGTCCGAATTCAAGTTCACTTGAATCGATCTAGCGCCGTCAAGTTATGTCTGCTCGGGTAACCATAGGGATAAAAACAAGTGGCTATTTTGTTCGGGATGTACACACAATAAGCCCTGATCTTATTTTATTATTTATCTTGTAATATTTTTGTTATTAACTTTGCGGTATATGTCAGTAGAAATTGCTATGTAACGGAAATATATATGATCTTGTTTTTCGCTTCCCACTCTTAATACTACTTTCAATTTTTTTTTCTGTTTCCGCTTAGTAATAATTGTGTTAGTAATAAACCAGATTTATCGCTAAAAGACACTTTTTGATAATCTATCTTTGTTTGAGTACATTTGACATTTGTCAAAAGTTTTCGATTAGTTGTTACTCATGAGGACAATTAGGATAATTTAACATTAATATCAAAAAAATATAAAAATTTCATCCCGGAAATGTGATAGGGACGCAATACTCTGTTCCACATAAAATATCAAATGTTGTGCATCCGCATTCAGAACACGTAGAACAATAAGCAGAGTATTTCCTTTATGTCACACAAATGTATTCAGGCACTGGCTTTAATGCAGAGCATAGACACTCGTAAACCATCTCATTTCATGTAAATGGCACTGTAACATGTGACTATTATAGTGTAAGTATTTAACAAAAACATTACGCGAATATATTTTAAAATTTTAGGGTGGGTGTAAAACCTAAGTAGCAGATTACATAACTTCATAAAATAGAATAAACATTGAGGATTATGTTATAGTGAATAGATCCTATGCAACCTCTACTTTCGCGAAAAGACAGGGTATTTATCAAAGGTTTTCTTTGATTAGCAAAAATATTTTTTTTTATACTTATAATCCAAACGTTATTAAAGTTGAAATTCTACAGCGCTTTCACTAGAAGGGTTTGTTATGAAGAAAGTAAAGGCCTCAGTGCGATGAATATTGAATTAATTTTCAATAAAGAAATTTAAAAAGACAGAAATTAAAATATGTGAAAATTATACCCAGGAGAGTTCTAAAATTGTTCTAACATATATAATTATTACAAAAAAACCGGTCTAGATATTTTTTAAACAAAAACATAAAATTTTAAATCCATCTACGCTTCCTCCGTTTTACTCAACGCAATTTAAAAATCTATAACCGCCTCCATTTCAGTTTCCGTCCATGCCTGAATATTAAATAGACTTTTAAGTGAACCCAGCTGGCAATCCAATAGATCTCAAGTGTACGTCAATCTGACCAGTGGCCACTCGCCGCTGATCCATTAGCGAACTAGATTCCGTGCTGTTATCTAGCACTTAGTCGTAATTAACGCCAAAACTTTTAACGGTGAATTTGTATTCCTATTGAAATATTGAAATAACATTATTAGTTTTGTCCAATAAAACAGACGCCCATGGTTCGATTACGAGATCACATGTGGTGGAGTTTGGATGATGGTGGGGTTTCTCAAACCTGCACTAGATCAGTAACCTGTTGCCATAGTGTAAATTTGCCGAGATAATAGTATTGCTGTCTTCTGGCTGTGAACATGTCAGACAGTCTTCTGCGTGAGTACTAGCACACTGGCTATTAAAAAAAAAATCTGCTTTACAAAAGAACTTCCAATATTATGTTCAACTCATTATAACAGATTTATAAGAAGTAGTTTGTAAAGAATTAAGATAAAGAGAAAAAATGGAGTATTCATAGATATTATATAAGCGACGACTTTAGCTCAACCAACGCAAATTAAAATCGTGAAAAAAGTAGAAACAAACAATGATATGCAAAGAATACATAATATAGTAAAAATATGAAAAGCCAGATTCGAAATACACAGGAATATTAAAGATGTCTATTATATTTGTGTTATATATTTAACCTCGCTTTTGTAACAAATATTCAGCTGAAGAACTATTGTTAACAGAACTGCAGTTATTCTTTGTATTGTCTATTCTTCGATTTCAATGCTTTTTGCTGATAGATATGTAGGAACAGAATATTTCAATCTTTTAAGTAGATGTTAAGTTGAATTCCTACTATCTGTTTATTTATTTTTTTACATTTCAATTTCAGTTATAATTTGTTGGCTATCAATAAGAATACAGATAGAAATAATTTGTTATCCTCTAAACTTTGAAATAAAATTTGTTATCAAGACTCCGATTAACTACATTTGATGCTGGAAGAATATCTGGAGAATTGTAATGGGCAGAATTTCCCGCGAATCTTTTCTAATATTAGGAAAAAGTCTTTTCGCGTTATAGTATGTATGAACTTATAATAAAATCTCTTTGGCTATACTATTTGTATCCGGCTGGTTTTGTTATCATTAAAAGTTTAAATTTTAAAGAACACAATTCCAAATTCAAAAATAGGAAAATGTGTGATTTTCATTTGTTTTTCGTAGTATCAAGATGAGGGAATCTAATGAAGAAATACGATACATTTTAAAATTTTACTATAAAAAAGGTAAAAATGCAACGCAAACTGCGAAAAAAATTTGCGATGTTTATGGAGCTAGTGCAGTGCAGTGCAGTGTCTGTGAGCACTGTGTAGCACAAATTTGGTTTAAGCGTTTTCAATCCGGAAATTTTGATGTCAAAGATGCATATCGCTCTGGTCGCCCTATTACGGATAAAATGGATACCATTTTTGAAAAAGTGGAGCAAGATCGGCATATCAGTAGTTACGACGTAGCTGAAGAATTAGTAGGAATTGACCACAAAACAGTTTTAGCGCATTTAAAAAAAAATGGGTACACAAAAAAGCTCAGCTCAGATATTTGGGTACCTCACGAGCTCACTGAAAGAAACCTAATAACGAACCGAGTACTCGTTTGTGATTCTTTATTAAGGCGTAATGAAACCGAACTATTTTGGAAGAAGCTGATAACTAGTGATGAAAAGTGGATCACGTACGATAAGAACGTGCGAAAAAGGTCCTGGTCAAAGGCCGGTCAGGCTTCACAGACTGGCGCAACCCGGGTTAACTCGCAACAAGGTGATGCTGTGTGTGTGGCGGGATTGGAAGAGCATTATTCATTATGAGCTGCTACCACCAGGCAGGACCATCGTTTCTGAACTCTACTGTGAACAACTGATGAGATTAAAGCAAGAAGTTGAGAGAAAGCGGCCGGAATTAATCAACAGAAGGGGTGTGGTTTTTAATCATGATAACGCTAGACCTCACACATCTTTAACCACTCGGCAAAAATTAAGAGAGTTAGGCTGGGAGGTGTTAATGCATCCGTCGTATAGTCCTGACCTTGCACCTTCAGATTTCCACCTGTTTCGGTCTCTTCAGAATTCTTTAGGCAGTGTCAGGTTAACATCACTAGAGGGCTGCCAAATCCACTTGTTGCGTTATTTTGATCAGAAGTCCCAAAATTTCTATAGCAATGGGATCATGTATGCATACAATATGGCAAATAGTTATCAAACAAAATGGTACCTATATACTTTAGTTAAATATAAATAAACTATGTTAAAATATGTTTTGAATTTTCTTAAAAAATGCGAAGAAACTTTCTCCCCAACCTAATATATTCAATATGTGAGTACATAGATACCTAGGAAGAGTTTTCGTGTATTGAATATATTTCTATTTAAATTTAACCTTTAACGAATTCGTACATATTGCATTAATATTGATAAATGAAGTCGTTTTTACAAAACTTGCAGAAATGTTTGAAAGACAGAATTATCGGTTTATAAAAAGTTATTGTTTGAAGTTGTTAAAATATCTTTTTATCTGTTCTTTCTTCATAAACGTATACATCAATTTCTATAAAACAAAAGTGACGAAAGTCCTTTACCGGTTCAGCTTTTTTTACATATCTATCTTTACTTAGTTTCATAACGTGTCTACCTTGCTTTGTAATTGCGTAGGAAGCGTTTCTATTTTACGAATAGCACATATCTCAGTAAGCAAAGTCATAAATATATATTAGACGTGTTTCCGCTACTACTTTTATTAATTTGCAAGTGCGGCGCGAGCGGAAATATCCCAGAGGACGACGGGATTCCGAGTTGGGTCTTAGTTTGGACTTAAACTATAATTATCTTGTCCAATTTTCCTCGATTCCTTGTCGTGGTAGTGGACTTGTTGATTTTTGGCCTCTTAAAACTTTTTTAATCTTATCCAAGTAATTATCATTTTTTAGTCCATTGTTGTTTTCTGTAAACATTTCTCTCGACAATCGATAACAACGATTTAAATTTGATTAAAAAAAAATTGCCAAGTACCTAGTTACAAAGAATATTGATTTGAAGTTTATACTTATCGAAAATTGTCAAGTTCAAAGTCGTGTAAGTTAGGCTAAGGGTTAAATTTGATTAGCTATCTTTGTGCTTAACTTGTCTCAAACTTCGGTGTGATGAATCTCTTTCAAAGTGATCGAAAGATTTTAGCAATCCAAGTTGGCTAATGAATTAAATTATTCGTTCTTTATTTTGTGTTCTCTGTATTACTTACTTTAATTAAAATAAGGATATTAATTTTTTTTTCTAGGCTATATTATGGTTTCAATTTTATCCCTGCCTCCTAATGATGACTGGTGAATGAATGTGTAGAAAACGAAGGCCGAGATAGCATTGATTCCGGTCTGTGCTAAATTTAGATGGTATTAAAAATAATTTAGTAAGAATAGGTAAAATAATTTAAAGATTTAAAAAGCTCTTGTTAAAGTTTTCGACTTAGTTGTACTTAGAGTAATATGATTTCTAAATGGACTCCCATTGTTTGATTGGTTTGGTTTAAGAATATAGACATTACTGGGGTAAGGAGACGAAGTATTGCAGTATATCACTTGGTGATGATGTTCAAAATGTGTTGTGTAAACCTGTTAAAAAGCACTTCTTTGTTATAGGAATTTGTTTACCAGTTCTTGTGATTTTATTGTATATAATCTTTTACTAATTTTCTACAATATTTTTTTTTATCATCAATCAAAATGTTTGCGGATGAACCACGTCAATTGAAAATGATTTAATTTCGTCACTCAAGTAACAGTGGAGACCGGTATCCACTTATTCTTATTGAATTTACTTCCGCATGAAGAGCGAAACAAGTGAGATTCAATTTTATATTTACTTTGTGGCACTCCCTATTCAAAACAAAAAATGGATTAATGTTGGATAAAAAAAAAGTGAAAACTCGTTTGATGTGAAATTGCTGTCGGAAGCTTTGTTTACTTCCTGTTATTAAATGTTAATTAACCATTCTCGAAGGTTCTGTATATTTTTTAATAAACAGATGAGTTTTACACTAAATGCGACGAGCTTAAAGATTGCAAATACTCGTTACCAGTAGATAACAGATAACCTATTTTTCTAATAACATAGACTAACAAAATGCTAAAAATTTATATTATATAGACTTGAGAAATCGTAGGTTATTATATGTATCACATTATTTTAAATCTAAAAAAATCTATTTCCTTTAAATCTTCTACAGAATGTGATTCTTTTTATCTAGATGCTACCAGGCATTCTTAACAAATCTTTCAGCCTTTAAAAAGAAGGTCCTACATTCCTTCGATTCATACACGGCCTGTACTCCATGATTGTCTTCTTCTGCCATCAGCAACTCGGCAGATATGTCTGGTCTATTGCTATTTTCACTTATGAACTTAAACTCTATCAAATATAATATTTAGTCACAAATATTAGAGTACATGTTATATATAGACTATACTACCTCTAATATTTCGTTGTCAACATCAAAAAGCCGTAATATATTGTTACAGTTTGTAATGCGGTTACCTTCGCTTTACATTTCGTAGCTTCCGATGCAGGAAAACTTAAAGTGGAAATCAGCATGTTCCAAAAGCAGTGGATATGTGATAACCATCAACCTGCACTTACCAGCGCATTAGCTAAATGGGCTTGAGAGCAAGTAGTAAGTTTTTTTATATGGTGACTGGATGAACCGCAGATTATCCTTTTTCTATATTGAATAATGCAAAAAATCGATTAAGTTATATAAAGCGATATACTCGGAATTTATTATTTATTCACAAAATACTTTATCCAATTTTAAAAGAGGTTTATAGGTTTTCCATTCGGTTTCCAATAAGTACATTAACGTCGGATATTTGGTATTGATAGTTCGATTTCGGTCTTGCCGCTTCGACACTCGAAATTTCCACTTGCATAATAAGGCTGTGGGCAAGCCACTTTGCGAGTTCTATACCAACGGACATGAGTGGATGCATTATGTAATTCAGTCTCGACTAATTTTAATAAAGCTTTAATTAATAATATAAAGGTTATATAAAATGCTAAATGCACAAAGTTCTAGACATTATTATTCACGACATTTATTCCATAATATTACAATTATTGTGATTATGATTGAAAAAGGTAAAAAAATCTTTAAAAGTGACAAAATAATACTGGAAAAGGGATAGTATTCAAGTGTTAAAGTATTTAAATGTATTTTTTTATAATTGTATAATGGTCTTATAATAATAGATACTAATATATATAAATAAAAAATACATTACATATAAAATACAATCGTTAAATTTATGTCTTCTGTCTGAAAAGGTATTAATAAAATTAAAAAGTTATAAAAACATAAAGATGACTGTCACAGCGCCGCCATTTTGACATTCACATACTTTTAACTAAAATGGCGGGCGCCGATTAATCCGCAATCGGACATATTTATAGTCGTAAGTAATTCCGGCGAGTTGTCGCAAGCGATAAGTTTAATCCACGAGCTCCAGGAAACATTTAGATGAGTTTAAGCCGACGTTTTAACTTTAGCAGTGTAAAATACCAACTAAAGAAAAGTAATATTTTTATAAGAAATCGTCGAAACAAAAATACTTTACTAGCTTTGTCACGACGACTAAACTACGAGACGTTTCCTAAGACCTTCACCTAATGGTAAGTGGTGCATCCGACTTTAACAATGTGACGGTAGTGAGATACTATTGTGATATTACACATTGCATCACCTTGCGCTCTTCGCCTGGAGACATAAGATGTTGAGTTTCGTTACCCCAGTAATTACACAACTACAGCGCCTTCCAAACAGGAGTACAGTAAAGTTGGCAAACTACTGTTTGGTGGTAAAAATAGACGCTGCGGTGGTACCTACCTAGACCTCCGGCAACAGAAACCTACTACCAGTGATCGTGTCGCTATAATATATAAATCGAAGATATGTAATGTTTGTTGGAAATTTATTCGTTATATTCATTAAAAATATGTAGAAAGCAATCCTCCGGAAAAGCAACAAAATATTTATTAATATATTTTAAATTATAAATTTTGGTTGTATGCAATAAATTACAAAGGATGCTGAGAAACTCTGCTATACGGAGGCCATTGTGGTTGGATATTCCGGTTTAAATTAACTTTTGAACTTCAGTGGATTTAATTTCAATTACCCATATATCAAAAGATAGTAATTAGAAAATAACCATGATTGTGATATATGTTTTTCATACTATCGCAAATCATAGTAGCTTGCAAATTGAACTTTTTTTAGCTTTTTTCTAATATTTATATATTCTTTAATTTCTTTCTTTAGTTCATTTCACACGCAGTTTAGGAGTAGATTCCAAGATTACATTTGTTAAAAGTCAAAGTCATGAAACCTGTTCCAAGTTTTAGGAGAAATATATTTCATTCTTCGTACTAGGACGAACATAATTTTTTATGAAATTTGTTATCGAATTTCTCTTAATTAACAGTTCACAGCATCTACAATTTAACAGATTTTATAACTTAACAGATCATCAGTCGATACTGGCTATTCCACTTGGCTAGCGTGATAGACAAATTTTTCTTTCTTTGTGATTAAAAGGCTTCAAGTCTCAGCGATGGGAACATTAAGGGGACTGTTCATTTTTTATAAGATACGTACAATGCTGCTATATTATTATAAATAAGTGTTTTCATGTGGGCTATTTGGATTAGTAACTAGACTAACTTCTCAAGCAACTTATGTTAAATAGAAATTACATATTGAAATAATAGTGAAATATTTAATAAAATAACTAAAGAACAATCGGAGGGATTCTTTTTTATTAATAATACACTACTGCGTTGCTTTCTTTCTTCAAATGTATTTCTATAAGAATATATATCAGTTAATATTCTTATTGACAATCATACGATTACCAGCAAAATATGTTTTTTTTTTTCAGATTATTGGTGAGTGTGGCGAAGTTTTGACGTGAGTATTAAAGCTCGCCCGCTACTATAAATCGAACGGGCAAACAGTTTTACAGCCGGGACGTAATTCCGGCGACTTATCGCCGACGGTAAATGTACTCCGCGGACGTAATTTACAGATTGAACGGCGCGAATAAAGGGTATTGTTTGTTACGAGATAATACTGAAATCTGAGGTATTACGAGACCATCGGGCTGTATACATTGCGCCGTATTGTGGCTGCTCGTTTTGGGACGGAAGATATTAGAATCCTACCCAAGCACCATTTGCTGGTGGTAGGTCCTTATTGCCGAAGACCGTCTAGCTCGCTTTCTGCCGCCAAATAGTAGTGTGCAAACATTGCTGTGTTCCTGTTTGAAAGGCGCTGTGGTTAGTGTAATTACTAGGGTATCAATATCAGCAGGCGCATCAGTTACCTTCAGGTGAACATCCCGCTAGTCTCATCACCTAGTCGTCTTGAAAAAGCTAACCCGGAAGAGAGTGTTTCTGCCAAGAACAAGTAATGTGCGTAGGTGAATTTATACTAATATGAAGGGCGCTGTAGCTGGTAAAATTATTCTAGTAATGAGATGTAACATCTTGATGCCACAAAGCGATAATGAGCCTGTTATAGGCAGACGTTTTATTTAATAGTAGGTTAAATACTTCCTTTTTTCGACGTTTTTGTTCTAGATCTGCAAAATTATTATAAAAATGTTATTAACCTCAATTAATTAATAAATAAAGTACATCCGGAACAAAAAAATATTGTACTTTTTGTACCAAAGCGTAAAATTTTTAACATTGTCTGTTCTTATTGTTATCTTAAATAATAAAAGGAAAAAAGATAGTTGTAATAAAGTTACTGTTATATCTTTTTTTATTCAATTAAGCGAAGAGATGAACGAGTCATTTGCCTGATGGTAAATGATACGCCCACTCATAACGTGGCGCTAATTAGAACATACACTGTCCCACATTGCGCTTGTAACCTGCGATGTAAGATATAGAGTCTTGTTACCTCAGTAATTACTATATATACAGCGCCCTTTAAAACGGAACACAGTAATGTTTACACGTTACTACTTGTTGACAGAAATAGGCGTTGTGGCGGTACCTACCTAGACGGTCATTTTTTTTTTAATTCAGAAAGGGTTTGGGAATCTTCGAAATATTCCCTGCTTCTAGGGGAAGCCATATCCTATCCTATCCAGGTTCACTTATTGAGCAATAAGGGCCTCCACCCTAAAGACCCGCGAAACTCCTAGACACTTTTATTAGCCTTCTACGACAAGCAGGGCTTACTTTAGTCCTAATCTTACTAGCCCGAGACCACAGGGCTGACCTAGACGGTCTTCTACCACCAATAAACTTATACATAATACTTAATTTTTTTATGTTAATTGACAGAACAGAACGCACACACACAAATTGCTTTTTTTTTATTTTATAAGTTTATTTCTGATCATAACTCCATGTTTTTTTTATTAAATTCGTCTCAATAATTGACAAGTGATAGATCCACTTAAAAAACCAGTTTCACTTTTGTCGTTACTTTAGCTATTTTGTGTTTTACAGAAGTATCGTTTTAAGTGTAATTTCACAATGTATTAAGATTACCTGCCTTCTGCATTTCCCTTGTCTGTTTTAAAAGATGTTAGATTATAATTTAAAAATGCATTAAAAATAAATAATATTTCTAATAA
This sequence comes from Ornithoptera alexandrae, assembly GCA_029030555.1. NCBI lineage: Eukaryota > Metazoa > Arthropoda > Insecta > Lepidoptera > Papilionidae > Ornithoptera > Ornithoptera alexandrae. The sequence continues at coordinate 2,243,001 of JARDVY010000296.1, read as the reverse complement.
AATTTTTATATTAATTGCATTTTTTAAAGTTTGTTAGGAGCGGAAGTTTTAGATGGACCCATCTTTTAAGTATTCATTTACCGATGATAGGTTTATATTGCCGGCTGTTTTGTAGTCTCTAGCTATTAAGAATAAGAGGAAAGATAAGACATGCCTGTCGTAGATGGCGAGTGTAAGGGTATTCAGGCTCGTGGGCTTTGAAGGTGGGAGCCCACTTACCCACTAAGCGAGCCCGGAGTGAACGATAGGTACGAGATAGTTTCATGTTTGTCGTAGCAAAGAGGAGGTACCGAGACGGGTTAAAAAACTTCCCGGGACATGTTTAGGCACAATCCAGAGAGGCAACGGTTGTAAAGCCCTAGGGATGACCACCGATAGATAGGGTTTTAGTGGGTACAAATCCCAAATAACCCTGTCTTTCCCCTCAGAAACGCTGTATCTTTTGAAGATTTCCCCACAAAAAAAAAGGTCCCTATTGCGGGAGACCGTTTACATAGCTATCACCCCAACTCCTGTACCTACTTCTAAAGAGTAGTGTGCAAACATTAATAAGTTCCGGTTTAAACTGGGGCTGCTAGCCAGTCAAATTGCTGGGATAAAGATATTTAACATCTTCTCTCTGTCTTCAACCCGTCGAGCACGATACGTTGTATTAAAAAACGCAATATTGTTGTAAGCTGGCAAATAAAGGGAAAGTATTATATTTCTCCTGTCGTCCTTTTAAAAGAGTATAAACACGTTTAAATGCACCAGTATCCTAAATTGAAATTTTAATATCTACGTCTTGAGGATAGTCAAATTAAACGCGTATTTAACAGTCGTTTAATAAAGCCGAACAAAGTTGTCGTTAACGAAGCGGTGGCTTTTGGGCGTACCTTGTTTAATTTAACTTCACAACGAACGTATATACAACTTGTGAAACTTTTACAACTAATTAGAAGGCAATATTGACGTAAATAATACTAATGAGCAGAGATAACATAGAGAACCGGATTTTTTGTCCAGCTGTGTAAACACAAGCCCAATACTAAGGCAATTAAACCGACAATATTTTGTAACTATCGAATAACAATAATAAACACGATACAAACAATTATATAATTTTAAGGTATTTTTACAGTGTTACAATTAATAAAGATTTACATTTCAAACAATATTCATAATTTTAGTCTATTATCTCTTATAATATTTTAGAGAGATGTTCATAATCAAGGGGTGTAAGGGGCCCCGCACAACAACTCACGAGATCCAAACTAACCTCACCTGCTCGTGGTGCACCCTGCTCATCAACAAACGAATCTCTGGTTCCTACCAACCCGTATTAGACAAGCATGGTGGGAAATGGCCCAAATCCTCTCATATCAATCCCTATCCGATCCATGTTGGAGGAGGCTTATGTCCTGCAGTGGACGTCTATTGGCCGATTGTGATGCTGGTGTTTGGATCTATCTGTGATGGTCTATTGGCATTGCATCGATAAGTTGTATTTAAAACAATACTAGAGTTCATTGCACCGTTTATAAGCTTCAGCGCTAACGGAATACCATAAAGTTGTTTCCTCACAAGCACCTTATATACGTAAGCAGATTTGTTAATAGAATTAGCATAAGCCGATAGTCGCCTTATCGAAGCCGCAGTAGTAGTAACTTTATTATTTGTTGTTATTTTATTACACTACCCGCTATCTACTGCCTATATATTACTAATCTTACCTCAACACTCTACTCTTTTGTCTGAGAGAATGAAAAGCATTTATCCACAATACCCTCCAAGTGTAGCTTTGGATTTTCTTAAATCATGACGGTTTCCTCACGATGTTTTCTGTCAGAGCTCAAGCTTAGTGAGGAATCAACCAACGCTTCTATTAGAGATATCGCGTACTACCCCGTACCGCGTAAAAGATATAGTATCTCTTAATAGACACCTCTTTATAGCATTTATCATGATACATCTCAATAGCACTGTAACGTTAATAATATATTGGAAGCAACAGACTGTTTATCTCTAGAGATAAGGTTATTTATATCCTCTCCAGCTCCATTATTTACCATCCCGTAGTCGTTCCATTTTAGAGATTTTTTTTTTAAATAAGAAGACGTTTAGTTATGGGAAAAGTTAATGAATTGAGCAAACCGGATCAAAAGTATTGCTAGACTGTAAATGGTTCGATTTGAAGCTACGCCTCGTCATCCTCTTTGAATTAGATCCGTTACGAAGTTTCTCGTTATCGGATAAATTCCTCTGCTTGTCATGCAAATTATATTCTTGACTGTAATAAGGGAGTTAGCAATGTTCGCGAATGATCCACAAAGCGTCTTCAATTACATCCAGTGATACTGGAAGCTGACATAGTTTTTTTTCCTATTATACAAAGCGGTGAGCGAGATGTTGATCTGCCCATAACAATCAGGCTTTAGTCAGGTTAATACCGTATCACATTGTCGCTTTAAGACAAGATCTTAAGTCTAGTTACCCCAGTAATTTCACTGCGTTTTTCATTAAGGCATCAGTCTTCCATGCTATTACCAGAATGTCCTTCAAATCTTTTTCCTTATACAACAAAACATGTGAGAAGTTCTCATGCACATAATGTGGTGCATGTCAGGATAATTTCACAACACACTGTACTCCTCGCTTGGAGACAAGGTTTAATGTGTATTACCCCAGTAATTTCACTAGCTACCGCTCCCTATAAACCTAAACATTTAACGTTTGCACATTACTCTTTAGCAGTAGAAACAGTTTTCCGGTAATAGAAGATACCCTGATAACAGAGGGAGAAGACAGGTTTATATGGGATTTGTGTGCAAAACCCTTCACACCGGAACACATTATATTTATACATTAGTTTGGCGGCAGAAATAGTTTCTACGGTAATATGTAGATGATCTCCAACAGCAGTAATCTTCGACATTAACTGTGATACTTAGGAATAGATGTTACTACACGCTACCATAGGAAACCGGTAGAGTTTACAGTAAGGAGGACCGCATGCTTGTTTACTACCTAACAGGTAGTAAAACTCAAAAATTAAATATTACAATCATAATTCGCGTTAAAATTGTAGTATGTCTCATATTCATACTCACACGGTTCATAGTAGCGTGTCAAGGCATGATGTGGCGGCGCACAACAGGATATTAACTGTCAGCCAGCTTGCGTCATATCCGGCGCCGTGACTACTTCCGTTTCCTGAGCGAAGGCTTCGAGGGCAACTGTCGGAATGATTTATGCGCCTCAGTCGCACTCCGACCGAAATGATCCCTTTTCGAGATGAACTTTTCAAGACTTTATCTACAAAATTAAGGATATAGATCGTTTGATAAAACTAATCGTCAGCGATACATTTCGTTGGGGACTTTAGAATTGGTAAAGTTTTATGATATTTTAAATTCGTTAGAAACTTTTGTGATAGTTATAAAGACCTCTGACAGATTCATCATCAGTACAGCATCTCTTGTGCTATAAACACAGGCCTAATTAAATTTGATGAACACTACATCACAGGGAAAGCTACTACTCTTTTCCTGCAGTTGGCTTTAGTCGCCTTTTACAAAACACCGAGGTCTAATTAGTGTTAGAGATATTCTAACCCTTCTCGCACACCAACATATATATTTGAATAATGTTAACTAAGTTTCATACAGCTTTCAATTACATCCAAAAAATAATATATCCATCAAATTAGTGAAGTACGTAAATAATTATGAAAATATATCCCTAAAGGAGTGTTGCTGTAAATTCAATATATTTTTAAAAAATATCTGTTTGCGAGCACTAATGAACACATTTTAATGCTGGTAACACTGAAACTTTTTCCAATTTAAATATATCGAGATCCGTCAAAGAAATTTTATGTAAACGGGATCGAGTGCATAAGTTATTATAACGTTTTACAAATACAAATTAACTGAAAAGCTTCATGGAGATTTACGAAGTTTATATGGTTGTAAAATATATATATACTTTATATATTTTTTCGTGTTATATTCTTTACTTAATATTAAGTTGAAAACTTTTTAAAAATATTCTTCAAATAACTTCTTGAGAGCGATAAGAATAAGTCTTAAGTCGAGGAAAAGATTGTTTGTTCTTATTCATTTACAGGAACTTTCTTATGACTAAAATACGGGGAACATCTAATATCTAAGCTTTTTTTTTCTTTTTCGAGGTAGGACATTTCTTTGGCAGTGTTAAAATAAAAATGGTAGCAACTGAAATCTGGGAAACAGATGTATAGATTGAAACAGAAATATTCACTACGAATTTGAATAACCTATTCTTATTACATAAAAGTAAAGAAAGCAATAGAATTGTATCAGCTTTAAAAACGGTTTCCATTTCTATCTCCCGAATAGATATTCCATGAGAATGAGAGGAATGCTTTCGTTGTGAAATCGATCGGCCATATGTGACGGTCGACTGTATGTAGACGGTGAAAGGAACGGAATAACTTTGTCGGGAGTAACGGCTGAACATTCGTGTCATCGGATATTTTCTATACATAAGTGCTAAGTAACTTCACTTATGAAATACTTTTGCTTTTCGGAACATTTTTTTGTTCGGTGAACGCGAAACGAGTGAAACACGGTGAGGAAGAGTGAAACACCACTCTGCGACTAAGGATATGGATACAATTTTAAATCTTATTAACCTTCATTATCGTTAGTGTTTCATTGTGGAGAAATATTACATAGATTATTCCGCCGCTACGGAATTAACGAAAGATTTATTATCATCATCATGAGGTGTCTTCTCCAAATTAATGTTTGGCAGTCGGGTGAATTAATTATTCTAACCTCCAACTGTTCTTTTTATCTAAAAGTATATTACTCTGGTCTACTCATTTATATTGTAAAACCTTTTCATCCGCTATCTACGAGAAGCATGCTTAGGATACGTTTATTAAAAGCCTTCTTCACGGTGGACCGACTATTTGGTGAGGTCCTGTGGTTAGAGAGAAGAACCCCTATGGTGGTAGGTCTCTGTTGCCGGAGATCGTCCAGGTGGGTATCATGGCAGCGCCTGTTTATGCCGCCAAACAGTAATGTCCAAACATTACTGTGTTACGGTTTTAAGAGCGCTGTAGCTAGTGGAATTACTGGGGTATCGAGACTCGACATCTTGTCTCAGGCGACGAGTGCAGTGTGGTGCAGTGTATATCATCTTAACTAGCGCCACGTTGTTATGGCCGGGTGTATCACTTACCATCAGGTAAATGTCCCCCTTGTCACGTCACTGAATTATATAAAAAAGGTGAAACAGGACTAGTGTGGTGGGGTACTTTAGGGAATGTCTACATTCAGCAACGGAGGCTTTTCGGCTATTGATGAAGGTACCAAATTTTACAAGTTAAAACATCACGACATCTCGACCTATTTGGTTTCAAATATGGTGACGCTTTCGCAGACTTCCGCAATTCTCATGTCACATCATCAGCATCTTGAATGAAAGCAGAAGTAATTATCTACGACAGAATATTTCCTGAAATACATCTTGCTTAGTAAAACGTTAAGAGGAATTAAAACTAAAAAATGCCAATGAATGGTTACAGCTAATTACTTGAAGTAAATTTGCCTCTTCAAAACTTCATCTATCAACGGCCCAACAAAAACAGCCTGAAAGAAATCTCATTAGAGGGTACCTGTTGGTGAAGGGCGAAGCGAAATTATGTTTCCCTTTAATAAAAATTATAATTAATACGGCGGCAAAATGGCGGGCAGCGGAAATGTTCCGCCAACTCTCCAGTCGAGAACATTCTCTTGTAAATGAGCAAAGAGCCGTTGTTTATTCTTTTATCGCGCACTCTTCGTTTGTAATTATTGCGTTTCATGAAATATCGTTAAAAATTTGGCGTTTTTTTTTTATCCAAAAAATATAGATGGTATGCCTTAATTGCTCATTATCATCTAGATACTACTGAGGTAGTTCCACTCCCAGCAGTGGGAAGATTAAAAGAACGGTTTATTAAGTACGAAAACAAATTTTTCCGACCCAATACGACATGGGGGGCGTTCAAGAAAAGAGCGTATTATTCCCTTAAAGATCGGCAATGCAGCCGTGACCCCTAGTGTTGCGACTGTCCAAGGACGTCAGTGATCACTTTCCATTAGGTGATTTGTTCGCTCGTTTGCTCATCCTTCCTATAAAAAAAAAAAAACTAATTTTTATGACATTTTCCGGTTCCTGTCTATGTTTAATATCTCACAACTGATCACAAAGAGGTTCGATGTTGATGATTACTTTTTATCTGTTAGACAAAAGTAATCAATTCTGAAGATGGATGAAATTATTCTGCAGCTGTTGTAAACTTTCAAAATATTTGTGTTTTTTTATATCAACCATTCTATTTGTTTACAAAAAAATAAATAAAAGGAAAATTAATCAATAACCTAGTAATTACATTTGATTTAGATAATAACTGCCTACCTAAACCTAACTGGTGGTAGACCTCTGTGTCAGAGACATTTAGGTAGGTACCACCGCAGCGCATATTTCTACCGCCAAACAGTAGTATGCAAACATTACTGTGTTCCGGTTTGAAGGATGTTATAGCTAGTGAAATTACTGCTGTAATATGAATTAATATCTTATGTCTCAATGCGACGAGCGCAATATGGTGCTGTTCATAACATCCTAACTAGCGTCACATTGTTATGTATCACTTACCATCAAGTGAACGTTCCCCTCGTCTCGTCGCTTGGTATTATAAAAAAAAGCATGAGATACCCATCTCCCTTTATTATCATTTTTAAGGCTACTTGTCCTGTTTCAAAGGGCATGAGACTGAATTCGAAATAATACAATGCTGCTATGTTGGTAGTACCATATAAAGGTAGCTGACTAGGTGGACTACTGCAAAGACTACCAACCATTTCATTCAGAGAAAGTTTAAATGGATAAATAATGGATGGTAGTAAAGGATTTATTTGGTTGAGAGCAGACGGACGACCGCCGGTTTAGAAGTGTTTAAAGCCAATAAAATAACTTCAGACGATCTATTAAGGAAGTATTCAGGTCATGTTCTCAATCTATCGGGGCTGAGTAATAGTCTTACTATTCTTTAATATAATTATCTTTTTTTTTTCATTCTCCAACGGTATACTCTGATTCACATTGCGCTCGTCGTCTTGAGATATAAAATGTCTCGTTATCCCAGTAATTTCACTAGCCACAGCATTCTTCGAACCGCAACACAGTAATATTTGCACACTACTGCTTGGCGGCAGAAATGAGAGCCGCGGTGGTAGCTACCCAGAAACTCTTCGGTAACAGAGACTCACCATCAGCACAACAGAGTCCTACCACCAGATACCACCATTGTAATAATCTATTAATATTTTAACTATCGCTTGTGGCAGCTGATATGCATTTTTTCATGATTGTGAAACATTTCTTCAGCTTTAAGTGGAGAGGCTTCAACATCGCTGCGTGCCGTGACTTATCAAGTGCATCTTGTTATTATCCTGCGTCCGCTCCTCAACCCTTACTTTTACTGCCAGCAGTGTTGCCGCAAACTTAACCGTCTCCAGTCATCAACGTTTTGAAGCGTGTATAACTATAATGTTAGAATACCGCACCACCACATATTCCTGTATTAAAATGAGCTGATTATCTTCATATGTTCACTTCAATGATGATACCATCGCAGCGGCTATATCCGCCGCCGTTGGGTGATGAAGCTAGGGTAAATTACTGGGGTGACAGGACTTAAAATTTTACATCTTCAGGTGACGAGCAGTGTGGTGTAATGTGTATCATCTTAACTAGCACTATATTTGTGTGACATGGTGGTGAATCTTCTGCTCTTCTCCCACACACTCTTTTTTTGATTTGATGGTAAAAAACGAAGTAATCAAAAGTGTTAACTTGCTTGTTTGCGGCTATTAATCTCAATAAAGCTGGCAACACTGAGTGAGCTAATTTCAATGAAATTCCGTTAGGTGGAGCTTGAGTTATTACGGTGTGTTCACCCCCGACGCGTAATACACTTGTTCGGTTTCCATGCGAAAGGGTAGCGGGGTTTGTTTTTATTTCATTTTCTACTCATTTCGACGTGTTAATAGATGTAAAAGGTATTTTTTTTGTTATGCGAATGTTTTGGTGGTTATAAATATGATATATGAAGCTTAACTGAACCAGAATTACATATTTACATAATAATTCGAAAGAGTTGTTGTTAGCGGCTAAAATCTTTTAAAATTATCGTTAAATTATTAATAAAAAATATTATTAATTGTAAAGGGTAGTTTTAAGTGATATAAGAGAAGTGATGTCTTTTTTGCTGAGAGTTCCGTGCAGTGTGTGCGCGCTTAACTTTGTATATTGTATAAATATTTTTAAAAATTCACACTTTACCGTCTTATTATATATCATTGTCACTTAATAAATAGTGTGCTTGAAGAGTATTAACAGTAATAGTAGTAGTAGAAGTAAGAGTAAAATGTCCAATAAAAAAGGACAGATTTTGTTTAGATGCGACAAATAGCACATTTATCTAATAATAAGAAATACGCCATTACTTCAGTACTTTTTTTTTATGCAATTAAGCGACCAGACGAGTCGGACGTTCACCTGATGATAAGTGATACGCCTGTCCATAACGTGCCGCTAGTTCAGAAATTATATACTGCACTGCATTGCGCTCGTCGCTTGTGATATGTGTTGAGTCTCGTTTTGTCCCAATAACTACATTAGATACAGCGCCCTTCAAACCGGAACACAGTAATGTTTGCACAGTACTGTTTGTCGGCAGAAATAGAAGCTGCGGTCCTACCTAGACAGTCTCCGATCACAGTTATATAATACGTTATGTTCAATTAAATGAAATGTTTGTATTCATCAAACATTAAGGGTTTAACTTGGAGGAGTATTTGCTTTTTAGATACTTTACATAACCTTCATTATTATCATCAACTGATAGACACACAGCTGGACTTAAACCTGTCCCGAAGATTCCACATCAATCAATCCTTTCTTCATCCATCGGTTCCCCCGTACATTACCAGGACCTATTACTCAACAAGGTTTGCCGCCTTCGAGACTTTCTGTAATTAATTTGTAAATCTATATCTCAACTTCCTGTGCTATTAAATAACGTGTACACGCGACGGGTGTACCGTCAGCCCTGGTTATTGGATAGTGTACAATTTTAACGGATGAGGCTTCGAAATTTGATAGCGAACATGCGGTTGACACTTCCATCGGATATATTACGACGCGGTGACAGGGGAAATGTATTGGATTAAAAAAAAACAGGATATAAGTAACTACTATCTAGCTACATGAACACCGTTATTCAAAATTGTTGATAAAAAAAATTTTTCATCTATTTTCTTTGCTTTTTTTTTTTCTTACAGCACTTAACCTTTGATAATGAAGATAAGCAGAATGTTCACAAGTTAAATGCGCCCGTAACTCTGTGGCTTTAAGATTTGAGTTGTTAGATCTCATCGGCCCTAGTAATTTCACTGGCTACAGCGCTCTTCAAGACGAACAGTAGTATAAATAGTAACTTGGGGATGTCTAGTGTTAACCACCGACCTATTCCAAACATTTATACCTTTAATTATACAATCACAAACTAATTATATGTGGTAGAGTCCGCCGCCATACTACGGTCCTCGCAATCCAATATGGCCGCCGCTTACAATCCCTACCTATAATTTTAACAATTATACTTATATACTGTTTCGCATAAATTTAATATCGTATACACTGGGGGTATGTACACTGCTGGACATACCCCACCCTGTAACCAAAGATCTCCACGTTTGTAAGGGTTCATTTAGGGTGATACGGACTATTTCTTACCACGCTGACCCATTACCGGTTGGTGGGAGCCAGGGCCTCGTTTGTTGATTAACAAGGTGCACCACGATCAGGTGAGGTTGGATTGGGGCCTGTGAATTTATTCATAATTTAGAATAATAGCATATTATTTATAATATTACCATGATTATTTAATAATTTTTTTTTTTGTCTTTAAGTATAAGATAGTTACTGACACAACTACATATTGATATCTGGTGGTTATGTGCCTTATACACTATAAATATTTTTATCGATAAAAATGTTTTTATTCAGAAGTTACAAAAAAACTATTTTTAAGAATTTTTTTTATAAGACGACGCGATGAGACGAGCAAAAGTTCATCTGATCGTAACACACTTGCCCATAACAATGTGACGCTAGTTGGGATGGTATACACAGCACCACGTTGCCGTCGTCGCTTGAGACGTAAGATATTATCTCGTTACCCCAGTAATTACACTAGGTACAGCACAACTAAAACTGGAACGAAATAGTTTCGACACTACTATTCTTGGCTGCAATAGGCGCTATCTAGACGGTCTCCGGAAAACTTTTTTTATTCTCTCTCGTGTGGAAATCCTACATGGGATACTCTTCTGCTGCCAGGCCAGCAGAAGAGTTATGCCGGACTCTTACCGGCTAAAACCCCACGGTATCCTTCTCAAAACACTTGGTCGGAACTATGGTAACGCTGCGCATACTTCCGCTGTCCCAACGGCATTGATAGATTACAGGATCTCGCCTCAGAGTTGAGCTGCCACTCCCCACCTTTCACTAACGCACGGAAGCACCGTACGCGCCACCTCGAGGCCTTTGATATACGGCAACAAGCGACCCCCGAACTCGCTGCCGTAGCCTCTGTAGCTCCGGAAAACCAACCACCAGTATATTTTATACAGCTTAAGTGTGTATCAGTTTGTTGAGTAACAGGGAAGTACCAGCCAATGGGGTGAAGCTGGTGCGGAATTCAAATAGTCCACATACACTGACACCGTGCACGCAATTATCATTGTTAAATTCAATTAACATAACAATTAAACATTTATAATAATTAGACGATTTTAATGTAACTAGAACAGCATCCAATTCTGATCACTGCCGGGCTTTTACTGGTACCAAAATAACAGGTTTAGACTTTATTCAGCATGTTTGTTCTGTATTGTTGTTTATAGTCTGTCTTTATTTAGGGTTTAGACATGTAGCTCAAGTTTTAAAGCGTAATATAGGATACTATGTTTTGAACATCGGATTTAGGGTCCACCGAAAGTATAATTTTAACTTACAGTAATTAACAAATTAAAGTTAGCTTTGAATAGTTTAGATACAAAAAGGAGGTTAACGTCCCCACCGGTGGGGGCACAGGCCTGCCCTCAATATGAGGACGATGGGCCATAGTCACCACGCGGGCCCAGTCCGGATTGGTGACTTCACACACACCTTAGAATGAATTCTAATTCATGTGCAGGTTTCCTCGCGATATTTTCCCTCACCCTTTGTATTTTGCTGTTGTTACTAAAGTTTACAGGGGTACATAAATATTAAAAGTCATTGGTACATGTCGAGATTCGAACCCGCGATCTTCGGAATGAAGGCCGCACGCTCTAACCATTAGGCCAGCGAGATAAAAAAAGGAGATATCCAGGAGTTTATTTGACACATCACGGGATATCCGAAACTATTATACGTAAACACTCAAAATTTAGTAGAGATATTGCTTTTGCTTTAAGTCAGTTAAAAATGAATTTTACAAAATTCTTTCCCCAAAAGGGAGTTGCGGGGTTGTTACGGCCAGCAAAGCGGACGAGGAACAGCTAGTTATTTATTACGTGATATACTTCATTTCCTTTACAACTTATACTACATAAAACTATATTTTTATTAGTAAAATAGATTTAATGAATATATAGGACAGTACGACTGTCGGGGTTAATGAGGTTTATATATGTATATATATTACGAGCAGGTATTTTCACGAGACGTCTAGTTTCCTAGTTATAACCACATTTACCATAACAATGGCGAGCAAACTGAATATTAATAAAGTGATGCTCCTGCGCGGTATAAGCTGTCGTGCCGATGAACTCCTGAACAATATGCTTCCACTATTCCCTACGTAATGTAGTTTGCATGTCAGGAAATGCCATAGTAACGCTTCAGCACACTTATAATGGAAACTGGTAACAAAACAGCACAGGTATATTTACATACATTATTTATTGATCAGATCTTTGAAAGAGAACTATGTCCAGCTGTGGACGTCTTCCATTAGATGATGGTGATGATGTTTCTTTATCTATGAGTACTGTGTATAATTTACTAGTGGTAGATTTGTTATTGGAAACAGTCTGGGTAGGTATCACCGCAACTCCCATTTCTGCTGTCAAACACTAGTGTGCAAATATTACTGTGTTTTGGTTTGAAGGGCGCTGTAGCTAGTAAAATTATTGTGGTAACGATAATTCACATGACACATCTTATGCAATAAAGCGACGAGCACGATGTGGTGCTGCGTATATCATCGTAACTAACACCACGTTGTTATGGAGAAGTGTATCACTTATCATCAAGTGAACGTTTCGATCGTCTCGTTGCTTAGACGAATAAAAAAAAAATACATAGATTTTTCTTACAGTAATATCTGAGTTTATATATCTGATAGAAATTTTCTTTTACCTTTGCTTTTTACAAGAAAATCACTAATAGAGCTTTCATCTCATGGTCATACAACAACATTATCATCGTCATCCACTGCTAGACAAAGGTCTCCCCCAAACATCGATCGGTCACGCATTGCTCGCATCCAGTGGTTTCCCGCGAGTCTCACCAGATCGTCGGTTCACCATGTGATGGGCCGACCGGTCTACGTCGGCTTCATACAAAACATTTCCCATGAAATTAAGCCATGTTTATGATGTTTTTATAGCACCTAATCGCTTGTGCTGATGTTGTCTCCTTATCCTAGTTTTTTCCCTATCTCTGCCTAGCCATTATCCCTTATAGTGGTGTCGTCAGCTGTCTTTTTCGTCTTCGCTTCGCCTACTAGAATGTGCGAATGCTTCAACATTTCTCTCTTACGTTCTTTTTTACTTCAATAAATAAAAAAAAAAGATTCATCGCTTTGTCTCGGTTAACGTCCTCCACAATGTGATCATCCCTTATAAATTAACAAGACTACTAAGTCTCATTCCTACCGTCTGGTAAACTCACCCATTTATTTAACTACATTTTCCACAACGACTAATTCAATAATAACAGTTTAAATTCATCATCAGCTGATGGACGCAGGCCTCTCCCAAAGACCCTCACATCTATAGGTCCTGCACAACTCGCATCTTACAGCTTCTCGTGACTTGATAGTCAGCACGGCCATCGGTACCGCCGGGCGCCAGGAGCCGTTGCAGGGTTTCATATTGGATTTGAGCCGTTTCCCACCACGTTAGCCCAATGCGCGTTGGTGGGACATTTTACATTGATCGAAACTAAAACCTCTTTTCAACGGTCGCTCCGAACCAGAGTTTAATTCATTAGTTGTTCAAATACGTGTAAATTTTTTATCACTTCCGGTTAAAAATATACACTCTGATAGGTTTTTTATCAATCTATATCAATATTGACCAATGAAAATTAATATTGGCCAATCACTTAAATAATTGGAATAACATTTGAAAGTGAAGTTTTTTTTAAATTCCATTAAGTAAAGAGACGAGCCGGATGTTCACCTGTTGGTAAGTGAAACGCCTGCCCGTAACAAAATGGCGGTAGTTAGGATGGTATACTCTGCACTGCATTGTACTCATCGCCTTGAAAGATGGGCTGTTAATTCTCGTTACCCCAGTAATTATATTAGCTACAACGTCTTTAAAACCAGACCACAGTAATGTTTACACACTACTGTTTGTCGGCAGCAATAGTCGTAGCGATGGTTGCTACCTAACCAGACGATTTCCGGCATCAGAGACCTACCACCAGTAGTATATGCAACAAATAAAACCGTTGAATGTAACGGGACTTAACATGTTTTTTATTATGGCGACGAGCTTAATGTGGTGTAGTGTACATCATCTTAAGTAGAATTTATTGTTACGAGTAGGCGTATCACTTACCATTACGTGAATGTTTTGTCTTGTTTCATCATTTCGTTGAATAAAAGAAATGAGTAAGAAAACTGGACTGCTAAAAACCCAGCTTTGATCCGGAGAACAATGAGGTGCAGTATAAACACTCACTAGTGGTGGTAAGTTCCGGTTGCCTGAGACCATCTGGTGGATACCACCGCAGCCCCTATTTTTGCCGCCCAACAGTATTATATAACATTACCGTGTTACGGTTTGAAGGGCGTTGTAGCTAGTGTAATTACTGGGGTAACGAGACTCGACGTTTCGTCTCAAAACGACGAGCGCAATGTGGTGCAGTGTGCCATCCTAACTAGCGCCATTTTGTTATAAGTTTAAACCAACATCTAGTAGCTAAGTTGAACAAAACCTAAATGTGCGAATGTATCACGGAAGTATGGCACTTGGCCATAAAAGTCACCCCCGGCAAATATATTGCCAAGCCGCTGCGTTGTAGCTTACTAACATCTGTACAATGTTGCCTTTAAAATCAATTTTCCAAATGGTTGTAAAAAGATTTTCTCAGGAAGTGCATTATTCTAGTCTACATTTCCGCTTCCGGTTGCACGCTACAATTTATTTTAGATCTATATATAGAATATCAATGGATGTGGATTTCTTTTGAAATGTTTCCGTATTGTGTTTGTGATCGTGATCCTCACGGTATGATGATCGACATAAGACAGACGTTAATTAAAAAAAAAAAAGAAACCTCTATTGACTATAGTCAATATTATTTGTCTGTTTGTTTGTTATCAATTATTATAACCATGGCCATCATGCTTTTAACATTAACTAAAAGGCTTTGTTTATAGAAATCCTAAGAAAAATTCTTTGAAATAAATAAATAAAAAAAAATTTATGTACTTTTAATAAAATTAAATTTTATGTATAATTTTTTTTTTTTTTTAATTACGCAACGAGACGGGCGGGACGATTATCTGGTGGTAAGTGACATGCCTGCACACAACATCGTGGCGCTAGTTGGGATAATACACACAGCACCATATTGTGCTCGTCATCTTGAGGCAAAAGATGTTAGATCTCGTTACCGCAGCAATTTCGTTAGCTACAGCGCCCTTCAAACCGGAACAAAGTAACGTTTGCATAGTACTGTTTGGCGGCGGAAATAGGCGCTGCGGTGGTAGATACCTAGACGGTTTCCGGCAACGGACATGAGAGCCAAGAGAGAAACCTCTTCTGACACCCTGCGACGGATCTGCTCTTGGGATCCACGGCCAACCGTCATAGGGCCGCGGAGGATAAGGAGCGCGGCGAACTGCAACACCGGCACTCTTCTCCCCTGACTCCACCACAGCTGCGAAAACCAGTGCAAACCTGCTCCCGCTGCCCACCCGCATACATTCGAGCTGAGTTTATTGAGTCCACCAGGCGTTGCCACTTCGGGCCGGTCGGGTAGGTTCCTATTAGCTTCACCGAGGATGACCAAGCTACGGATATTGAGCCTCACTGCCACGACATAGCGAGAACCTGTCCGTAGTGCCAGCAACAGAGACGTACCACCAATATTTTATAAAGTCTTTTTAATTCCGTTAAATTAATAATATAATTGTTTTAAAAGGCAACATTCACACTCACCTGTGTCTTCCTTTTGTTTCATTAAAAAAAAAAAATACAATTTGAGACAAAGAAATCCTAATCTTTCTCCCCTGGGATCTGTCTGAACACTTTGTAATACTAGGTTATTAGCATTAACCTTACAAAAATACTCTGATTTTTAAAAAGAATAACTTATTATTTTAGTTCACTACTTTATTATACAACTAACTAATAAACAGTACTTTTATTGGTTAATTTATAAATCATGTATATATTTATACATTTCTCAGATTTTTGTCCGTCGCAGTAATGAGACGCGCGATATGTTCACCTGGTGGTAGATGATACATCTGCCCATAATAACGTGGCAATAGTTAAGAATATATACACGAACATTATTCTCGTAGCTCTAAGGCATAAGAATACGTCTCGTTACCCTAGTAATTCTGCAACACCTTTTAAAGCGAACACAGTAATGTTTACACAGTGCTATTTGGCAGCAGAAATAGGAGATGCAGTGATACCAATCTTGTCTCCCGCAATTGAGATCACCACCAGTAAAAGTTTTTAAACGATTGTGAGATTTGGACTCTCAAATAATAACAAACAGCGACTTGAAGTTTTTAAGATGTGGAGCTACCGTCGTATATATCGCATTGGGGTTAAAATAAAATGTCGAATTAAAGGGTTCTCTAAAACCGTGGTGGCGCAATATGTTTTTTTTTTATTCAACAAAGCGGCGAGACGAGCATCACGTTCACCTGATGGTAAGTAATACACCTGCCCGACGTAGCGTTATTTATGATGATATACACACCACCACATTGTGCTCGTCGTCTTAAGACATAAAACGTTTCTTTACCCCAGTAATTCCTCAAGAAATGAGACTAGATTCTGAAATATCTAAGGAGTCAAATATCATTACCGAGATGTTTTCTCGCCATTTCAAATATGTTTTTGAATCATTAAGTAACGATCACAATACCACTATACATCTTAACGAAACTATTGACATAAATCTGTGTGACATTGAACTAACGCTGATGCCCAGATCCACAAAGATTTCAGAAATATTAACCCAAATAAAGAAGCTGGGCCAGATAAAATAGCCTCAATATTTTTAAAGCAAATTTCTAAAATCATATGTCTTCCTCTTTATATCATCTTTAACAAAACTTTGAAATTCGAAACATTTCTAAATCTATGGAAAATAGCAAATATAACACCAATTCATAATTCTAGTTCTAAGAACGACATAAAAAACTATCAGCCGATATCAATCCTTTCAGCAATTCCAAAGGTATTTGAGAGACTTATTCACCACCACACGTACCAGATACTTAAAAATCTGATTTTGAACGAAGAACATGGGTTTATAAAGAGCAGATCTGCTTTGACGAATCTTATTTTTACTAACCACCCCTATACTAGTTTAGATCATAAAGCACAAGTAGAAACCATCTACACTGATTTCCAAAAAGCTTTCGATAAATTCGATTACATACTTTTGCTGAACAAAATTTCCTTTAACGACATCAAGGGGAGTCTTCTTCGTTGGTTTGCCTCTTACTTACAAAACCGCACACAAACTGTAGTCAGCAATGGTCATTGTTCCTCACCTGTGGAGGTCACTTCCGGTGTACCACAGGGGTCGATCATCGGACCATTGCTCTTCGTCCTATGTATTAATGATATTTCGTCATGCTTTAAACATTGCAAATTTTTGTTATACGCTGATGACTTAAAATTATATCATTCAATATCAAACGTAAATGATATGATATAAACATGGTGCAAAGTGACCTGCACAGGCTGGATTACTACTGTAAAATAAATAAACTACATTTGGCGTACAGCAAGTGCAAGCATGTAACTTTTAGAAAAAATAAAAATTTATTAACTACTAACTGTCATCTGGGCGCATAAAAGCTCGACTCGGAATCTACTATTCGGGGGCGGTGATTCTAAATACGAGGTTGACTTTTGACAAACATACCGACTTAATTTTAAAGAAATCCTACAGAATGTTGGGTTTTATCACTCGTGTAACAAAACCATTCAAATGTAAAGATACTTTCATTATTCTGTATAATTCATTAGTAAGATCACAATTAGAATACGCGAGCTCTATCTGGAATCCATATTATACAATATACACGTCTAAGATCGAAGGCGTGCAAAAGAAATTTTTACATATACTTAATTACTCGCGATTCCTACGAAAACTTATTAACAAAACATATACTGCTCTCGCTCCAAAATAGACGATCTTTGTCTGAAGCATACACTCGCAGGAACATCTGTGTTGGAGAGATGAACTGTCCTGCATAGCTGTCCAAAGTAAAGTTTCCAGTACCATCTAAGGAAACACCTATTTCATGTTTCGACAACCCGAACCAACACAAGTAAACGCGACCCTCTATAAACAATTTGTGACTTCCACAATAAAGTTTTCAGTAACCCAGATATGGTTTCTTGCTCCCGCACCGCTTATAAAGACAAAATAAAAAAAATAATGTGCAACAATACATAAATGTCTCCGTTTGATTTTTCGTCTGTCTCTCGTAGTTTTTAATGTTAAGTAAATCTTTTGCTTCACATTAAAATTTGATTTAACTTGTAATCATAATCTGTACTTATGCTTAAAATTACTATTTATTAAACTAGTATTGTCATGTTGTGTAAATTAAAAATGTTCTCAGTGAGACTATCTAAGAAAGCAATTGTAATTATTTTTATGAATTTTCGCTTGTTTTTTGGACTTATTATTTCTGTTTGTCTCCAATAAAGAAAATAAGAAAATACAAATAAAATAATTTCACTAGTTATAACGCCCCATAAACCGGAACACAGTAATGTTTGCATAGTACGTACTGTTTGTCGGCTGCAATAGGCGCTGCAGTGGTACCTTCCTAGACGGTCTCCGGCAACAGAGATCTAACACCAGTAAAGATAATGAACTGGCACAACGTCCGCCGAAGAACTATACCATTTTGCGCAAAGGTCCGTCTATTTTCGGATCTAATTTAATTAGACCTTCAGTCAATAAAACGAGCGTGAAAAATAAGCACCACGTCAAGAAGAATATAGCTTGTAAGAGCAGCTGTTGTTTTATTCATTAATCACGAAGTGGTACCAAGTTAACACGATAGTTATGAAGTACACGAAGTTAACAAAATAAATTTCTAACAAGAACACAAAATCACTTTCTGCTTACATGAAACACATTGTACGGAACCGGAACAATATAACATGTCGCTCGGTTATGAGCTCAGTACTTTCATAGCGTAGCCATAGAGCTGATATTAATATGAGCCTTAGGAAAAGGCTCAAAGGCACCCAAAAGGTAATTGAGACTAATATGCTCGGAGTGTCTCTCCGCGATTGAATCAGGCATGAGGAGAGCCGCAGGAGAACTAAAGTTACCGACATAGCCCAAAAGATTGCTAGACTTAAGTGGCAGTGAGCAAGGCGATAGCTCGAAGGACTGACGTGCGATGGAGCAGTAAGGTTTTTTTTTAATATTCCCTCTGCGTGGTTTTGGTTAGAGCCATTGGGTATATTTCATTTGCCATCATAACACTTCTCTAATTTCACCATTCTCATCATTCATTCTTCTTACCTTACATACTCAGTTCATCTTCCACACTTCATTTTTACTATCATTCTCCATTCCATTTCCTTCTCTCATACCTCTCGCAAGTGAAGACCGTCGCCTTATACTTCCTTTATAGCCTGAAAAAATTTCAAAATCATAAAAACATCCTTTTGACATCTTTGCTTCTTTACGTTTCCTCTGCTCTTTTTAGTTCCTTCTTTTGTTTTTTTATATATATTTATTTCCTACTTGCTATAATAATAATTTTTTTATTTATCATCTTATTTTTGGAGCAGTAAGATTCTCAAATGGAGGTCGCGTATTGATAGATGTTGTGTTGGAAGACTTCTTCACAAGGTGGACCGACGATTTAGTGAGTGTCGGGGATGGCCGCTAGATGCGGGCAGCGCAGGATCGATCGATGTTTAAGTCCTTGGGGAAGAAGGTCCGTCTAACAGTGGAGGTCTATCGGCTGATAATGAGAACAGATATTAAACTAAAAGAATAAGTAAATTAAGGCATAATTTAAGTTTAGCACTGATCATTCATTGTGTCACATAAGGCTAGATTCAAGGATTAAAGGTTGTTCATATTCATTTAATGAATTCAGCTGACCATTGCAAAAGATATTTCAATATATGATACATAAGTTATCATATCAACATCTTATGTTATAGCTAGTGAGCCCCAGCGCCTGTCAATCCGGAACACAGTAATGTTTGCACAGTACTGTTTCTGGGCTGCAATAAACGCCTAGGTGCACATACACATTTTTCTGTTTAGTAAGTCATTAAATAGATCGCTATCATGAAACAATACTCGTGTCCGTTATGACTGGGGACCCTTCCGTTAAGGTGGAGCACTCCGAATCACACGACCCATACATCAGCGGGGGTGGGAATGGGGGAGCCTGTCGGCCATCTGTCGCGTTCCCGGGACGATGTTACGCGTGCGAAGAACACGGTAAGGTTTATTGAATGCGTCGATAGTTTTCTAAGCCTACGGTGACATGACAGATTTAATACCCTCTTATAGCTTTGTACTTACATTATTTATTATAAGGGTGGGGGAGGAGAGCTGCTTTAAACTTTTCATGGACAGAGACTGGGTTGAGACGATCGATACGTTCTTTACTTTACGATTACAGAATTTAATAATGCTTACTTAATTTTAGATCTTGCTATATGATACATTATCAAATATAAAAATCAATATACAATATAAAACATATATATTTATTTGGTATACCAAGTAAATAATGAATTAAATAGATATTACGAGAGACCAGGCCGTTGTCATTAATTTGTCGTCTTGTTCATCATCAGCCGACAGACGTCCAATGAGACACAGATCTCCCCCAAACGTCACCACATCGATCGGTCCGCAGTCAACATGATCTCCGGTACAACCAGGCACTAGAGGCTTTCGTTCGTAAGAGAGAGGTTTCCTAAGGAGGAATTTGGGCCATTTCCCACCACGCTGGCCCAATACAGGTTGGTGGAAGCCCGAGCCTAACAATTTAATATTATAAATGATTAATTGAATATCTGTATTTATTTCATTGTGTTAAATAATATTATTAACAGAAACAACCCTTGTTATTTTAACATTTTCGAAACACTTCTAATAGGGGAATAAATCATAAATAACACGGGAAGTCCAATTATAGTACAAATAAATACAGAAGGTAAGGCAAGATATTATGTACAAGAAAAAAACTAGTAATTTTAGATGTTTTTCATATTATTAAAACTTTTCATTCGCAAGGAATGAAACAGCATTATCCTGAAATAAAGGAAATCCGAAAAGCGATGAAAATATACATTCTAGCATACATTTCTCTAGATTAAATACGATTTTCTTTGACTTGAGTGACATTGCTTAGATGGTACATATTGATTGAACATCTCACAAACACGCACCTGTGCTCCAAGTTAATATTAAGAGACGTCATATTTAATGAAAATAACTTAAAGAGCTTCACGCAGCCGACACATTATTAAACGTAATGCTGCAAGCAAGGATGTTACGTAGACCACAAAACTTTAACGACGATTATTAAACACATGATATAAATATCTTCTTCCTCCTCCTCTTTCCCCAGCTATGTGGAGTCGGCACAGTATGTACTTCTCTTCCATATCCCTCTATCAGCGGTGATATCTGAATTCACGCTCTTTTTACACATGTCATCTTTCACACAATCCATCTACACTTTCTTCGGTCTTCCTCTACCCTTATAACCATCCACGTTCACTTTCATTTCTTTGTTATGTGTCTTTCATCTCTCTTTCTCTGTCACTGGAACAACTTACAGACTTCCTCTAATATACTCATTCTTAACTCTATCCATCAGCGTCACACCACACATCCATCTTAACATTCGCATCTCAGCCACATTTAATCTAGATATCATTTAATCTAAAAGCGTACTTGCTCCGAAATAATCTAACTCCTACATTAACAATTGGAACAGAGAAATTATCTAACAGCTAATTCACATTATGAGTTACTCTTCAGCATGTCTGGTCTCCGGAATCCAATTAAGGTCATCGTTTTTTTAAAGGTAACTTAACTGCTTCGTCACTGAGGCAATTAAGGTATTTACAATATTATCAGTCAGGCCCTATTCATAGAATGATAAGATATAACTTTGAAAGGAGACAAGGTTAAGAATAAGAAGAATAAGCGAGACGTTCACCTGATGGTAAGAGATACCAAACAACAACCAAAATCTACTAGGTCTAGTTAGGATGATGTACACTGCACCACATTTTGCTAGTCGCCTTGATACATAAGTAGTTTCATTACACTAGCAATAGCACCCTTCAAACCAGAACACAGTCAGTAGCACCTAGCAGGTCTCCGGCAATAGGGTCCACCACCAGTAGGTATATTGACGTTGTGAATATTCCATAGTTCGAGGAGTACAGGAACTATATTTCTGTCACGATTCACGAGGATCAGGCAACACGGTTTGGAGGACGTGCTTAGATTAAGCTGAACTTACTGAATGTTGAAGATAACTTTAGAAGTTGTATGAACGAAGGATTATTTCATACTTATATTTTGTATTCGTCTCATACATTTTTTTATTTATTTTTTATTCAGTTAAGTGACAAGACTTGCGGAACGTTCACCTGATGGTAAGTGATACGCCCGCCCATAACAACGCGGCGCTAGTTAGGATGATATGTACTGCGTCACATTGCGCTCGTCGCCTGCGACAAGATGTTGAGTCTCGTTAGTCTAATAATAACACTAGCTATAACGCCCTTCAAACCAGTAATATCTAATAGCAGGAAACAAAAAATTTATAAAGTCTACTCTATGTTTCTTGTGCTCATTTAATCCTGAACACCAAACTATGTAGGAATTATCGCAGAGGATGTAAAGTTAGGTTACAATGAGCCTTGCGCCATCCTTGCTACTGCTGTTGGTAGGTCTTTGTTGCCGGAGACTAGATACCACTGTGATCCGGTTTGAAGGGCGCTATAGCTATTTTTATATTCAGTGAAGCGACGGTACGAGCGGAACGTTCACCTGATGTTAAATGATATACGCTTGCCCATAATAACGTGGCCCTAGTTAGGATGATATATACTGCATCACATTGCGCTCATGGCCCAAGACATAAGATGTTAAGTCTCCTTACCATAATAATTACACTAGCCACAGCGCCCTTTAAACCTGAACGCAGTCATGTTTGCACACTACTGTTTGTCGGCTGCAGTAAGCAGTAGAGACCTACCACTAGTAACCAGGTAGTAAAATTACTAACATGATAATCCTGAACATCATACGTTTCAAGGCGACGAGTACGAGAAGAGTACTTTGCTGCGTATTTTGTTACTATCATATTACTAATGAGCAGGCGAATTATTTACTATCAGGTAAACGTTCCACTTGACTCGTTGCTTCCGCAAATAAAAAAAAAACGCTATCTACTGCTGTAATAAACTCATGAGTCGAGGATACTGGATTGCGATTCCTTGATCTCACTTCCTTCGCATACGGTGGCGGGTGGACTCAGACGGACAGTACCACTAATTGTAGCTAAATTTTGGTAAGAGACTAAATTCAAAAATGCTGCAGGAAGAGCTAGTGCTATCTAGTGCTTCACCTTCCTTTCTGGCCTTGGTGACCGTTACCTCCCCTGAAAATGGTCTTCTACTCGAATATATGCGAGTAAGCCTTGATACAAAGAAGACGTGACATTTAAGTAGATCTTACTGGTGGTAGGTCTCTGTTGCTGGAGACCGTTTAGGTGGGAACCATCGCAGCATCTATTTCTGTCGCCAAACAGTAGTGCGCAAACATGACTGTATTCCGGCTTGAAGGACGCTGTAGCTAGTATAATTACTGGGGAGTCGACATTCTATATTTTAAGTCTCAGGCGACGAGAGCAATGTGATGCTGTGTATAACATACTAACTAGCGCCATGTTATGGGCGGGCGTATCACTTACCATCAAGTGAACGTGCTGCTCGTTTTAAAATAACTTTGTTAAGTAATTGTTCATTTTGTCTGTGGATTAATTGCAAACCAACTTATGTTACAAGAGTTGTTAGATTTGCCAACGCGCTACTTCACGGACCCACTGCGTCTGACAAGATGCCAGCTAAACTCTGCCAGGGTGGTGCTTCCATTTGATTTACTTCCTCCAACCACGACTTGCGCCATTAACTTACGTCTCATTTACTTAACATATTGTTTGCATACGCCTACTTTATCCGATAGCTCTTGGCTTAAGCACAAAGCTTTTATTCATATAAAATACCTTTTATCTTGAGCCTCAATCACTTATTGGTGTATCAGATCTATTAACCTAAAATTAAAATATATTTAAGTTAACTAATAATTAATAATAATAAACTCGGTATGAACATAGTCTACAACCATAAAATTAAACTCCAAAGCCTTTTTAAGAGATACCAGGTAATAAAACAGGTCTAGTTGTGTAATAACCGGAAAATATTTTCAAATATATATATATATAGAAAGTCTAGAATAATGTCGGTCCTGGTGTTTAAAAGACATAAAACAATTATATAGATGAATTCTTTCAGATTAGACAAGTTTAAGTTAAGCTAACAACTTATCAATGTTCCTTTCTATTACTTGAATAAAACAAGTGGCATGCTCGTAACTACTATTTGTACATTTACCATGTATCATCATCATCATCAGCTGATAAACGTCCACTGCTGAACATACGCCTCAACCAATAATGCCCACATCGATCGATCCTGCGCTGCCCGCATCCAGCGGCTTCTCGCGACCTTCAGTTACACACGTAAGGGTTCATATGGGGGCGGGTTTTGGACTATTTCCTACCACGCTGGCCTAATGCGGGTAGGTGGGAGGCAGAGCCTCGTTTGTTGATTAGCAGGGTATACCACGAGTAGGAGAGCTTGACTTGGGTCCCCGTGAGTTGTTGTGCGAGACCCGTTACACCCCTTTTTCTAAACGAATATGCATTTTTTACCACGCATAAAAAATGTATATTTGTTCGATTTTAACAACGGCACCTACTCGAGACCTGGAGTTTAAGCTTCCGCTGCGCACGTTCTCAGAGAATTCTTTGCATGGCCCCTCTCGCAGATTATAAAGCCTTCACGCAGTCACAAGTGTCCGCTGCGAGGTAAAAAGTCCATTGCTACGTGAGAGAATTTTTAATGAACTCCGGCAACGACGTAATACAAGAGCATCTGGACAGAGTAATGCTCGAAAAATAATGAAAAAAAATTATTTTTTTTTATTATATAAAATGCATATTATAATTAAAAAATTTCTCTGATTTTAATTAGTCTCTATTTAACCTGATAATTTCACTGAATATAATAATATCTTCATTAGCTACAACGCCCTTCGAACCAGCAATATTCGTATACAATAGTTTGGTAGCAGTAACTGGTGCTGCGGTTGTAATCTACTGTTACATTACTGCGATCGATTTTGGAATTTTTTTTATTAAATTAAGCGACGAGACGAGCAGAACATCCACCTGATGGTGAGTAATACGCCCGCCCATGACAAGGTGGCGCTAGTTAGGATGATATTTACTGTACCATGTTGCGCTCGTCGCTCGAGACAAGATATTGAGTCTCGTTAATTCAGGAATACTACAGCTACATACATCATAATAGCTACAGCACGCTTCAAACCGCAACACAGTACTGTTTGTCGGCTGCAATAGACGCTAATGTGGTATAGCCTACTTAGACGGTGGTCTCCGGCAACAAAGACCTACGACCAGCGCAAAAATAATCTTTATATATTACTCTTTCAATTTATTACTTATAATAATTATACAACACTTAACAGATGATTAAGACTTCACAGGGAATATTATAAAGCTTCAAGTTGGTGATGTAATACTAGTATAACTTTGAGTCGAATATCGCAATAGTCAGTTTTAAACTATTATTGTGATATAGTGAATTTTTTAACATGAACGCATCGAAAAATGACAACTGTGATGGATGGGAAAATAGGAAACAGTATCCCTGTAATACTTTAATATTTTTCGTCACTAACTTGAGCTTCCGATAAAGGAAAACATCGAGAGGCAATCGATGGGCTAAAATAAAAACAGCTAACGTGTGACATCAACTTACTCACACTTGGTCAGCTTGATGGATAAATGGCCTTTACTCTTGCGATAGAAAGCTTTGATACTTACCTATTTGTTGTTTATTTTGCTATTTATCCTTTTGATTTTGATTAAATTTGTGTTAAAATTGAACTAATTACTTTTTATTCAACATCGCAGACAGAACGATTCCAGTCCCTCACACACGGCTCCATTGAAAGGAGCACCCTAACGCAATTAGTCGGTGCTTTTTAAAGCCATTCACGGCACGAGACGTCTCGCCGCCCCCACCCCTGCACACACACATACATCGTGGCACATTTCACACAAAATAATCAGTATGAGCCAGACAGTTAAACAATATTTAAAAAAACTAAATTTTAAATGTAGTAAATCGTATACAATACAGTGATACACCTAAGTTACGCTATAGGTCGTCCGGATACTGACGGCCGATATCCAAGTATACAATATATATAATTGTTTGACATATATGTTGCTAAATACTCACCAGAGATAATCATACATACCTCGCTGAAAACCCTCGAAACGAGATTTTTATTATACGTCTATTTAAAAGTGGGTAGTTTCCAAAATCAAAGCACAGTCGCGTGGCGAGACAAAGATTATTTTTTCTCGAAATTTCTCTTCATAACCTGAAATGAGTTTTCGTATGATATTTTGGACGAAATACTTTCTCCATTCGGATACACTCCACAATACGATTACATGCTCATCAAGGTTGACCAATAACTCGTCAATTGGCGTAAGCTTGAGTATTACTGTACGGGCATACTTCGTTGCCTGGCTACCGATTGCTATGAGATCTAACAGGACAATTACGTTATTCGAATAGAAAAAAAAGATGGAGATATATTGAAACAAATACAAGATCTAATTTCAAAAACGTATGTAGAAGAAAAAGAGCGATAGAAAGAATACATGTTAAGAGAATAATAAGAAGAGAGAATTGAGGAAAATAACAGAAAAGTATCCAACGGTTGGGAATAGAGGCAAAAGTAACATGAAGATATAACAAAGGAGCAGGATCAGAATAGACCCTAGTCAAATGAGACAAGCAACAAAGGAGACCAACTAAATGATATTCATGTTATATTACAAAATAATTTGTTAACGATAATAAAAGGTTATTATATATTTAGTAAAACAAATAACTAAAATAATCTAAACAATATTAATAGCATCCAAATTACACCACGTGAAGCGGATACAAACCAGGATCATTTAGAAGGTACACGATTATACCCTGCGCTACGGAAGCAGTTAAAACAAACATTTTATTAAGAAGTAGTATTGCATACCTTTTTAGCGGGTAGTTTGATATTTTAAAATATATGTAAATTTAATTCCGTTCTCCTCCACAGGGATTTCAAAATATCCTTCGCAAGTTTCAAAATGTGCTCCATTTTTATGCGTATTTCATTTTTCCTCATAAATTTTACTGCCGACATAAAAATACTCCATCCACTAATAACACGATCGAATACAGATAATCATTAATTAAAATTAAAACTTACCCCTTTTTTGTACGAACAAAAATTTTTACATATTTATAAACGCAACTATGTAGACAATTTTAAGATGTCACAGTTTACGTTTATTGACATTAATCAATGGGGCATCACAAATTATACACGTTACATTCATATGTAAATATACGACTAATAAAATAGATATTTTCTTTGTTTTATATCAAATCGATATTAATCATTTTAATAACCAATACCAAAAGGGGTGTTTAAACACATTACATCTAAGTAACCCTCTATAACAATAAATTTGAAATTACGCCGTAAATCTATATATCATAAGATGAGCACTGCTCCACATTTCGTCAGTATCGCTACATCATTGATTTCATTCGATACAACGCTTCCCTACTGGAACACAGTAATATATTTATACATTACTGTTTGACAGGAATAGGCGGTTTGTTGGTATCGTTAATTCGTTTCCGGCAACAAACGTAACGTCAGCAAATCAAATTTAAAATAACAACATATTGAAAATAGGGTTTCTTTTTTGCTGGTGGTACTCTGTCGCCGGAGACAGTCTAAGTAGGTACCGCTGCTGCCGACAAACAGTAGTGTGCAAACATTACTGTGTTCCAGTTTAAACGGCGTTGTAGCCACTGTAATTACTGCGGTAATGGGACTCAACGTATGTCTCGCGCGACGAACGCAATAAGGTGCAGTGTAATGTCATCGCAACTAGCGCCACATTGTTATGGGCGGTTGTGTCACTTAGCATCAGGTGAAGGTCCTGCTCGTCTCGTCACTTAATTGAATAAAAAAGTAGCTTAGCTTCGTAATTAAAATCCTTTTACAATTAACAAGGCATGTCCACAAAAGATTTAATACGGTTAGTGTATAGTACTAAATATTATACGTTTGGTTTTTTTTTTTAATTTAATTACGCGACGTTAGCTTAGTTGTCATCATCAGCCATAGACAGCTGGACATAAGCCTCCCCTAAAGGTCTCCACGGTTGTACGGGTTCATACAGGAGGATATGTGTCATTTTCCACCACGCTTGCCCAATGCGGGTTAGTGGAACCGAGAGCCTCGTGTGTCGATTATCAGGGTGCACCAAGATCAGATGAGGTTGGCTTGGGCACCGTGAGTTGTGCGGGACCCCTAACACTTCCTTTGTTGTGTAGTGGATGTAATCCACTGATCACACGATTGGATTTTAAACATGGAAGCGAGCCAACTGTCGCTTGTTGTAGTTATACGGCGCCGAAGGATTTTAAACTTTAAGCTTTCAACTTAAGGATCAAAGTCTAATGTAACCAATCTGATAAGCTTACAGAAAGTATCTCTACAGATTTGTATTCACAATTCGACTGTTGTTAGGTATTGAAAGCGAAACACGGCGTTTGTACTAATACACAGTACTTCGAAGTCTGCGATTAATATCCAGTCTTTTTTTATACTACAAAGCGACGAGACTAGCAGGAAGTTCGCCTGGTGGGAAGTTCCTGCCCATAACATAGTAGAACTGGTTAGGGTTATATACACAGCATCACATTGTGCTCGTGGCGACAAACATAACATGTTACTGTGTTTACTAGGTCTCTATTGCCGGAGACTATCTAGGGACGTATCGCCGCAGTTCCTATTGCAGCTGCCAAACAGTACTTTGCAAATATTACTGGAGTAACGAGACTCGACGTCTTATATCTTAGGCGACGAGCACAATATGCTGCAGTATATATCCTCTTAAGTAGCGCCGCGTTGTCATGGGCAGACGTATTACTTACCATCAGGTGAACGTCCCTTGTCTCACAGGAATATACACTTGCTACAACGCCTTTCAAATCAGAACACGGTAATATTTGTCCACTATAGTCGGCTGCAATAGCCGCTGCGGTGGTACCTACCCAGACGGTCTCCAGCAATAGACGTACCACCAGTGAAAAAAATCTTAATGATGTAAGGCAACCCGCACAAGGAGCCCTACATCAAGCTCGTAAATTGATTAATAAAATCCACTCCAGCCTCTTCAGATCTTACGTGAACGAATGCTCATGGCAAATAGGCTGTGACTGATTGTTAAATATAAGTATTTGCTTTGAGAAAAACAGAATATACTTATATATATTTTTTTCCTTTAAATATCTCTCCATAAACTGGTAAATAAGACAAAATACTGTTTAAGTATTAAGTTTCTGTTTGATATGAACGGGCGGGGAACAGCTACATTAAGTTAATAAGCTAAGCTAAGAGTAGTTTCCCTTATAAATACTTCCTGCAGTTAAAGGTGTTATATAATGTATTAAAATAATCAGCGTTAAAATGCTGCAGTATTGTGATTTAAGTAAAAGTTAAAGATATCCAATGATATGATTATGATTTTTTAATAAAAAACTCCTTACACTAATATAAAAATATAGAT
This sequence comes from Ornithoptera alexandrae, assembly GCA_029030555.1. NCBI lineage: Eukaryota > Metazoa > Arthropoda > Insecta > Lepidoptera > Papilionidae > Ornithoptera > Ornithoptera alexandrae. The sequence goes on along the minus strand of JARDVY010000296.1, from coordinate 2,213,405 downwards.
AATAATAGTAAAGCAGTACAAAGCATGATGATATTTTTTGCATCGATATCGAGCTGATCACCTGAAATCCAAAGTTCAATGTACTAAGAAATAACTAGACAAATAACTTAACAAATAACCTGTAAATTTCTTCATAAAAGTTATAAAATAACTGTATATTACTTAAGTACATAACATGCTTTGTGTTGAGGGAAATATTTTATAATTTTCACGCTAAAAGCTTTTTTTTCTTTGCAAATAAACTAAAAGTTAAATGACTGGCGCGGAGGCGGGCGTCCGTTTAACAAAGCATCTCTAGATTAAGGTTTAACCCGACCACTTAACTGAGTTTCCGAACAAACTTTCAAACTAACCCGCCGCCGCATCGACTACAGACATTTATTATATAAGAGCGTTTTTATCACAAACTTTTAATAGAAAGCGTGCGGAAGAGTTTAAAGAAAAGAAATAACGTGTTAACCGATAGACGACAAAGGATTTATTTCTCAATAGCGTTAAAATTGTTCCAAACATACCTTAGACGTCTTGCTGGTGGTAGTGTCTCTGTTGCAGCGGATAAATAGTAGTGTAAACATTAATGTTCCGTTTTGAAAGATGCTGCAGCTAGTGAAGTTACTGTGGTAGTTTCACTAGCTGCATTGTTATGGACAAGCGACTAACCAGCATGTCTTGTTAATCTCATCCCTTTGAGCAATAAAAAATTAAACAGTTGCAAAAGAATTTAGGAAACGAGTCTGCTAATATTATTAATTGTTATACTTTTTTTTTTCTCTTTATTTTACAGCGAGGTATACAAAAGGCGAGCTTAATGCCGGGCGCAATATCTACCAGCCAACCTTGAATGAGGTGAAATTTTATGGCAGGTGGTAACTTAATATAACTGACTTAAACTATATTAATAATAGTAATAAAATATATACATTGATACAACAGGTATACATATATATATGTATAGTAGTAAAAGTGCGACAGTCAACAGAATTAACTGCTGTTCTAGTATTATTTATTGTGGAAATTAAATTAAATCAGTGAATATTTGATTTATAAACAACCTTGTAATTATTACTAATTGTAGTGGAATTCAGTGGAAATGTGTGTGTATATATGAACTGCTGTTTTATATTAAAATCTTCTAATTATTATCAATGTTTAATTGTTATGTTAATTGAATTTAACAATGATAATTGCATGCTCAGTGTCAGTGTATGTGGACTATTTGAATTCTGCGCAAGCCTCTCTCCATTGCCTGGTACTTCACTGTTACTCAATAAACCAATAACCTATCACCGACATACTGACACACAATTAAGCTACATATATATACAAATAAATAATACAAATATACTTCAAACATTTTACACTTTTTTAATATTCTTATAACAATCGCGCCGAAAATGTTCTTAAAGTATCATAACCAACAACATGAATAATTGTAAGTTTTGTTTAAGTTATGTGTCATGATCACCAGGTGGATTCTGTCAAAGCAAATTGAACAAATAAAACTAATTTTGTTATAAAAATTACACAATTAACTAATAATTTTGGGATATAAATCTATCATAATTACATTGACTAAGAAAATTTCATAGTCATCATGAAGCGAAACGTATATCAATGTATTGTTTTATGAAATATGAATCTAATTTTATCCAGTTAAACGCAGACTGCTGCCTCTCAAAGAGGACCATTGAGAGGCAGCACCGCCTCCCACAGCTCCTGCTAACGCAATTAGTTGCGATTTCATAAAGCGACCCATTCAAGCGCCGTCGCAATTTCATTTAATTACAATATTAGATTTCGCACATTAGCACATTTCGTTCACCGTTTAAAACCTATTTTCTGTAATAACAGCAAAAACTCATATAGTTTTTTTATTTCATATAAACAATCTCAATAATCGTGAATCATGAGAAACAATAAAAAAATTATTGATCATTTCAACCCCAAAACTTATAAATAAATCCGTTCTTATTTTTGTGGTCGAAGTTAGTGTTGATTAGTTGTATAATTATATTAATAATCTAGAAACTATACGTGAAAAATTCTACATAACTTATTTTCTGAATTTTTTATTGAAGATAGTTATTTCCTATAGATGCGGTACGTAGATGTCGGCGGCTGGCCGGGATTATCCTCAAAATCCATATTAAAAACAAACTCGAAGTACGGAAATCTTTTCTTTATTACAGAATAGGAACTGCAGACCAAAAGGCAGAATAATAGTGACAATGAGACATTATTTACACTTTAGTTGTAATACCAATCGATAATATGACTATTTTTAATAATAATACAAATATAAATCTTTTTGGCACTTTGTAATTACAAGAACAATATAAAATTACGATTAATTTAAACAGAAAGTCTTCAATAATTAATTTAGTACTTAATCGTATTGATTTTTAGCGGAAATAACAAAGTGTCAACATAACGGAACTGTCAGTTACAAAACTTAAATTTGTTGCAAATCGAGGTAATAACAGAAAACATAATAAAAATTGTTACATTAACTTTAAGGTAGATGGGAGCACCATGGAACGCCTATATACACAAATAACCTATGAAAATTATAAGTGCACAACAAAAGCTTACTTTAATCCCGGTTAGGAATAAAGCAGCTCCGGCGAACGTTGAATGCGAACAATATATGCCTTTCTTCATTAATTCAACCAAAAGATTGAAAACTTACCGTATAAAACTGTTTTCATAAACAAAACTAAAGTAGAAATTTTATTCATTTGAATGGCAACATTAATAGACCGAAAAATTCGGAGCCTTTGTCTGTATTATACAAACACCTCTATAATTTAAGTGTAAACAACATTGGCGCCAAAATAGTTTTGACAATTTAAATATTTTGTTATTGATCGAAATATAAAAAAGAATATTTTGTGTATATCTTCAGATTAGAAATTTAATAATCGTGGTTTGGAAATGGCAACCTTCTTGGAGCCGAATTTTAAAGGTACAGTGAACCGTTTGAGAGGCGCGGATATTACCCTCACGGTTTGATGAGCACGGAGCAACGGTTTGCGATGTTCTCTCGTTTTATTTGTACCTGAAGCCTTTTAGCCGATAGACAGGAGGCGATCATTATCAAAAACAAAGATATAAATGTAGCTTAATATATAACAGAAATAGTTATAAATTGAGACATATTTATAAACAGCTATTTTAATTTTTATAGTACTGGGACTCGAGGCCTTTTCTCACATAGATATGATTAAGGTATTTATCCACTAGGACGGGCAAATGCACATTGTGTTGTTGGTATGAATTATTAAAATCGCTACGAACCTAAATTATAATAAATCTAAATCTTACAAATCTAACCTAGAGGTCAGCTATACTTAGGAATATTTACAGTAAGGTAACAAAGCCGAAAAATTTTATTAACTGAGAAACAGTCGTACAATTAACTACTGCAGTTAACAACATATAAATGTACTATGTTCTGTAAATGTTTTGTCTTTAAAAAAAAATTAGGAAGGTCCCTTTTCCTGCTATTTTTGTCTAAATAATCTAATACTCAAATTCCATTTTATATAACGTTAAGTAACGATAAGGCAGAACATGTTCTTCACCTTTGCATCCCGAAAAAACTCTGGCTGTCATATATTGACGGCCGCAACACAGTCAAACGGATTTGAAACATCCTGGCTCTGGTGGTAAATCTCTGTTGCCGGAGACCGTCTAGATAGATACAACTGCAGCGTCTATATCTAGTGTCAAATAGTAGTGTATAAACATTACTTTGTTCCGGATTTAAGGGTGCTATAGCTAGTGTAATAATTGAAGCAATAGGACTGAACATATTGTGTCAGGCGAATATGGTGCAGTATGTATATACAGGTCTATGTCCAGCAGTAGACGTCTGTCCGCTGATAATGACGTATCATCCTAACTAGCACCACATTGGGCGGGCGTATCACTTATCAGGTGAACGTTCCGCTCGTCTCGTCGCTTAATTGAATAAAAAACGTCCTATTATATTTCATCAATATCTTACGTATTTTTATTTCTTAACTTCAACCCTAAATATATTAAAATGGAATGATTTGAACCAACCAATCCAGTACTGTAATACACAGTACAAAATTTCCGCAAACATATTGTTTTATTCTATAGCGGCATTGCAATATACCGACATAAAGCTGCGCTCTGAATAAAACATGTGCATCATAAAAATGAAGGGCCATAAAAATGGCGCCCACTTCCAAAGCTTTCCACTGGCTCGGCTCCAAACAATAGGATCCGCACCGATATCAATGTAGCTTTTTCAAAAAAAAAAAACCATGAGAAACGATACTCGTCATGTGATTCGCGATATAAATCAACAAACGTTAATTAACAATTATTCAAGAAATTTACTTGTGGTGTGTATCTGTTGCTGGTGACCGTCTACGTAGGTACCACCGCCGCGCCTATTGCAGCCGACACTATAGTACTGCGCAAACATTTACCGTGTTCCAGTTTAAAGGGCGTTGTGGCTAGTATAATTGCGGGTGTAACGAGACTCAAAATGTCTCAGGCGACAAGCGCAATGTGGTGCAGTTTATGTTATCCTAACTAGCGCCACATTATTATGGGCGGGCGCATAACTTATTATCAGGTAAACATCCCGCTAGTCTCGTAGATTAATTGCAAAAAAAAAGTGAGACGAGTTCAGTTTTACTACCCCACACTCGATCAATGTGGTGATCAAATAGGTTAGACTAGGAGAGAACGCCCCGAGGTCCAGCTGTGGGAATTATAAGTGGGCTGTTTATGTGTAAATGAAATCTTATTTAATTAAAGCGACCGTCAGACTTTTATATTATAATATAGTAGTTTGAAGAGCTATGAACGAATATACATGCGTGCTAACTTTTGGCCGGGTTGTTAAAAAAAAAAGTAATAAATTTTTTTTTAGAAACAAACCAAAACGATTTAATAACGAAATTTCTTCATAAATTCGATGAACAATAATCTTGAATAATCGCATGTCTTTAACTGGATCTCTTCATCATAATGCATAGAATGTATACAGAACAACATCTGCAACATGATATAATAATATTAAAAACAATAGTCATTGAATAATTTTTTTTACTTGTAGCTCATGTTGAAACATATATAAATATTTTTTTTATTCAATGAAGGGATGTGACGAGCCAGACGTTCACTTGGTGGTAAGTGGTACGCCCGTCCATAACAACGTGGCAACTACGATGATTGATGCTGCACCACATTGCGCTCGTCGTCTAAGACATAGACGTTAAGTCTCGTTACCCCAGTAATTACACTAGCTATATAAAGCAGAAAAAAAAATAGTACAGTGAATAAAATCTCGATTAAAAATATGTATAAGTTTCATAATTAATTATATATAATATTTATTATTAAAATCCTAACTATATTATTTATCATAATCATCATCATCAGTCGATGGACATCCACTGCTGGACATAGCCCTCCCTCAAAGATCAACACATCGATCGGTCCTGTGCTGCCAGCACCCAGCGGCTTTCCACGACCTTCACCACAGTCGACATGGTCCTCCGGCACGTCCGGGCACAAGGAGCCGTCGTAAGTAGGGGTTCGTATGGAGGGATTTTATTATAATAAAAAACTATAAATAAATCTGCTTACCCTGTAACGGCACCGTTACCGTGATACTATCACTTAAAGTGGAGTTCCTTAAATAAGTACCATTGAATACATCCTGGAAGGAAAAGTACTGTGCAATTAATTAAGGAGACGAACAGTACGTTCACCGAGCCTGTGTAAAATGATGTGAAGCTAGTTAAGATGTTTACACAGCACCATAATCCGCCCGCCGTTCTAAGACAAGACTAACCTTCAATATGGAACGGAGGGTAGTTTTATTAGAGTAGTTAGAAATTACTGAGGTAGATTTATTATTTAATTACTGAGGTAGATTCAAGATTTAATATTTCATGTGTCGATGCGACGAGCGCAATATGATGTTGTGTTTATCATCCGAACTAGCGCCAGGCTTTTGACCAGTCGCATCACTTACCATCAGTTGAATGTCCTGTGCGTCTCGCCGCTTGATTGAATAACAATAAAAAAAAAACTATTTACCATCGGCTGGTAACTGTCTGTTTGTAAACAATAAGATCATACCATTATAGTGTACCCATCCTCAGAGTCTAATCCGTAAAGCCCCGGCGTGAAAGAGACGGTCGCGTCTCTCGATTCCAAGTTGACGAGTGCGAAAGAGATAGACTGATATTTGTCGCCCTTCATAGGCAAATGCCGCTTCACCCATAGCGTTATCGAGTTGGGAAGCTGAAATATTATAAGGGTATTTATTCAGCCTGAAATTGTGAATGCTAATACAGAGCTTGTACGAACACGAAAAGAATATTGTTTTGTGTAGAAAAAAATTTACACACTTCTTTATAGAAACAAAGTTTACTTAACACCTTCTTTAGTATAACGCGGCGCTAGTTAGGATGTTATACACTGCTGACATTGCGCACGTCGGTTGAGACATAAAATGCTGAATCTCGTTACCGCAGTAATTACACTAGCCACAACACCCTTCAAACCGGAACACAGTAATGTTTGAACGCTACTACTTGTCGGCAGAAACAGGCGCTGAGGTGGTACCTACTTAGACGGTCTTGTTTTTTGTTTGGGGGGGAGAGAAAGTATCCCAGCCTCTGGGGGGAAATCAGGAGATGTCACCATCGCTGAGCCATACGCTATTCCCACGCAAGTTCATTTGTTGAGCGATAAAGGCCTTCCACATCCAGGCCTGCGAAACTCCTAGACACTTTTATTAGCCTTCTACGACAGGCAGGACTTACTTTAGTCCTAATCTTACTAGCCCGAGACTACAGGGCTGACCTAAACGGTCTTCCACCAGCAGTCCACATATGATATTTAGTGTATCCTAGGTTAGCGTCACCATGTTGAAGGGGTGAACATTATATTAAATTATAAACAGGACGTCACGTGACATTAGACGGGAATAGCTCGCTTTGATCTCTGCCCGACCGATCCACCGCGCGGGTAATGCGCTGGAAGATGCACTTTGATGCAACTTTATATTGCAATATTTGTAATTATAAGATATTAGCTTAAATATTTAACTAAAACCAGCTGTTCCTCGCTCGCTTTGCTGGTCATAATATAGAATTAGATTTGAAATTTTGACATGAAATTTGTCATAAATATTCCCCGTCTAACGGCAACCTGCTGCACCCTGCAACTCTCTATGGGGAAAGAATTTTGTAAAATCCATTCTTAGTTGACCTCTAAACGGCTGAAGCAATATCTCCACCTAATTTTGAGTGTTTACGTCTAATAGTTTTGGAGATCTCGTGGTGAGTACGTGAATATCTGGGTATCTTCTATGCATATATAGATAGACTAAAACCTGTATTAATTGACTATGAGGGTAGATGCGGAATGACATACACTGCACCATATTATGCTGGTCGCTTTGAGGCATGGACAAGTCGGTAATCTGGATAGTTTTGGTTGGTAGGCCTCACTATTGTTAGATGGCGGAAATATGAGTATAATGAAACATATGGACGTGATAGCTAGTCAGGCTGATTAGAAAGAACCAAATAAACTTTAGCACACATCATCATCATCTGGTGATAGATGTCCATTGCTGGACATAGGCCTCCCCCAAAAGATCTCTCTAAATACAGCTAGTATAGCCTCCGGTACTGCTTGGCACTAAAAGCTGTCATTTGTGAGGGTTCATATGGGGAGGAATTCGAGCCATTTCCCACCACGCTGGCCCAATTCAGGTTGGCGGGAGCCAGAGCCTCGTTTATTGATTAGAAAGGCAGCAGCAACCACCAACAGGTGAGGTTGGCTTGGGTCCAATGAATTGTTGTGCGCAAACCTTTACACCCCTTTACCCACACCCTCTTACCTAGTTTAGGACGCATAGCCTCAAAATCGATCTGGACGTTATTGTCACTACGCCATAGACAGTTATAGAGGAAGTTTGAAGAAAAGGAAGGAAGTAGTCAAATGTTACTTACGTTATAAGGTCGCGCCATTACACCCAACGGGTCCTGTCCGATCGCTATAAGGTCCAAATTGAGCAACAGTTTCTTCTCGTATTCGGTTATCTTGCTCATGTCGCAACTCATTAACAGCGGCGCTGACAGCATCGCGTACACCGCCAGCTGGACCCTGCTCTGGCCTTCTGTCAACACCTCGGTACCGAAAATCAACTACCAAAATCGGAAACGGTTAATATTTAAATTGACCTTTAGATTATATTTACCAGTAATAATCATTAGCAGTAAAAAAAAATTAGGGAAAGTACTACAAGTCGGTCGTTAGACTTGTATTGTATAGAGCTGAGTGTTGCGCCACCAAGGGTTGGAATGAAAAGAGATTACATGTGGCCGAGATGCGAATGTTAAGATGGATGTATAGTGTGACTAAGATGGATAGAATTAAGAATGAGGATATTAGAGGAAGTTTGAAAGTTGCTCCAGTTACAGGGAAATTGAGGAGTGGAGTGGAGTTAGCGTCGTACGGGCATGTTATCCGAAGGGATGAAGGACACGTAACAAAGTCATGAGAATGAACGTGGATGGAGTGGAGGAAGACCGAAGAAAGTGCGGATGGATTGTGTGAAAGATGACATGTGTAAGAAGAGTGTGAATTCGGATATGACGGCTGATACAGGGATGTGGAAGAGAAGTACATACTGTGCTCACCTCACATAGCTGGGGAAAAGGGCAGGAGGAAGAAGAAGTCATTAGTAGTACGTACATCTTCCGGAAACCTTAATTCAACAATGGTGCCAAGATTTATATGATGCTAGTTAGAGTACACAGCGCTATATTGCGCTCGTCGCCTCTGTACAACAGGGAGTAGTGTGCAAATAATACTTTGTTCTAGGTAAATGATATGCGACGAATTTTTTTTTCGACGAATACAAGCCAGCAAACGTTCACCTGATGGTAAGGTAAGGTAGATAGATAATATATACACCACCAAATTGTACTCGCCGCCTGTGATATAAGACGTCAAGTCTCCTTACAACAGTAAATTGACTAGTTATTATGCCCTTCAAACTGGAACACAGCTATCACACTGCTGTGAGGCGGCAGAAATAAGAGTTTTTTTTTTATTATTGTGTATAACAAAATGCTAACGGAACACACATCCCGGAGTCAAGAGCCGGTAACGGGGTAGTGTCGGACTCCAACCGACTAAAAAGCTTCACACGGTATTCGAATCACTTCCGATAGTATGCACGAGGGTCATGGGATAACATCGAGCAGTTCTTCCGCAACCCCCGATTGGCGCCCGAATCGAACCCGCTTCGAGGAGAAATAGGGGTTGCAGTGGAACTTGGACGGTCTCCGACAATAGAGACCTACCAGTTGGATATTCTTTTCCTTATGTAATATTATTGTACCAAGAAATATATAGAGTACATTACCATATCTGGGTCATTCCAATGTCCGGGGCCGTGGTGTTTGGAGAGTTCATCATATCTGTTTCGGTAGTGTCTGATTATCGCCCTGAGCGCGCCCCACGAGGTCACAACGTCGTGGTAGTTGCGCCACAGGTTGCAGTGGGATGAGACCGTAGCGTAATCAGCCTGAAACATTCACATACGTAAAATAATTTAATTAATAGACTAATAATATATATGACGTTATTTTTTTTAATTGCACAGCAAAGAGACGAGCGAGACATTCACCTGATAATAAGTGATACGCCTGTGCAAAAATCTATTTATTTTCATGTATAATAGTTATAACAATGGCAAATACAATTACTGGTGGTATTGTCTCTGTTGTCATAGAATCTCTAGGTGGGTACCATTGCAGCGCCTCTTTCTGCCGACAAATAGTAATGGGTTCCAGTTTGAAGGACCCTGTAGCTCACTAGCTAAAAGTAATTACACTTACTGGGATAACGAGACTTAATTTTTCTCAAGGCGACGACCACAATGTGGTTCTGCTTACCATCGTAACTAGCGCCACCGTATCGTCTCCTCGGCCAAAAAAATTCGTGGCCGTAGTATATAACCTAATATGCACCATTTTGTTATGAACAGGCGTATCACATACGATCGAGTGAAAGTCGCGCTCGTCTTGTAGATTTGTCGTGTAAAAAAAAATGAAAACGAGAATAATTCATCGGCTCGCCGAACATCTACACATATCTCCCTACCACTTTCCAGAGAACTCCTATTTTGATGCAATACGAATTTAATTATTAGCGATGCCTCATCGTTCATTATAAACTCATCGTCGGATGACACGTACATCATCATCAGCCGATAGACGGTCCACTGCTGGACATAGGCCTCCCCCAAAGACTGCATCGATCGGTCCTGCGCTGCCTGGATCGCCGTGTACCAGAGGCCGTCGTTTATAAGGGTTCATATGGGGGGACTTGGGCCTTTTCCCACCATGTTGGCCCTATGCGGGTTGGTGGGAGACAGAGCCTCGTTTGCTGTGTCGTACTACATGGCGATGATTTTTTTTTAATTATTGTAATAAAATAATCACTAACACTGCATCATCGCTATCCGTCAATTATTAAGAGCACCTACGGTGCTGTGCTTTAGTTAATATAGCAGGAAGTGCTTTATTGAAAGGAAATAGGGCAAGGTTAATTAAACCCTATGGAGAAGCTTTAAAAAATTTACACTTTTTTTTTTATTTTATAATACGACGACATTAGTAAGATATTCTGGTGATAAATGCCTATCAGTTGAAGAGTGAAAGAGGAAAGAGATGAAAGAAAGATGGGAGTGAAGAATAGGGAAAGGAATGAGACAATTATATGTAATATGTAAATAAAAGAAAGAAAGACAAGGGCCCTAGCTAACCAAACTGGGGGAAGGCAGTTATAAAAAAAAAATGCCTATCAGTAACAATATGGCGGAAGGTAGGATGTTATCCACATATCCGACTTTTTTTTCCTCCCTTGACTCCCAATTTTTTTTTAATTATTGTAATGTTCATATTTGGCTCTTTGGTTAATAAGTTTGCCGACCACTGTCATAGACAGTTACATAATCATATATGTATATGTGTATATGTATAATAAACCATTTTTGTTGTGAATGTTGTCAAAACTGGCAACATATAGTCCTTGCATAACTAGTCTAGTTTAGAGATTAACTTAATATATTTGTTTCTAGTCTCTAGTTTAAAACTGCACTGTAGTTTTGTAATTTGTTTTTATATAGTTAGTGTTCATGCTTAGTTACTTACTTGTTTCCATTTTCAACTTGATTTCTAATGTTAAGCCATGAAATCAATTATGTAATCATGCTGATAAACTTTAATACATAAACAGAGAACTACTACCGGTTAAGTTGGTCAATATTGAATTATCACTCTCTCTCTCTCTCTAACTCACTCTCACTTAATAAAGCTTCAAGCCGCAGTGCAAATGACGTATTATGGTGTCCTATTATGTGCCGTTTAACATTAATTGAATCGCGCAACTCCGATGCGCCATTATATTCGGAATTTCAAATGACAGCCGTATCACAATTACGCGCGGCACTTACCGCAACTCGATTAGTGCCAGGTATTAACAGAGATTAACCTGGATCCGTAGATAGACGGCGGATATTGAAAAACTTCATTAGAACCATCCACTGGTTCTGATGAACATCCACCACTAAAAGACAATATTGACCCATCGTGTACTGGGAGACCATTGGATTTTTTTTATAATAATAATAATAACCATGTAAAAAGTCGCGATTACTCGATACCTGTCGTACAGTTAGGAAGCTTTGAAAGGAAGATGCCACGAACAATATTACAACAGAAATTGAGCACCACTTGCCTTAACCCGTGGTGATCATTTATTAAACGAAATTCTGTTCATGAGGGTTTCAAGAGAAAAACTATTGTCAAAAAATAATAATAATAAATAAACTTTATTTCGTTCTATGGGGCCATAGTGTCGTGTGTTTTTATTCCACCAATCGATGAGACAAACGAAACATTCACATTATCAGTCATCATCATTATTAAACCAACGAATCGTTAGGAGGATATAGACTGCACTACACTATGCTCGACACTTTAAGACATGAGTTGTTAAATCTCGTTATCGCAGTAATTTCACTAAATAAAGCCCACTTCAAACCGGAACACAGCAGTATTTGCACACAATTGTTTGACCGTAGAAATAGGAGCTGCGGTGGTGCCGATGTAGATGGTATATGATGATGATTTCAAAAATTGGCAGCAAGCGTAGATTGGGAGCTGGTAAATAATTGGAGAGGTCTATGTTCAGCAATAGATAAGCTGAAATAATGATTAAACTTCTCTTCTGTATTTATCTTGAATAACCTTTAAGAACCGTAAATAAAGAACGAAGAAGTGGTAGATTATAGAGATATATTAAAAACATCCAAATACCCTATAAAAGTATACTAAAATTTATAGACAGTCTATTTAGACTAAAATTGGACAATCTGTTCTCATTTACAATAAAGAGTATATTTTTTAGTAATATACCGTAGAATCGAATACTAGCAAAGATTCTAGAAACTATTATAACAAAATCTAGACATAGTTGGGTGTTCATGTTATATAAGTAACTAGTAAAAGCCCGGCAGTCAACAGAATTGACTACTGTTCTAGATATTATGAATTGTGATTAAGAATATCCGTGCAATTGAATTAAATCAGTTAATATTTTATTTATAAACAATGTTATAATTATTAGTAATTGTAGTAGATATCAGAGAATATGTATGTGTGTATATGAACAGCTGTTTTATATTAAAATGTTCTAATTATTATCAATGTTTAATTGTTATGTAAATTGAATTTAACAATGATAATTGCGTGCACGGTGTCAGTGTATGTGGACTATTTGAATTCCGCGCTAGCTTCACCCCATTGGCTGGTACTTCACAACAATACCCTATCAGCAACAACAACCAATAACCTATCAGCGCCAAACTGACACACACTTAAGCTGCATATGAATAAGATAACAAACAATTACTTACTTGACGATTATGTATATACTCGATATAATAAGGCCAGCTGCACGAATACACCATGGGTCTTTCAGTTTTGTTTAGGAAACGCCCGAATTTTATATAAGCTGAAATCATAAAGGTAAATTTTCATAATACTTATTTAATTTTTAAAAAAAAAAAAACTTTATAAAACGTGTCATAGATGGCAAAGATGATTTAAATTGTTGGAGACAACGTTATTACTCCAACTTTTACTGATAGTAGATCTCTAGTACCATCTAGATAGACCTGCAAATTTGATTTACGTCGTCAAACATTACTATGTTGCGTTTTGAAGGGTATTTGTAGCTAGTGAAATTACTGGGGTAATGAGACTTGACATCTTATGTCGAAGCATAGTGCATGTTGTGGCACTATGTATTTTAAAATAACTAGCGCCACATTATGAGAAGGCGTATGACTTACCATCAGGTGAAAGTCTCGCTCATCTTATACCTTCGTCGAAATAAAAAAGTTTTCAGCCGTGTTTATTACAATGTTTCCTAGACGTACCTTTTAATGCTTCAAAACGATTTTCCCTAATAGAAGGGTATATTTGGAAAAAGCTCTTACACCCTTCAAGGGGAAAAAAATAAATCATTTCTTTGTCATATCTACCAGGTTAAAGTTGTGCCTTATATCAAAATTAAAGTTTTTTAACTTTTAAAAAAATGTATTCCATATTTAAAAAAAATTACTGTATATGCTTACCAGTGTCTAGAAAGCTCGGTTCGGCGTAGCAACCGTCGACTTTGATGTAGTCGACACCCCATTCGGCGAACGTCATGGCGTCTATACCGAAATGGTTCCTCGACCCGGGGTAGTACATACACGTAACGTTCCCTACGTTAGTGTACATGCCGAACTTTAGTCCTATGGCGTGGATCTAAAAAAAAAATGACTATTGGCGGATTAATGTACAAATAATCCTAATCAAACAATGATATTTGAATTCATATGTCAATGAATAATGGACTCTAGACATTTCCAAAACCGGGACTTAGGTTTTCTCTCTGACGGAGAGAGTCAAACCCGAATGTCATTGACAATCATAGTTTATGCATGTTTTTTTTATTATATGAAGAGACAAGCGGGGCTTTCACCAGATGGTAAATGATATGCCCGCCCATAACAAATTGGTGCCAGGTAAAGTTTACATACACAGCACCATAATGTGCTCATCACTCCGAGACAGAATTTGTTAGGATTGACTTAACAGTATTACTGTGTTTCGGGTATCAACAGGTAAAAGTATGCATCAGCATGCTTACTATCCTTGGCCACATGGCCTAAGGTGTTAAGTACACCTTGTGAAGTTGATGACAAGTAAGCACTTTGCAGATATTAAAATGGACCTAAACAAAATATTTTCACCCGTCTGTTTTAAAGTGTCTCACTTAGATTTATTTATTTATTCCAAATTATTTTCCCAATAAATTTGAACTTTCACAATGTTCTACCCACCATGAACAATGATTATTAAACTAAATTGTGACCATTCAATTGAATAAAGTTGTAAAACTTCAGTGAATACTAAACTAACTACTACTTACATAATCAGATATGTATTTCATTCCATGTGGAAACCTCTTTCTATCGGCTACCAGTCTACCATCACTATTTCTTTTTCTCTCTGCCCAACAATCATCTATGATTATATATTCATAGCCTGCTTCCTGGTAACCCTCAGTGTAAAATGTGTCTGCTATTGACAATATTAAATTCTCACTGTAATGAAAAATATTATTTTAATAAATGTCACTTTTGAAATTTACTAAAAATTAAACAAAATGCAACTCTCAAACATTAAATAGCTGAAACAACAATAAACAAATTCCTATTTTTAATATACCAGACTATGTTAGAAATTTCCTTCAGAGTGATAGGTTTTGTTTGTAGATAAGTTGATATAAGATTCAAATCTTCTATTCCTAACGTCAAACATGTATTCCCAATATTTTTAAATATTGTTATAATTTGCTACAGTGATGGCAATATATACATATTTGAAACTAAAATGTATGTATGTTTGTGTAATAAGTGATTATGTATATAAAAAGTAAATAATAAGAAAAACTAATAATGAAGTAATGTACCTTCATTAAAACACCACAAACACTAACATAAGGAAACAATTTTATAATAACTACAGAACAACAATATGATACAGACAATGTAATTTGTAAGATCTTTTTCACTTTTTCTGTTTTTGTAATTTCTGTTTATTATTTAGTAATCAGTTAAAATTAAGAACAAAAATTATTTTAACAAAGTTGTGCAGCACCAGTGTTACAGCAATACAAATATATTAGCTTTTCTATATATTAATTTACAAAAAAGATAGACTCAATTACTAAAATTAATCACATTGCAATATATGTGATATTGAGCAGATCTAATATTATAATAAGTAAAAAAAATAGAATCTGTAAATTGTAACTACTACAATAATAATCAAATAAAGCAACTTTTACAAATGTGTAGTATAATATATATATATATACAAAACTAATTTTTTTTTAGTTTTTTCTTATTCTCGTTTCCATTTTGGCAAAACTGGACACCTCTTATTTTAAAAAAAGTATTTGCGTAACGATAAATTATAAAAATTTAAATGATTATGTATTCTATATTATGTATTTTACAAATGTAACAACTTTTATTTAATGGTGGAGCTAGGCTCGGAACAAATTTTACCTATGCTTTCCATAATATTTGTTTCTCGTAAACAAACAGGTAAATTAGGTTGTTATTGTTTGCTTACTCAAGACACTTTTCCGGATGCTCCTCGCAGTTGTCGCCGCACAAGTAATAGCCCCACGACATCCACCCCATAGGGGGTGTCCTGGCCATTCCATTATCTAAAAGCTTCACTCTATCGAGTAAACAAACGAAAAACATTATTGTAAACAATATATGACAACTATTCATATTTGAATATTTCCACACAGAAAAACTTTGATGTTTATTTAATTTATACAATAAACTTTCCATTAGTATAATAATGATAATTTAATGAAATCTGTTCCTATTTTACCAAACTTCAAACCGAAAAGACGATAGTGAAAACTGTTTACATTTTAATTCGACAGATATCAGTGTCATATAAAACATTTCTACTTTTTTTTTAAAGTTAAGGCAACAGTTTTTATTACGTACAGCCAATTCCCGATTTGTTGTTTCGACAAGTTTTATGTACAGCTGAGTAGATAAAATCATAAGTGTCACTTTTAATCTTTACTTATTACTAGAGGTTGTACCACAGGCATTACATCACACTCACAGAAGTATTACAAAAATGATAAAACTATTGCGTTACAGAGCCATTGAACTAGCATCAAAATATTACAAAAAAAAGTAAGTTATTTATAATTGAAATATTTTTTATAAAATATAATGTATTAGTTCCATAATAGAACATATAATTAAAAAAAGTGAAGAATATTTTATATTGACGTCGATTTATTAAATTAAATCTTGGAACCATTTCAGTGGAACTGAAGCATTAACCAAAATAAATATTAAAATTGTTGTATTTTGGTATTCTTTATTATATATTAAATTAAAAGTTATTATAATCCTTTGCCGTTTTCGAAAAATCCAAACTTTATGAAATAACAGAGTGAAATCACCAATAGTATTTCATTTAAGTCGCTAGGATTGTAACACATCAAATGCAAGATGTCAAGTTTTATTGACATTCAGAAAAGTTAAAGTAAATAAAAGTTGTCAGGGGTGGCAGCCATCACTTCATTGGAATTCGAATTAATAATATCACTTTTAACAATAACGATGTATTATTTGTGTCAACTATTGTAAAATACACGGTTTTCCCTATGCTATTATAAAAGATCATAGAGTAGTTAGTCGAAAACATGAATAATATTAGGTCCTTACATATGAAATTAGTGTTTTGTCGTACTGACCACTTTGATCTGAAATATCTGCTCTTTGGTTTTCCAAAATCAAATCTATATATTCGTTTAGCTGGTACATTTGAATTTTGAAAACAGTCATTTATTTGTTTTTTCCCCATTATTTTTTTCTTTGGCGTCGCTTATTACCGCACAATGGAAAACTTGAAATACCGATATATTTACGAGTACGAGCTCTACCGTGGCACCAGTGCTGCAGAAACAACTCGAAGAATTAATAATGTGTACGGCGCTGGTGTCGCAAAAAACACGGTACATTTTTGGTTTCAACGGTTTCGTTCTGGAAATTTCGACCTTCAGGACCGGAGACCAAAGTAGAAAATGAAGAATTAAACGCTATTGTGAAGCGGATTCATCACAAAGCACTTCAAAGATAGCTGCAGGCTTCAGGGTAAGTGACAAATCTGTATTAATCCACTTGAAGCAAATCGGGAAAGTAAAAAAAAACTTGAACGATAGGTACCTCATGAATTGAGTGAATCGAACTTGCAAACACGCGTCGACTGCTGCTGCTGTGTTACTTTGCTCAACCGACACAATAATAAAGGGATTTTAAATCGAATCATTACTTGTGATGAAAAGTGGATACTGTTCGATAATCGGAAGCGCTCGTCGCAATGACTGAACAAAAATTGACTCAGAATAAGTTACTTGTGAGTGTTATGTGGACTAGCGCCAGTGTCGTTCACTGCTGCTTTCTAAAATCTGGCCAAACGATTACGGCAGATATCTATTGTCAGCAACTGTAGACCATGAAGGAAGAACTAGCTGCTAAACAACCGAGATTGGTCAATAACTCTCGGCCACTGTTGCTTCACGACAACGCAAGACCATACACTGCACAACAAACAACCACTAAGTTAGATGAGCTACAATTGGAATGTCTGCGACATCCGCCGTACTCCCCGGACCTTGCCCCAACAGATTACCATTTTTTCCGGAATTTGGACAACTTCTTACAAGGAAAAAAATTCAACTCCGATGCGGCAGTCCAAACCGCCTTCAAAGAGTCTATTGATTCTCGCCCCTATGGTTTTTTTTAGAAAAGAGATCAATGAACTCCCTATGAGATGGCAAAAGTGCATAGATAATAGCGGTGCAAACTTTGATTAATTAAATATATTTTACAAAAAAAAAAACTGACTCTATATTCCTCCCGTACAAAACACCAATTTCATATATAAGGACCTAATAGTTAGCCACAATACGTAAAGGGACCAAATATCTCATATTTTGTTAAAATAATTAAGTTGTAGTTCATATATCCATATAGAGACATTAGAGACTTTTTTGTACATAGACATATCATTTGATTATGTTATAATCTAAACAAACGGTTTCTTTTTAGCAACCCTACTAAGAATTGATCCAGACGATTTAAGTAAAGGGTCGGCAAAACGGCGTTATGGCCTCCAGTGTAACAGTTACGAAGGAAATCGGACAGAATAAGGCTCGAGGGTTATACGAACGTCTTAGATACCTAAGATATTTTCCCTTTGAATTAAACCGTCTTTTCTTTACTGTACCTTAGCAGCTGATTGCTTGTTCGGGATTTATGGCATCATTTTCCCTCGCTCCAAAGGTCTTGACATCGAAAATTGGAAGAGATGACTTTACCTTTAAACTGATATTTGTTTGTTATATCATTTATTAATAAGGCAATATACAGAAAATGTAGACGCGTTTAAATTCTGAAACATTTGATATAAAGAAAATAAAGATAGCTTTTAGTAATTACATAAATTCAATCGCCGTTTAAACTGAACACAATAACTAAGAGGAGAGTGCCTGTTTTTAAAAAGGTTTATTAAATTCAAAGTATAAAAGAAATTATGTATTTTCCTTGTTTAAGAATTTTAAGATTTAGTAATTGTATTTGTTATGTAGGTATCTGTAAAATAAGGGGTGGATGCGCCCACCGAGATGGCGGAGTGAAATCAGTGCGTTTCAACTGCTCCCTACCTGCGTACTAAAAATAATCACAATTATATTAACAATAATCTAAAATATTTTGAAAATACCTATAGCATCTATATAAAAATTTAAATAATTTCGCTTTGCAGTGAGATAAGAGCTTAAAAGAAAATTTAACGCTTTTGTTACTGGAATTCAATGCAAAAAACTCAAACATTTTGTAATAAAATTTAGAAGAACCGTGCTCTAATCTGGACCAAAAAAGCCATGCCGAAGTGAAAGCGTTGCGGGATAAGCTTACTGTCATCCGAGTTGTATAAATCCTCTTTTGAATAACTAACACACGTTTGTCCCTGTGCGTGAACGAACAATTGGAAATAATACAATTTTCGCCGTATTTTTTTTTATTCACATCCCTTACATTACATGTAAATAAATTTCTTTTTTTTATTATGGTTACATTGCTGCTGTCCGCTGTTATTACTGAAACTGCTATATTACGGCTATTCTTGCTGTACTAGCAGTAAATATATGAGAAGGATGTATACCGATTGATTTCGCTTTACGTTTGAATTAAAAAAAAAACTACAATCAAACGGATCGAGGATACATACGTACTGGTGCTAGGTGTCAGTTGCCAAAGACCGTCTAGGTAGGTACCACCACAGCGCGTATTGCCATACATTACTGTAGCTAGTGTAATTACTGGTGTAACGAGACTCAACATCTTATGTCTTAGGCGACGAGCGCAATGTGGTGCAGTATATATCATCCTAAATAGCGCCGCTTTGTTATGAACACGTCCCGCTTGTCTCGTAGCTTAATTGGATAAAAAAAAATACGTATTGTTAGTAGTACCAATATGTCTGATAATAATATGGTGAATCTGATGCTGTATAAATCTAATTAATTCTTCATTGTTAGAGGCTGGCGTGTCCTACTCATTAACAAGTGAACTGTTTGTTTTGCTCTGTCGCATAAAAACATCAAGTACAATCTTGAACCTGGTATTGACTATATTGCCTCTTCATACTGATTATCATGGAAAGGAGATTTAAAAAAAAAAACGAAATAAAGTTTGTTTTATACAGGTAAAGGGCAAGTTTCCTGTGGTCTTTTCCGGTATACTGCAATCATCATTTTTCAAGATTAATGTTGATTATTTTCTATCATTAATTGATATTTATAATTATTAGGTGAGATAGGCGTTGGCCTTGTCCATCAGTGGACGTTTATCGGCTGATGGTAATCGTCGGCCATGACTTACTGGTGGTAGGTCTCTGTTGCCGGAGACCGTCTAAGTACCACCGCAACTCCTGTTTCTGCCGTTAAATAGTAGTATGCAAACATTACTGTGTTCCGGTTTGATTGATGCTAGTGTAATTATGTAACGAGACTCAATGTTACGTCTCAGGCGAGGAGCGCAACGTGGTGCAGTATATATCATTCTAACTAGCGCCTTGTCGTTATGGACAGGCGTATCACTTACCATCAATTGAACGTATTGTCGCTTAATTGATTAAAAAAATAGGCCGTCTCATCTTTGAACATAGTTTTATGTCTTTCGCGCACGTTAAATTGTTCAGCATGATAGCGCGTGTTATTTCGTGTTCGATAATGAAGTATAATGTTTTCTTTATTGCCTGCAGGAAGTGAGTGTGCCAGCTCGAGTATGGCCGGAAATGGCATGGCGTAGTGGTGTGATGGCTGCGCCGCGGGTCGCGCCAATGGCGGCGCTGCTCGCCGCGCTTTTCGTGTCGGCCTTCTCCCGCGCGCCGACGCAGGAGCCGGTGCGATTCGAGGCGGCTTTTCAAGGTTAGTTTTACATATAACTAGCACTTATAAACCCTTACTACAAATTAACATTGCTATTAAGGTGATGTTCCGTCGGTATCATAGGAAATACACTGGTGGTAAATCTCTATTGGCAAAGACCGTCTAGGTTAAATCCAAGATAAATACTAATTCTGTATTTGTTCGATAAAAAAAGGTAATTTTTTTTTTTTTATTATTGTATGGTAGGTCTCTGTTGCCGGCGACCGTAGCAGAGTGAGCATCGCCTGTTGCAGCCGACAAACAGTAGTGTTAGAACATCACTGTACTCCTATTTGAAAGGCGCTGTAGCTAGTGAAATTACTAGGATAACGAGACTCAACATCTTATGTCTCAAGACGACGAGTGCAATGTGTTACATTGTAATGAGCATATCAATTACCATCAGGTGAACGTCTCTCTCGTCTCGTCGCCTTGTTGAATAAAAAAAAATAATATAAACGGACAAACATTTAAAAATGTCGTGAAAATGTAAGGGCAGGATCTTTAGACTTATATATTCTCGAAACTTCGATGACGATAACATTAGTAATACTTTAGAGATTATAATGTAGGGTGGTGAGATTTAAGGGTAACCGCACAACAACTCACGGGACCCAAACCAACCTCACCTGCTCGTGGTGTCCCCTGCTAGTTAATAAACGAAGCACTGGCTCCCACCAACGCGCATTGGACTAGAGTGGTGGTAAACGGCCCAAATAAACCAACATGCAGATGCAGGCAGCGCAAGACCGATTGATGTGCAGATCTTGATTCGAGGCCTATATCCGGCAGTAGACGTCTATCGGCTGATGATGATGAATGTTAAAAGGACCCCCAAAAATAGGTTATGACTTTACGCATAAAAACATTGATTTGATTCGTAAAAAACAATGTTTCGAAAGTAAACAAAATCACCAAAAGCAGTATTTTTGTAAATTTTCCTTTTTTAAAAAAAAAAGATTTAAACTATCCGTTTACTTAACAACAGGACGGATTACACAAATAAGATGTAAACTAAACACTTGTAGAACACACAAATGATTTTATTTTGTGTGGTATTCAGTGAAATTTGTGTACGTAGTATGAATTATTTATGCCAAATCCTTTGCGATGTATCGCTTTATAGTATACTATAGTCGTCGCATTTCAAACTGAGTCGTCGGACAATAAATCATTTATATCTGTTTGTCTCGCTCGCACTTACAGATCTTACGGAGAGGTGTAGTGATGTGCGTAAGAATTGTAGAGGTGCATATCGATAACGGGATCGATACAATCGATATGCTAAACTATTTTAAGTATTAATAGTAATAATTTTTCGCTGTCTGAAAATAAAAGTTTTAAATTATAAGATAAAATGTTTGTTTCAACGTAATCATAGAAAAACTTTTTTCACGGGCTCAGTTTTCAATTCTTTTAAAAACAGGAACACATTGTGAGTTACTGCGCGTGCCCAGATAACTAAATATCAATAACGGGTTGCATTACGTGCACATTCCTACCGTCAGTGACATTTATTGCCCGACGACTCGGTTTAAAATGCGTCGACTATAGCTGGTCTTCGCCCGCTTTGCTGACCGTAATATAAAATATAGACCGCTAATAACCTATCTATAGCAACCGTTACTATAGAAACCGCATAAATAATACCAAATGAAAATGCTTTTAAAAGTTAATTAGAAATACTTATTTCGTCCGCGGACACCGGATCTGCGAGCTCCGAGTCCTATGAAGCCGGAACGGTTCATCATAAAAAAAAGAAATACTTAGAAATTATACTGGTGATAAGTCTTTATTGCCGGAGACTATTTAGGTGGGTACTACTACAGCGCTTTATTTCTGCCGCGGAAGAGAAGTGAACAAACATTACTGTTCCGATTTGAGGGGCGCTGTGGCTGGTGTAATTACTAAGGTAACGAGATTCCACATCTTACGTTTTAAGCAACGAGCGCAACGCCGTGCAGTATGCATCATCATAACTAGTGACCCGTTGTTATTGGCAGACGTATCACTTACCATCAGGTGGACGTCCGGTTCGTTTAGTCGCTTATCAAAATAAAAAAAAATTGAAATGATAAAGGATTTATGAAATTCAAAAAATTAATAGCTTACAACCATCTACAAATCATTCCGCGTCCAATGGATCCGAGTGGTCCACGAGCCCAGTATCATATAAGCTGTAAGAGTCGCTATGACTTTCAAGCGCTTACATTATCAGAATCAAGAGATGATCATATTTTTTTTTCTTTACAGTTTACCTTAGATTAGTTCCAGTTCTTATTTATCCTTCTTTTATTTTTGTTTTGCGCGTGTTATGTCTATTTCTAATGTATTGAATTCCTCATCTCCCCTCTCTCTGATCATATTCTCTGATTCTTTACTGTTTTGGTTCATTAATGATTCATCTTGGGTTAAAATCAATTCGTTATAATCATAATGTATTACGTACCTAAAACTAGGTAATAAAATGGCAATGTTTTAAAGCTAATTATTACAGTAATACACTAAAATTATCCATTACTCTTATTTATTTTAATAACCCAAATTTTTTTTCTCTAATCTTTGTTTCTTTTTTCTAATCGTCTACTACGTTTTTTATAAATGTAATCAACTTATCTCTAACTTTCTTATTTTCTGATATCTCAAATACTGTGTCTCTATCAATTTTGTAATCTATTTCATGCTCTATTTTCATTCTTTGAAAATCGTATATCGGGCAATCAAATATTAGGTGTAGCGATGATTCTATTTCACTAGAATCGCAGATGCTTTCAGGGTTGTTTTTCAATTTAAATTTATACAAGTAATCTGTGAACCCTCCATGTCCAGTCAGTGCTTGTATCGTGGGATGACAAGTTAATTTTTCTAATTAATTTGTATGCTTCTTTTGCGTCAAGGAAGAAAATTTTTGTTGTTTCCTTTGTCACTGTTGAGGTGTCTTGTATTTCATTGTGTTATAGTATCGACTCGCATGTTGTTCTTCGCAAAGGAGACCGGACATAGGTCGAAGTGCTTCTTTTGCTAGTTCATCAGCTCGTTCGTTGCCTTGGTTTTGGGCTTTGATCCAGCACAGTTTCAAAATTTTCCCTTCTATTTTAATATATTTAAAATTTTTACGTATATCGATTGTTATCTTATGTAAATTTTCCTGTCTTATTGAATCTAATGCCGAGCTTGAGTCACTATATATGCCGAATGTATTTCTTTTATCATTTTTAATCCAAGGAGTTCCTTGTAATACAACAAAAAGTTCCGCCTGATAAACTGTGTAACAGGCTGACAGCTTGAATTTTTGCTTAATTATCTCTTTATCATGATACCATATTGAGATCGCCGCTCCCACCCTCCCTACGATCTTACTCCCGTTTATAAACATTTTTATTTCATCCTCGTTATCTTCCGAATATGTTTCTATCTTGATATTTTTGTAGTCAATTATTTCTATTAGTGCTGGATGGTTTGCATGTTTTACTTCTACTTTTCTTTCTATTGTTCTAAATCCAATGTATATCTGTAATTCCCTTTTATGTTTCATATAGGTTTGCTGCTTCGTGTATACGAAGATAGATTGGTAAGAGTCCTGTTAAAATGAGAGCTGTGTTCAGGGATACCGTCTTATATAATCTGCATATTTTTTGCACAAATTCTCTTTGTACAGCATTAAAAAAATTTCGGGCAGTAATATTTTCGGCAGCGTCTGCCCAGACCCTAGCGGCGTATAATATTATTGGAACTTGCTGGTACGTTGTTCTGATTATTTCCAGATTAAGGCCCGATTTTATTTTTGCACATCTTAGCATTCTATATACATTTAGTACTTTCTGGCATATGCAGCTTAGATGGCTATTATATGTTAATTTATCATCGATTATCAGTCCTAGTAGTTTAATTTCCTTCTCT
Organism: Ornithoptera alexandrae; assembly: GCA_029030555.1. Taxonomy (NCBI): domain Eukaryota; kingdom Metazoa; phylum Arthropoda; class Insecta; order Lepidoptera; family Papilionidae; genus Ornithoptera; species Ornithoptera alexandrae. Next base: position 2,188,835 of record JARDVY010000296.1, on the reverse strand, counting down.
AATTTAATTGTAGTGTGTCCCATATGTATTCGTGGTGGAGCGTACTTTAGATCATATATTTTTAGTTTTCATTTAAAAATTTACATATTAATCCTTTTCCGTTTTGTTTTTTTTTTCTCTTTATGAAAATGTACACAGTGAGGAAGCTTCATCTAATTCCAACCAACTACAGTAGTAAGAGGAAAAACATCTAAATATTATGTAATGAAGTCTTCCTACAAAACTTTCATAAATTAACTTAGTAAGAATTTTCTTATAGGAAAAAAACTAATTTCCTTAAAGTACTGTTGTTATAAGCTAAGTTATTGTAAAACGGAACGTTTGATAGATATTTATTACATAGCATATTTGTGATGGAGTTGCTAAACCTATACGTATAATGAAAAATTATAGGCGTTTAATGGCCCTCTGAAAGATCCCAATATTGAGACTTGACTAAGTAGAGACTTGTCTAAGGCCATTTTTCGTGGACAGTCGGTTTCCTTCAATGAAAGTTCAAGTTTAATGAGGAATGGACCCTCGTCTCTCTCAGACCTATAGCGCCTTCATAAATGTTTACTATGCTATTAACTAGTAACACATTCTAATATATTTATTATTACGCGAGTAGGACAAAAATACTTCTTCGGCCTTTTTTCTTCTACTCGACCTCAATTTACTGGTGGTAGGTCTTTGTTGCCGGAGACCGTCTAGTTAGGTATCACCGTATCGCCTATTTCTACCGACAAACAGTAGTGTGGAAACACTTCTTTGTTCCGGTTTGAAGAGTGCTGTAGCTAGTATAATTACGGCGGTAACGAGACTGGATATCTTATGGCTTAGGCGACGGCTGGAATGTGATTCAGTGTATATCATCCTCACTAGCGCCAAGTTGTTATGAGCAGGCGTATCACTTACCATCAGGTGAACGTCCCGCTCGCCTCGTTGCTTAATTGAATAAAAAAAATTCAAACTATATTAAATAACAAAGAAGCCGAAGATGGTAAAGCTTATTCGTCCAGAATACCCTAGATTTATATATCCTTTTAAAGGAAACGCTGCAATGCTATTATGGTCATGTTTACTACCTTTTCATTCGTACGATCCTTAAGGGTCTCAAGGGTCTACGGAACTGGTCGAGTACGAATCCGTGGTCCGACTTTACTCGTTAGCCATATTTCGATGCTTCAGAATAGTTGAAGCCGCATTGCAAATATACAAGTTGGTACGAAATTCAACAAATAACTTTACTACCAATTTTATTACGAAAAATTTGTACCGCCATTTTGTAATTGTAGTTTTTTTTTATTGTTTTAGTAATAGTTATTTTTTTTTTATTTAACTAAGCTACTTTCACCTGATATTAATTAATAAAAACGTAAAGGTAGTTAGGATGATATACACAACAAAATGCGGTCGCTAAAGAATAGTATACAAACATTACTGTGTTCTGGTTTGAAGGTTGTAGCTATTGTAATTACTGAGGTAATGAGACTTAACTTCTAACATCTCAAGAGGAGCACAATGCGGTGCAGTGTATATCATCCTATATAACGCTGTTTTGTTATGGGTAAGCGTATCACTTACCATCAGGTGATCGTCTCACTCGTCTCGTCGTCAAGTAGAATAAAAAAAAATCTAATTATGTTACGATTCAATTTCAACTAGTCTCATTTACCGAATCGATCGTGATGCCGTAAACGCTGATGGGGCTCCGCAGTGATGGAATGCCGTCGTGAAAATCATTCCGAGGATAACGGAGTCCACTTCGATTTGTCGTAAATGTTTATCATCCCACGCCCACCGTATCTGCGTTTATTAGCTATATGGAGCAACTTTTATTTCCTTTACCCAACGAAATCGCCCGTTACTTCCGTATTGATTCGATTATAGAGCTTTCATTACGGAGCTCGTATAATATTTTGTTGACACAATACAAAATGATAGCTATTTTCTTGGAATTAACGATAAAAAAAACTGTTAACGCGTTAAGGATATATCAGTTGAGAAAATAAAGATTTTTACATCAATAACTTTGTAAACTTATTATATGAACAAATTACTTCTTCCATGGGTAGCGATTGACTCTTAGTCCTTGATTTGATTCGTTCGTATCGATAAGTTTGGTAAATAGTCTAAGTAGGTACCACCGCAGCGGCTATTTTTGCTAGACAGTAGTATGAAAATATTACTGTGTTCCAGTTTTATGGGCGCAATAGCTAATGAAACTACTGAGGAAACGAGACTTAAAATCTTATGTCTCAATGCGACGAGCACAGTGTAATCACCCTAACTGTTAACCACATTGTTATGGGTAAGCGTATCACTTACCATCGGGTGAACGTCTTGCTCGTCTCTTCGCTTCATCGAATAAAAAAAAATCTTGTAAATCGGCCGTTATTATAGCATTGCTATGATCCTGTTGTCGAAATACGCGAGCCACAGTATTCGGAGCGAGCAAGCTTCAACATCACCAGACTCTTTGCAACTTAACATATTAACAGAGAAATGAAGAATATTAGCTATCACTTAGATTGTAAAATAAATAGTCAACAAATACAGACAGGATATTATAATAAAAAAAATTTTGTACTTATACGTGACTTGTTAAATTTTACTTTTTAAGTGATGATAATCCCGAGAATGCTTAAACATGTTCACACAGTTCAAAAAGTACACAGAGTAAGAATTAAGATTTGATGAAGTGGATATATGTACCATTATCAGGTAAGTAAGACATCCATTTTACGTAGGATCTTTCCGTCTCGGATGCCGCAGTGTCTGAAGACGAAAGTCTTCAACTCGTGCGTGTTGCCAGTGTTCACGTACGGGATCGAGACGTGGCTCTTTACTATCGGCCTTCTAAAAAGGCTCAAAGTCACTTAAAGGGCAATGGAGAGATCTATGCTCAGAGTTTCTCTGCGCGATCGAATCAGAAATGTAAAGATCCGGTGAAGAACTAAGGTCACCGACATAGTCCAAAAGATTGTTTGGAGGGCACATTGCTCGAAGGACCGACGGCCCATGGAGTAATAAGGTCCTCGAGTAACGCCCGCCTACCAGTAGACAAAGTGTTGGGAGACCTTCCCACAAGGTGGCCTGACGATCTGGTGATAATCGCGGGAATGCTACACTAGACCGAACGATGAGGAGATCTTTGGGGGAGGCCTGTGTCCAGTGGACGTCTATCGGCTGGTGATTAGGACATCCGTTGCTAAGCATTGGTTCTCTCTCAGCTACGCTGAGTATATCACAAGCATTTAAATGTCACAACAACTTGTTAATTGGTAAATTTTATATTTATCGCTAAACAATCAAATGGAAAATGGAGGGTGCCATTGTAGCCCTAAAATGTACGTAAAAGCTCGTCACCCGGGGCGGCTTAATTAAAATTGGATCGTTCAACAATTCCGCCCATTTTATAGGACGTTGTGTAATTTACCCGACACCTGTGGTGACACTTAAGTAATTAAGTACACTCCCCAAGTTCCCAATGCTGAGGGTATGACATTTAAACTTAAATATATATAACTCAAGGCGACGCGCGCAATGTGGCGTTGTGTATATCATCCTAACTAGTTGCCACTTTGTTATAGGCAGTGGTATCGTTATCAAGTGAACGCCTAGCTCGATCCTTGTTTCGTAGAAAAAAAAATAATACGCAATGTTTTTGTAAAATAAATGTGGCGCTAATATCAGGATGCGTACACTAACTTGGGACACGTGACCTGCGTAATTCACCTACAACGCACTTCATACCGGAACACAGTAATTTTTTGGCAGAAATCAATAGTAATGAAGATGACATTTGCGTTCCGTTATACGGTAAATCGTTAACGCAAGCAAGGAAACGATAAATTTATAAGAAAATGCGTACTAACGTCAGTTATATTATTTTTCCATTTTATTTCAGATTTACTTCAATTTAGTGTCCATTTTAATAATCGAGACCGATTATTTACTATTATAAATAAATAAAGTATAGAACCTCTTTACTGCACTGTGATCGCTACACCGGTTAAGAGCAATCAAAATGAATGCGGTTTAGTTATACAATAAATGGTGCAGAGCTCAATGCTAATGTCTTCTATTGATTCTCTTCATAGTCCTTAAGTTCTTTAGTCTCAATGGTACCTCAAGTTAAATATCTTCAATTGAACCTTTCACACTTTAAGTACACAATCACAGCAACAGATTTCAATTTGTTCAGTTATTTGAGTGCTGTTGAAATCTATTGTGATTACCTCTCTTGCTTTGGAGTGCTGAACTTTGAAAGATCTCTTAATCACTTTTATTAACTGTTGGCGTAATAATTAGTCTATATATATATATATATATATATATTTATATCACAATTTCAGTGTACAGATATCTACTGTTGAACGTACCTCTCTAATTTCGGGAGTAACGGCTTCATTTGTCAAGGTAGACCACAATGTGGTTAGTAGAGAACATAAGAGAAGCTGCTGCCTTTTCCCTGAAGTTGTTCAATTCAGTAGCCATTTACGACAAACCAAGAGTAGAGTGCCGAAGGGAATATTCTAAACCGTCTTCCTCATAGAGAATTGTCATCCTATGGTACTCTAGTTAGGCCTAATAGATTTTGATATAGTTTTAAATAATCTGTAAAAAAGTTTTTTATCTTGATCCCAGTAAACAAATGTTGTGATTATGTAGCAGTATGTTTATTGTTAACTTTAAATGTCTTTTTAACTTAGTAAAAAAAATGTAGGTACATTGTACATAAAACTATGAATGTCGATTCAGGTTCTTTAATCTGGGTGTGAAAGGGCGCAGACATCAAAAGAATTACTGTAGCTTATGGCTGGCAACAAATAGTACATGGCTTTGTACTGTAGCTACATCTAAGACCTAGAAGAAAATCGAGCCTTAATAAGACATTTGTTTATTTTTTATTCTCTTTCCTCTGACGTCAAATCTTAGGGATCTTAATCAGCTCTTTCTTTTTTACTCCCTATACAATATTTTACAAAGAGAAAAGCAATTATTATGTGTCTAATACACTAACCATTTATATTTTTTTTTATTTCTGGAATTATTGATTTTCATAATTAACGGCATATGTTACGTTTTAACAATAATTTGATAATCGTAAGTCATAGCTTTTGAACTTCTGAAGTATTGTTTTTATTACTCACAGGTGACTGTGAACTTTAGTAACAACAGCGAAATACAAACGGTGAAGGAAAACATCGCGAGGAAACCTGCACATGAATTAGAGTTCATTCTAAGGTGTGCGTGAAGTCACCAATCCTCATTGGGCCCGCGTGGTGACTGTAGCCCATCGCTCTCATATTGAGGGTAGGCCTGTGCCCCAACAGTAGAGACCTGAATTGGCTGTTGAAAAAAAAAAAGTCTCTCTTACCAAGGACTGTCTAGGTAGGTTCTTTTACTATATTCCGGTTTGAAAAGCGTTGTAGCTAGTGAAATTACTGAGGTAATGACACTTAATAAATGTCTCAAGACAACGAGCACAATCACATGCTGTGTACATCATCCTAATTAATGGCACTTTGTATGAGAAGCTTATCACTTATCTTCAAGTGAACTTCTCGCCCGTATTGTCGCTTTGTCGAATGATAAAAAAAAACCAGTCGTTTAGGTAATTTTTGTATTGAAACGACATTTTAATCACTAATACACACTCTATTAAAGGGTAATTTCTTATAAGGGTCGAAATATGTTATTTGAAAGTAACAAATAAGTAACCTGGTGAGCTGTGAATGGGGAGTAATATTTCTCGTTAGTTTTTTTTACTGGTGTGTAGCCATAGATATTTTAATTCTTAATCAAAATATTTACTTTAAAACACTTTTTTAGAGTAGATCGGTTTGCAAAGAAATCATTAAACATCAGCAGTTAGATTATAAAGAATATGTTCTCCGCCCCTTTTGCTAGCCGTAGCACCCTCGCAACTCTCATTGGAGAAGGAATTTTGTGAAATCCGTTCTTAGCTGACTTATACTTGACATAAGGAATATTCCTACTAAATTTCCAGTCCAGGCCACATGATACCGGAGACATCGTGGCGAGTCTTTATATAGATGGAAATCTCTTTTATATATATAGGGTTGCGCAAAAATAACCTTATAAAAAGTTTTATTAGTTTTTAGTATTATTACCTGTGTTATAAGGTACTTTTTATAAGGTTATTTTTGCGCCACCCTATATTAGAATTATTTGTCGTATATCTTCTTCACAACCAACATAAGTCTGGCCTATTCACAGCTGTAAGTTTTTCTCGAAGTTTCCAACTGCTGACTTAACCGATTAACTTCATAACTACACAGGCACACAAAGTGTATGACGTGCGTGTACCATTAATACAGCACAAACTTATTTGAACTAACAAACTTTGCAAATTGGCCATTACTCGTAATAAACTTAGCGGTAAGTGGCTTCTAAGTAATAGACAATTTAGTTAACAAACTTTAAGTTTAGTTATTCATATGTGTCCCGAAAACAGAACATTATATCTCTTATTAGTTGAACAATGAAAGACTTCTTCTTAATCGTAGCAATCGTGGTCCATTTCAGGATGAGTATCTTAAAAAAATAGAGTGGTAATCAACTTGCCGTCTGTACCAGTTATTTTCTGGAGCCTTCTAAGCCCCAAGGCACCATCCCAGCTGTCCAATTAGGCTTGTGTTTATTCCGCCACTGTTCCGTCGCCAGAGCTCCGTCAGTTGACTAACAGGGAGCACCAACAAAAGACTAAGTAAAACTATAATTAAGTCAATTTATAATATTATAACTTATTTTTTAACTGATTCCGATCAGCACCGCAATACGTTTCTTTGCAAGTTGTTCGACATTGGTAACTGTAAAAACTCTATAAATAATGAATTATCTGACTCCATGGCGCTATAGCAGAGGTTGTCTTATACACGAAGGTCCTAAGCTCAAATCTCAAGCCACATATTGTTAAGTTTACCATTCACGACTTTATTTTCACTTAACACTACTTTAAATAAAAGTAAAATGATATTGTGTGTAAAATTAAAATATTTTATACGATCTTATAATTCAATAGTAATATTCCATTTGACTTCGAAATCGTACATCCGGGAAATGAAATACATTATCCTGTCCCTGATGTACTTAGCGCAGGAACGTCATGTACGTACGAAGATTTATTCGGAAACTTTTAAAGCGGAAACTTCAAATCGATTGTCGCAATCGATGTTCGAAACATCGACAGGCATATAAATGAAACGTTATTACACTTTCTATAAAAATAAACAAATTAATAGCCATGTTAACGTCCAAAATAAATAATGTAGCTATTTCCAAAATAGAGCGAGGGGGAGTGAAAGTAAGAAAGCAGATCCTGATCGTATTAAATCCCCACTCTTCAGATTTGGGAGTAATTCTCTCGTTAGAGAGTTAAAACTAATTATTCACCACGATGGTGTTTTAAATTAGATTATATACTAAAATAAAAAATGACTTCATCTCCATAGCCCACCGTAGTCCACTAAGTAAGCACGAGGGGGACAACACCGAGCGGTCCCATGTTTGTCGTAACACGGAGTAGGGCACTAGAGAGGGTCATTTTTTTAAGACAACGAGACGAGGAAAACGTTCATTATATACGCCTGCCTATTACAATGAGGCACTAGTTAGGATGATCTACATTTGCACCACATTGTGCCCGTCGGCTTAAGGTATAAGATGTTAAGTCTCGTTACTTCAATAATTACATCAGCTAGAACTCCCTTCAAACCGAATCATAAATTCACACTACTGTTTGATGGTAGAAATAGAAGTAGCGATGGTAGCCTTACCAGCTAAAGCACTTCGCATTCTCTCTGTTATCCTACGGATACGATCCGTAAAATACCACGGTGCCCTTCGCATTTTGTTTTATTGCATGGAAATATCATTAAATCTAATTTCAATGAAATTCTAATATAAAAACAAAAGAAAAAAGGATTCGTATAGTTAATAAAAACAGATAGTCTCCTAATAAAATCTTGATAATAAATATTCCACGACGCGGAGTAAAGTTTGTTGGTAACACCGCTGCGTGAATAGGTCCGGGTGTGTTGTAATGCGTCTTCTTTGCAGTAATGGCCGACCTTTCCCGCCAACTGTCGGAAATTTTCGCGCGTTATTGCCCGACCCGTGCTGTAATGGCGTCGGTCCTTTGTTGACATCGCGAAGACATTAGTTTTTATTAGTAACAGTACAATCCGAGGTAATGCAATGCATGTTTTATATTAAACTAGTTCTTTCTCGTCTGCCTTGCTAGCGGTAACACAGCCGCCAATCCCTTTGGGATGGGATTTTGTTAAGTCCGTACTTAACTGATCTATACTTAGCAAAAAGAATATTCTAAATTTCAAGATTCTAGGCCTTATGGTTCCAGAGATATTGTGATAAGTCTACACAGGCGGTAATCTATTATATATATATACTAGCTGCTCCCTGCCCGCCTTGATAGCCGTAATATAAAATTTGTCTGAAATATACCTTGAGACCGTAGTTTGTGGAACACTACACGAGACCTATGTGCAGCAGTGAACGTTCATCGGTTGAAATGATGAATGATGACGATTCCTTGAAAGCAAACGCAACCACAAATGATTTTCTATAGCAACCGTTATTACTATAGCAACCACATAATACGAAATGAAAACGTTTATTAAAATTAATTAGAAATAAAATCACAAAGGATCTATGAAAAAAAAATAGCCCATAACCGTCGACAGATCATTTCGCCGCGAATGCTCATGTTATCATTTTGATACTTTCACTAGTTTTCACGTGATTGGCGAACAAAGAAAACCCGTATTCATTATATATGTATAGTCAGATGAAGATGTGTATAAATAGATAGTTTATACCATAAGTATACCAGTCGTAGGTAGGTCTTTGTTGTCGTAGACCGTCTAGGTACCGGAACCACACCTATTCCTGCCATTAAGTAGTAGTGTGTAAACATTACTGTGTTCCGATTTGAAGGGCGTTCTAGTTGTGCTATGTAAACGAATCAAGTAACGAGACTTAATCATCCTGTGTCGCAAGGCGATAAGTATAATGTAGTGTAGTGTTTATCATTGTAACAAGTCATAGTTTTGATCGGAATTAGATTTTATATTGACTACCTGTTCGTCGTCTGTCTTCGAATGGGAAAATTTTTTAAATCAAAATGCATGTACGTCGTGAAATTTAGCTTAATTTAGTTTTAGCGCTTTCTTAACTAGTCATTGTATTTAATACTATTCCTCTATATTGCAACAATACCTTCTGTCGGATATTTCGATTCCTAACAGTAAATATTTTATTATCAATTATAGTCCTAAAAAAATAGGCTTCACATGAAAATGTATACACCTGTATTAGAGTCTCGAAATATAACACTAAAAAATGAGCCACGGATGTGAAACGGGATTATTTACCCCGAGTTTCATTGTTTAAAACAATAACCCATTATCTTGCAAAATTCAATGAATAATTAGATTTCTTTCCTTTGTTACCTTTGGCTTTACACGAGGATGTTTTCTATGGGGTGATGAATTATGACTCGATTTCTATTTAACACGACCTACTGAAGAACCGCGCTGGTATTATTTTCTCAGAACACAATTGATTTGATTGAAATAGGTCAACGGGTCCCCCCGAACAAGATCCGGTCCTGTCACGGCGTTGGAGCTCGGTAACCGTGGCTTGGTCACCCTCAGTGAACCTAAGAGGAACCTATTCATCTGGCCCGAGGGATAGGGCCGGCCCGAGGTGGCCACTCCAGGTGAGCTCACCTCGGATGTATGCTGGTGGGCTGCGGAGGCAACTTTGCATTGCTCTTCGCAGGCGTGGTGGAGTCACGGAGGTAAAGGAGTGTCGGTATTGCTGTTCGCTGCCCTCCCTACTTTCCGCGGCCGTATAATGGTTGGCGGCGGAGCCCAAGACCAAATCCAAATCCGCCGCAGGAAGCCGGGAAAGTTTTCTCTCTTGGCTCCCATGGCCTTTGGGTTCGGGGGGATTCGTTGTCCAGGCGACGGTATGAGATCGAGAGAAAAGGGCTCGCTGTATGTTCCGGCGCGCCATTACAAAGGTGTAAAGGGTGGTTTCTCCTCCGAGAGGGGGACGCGTGGGGTGCAAGTGTAACATTACCTGTTCTTGCCGTAAAACAAAGAGAAAAGGCCATACAGGGTTTTAGGTTTCTTCTTAGCCATTTTAGGATAGCAAAATACAGTTTTTTTTATCTGTTTTATAAAAATTCGTTATTATTATATAGTTTATAAAATGCTAGCTAGTCCTTGCCCTCTTTGCTAGTTGTAACACCCGTGTAAGTCCGTTTGGAGGATGAATTTTGTATAATCGATTCTTAGCTCATCTCTAAACGGTAGCAGCATTATATCTACCAAGTTTTGAGTGTTTATGTGGAATAGTTTTGAAGATCTCGTGAAGAGCCAATGAATCTCAGGATATTTCATATAGATAAAAAAAAATCGAAATAAAACTATACAGCATGAACCCACGAACCAGAAACCTGCGTGTTACAAAGCAAACTGTCAAGACCGGAGACAGTTATAATCTATAAAAAGACTTTACCTTTTTACTTTAAACTTTATTTAAAGCATACTGTACTTTATATTTAAAACATTTCAAATAACAATATTTAAAAAAATTAAGACAGTATCTTAATATTATTAAGACACAATCATGATTTCAGCATGTCAAGGAGACGTTGCTACAAGGTGGCCGCAAAAGTAATCCTCCTATCAGAAAATGCTATAAATTTTGCCTTGATGTAAAAAAATTAAAAGACCAAATAAAAATAATCCATAAGAAGAATCAAAGTTTTTCATTTTTTTTTTTAAATTACAGCCAAAAAACATCGGATGGTTATTTTTGCGCCACCTTATATACCTTGTATACACACACAAAAATATTAAAAACTTTGATTCTTCTTGTGGATTATTTTTATTTGGTCTTTTAATTTTTTTACATCAAGGCAAAATTTATAGCATTTTCTGATAGGAGGATTACTTTTGCGCCACTCTGTATAAGGAGGAGGCTTGCCATCTAGAATAGCGATAGTTAATAAATAAATTAACCTTTAAAAATAGTGCCATCAACACTTACAGGATCTGACTATATGCCACCGACTTCTAATTGGAGCCAAGAATATTCTCCTATGAGTCAATAAACATAGATTAAAGTCTAGCTGTTACGATACCACAGACTATATACCTGAACCATAGATAGTACAGACACAAATACACGAATTAAATCTATACACGTCTAGTTTTTGCCGAGTGTGAACAATGAAATATAGTAACTGTCAATATTTATTATTAAAAAATATTGTTTCATTACTATAAACGATCAGTTATGTAATAAATAATGAGAATAATAAAATTACGTTACAATACCATTGCAGAAGGTTGTAACGTACTCTGTGCCTGGCTGTACCAAGTACCTACGAATTGGAGACTTCGATAACTCCAAATATCGTTACCTCCAATAGTACCTGATAGAAAATAGATAAAGCAAAATTGGAAGCCGATTTCCACCAATGATTTGTGAACGCTTCCAACTTGACTAATTGGCTATAGTGAATGGGGGAGCGGAATTGAATTCATGGAGGGGTTGCTTTGTAGTGATTAATATAGAATGGAATATTGGAGGTGTTATAAAGCATACCTCTTCTGTATGCTTAGTAGTAATAAATTAAACTACCGGGTTTGATAATAATTTACAGAACTCATTTAAACTATAAGTTTCCTTTGGAAAAATAGGACATCATTTATGGCACAGTTAAAACTGCGATCTTGTAAAATAAAAAAAAAAACTCAGTTACTATTTCAATTAAAAAATAGTACCGACTATATCAAGGCTGTGAAAAAAAAAAATTATTAGTATCAACAGAAATAACCTGATGTAAATTATTCACTTTTGCTTCAATTTCTTAAATTTTTTTTTTAGGGCCTACTTCGCCTATAAAATTGGAAAACTTTGTAGCAAGTTATGTATGGAAAATAATATACGAATCGGATATAGAATGACAAGGAACCATTGGATACTGATAATATCAAACTGGTTGCCCTGGAAATCAATTGATAATATTTAAACTCGTCAGTGGATACCAATAAGCTTGAGGGATGTTAGGTAAGTATCACGGGTAATAGGCTGCTGTAGTCGTCCCTAGTGTCCCATCCAGATGAAAGCATTCTTAGTTCGTAGTCTTTTAATAATCACTCATGTGATACGGATTGTAACGTTGTCTCACCGACTTTGACTTCCGCCCCTCTTCCTTTATTTTCCCGGCCTGTTAGCAGACCTAGTTCCAAATTCAACTTCAGTTGTGAGGTACGTTCCGAAATCTAACGCCGCCACAAGCTGAAATGATGATGATAATGTTGAAGATTTAAAAATTTTTTTTCTTGTCGTCAGAACGCGGCGATCAAAGTAAGCTCAAGAACGAATTTACTTCGTAAATAGGAACGTGACACGTGAACGTAATATAACAGGTTTAGTGACCGCCGAGTGACAAATGTTTGTGTTGAGGGTTCCGTACAAATATTTGTGTATGTGCCCACAACACTTCAATCAATTGGACGCATTGGCAGTAACGAGCCGATATTGGACTAGAGCTCTACTACAGTACAGAGTACTACCAATCTGATCAATAATAGACTTTAATCAGGTCGGCGCGCAACAGCGCCATAGAAGATGTTTACCACTTTTCTATTTATAATCAATATCATCACCATCAACATCCTTCATATAACTACGCCTGTCACTAAGAACGTCAAGAAACTGGTCATCGCCGACACGAATACAAGTATCGTCAGACACCTTGAGCATACTTCTTACAACAATTTTATATTATAGGAAGTCTTTTAATTACTGATAATATCATAATCATAAAACTACTTTTGTACGAATGGTATTTGTGATTCTCACAATTTGATACTGTCCAAACATCCGAACTAGGATCTCAGCGTGTCAATGACTGAAGAAGTTCTATTTATTTTACTACCAGTTTGAATAAGAAGGCCCTCCTAAAATGGACACGGCAATAAACTTAAGCAAATTCTATAAATAACACACTAACTGATATTTAAGATTATTTATAATATCACACAGTATTATAACGTCGTTATTCAACCGTTTATAGTAAACAATAGGTAAGATTAATAATAAATAACATATTCTATGAGCCTGCCCTCGTCGACACTCGGCGAAAGACTGACCTAATAGCCAAAACAAAGCGAAACTGTTGTAAAACAGTGCTGCCAACTTTCTAAAGTGTTGCCAATATAAGCAATCTGAATTAATTCATAATAAACAATAACATTTATTAGTCGTAAATGGTTATTGGTAATATTATTTATTAACTAGCTATTAATTTCATATCCATACATTTAATCATTTTAATAACTTATTTTATAGTCGTTCGAGTAACATGAAAATATATTTTTAGATATTTGTTGAAATGATAGTTAATGTTGGTGGTGATCACCAAGTTAACGTTATGCTCATCTCTTTTGCGATATTATTAAAGAATCTAGGAGTGTAAATAGAATAATTGTAGTTAAGTTGAATAATTTAAGTTCACCCCCAGGGCGTACATCAACCGTCCTCACCGACCCAGACAGCGGCACAATCAGACGGTAACAAGGTTATTTATTTATTTAAACAGAATAGAGCTCTTTTATTTATCGTAAGACTTGCGTTGGCGGATGTTTTCTATTTTAGATAGATATTTCGTTTCTGTTTCTTAATAATATAAATTGTTTCCATTTCAATTAATAAAGATAAAGATAGACTCCATTGCTAGAAATTTACAACACATTAGTGACTTAAAATTATTACTTTATAGTTTTCATTTTCTAATTAGTATTTCTAAGTTTTCTTATTTCTAATCTCTATCTTGTCCACTGCCATACGCCATATGTTAACTAATAAGAGTTTTTTGAATAAGATTAAGAATTCCTCTTTTCTATTACATAAATATATTTTTATGGTAAATAGATTTGCATAACACATTATCAAAATAAAATAGCTTTAAAATTAGTGATTGCAGGTCTTCGTGTAGAACAATACCTAACGTAAGGGTTCTAATTAAATTAAACAGCCCTATTAATGTTATTACATAAGATATTCATATATTTATTCATCATATTATATAAATCATTATGATTACTATGAAGATGTTATGATCGTTTTGTGACCAAAGCCTCTATAAAAATAAATAAATGAAAAAAAAAATAATAAACTTTTTTTATATATCAATAAATTTTTTTATTTGTAGTCCGCTATAACAGCATTATTTCGTTCCGTTTGCCAATATATGAGAGTCGGAGTATTCTGAGCAGGCATTCTTCACCATCACGATCTGTTAGTCAATTGAAGTGGTAATGGTGAAGAGGTCACTTGTAAGTTTTACTTACTTCATCGTTTTGAAGAGCGATTTTTCTTAACGAAATCAATAGTCGAGGAAAATGACTGTTACGATTTATTATTATGCAATGGAATGCTATGGAAAGTTCCAGATCTAGTTTTCCACTAGAGTGCTCTATCGTTTTATCAAATTACCGAACGTACCGACGTCGCGAGATTATTCCTCAAATCATTCGTAACCGTATTACTCGCTCCACCAAGAGGGATGAATGATTTTTTTATTACTACAGTTTTATATTGATTACTATACACATTTACACTTGAAATCAAAGAAGGCTACTTTTTTTTGCCTTTTTGCCTATAGTTTTTTATTGTATAGACTAGCGCTTGACTACAATCCCGCCTGATGTTAGCGCACTATTCTAGAAGTAACCTTTACTTTCTTCACTTAAAGATTTTATTCTTTGTCTCTAACTTTAACTCCGTCAATGGAACAGTGGCTAATCGCCAGCGTTGTAACACAGAGATCCTTAGATTGGTGTCGAGATTATGTTACGGATTTTGGTCTGTGGTAAGGTTTCTTGGAACCAGCATGTCTAGATATCACTGTCATCTATCATTATAGATCTGCTGCCATAACAATATTGCTGTATTGTGGCTGTCAATACATGAGGGCTAGAGTATTCTGGTCGAGCACGCCTTACCTTTTATCTTATATCTGCCTTGAAATCGAGATGGTACGTAGGTGAATCGAGATTATTGATACAGCACATAAGTGGATAAGGCTTCAAACCGGATCACAGTAATGTTTGCACAGTGCTACCTGTCGGTTGCAATAGGCGCTGCGGCAGTACCTACCTAGACGGTCTCTAGCAGCAGAGACCTACCATCAGTGATAGCTTCAGCGCCCTTCAAACCGGATCACTGTAATGTTCGCACAGTACTGTCTGTCAGCTGCAATAGGCGCTGCGGCGATGCTTACCTAGACAGTCTGTAGCAGCAGAGACCTACAATCAGTGATAGCTTCAGCGCCCTTCAAACCGGATCACTGTAATGTTCGCACAGTACTGTCTGTCAGCTGCAATAGGCGCTGCGGCGATGCTTACCTAGACAGTCTGTAGCAGCAGAGACCTACCATCAGTGATAGCTTCAGCGCCCTTCAAACCGGATCACTGTAATGTTTGCACAGTACTGTCTGTAGGCTGCAATAGGCGCTGCGGCGATGCTTACCTAGACAGTCTGTAGCAGCAGAGACCTACCATCAGTGATAGCTTCAGCGCCCTTCAAACCGGATCACAGTAATGTTCGCACAGTACTGTCTGTCAGCTGCAATAGGCGCTGCGGCGATGCTTACCTAGACAGTCTGTAGCAGCAGAGACCTACCATCAGTGATAGCTTCAGCGCCCTTCAAACCGGATCACTGTAATGTTTGCACAGTACTGTCTGTAGGCTGCAATAGGCGCTGCGGCGATGCTTACCTAGACGGTCTGTAGCAACAGAGACCTACCATCAGCGAAAGCTTAAGCACCCTTCAAACCGGATCACAGCAATGTTCGCACAATACTGTCTGTTGGCTGCAATAGGCGCTGCGGCGATGCTTACCTAGACGGTCTGTAGCAACAGAGACCTACCATCAGCGATAGCTTCAGCACCCTTCAAACCGGATCACAGTAATGTTCGCACAGTAGTCTGTTGGCTGCAATAGCCGCTGCGGGGATGCTTACCTAGACGGTCTGTAGCAACAGAGACCGACCATCAGCGATAGCTTCAGCGCCCTTCAAACCGGATCACAGTAACAGTACTGTCTGTCGGTTGCAATAGGCGCTGCGGCGATACCTACCTAGACGGTCTGTAGCAACAGATACCTAACATCAGTGATAACTTCAGCGCCCTTTAAACAGGATCACAATAATGTATTTAGTATATGTATCGTGTATATCTAGTATATGTATGTAATCTGCTTAAAGCAGTAAAATCCCCAGCTGATGATCTGGTGTAGATCATGCAAGTTCCCTGTGCGCAGTGTAGATAGCGTGACGATTAATCAATTTAATTAATTTTATAACTGATAAAACAATTAAGTATAATAAAAGTTAAAATTACTTAGGATTTTTTTATTCAATCTGCCGTTCAAAGACGAGAGCATTTACAGCTTTGAATGGAGCCTTTTATGTGACAGTTGACAGAAGCTTTCTCCCCTTTTTAAAAATATTTCTCCACGACCCAAATAAGTTTGCTTTCTAGAAGTTTCTTAACGTGAAATTAAAAATAAACTTGCTGTGTTATTTTTATATCACTCGCTCCTGTTATTTCGTAACAGATCTTTTATAACCTCTCATTTTAGGTTGGTAGAACTGATGACGGTTTCTAACTGAAGAAAGCGACGTATTCATACTGGTGATAGATCTCTTCTATTCAAATGTTACTATGTTCCAATCTGAAGGATGCTGTAGCTAATGTAATTACTGGGGTAAAGAGACTTAATATCTTATGTCTGAAGAGGACGAAAACGATGTGCTTTATCATTTAAAATTTGCACCGCGATGTTATTGGCAGGCGTAAAACTTATGATTAAGTAAACAGCTTGATGGTAATTTGGCGGAGAGGAAGGATCCAAAATCTACATCCGTCCGTTAGTTTGTATTTAACGAATGTGGTAGACATCAGAATCCCGTTTTAGACTTTAGACGGAAGAATTATATAGTGTTTATATATTTATGAGGAATGCCATAAATATAAGTTATCTTTTTAAAATAAACTCATCACTCCGTTATTTTCAACAGTTCGCTATTCTTACTCTTTCTAGCTGACATACTTACCTCTCATTCTTAGCACCTTCCGATCCTCAAATTTATGTGTGTTCGTACTCAATACGATCCATCTGGCTGATTGTCGGATGAAACACATTTTCAGCACTTTTGATTTCCACAGAATCTCATGTCCGGGTTCAACTAACGGATATAAGCTTGTTTCGTGCAAATTTGCGCTCGCACGGATCCGCAGTGCTCTCATAAAGCGCTGACCCCGCGCCCCGAGTGGGCCCTCCTGCAACTCGATAAACTCCCGTTTGCAATGCACAAATGCATATTAAAAGGAGAATTAGTTAAACTAAAAATGGAAAATGTCTTCATTAAATGAATACGTTTTGTAAAATCACAGTTTAACACAAAATTGTTAATCTTTCCTTTCTTTACTCGTTCGACACCAAATTGTGTTCGTCTACTTGAGATATAATTAAGGTAATAAGTCGTGGTGAGTCGGCAGTGATTCCTCGTCGTATCCCTCGCCGTCAGTCATCATCATCAGCCGATATACATCCACTGCTCTATATAAGCCTGGCCCAATAATAAACAATCAAATACAGTTTAGTAGCTAAAACTTTAGGCTAAAGGAACTGAATAAAAAGAAACAGCTCAACATAGCTACAAACATATAACTACAGTAGACATCTAGAGATTCGCTGGATCATCAGCAGATCTCCAAAACTATTGGACATAGACATAAACACTCAAAATTTGGTAGAGATGGAGTTTCTGCCATTTAGAGAGTAAGCTAAGAATGGATTTTGCAAAATTTCTTCCCCAAAGGAAATTCCGGGGGTGTAATAGCCAACAGAGCGAGCGAGGAACAACTGGTAAATAATATACGAGTGTATATCGATAAATAATAATTATTATAATTTGTAATTATATACTATACATAGACACAAAAGTAAATAAGTTAAGATCAAGTAAAATTGTATAAATTAAGAAAACATAAAGATATAAGAATGTTAAGAGGGAGACGTACGCGTCCTGATAGAAGCGTTTTCTTAAAATTATATTTATCTCAAATATAAAAAAAAATTGTCATTTAACTATCGGCTGATAGATAGTTTTTTTAATGTACCTGAACGCTTTGTAGTTTTCTTAAATATTGACACAACTTTGAAAAACAAAATGACTTCAACACACTAACCACACAAAGCTGGTCAAATATTTACTTTTAATATCATAATTGAATGTCTCGCCCTTCCCCCGAGGATCAAGTGACAACGTAACTTACATTTGAACTTCCAATAGTCTCAAACGCTAAACGTATTACAACATATATCTAGAGTTATGGTTGTTTCTTAACAGGAAGAAGCTATTAGGCAATATCCTTACCTAAAACTGACTACTTACTAACTCATCCTGATCGCCAAACTTCTGTTTGAAGAGATGATCCTTACATCGTTCTTATTTATATGTTAAAAAGATATTCTATACTTATATATATATATCTTCTATACTTGTATGTACAAGTTTATACTTTTTTTTTTAAATTCAATTAAGCAAAAAACGTAGCACGATGCTTGCCCTGCCCGCAACAACGTGGCGCTAGTTAGGATCGCCTGAGAGGTAAAGATGTTAAGTCTCGTTACCACAGTAATTATACTAGTTACAGCGCCCTTCAAACCGGAACACAGTGCTTGTAGGCTGCAACAGGCGCTGCGGTGGTACCTACCTAGACGGTCTCCGGCGACAGGCTTACCAGTAGTAATAGACTTTTCACCAGTACCATTATCCAGTTGAAAAATATTATCAAATATATTGTAAAGAATAAAAAGGTATAAACATGGAATAGGTTTAAAGTAAAAAAAAACCTAAACAGACAAAGGACATTTTATAAAACGGAGACGTTTGCTGCCGTTCACCAATTTAGAAAATCGATGAAATTACGGTTGCTTCATCAGTTATACTTTCTTCTTTTATCCAAAATTATTACAATATTATTCCAATAAACGTTTAAATTCCATGATATATTTTACTCGACAGAGAGACGAAGACGAGCTGGACGTTCACCTGATGCCCGCTTATAACAGCAAGGCTCTAGTTAAGGTGATATACACAACACCACTTTGTTCCCGTTGCCTTGAAATATGAAATGCAGTCTCCATACCCCAGTAACTTTACTAGCTATAGTGCTCTTTAAACTTAAACACAGTAATATTTGCACACTGCTGCTTAATGGCAGATATAGGAGCTGCAGTGGCGCCTAGACAGTCTCCGGTATCAGTGATCTACCACCTGCAAGATGTTATTATATAATAAAATATTTAAAAAATTAATTACTATATATTATGGTAATTATAGCTAGAGATCATCTAAGACCTGGTATTACCTCAGTGTCTGTTTCTGCCGCCAAACAGTAGTGTGCAATTATTAACATCTTCCGGTTTAAAGGGATGTGTAGCTGGTGAAATTACTTCGGTAACAATGTCTTTTGTCTTAAAGCGATGAGTTGAATATCGTGTTGTGTATATCATCTTAATTAGCGTTATATTATTATAGACGATAGTTACTAGGAGCGTTTAACATCAGCTAAATGTTTTGAATGTCTTGTCGCTTCTTGAAATAAAATCAGGCTGCTGATATATATCCTCCTACCCTTTTCCCAGCTATGTGGGGTTGAAACAGTATGTACTTCTCTTCCATATCCATCAGCCGTCATATCTGAATTCACACTCTTCGTACACATGTCATCTTTCACACAATCCATCTACACTTTCTTCGGTCTTCCTCTACCCTTATAACCATCCACGTTCATTCTCATTTCTTTATTATAAGGCTGCATTTATATTAATCTTTATTAATTGACATCAATTTAACTAACAGTGGTATTTATCAGTAATATCGTTATCAGTCATCGCGGCCCTGGGGCCACTGCCACCATAAACAAGGGACGGTCTAATATTGCACGTCAAACGACTAGCGCGTGTAGCCACGTTTACAGTACACACGCAAAGCACACTGTCCTACTTCCGACTAAATTAAAAGGACAAAGGCACGACGAACGATTCCGACGGAATCAGGTCAAATCCCCAAACAGTCAGGGGGAGATATCAAACAATGATAAAACTCCGTCTAACCATCCGAAGCATATTCCCCAATTCACGACAAGATGGCGCTTATGAAACTTATCAGCGGATCCTGAATAAGAAAGTTTGTACAACCTAAAGCAATAACACTTAACATATATATATATATATATATTATCGAGTGGTAGTGGTGAAAGTTCTTTATTACTAGGGGTAGGTCGCTGTTGCTGGAGACCAAGTAAGTCCACCGCAATTGGTAATTAAGCAGGCAGGTTAAAGTTCCATGATATGAGTGCCAGAAATCATGAAAAGAACAGACTTCCATGTTATTGCAGTCAGCCGGTACTGGTGGTAGGTGTCCATTGCCGAAGATTCCTTAGGTAGGTACTACTGAAGCGGAGCAGTATTATGTGAACATAATTGTGTTCCGGTTTTAACGGCGTTGTAGCCAGTGAAATTATTTAGGGTATCAAGACATCTAATGTCCTAAGCCGATGAGATATGATGCAATTTATACCATCCTGACTAGCTCCACGTTGTTATGGGCAAGCGTATCACTTACCATCAAGTGAACGTCTTATAACTTTCTAGTGTAATATATGTAAGGTAACGCAAATTGATTAAACACCATCCCTTATTTTGCACTTTTTCGAATTTTTTAAATTTCATGCACAAACTTATTTACATGAATACCCTAATTAACTTCAACGCGACGTTATTATAGCCAGCCGTATTACTTACCTTCATCCTGATGCTGATGAACTTCCTGTTACTCTCGTTGCTTTGTCGAACAGAATAAAATTTAACAATGAATAGGTGGTTCTCAATTCCATGAGCATTTGTCAACAATGGATCAACACTTAATCTAAACTTCACATGGTGTTTAATGACAACGAAGTCGTTGATAAAGAAGTGTGCTCGTCCAGGAAGGTTTCCAAATCCTGACAGGCAGAATATAGCAAAAATTAAAATCAAATTTGTTTGATTTAAAAGCTTGTTAAATATTGTTCTCAGAAAGTTTGTGGTTCAGCTTCACCCAAATGGCCCGAGGGACTGTTAAGGTAATGGCTTCATTGTGCTGCTGCAGGTTTCTAGTTGCCGTAGCACATTACAAATGATTTTCAAGAGGCACTTTTGAGTCTAAAGCAATCTAGTGAAAATGTTAGCCTCATCTCTAAGTAGAGTTACCACAGCTACAACAGCATTCTCCAAGTTAATTGTTTGCAGCCACGATGGTATCTACTACAGACCTATATTAGCACGACTAAATTCCTTACTAGATATTAAGTACTAACATTACCTGCCGTAACGTAATAATCTTTTCACGGGCAAATCATCTACCGAAAATCATCTCTCCAATTGGCCCTTTCCTGTCCACTTCTAGCGGTTTCCCACGACCGTCGGCCTTGTGGAAAGTCTTCCAGCACAACGACTGGACGCCACACCGAGTCTTTACTGCTCCATCGGCTGACAATCCCTTAAGCAATGTATCCTGCCACTCCAATCTAGTAATCCTTGGTGCTATGTCGGTGAGCTGAGTTCTGCTACCGGACTGCTCATTCACGGAAAGATATCACAAATAAACTATTAATAATTATTAATCGAAATTCTGTTATCATTAACAGACTAATATATATAAATAAATAGCTTTTATTGATGTTACATTTTTATAAGAAAATCTTATTAAATTTAATGATTTTTTTTTCTCAATGTCTTTTTAGCGTAGAATAGTTCATTGTAACGAACGCCCAAGGCAGTAGAAGCCTATACTAAACGATTCCATACTCTTCTATTTCTAGCTAGTCTGCTCCAGATTTTTCCAACCAGTCCTGTTATATTATCACTCCATTTCTTATATGGTCTACCTTTTCATCATTTCTCATGTATCAGATACCTGTTTGTCATTACTTTAGTCGTTGATGAGATGATAAGATTTGATGAAAGTGACAGTGAACCTGGTGCACTCAGATAATTCTATAGAATAAAATTTATAAACTAAATATAATCTAGAATCACTGATTAATAAAAAAAAAACTTCATTCTTAATTCTCTGTAAGTGTCCTCACCATTCCCATTTCAGTTTCATTATTTGTAGAATTATTTCTTTATCTTCCGTTTAGTCTGTAATTTTACTGATTCTATTTTTATCATTAAATTTTAAAATAAATTACAAACTTATATTTTTTGGTAAATAAGTAAATAAATAATGGATTGTGTGAAACAGTTGGTTCGTAGTAAAAAACACCGAATCACGCGATCCCATTACTAAGGTTGCGTCGGTGCCGCCTTATTCCTTTCGCTGAGCCGTTGACATCGCAACGCTTTGTAACGAACCTTATAAAGGAATTCTCAATTTAATGCAGTGACTTTGCAGTTTTCCAACCTACCACTTCATTTATTACTGTGTATCAAAAGGGCCATTCGTGTATACTTCTGTACGTGAAAGTGTTGGACATATATCTCATGGTGTAATTTGTAAATATTTTCTGGGAAAAACAGTTACGTTACGATCCACTAAAACTCTCGAAGGATATCCGACAGTACTCACAGGAGATTTCCTGCACACTTTCGGCTTTTCAAACATAGTAGACCAAGTGTGAATGGGGAATGACCTCGATAGAAGTTGCTCTTAGGATGTGACAGTTGTTTACACACGTTAAGTCCTTTTCTTCATACGATCACACACGATACAGATCAGACCCACTAATCATCGTATTACGAACTGACTAAGCCACCATCGCTTTAAACCACTACACTAATAATTCATAGAATATCGCCAAACATTTCGATTATTTCTCAAATCGAATACCCCGTACCCAAAAGCCCTATATTAAATAAGTAAGCAAATAATTTTCCGAACGCCCTACTTGCTTTCAAATTCCTAAGATAAAGGCTCTGGGTCGTTTCCATCGGAAGCAGGTCGGATTCCGGCGAAGTGGAGATATTAAATAACTATAAAATCTTATCTAATAGCACGGCAAATGCTTCTCATATATTCTGACAATCACGGTTGTACGATTATTTTATATATATAACATGGAATCTGTGATAAAAGACGTATGTACCATTCGGCAGTCATTCATATTCACGGTGTAGATATCCCGCGCACGATGACAAAGAGTTTCGCTTCCTCCTTCATAATACAAAAAGCGAAAGGTTGGAAAAAGTCTACCGATATCCGTTCAAATATGACGTGGAAGTGTTTTAATACTAACGTACACAGGATTCTCTTGGACTAGTGAGCTTTGCCATCAAAAATTACATCACACATCAGCATCAATTGAGATCTTTCTGAAGCGCTCATCATCAGCCGATAGACATCCACTGCTGGATGTAGGCCCTCTACCAAAGATTCCCACGACGGGTAGGGATTCATATGGGGGGATTTGGGTAATTTCCTACCACGAAGGTCTGACGCGGGTTGGTGGAAGCAAGAATCTCGTTTATTGATTAGCAGAATGCATCACGACCAGACGAGGTTGGCATGGGTTCCATGAGTTATTGTGTGGGAACCCTTACACTCCTCTGAACCACTATATAATGATAAAAAAATTTCATAATTCTCATATGTCTACATCTATTATCTAATAATAATCACAAAACCATGTTATAACAAAGCGCCATCGCCCCCTAGGGGCTGTACCGCCCTCATTGGGAATTTAAGCTCTGCATAATAACATTGAAACACACTGTGTAGATAAAACATATTCTATATTATATCCAAAGTATATCATCAAAGAAGATAAAGTCTAGATTTAAATTTAATCTGCTTCTTTAATCATCATTCAGTCTTGAATGGAGGTAAATTATTTAGCTGGAGATCCTCTACATTATCACCGGAACTCCTGATTCTATATATAATGAAATTGCTGAAGTAAGGTAACAACATCTGCGTGCATTAAGATGAGTACAGCAACAATGATGCTGTGTATTCCAACCTAACTGGCGCTACGATATATTGTTAATTACCATCAGATGAACGTCTCGCTCAGTAAGTTATGTTTTTTTTAAAAAAATTCTACGTAAAATGAGATAAGCCATTGTCATTTCGTCTTTTCTTTATTAATTTATTTTCACAAACCATTTCTCCTTGTACCCGTCACATATTCTTCCGTTCTCTTCCATCACAATTTCATCCGTATCCATTTCTCACCTATTCCCAATTTCACTTTCGTCAATCGCCTCTCATACTTTACCGCATTTATTATTTTCTTACACTCATTTATTATTTAAAGAAGCGATAAAACGAGCGGGACGTTCACCTGATGATAAGTGATACGCCTGTCCGTACCAACGTGGCCCTAATTACGATGTTATACACAACACCACATTGTGATTGTCGCCTTAAGATATAGGATATTAAGTCTCGTTACCTCAGTAATTTCACTAGCCACAACTCCTTCAATTCGGAACACAGTAATGTTTGGCATCAGAAGTAGGAGCTGCGGTGGTACCCGTACCCACCTACCTAACCTAGACGGTCTCTAGCAACAGAGACCTACCACCAGTATCGTCTTCACTCATAAATTGTAGTTTCTTTACTCCAATTAATTACTACTTACAACGCCTTTCGAAAAGGGATACAATATATTATAGTGATAGTGACTTAGCAACAGAGACCTAGGAGTCTCTTTGATTCTATTTAACATTTCATCTCTCTCTCTTCATTAATATATTGAATATTATATAGTTTTCCAATTAACCAAAACAGACGTTGTTAACTTTAGATCATTATTTAAATCTTCTATTTCAAGTTTCATCTGTAGTTCAAGTAACTAATAAAAACTTTACATTAACAAACGTTTTCATCAACGTCATTTAAAAGAAATAGCAGAAACGTTGCGATGAAAATTCATTACTCCAACCGCTGCCTCAAAATGGTGGGTAGAAAATAAATTCCATTAAAATGAATGAACTTAGCAATTCCAGTTAAATTAAACCGAATTGTATTAAAGCCGGTTAGTGTAAGAACTTATTTCACGCCTTCCGACTTTTAAATGCAACTAACGGATACAAATTATTTTAGACTTGATCTTACATGCAGCAGTCATGTGATAAATTTGATTATATGGTGGTGGGTCTCCGTTGCCGGAGATCATCAATGTACCATCGCTGCTCTCATTTCTACCGTCAAACAGTGGTGAGCAAATATTACTGGATTCCAGTTTGAAGGACGCTGTAGCTAGTGTGGAATTATTTGGCTATCTAGATTTAACTGATATATCTCATGACGACGAAAATATTGTGGTGCTTTGTGTATGATCCTAACTAACGCTACGTTGTCATGAGGAGACGGTTCACTTACAATCAGGTGAACGTCCCGCTCGTCTCTACATCTAATAAAGAAATATTTACAAAACTATAGATAATGTGCCGTGATAAGTAATTGTATATAAGATGCAAAGGAGATCAGAATTATTTATATGAAATACATCGTTACAACAAACCAACTAAGAATTGAATAAATTTAGTGAAGCCTGAAAGACTTACATTACTTTGGTAATGAAATATTTCCTCGTTTTTTTATATATAGCATATTCTTTTATGTAGACATCTCGACTATAGTCTATAAAGTTATGGTAGATAGAAGAGAGGACAATGTTGCCGTGGATGGTCGTGTATTCGATATAATAATCTGCATTCGTGTTACAGCAGTAGATTTACAGTACGGAAATGCTAGCTAGCCAAGCGAATATCAATCATTCATCACGTTAATTATGATCATCAGCCCATATATAGGCTATTCCCAGGAACGCAACTTAGCTCAATCTTCCACCGATTAAACATCTCCACGTATGACTAGGAACCATGAACCTTTGATTTATAAAGCAAGCTACCCACTGCGTCATGGAACAGTTAATTTAATGTCTATTTTACAGGAAATTGTTAATTGTTAATTTTGATACGAGCTCGGTGTTAGCATTTAAAATTTCATATCAAAAAGAAACTCGTAATAATATTTCAGCTTCCCAACTCGATAACGCTATGGGCGAAGCGGCATTGGTCTATGAAAGCCGACAAATATAAGTCTATCTCTCTCGCACCCCCACGCGTGGTCGTAGCCGTCTCTTTCACTCCGACACTTCACGGATTAACTCTGTAGATGGGTACACAGGTTTTGAAGTGAGTATACTTACTATAACACAATTATGAAATTGGTATATTTACCGCTACGTCATCAGCTATATTTAGCCATTTCAAAATTTAATGCTAACTGAGTTATTTCACAACATTATTAAGTACAAAGTAAGCCTTTAATATGGCCTTGTGATAGAAGGCGCTAAAGTCGTAAGTTTAATTAAAGGAACTGTGAGTAATGAAAGGTGACGCGTCAGCTGCTAATCAAAGTGCTCATTACCGAAATTGGATGGGGGTCCACTTTCGCCGTCACTTACTTATTTCCATTCAATGTTTGTTATTTTACTGGTGGTTGGTTTTTCTTTCGATCACAGTATACTTCGTCATTCATGTAATTCATGTGGTACAATATAAAAACGCATATATCTAGCTCATAGTTTTGGGAAGGCAGGATGACAACTAGGTCAACACCCTCTCAAAAGAGAATAGAATGAACGAGATAAAATAGAGACATTAGAATAAGACGTAGTCTCGTTTCCCCAGTAATTTTTACTATCTTCGAGCCTTCAAACAGGAACACAATAAAGTTTGCACACTATCTTTAGTCGGCAGAAAAATAAGCTGTGGTGTCCGTCTCTGACAATAGACACCTACCACCAGTTTATAGATAAGTATTTATTTATCTATCACATAATTAATAAACATGATAATTGCCATATAAACGTTTATTATAAACAAACAAGTATGAAATAAGCAGAGAGAGAACAACAAACAGATTTAATCTGTTTAACCGGAAGTCCGGAACGATGGAGCTTAATCACGCTCACCCGATCAGACGGATTACTTTAGAACAGCATTAAAACAATTCGACGCCCGATTTGTTTTGTTGTGTATACAGCCTAATCACTATTTAATCCTTTATGTATTGATATATGTGCATAAGGAGTTATTAAAATATTTATTTTTAAAAATACTGCAAACCAGATTATGGCATTTTGATTTGAAACTAAATCGCAACAAATTATTGGTGGTAGGTCTCTGTTGCAGGAGACCGTCTAGGTAGATACCTCCACAGCTCTTATTTCTGCCGACAAACACTAAGTAGTGCGGAGATATTACTGTTTCGGTTTGAAGGACGTTGTAGCTAGTGTAATAACTGGGGTAACAAGACTCAAAATCTTGTGTGTCGAAGTGACGAGCACGTCGTTCCGTGTATATCATCCTAACTAGGGGCTCGTTCTTTTGGGCAGGCGCATTGACTATCAAGTGAACTTCCCGCTAAAAAACCAAAAAAATAATATGTGAATATTAAAACTTAATGTAATATTATTTAACGTGCAATAAAGCATTTTCTATTCTATTCTACTAGTAAAATATTTTTTATAACCTCTACCGGATTAATGTGTTTCTAAGAAAATCTATCATGAAGTTTGGATTATATTCTGCTTAAGATAATTAGATCAGATCAGCATAAAAAATAAAGAAAAAAAATCTTGTAATAGGCAAAAGTAAGACTTAGAGATACAAAAATATCAATACAGATAGAAATCGATTCGAAATTTATCGAGTATATATAATTAGAGTACGGAAAATATATCAGCTGTCGTATTATGTTAGGGATTGCCACTGAGTTTCGCCTTTACTTGTCAGCTGATCTTATAAGACAGCCGATACATGTAACAGATAATTTTGTAGAAAAAAAATTACATATCCTTCTCCTTCCTACACTAAAGCAAAGATAATCCTAAGAAGAATTCTCTAAAGGATCTTTGTTATATTCCTGGCAGTGGTCGTCGTCTTATTGGCATTAAGAGTAAGCTTTAGAAATTGTCGCCATTAGTAGATTTTCTTTCACTCTCCAGTGTATTGGTGCCCTGCCGCACGGTCTCGTGCCCTTCTATTTTCTTCTTGTCCTGTGACGTACAATACGACACTACTATGGAAGACAGACGCTTTTTGATACCTAGTTCTTGTAGTATTGAGATGTGTATTCGAAACTCGGGGCGTGTAATTGGTCCCGCACAACAACTCACGGGAACTAAGCCAATCTCACCTGCTTGTGGTGCACCATGCTAATCAACAAACGAGGCTCTGGCTCCCGACAACCCGCACTGGGCCAGCATGGTGGGAAATGGCCCAAATCGGTCCATATGAAGCTCTATATACGACAACCCGTAATGCCCAACAGTACCGGAGGCTATGCTGACTGTATGTGGAGATCTTTGGGGGAGGTCTATGTCTAACAGTGGACGTCTATCGGCTAATGATGATTCGAAACTGTGTCCAAGCATTCTTCTCCAGTACAGCACATCTCCAAGGCATCTATTTTTTCTCCCTTTCTGATAATGTTCATTTTACACTGCCTCTAAAAGGATACATGCATAAATAAAAAACTTTGTTAAAGAACGCATTAATCAGGAGTGTACGAGCAATTTCGTATAATTTACAGAATGTTCTTTTTAATAATAATGTCGACTTTAAACTAATAGATGGCGCTGAAATATATTTTTATATAAAGTGGACGACAATTAATAGATGGTCTTATATAACAATGACACCGTGGATTGTTAATGTATCTGCTCATATTGTGGTGAACGTTTTACTCGTTTTCTTGACATAAAAAAAAATTGCGAAATTGTTGCACTGGCAGATTTACAACATGATGATTTTAGCTAGGCCGGGGGTTCAACACAAAGCCTAACAATCGAACTCCACAACTTTTGAGCTCAGAATCGAATTTGGGACCTCCGTGTTAATAAGCGGTTAGTTACAACGGAACAAGTGTTGGCCTAAAGGATATATTATTTTCTCGGTACTACATTTATTGACAATGATCTAAACGATCTGTATTTTTTACCTGTAGTAATATTATGACGGTTAGATTACAAGAAGACTCATTACTTAAAAACTACATTATGTAGCCTTGAAATAGAATCATTGAATACAGTGCAAGCAAATATAATTTCAAGTTGTGTCACTTTTTTTAAATATTTTTATTTTTGTAACTTAACTAAATAAAAAAAAGTTATTTAGTTTTAAAAGTAGAGATAGCAAGAAACTCCTAGCCTTTTTTATTACTCGTATGTATTTAGCCGGCCGTCATTAAATAAGGCCTATGACCAACAAAAATTACAACTCTGCATACTCGTACATTACAGAAGCAGTTCATCGTTCCCGTCTCCAAAGGTTTACGAAAGAAATACTGGATGTTTTACCAAACGTTACTAGGTCGACTGCAGCCTTGAGGAGGTCTCCTGGCAATTAAACTAACGACCCACTAGCCATGTAACGACGCACATACACCATTACCATAGTTTTTTCTAATTTCAAACGAAAAAAAAATTCATCTTTTATGTAGATAAACTTTAATATTAAAAATTTCTTACACTAGACCTCCTACACACACTCCTACACTGTATAAATTTTTATTATTAAACGAATGAAATCTACTAAAAGAATAATATATTCAGTACTTTAAGTTACAATTACATACAACTTAAGACACTACTTTTATACGCTTCTATTACCGAAAACCATCTAGATAGTTACTAGCGCCAATGAAAATGACAATGGCAACGATGATAACTATGATGACGGTTAAATATTATATAAATTTCCCGGTGATAGGTCTCTGCTGCCGGAAACCGTCTAGGTAGGTACCACCGCCGATGACTATGACGGTGACGACGATAACCATAACGTGGATGATGGTGTTGACGAAGAAGATGACGATACCATTGACGTTGACGATCACGATAACGATGATGACAATAGAATTTACAAAAACGAAGAAAACTTTTATGATTGTAAACATATTCCTAAGTAAATCTATATGACATAAAATACACTTTTTACTTTCGGGATACTTTATAGTTGTAAAGATTTCCAACTAAAAATAACCAAAAAAAGGATTTTATGTGATAAAGATCCTGTTCTTCGTGAACATAACTAGAGATACCGGGTCGAACACACGCAGTGGAAATAAAGTTAAATTATATTATAAAGTAGTTCGTGCAAGATAATTCTCTCAAAGCTTAACTCCGGTAGGGTGTGTAAGGGAGTTATGGAAACTTTGAAGAATCGGCGTCGGGTGGGCGCCGACGTTGGACTGGCTGCTACAGAATTGGTGAATGAGGTCAAATTTCGTTTGATCTGAACACCTGCTATAGACACTTTCTTAACTTATAACTTGTAATGTTATATTCAAGTACTAGCTGTACCCCGCACGCTTTGCTGGCCGACAGGTAAAATTAGATATGAAATTTGTCAGAAATATGGCTCCTGGATATCCTCCCTTTTGTAACAACCTTTTGGGGAAGGAATTTTGTAAAATCGATTCTTAGCTAACCTGTAATCGGTAAAAGGAATATGCCTGCAAAGTTTCAAGTTTTCCAGGCTTTAAGGTTCTAGAGATATCGTGATGAGTCTCTACATATGAATATATATATATATATATTGATTATGTGGATATTGTCGCCATAACAGCGTAATGATGTTCCAGCTGTCAACATGTAAGAACTGGAGTATTTGGAACACTTCACCATCATCTGCTCTATTGTCACTTAATACCATATGAAATAAAAGATAAAACGTTACCCCATCGCATTGTAGTTCTTGTTAGGACTAAGTACTTTTTAAATAAATAATAAAGTTAAATAAATATTTACTCACCAATAGTAAAACTAATTCAGTATTAATGTTGCCGTCAGTGCGCACACGGCTTTAGTGTCAAGATGTGAAGTTGAACTTGGTGAATTGACATAAGTGTGAACTGTGCAATGCAAACACAAATCAATGTTTATTGGAACTTAGAATTATATGAATTATATAGTGTATTAGGAGTAATGAGGAAAAGGAAGACGGTTTTTTAAAATTTATTTTATAGGGACGGATGAAGAAGAGGGTTCCTGTAGGAAATTCCACATTAAGAAGAATCCTCATCAACTCTACTCCTAACTATTAGCTTTATATTTTTTGCCTGCTCTTGTTCATATAAATAACAATCAATAGTGATTGATATTTTTTATCACGCAAGAGAGAGTGAAATTAGAAGCACAGATTAAATTATGAATAACTATAAACTAAAATAAGAAAACAAAAAAGATCTAGATTAATAATAAGTCCAATAATTTATTGTGTAACCTACTCTGATCTGTGTTTTGAAATAGTGTATTAATAAAAAAAAACTATCACTTAGTTTTAGTTAAGTTAAGAATGTCGTGCTTTTACACAATCCAATCGTTTTCGTATTTATCACACGCAATCGTTTCAAACAATTACAACTTGTACTTCCTTTCTTTGAAATAAACAAATGAAAATAAAGTGAAGTATATATATATATAATAAAAGATAGCTTATATATGTTTTAAGGAGTTTTATATACGTCAAAATTATCTTTATAACATTATTTAAATTATATCATAAACGAATAGACGTCAGTACTAGTGGTAGGTCGCTCTGTTGTCAGAGACCGTCTAAGTACAGCCGCAGGACTTATTTCTGCAGACAAACAGTATTGTGCAAACATTACTGTGTTCCGTCTTGAAAGGTGCTGTAGCTAGTGAAATTACTGGGATAACAAGTCTTAACATGTTATATCTCAAGGTGATGAGCACCACGTGGCGCTAACCTAACCTAACCTAACTACCACTGTGTTGCTATGGGCAGCTTTATCAGTTACCATCGAATAGAGTCTCTCTCGTTCCGTTGTGTCGTCGAATGAAAAAAAATATATAAGTATTATGAGTTTTTGTAATTTTTTTTATTTAATGAAGCAACGAGACGAACGTCACATTAACCTGATGGTAAGTGATAAGCCCGCCTATAACAACATGGCGCTAGTTAGAATGGTATACGGTGCATCACATTGCGTTTGCCACTAAGACATAAGATGTAAGATCTCGTTACCCTAGTAATTTCACTAGCTAGAGCGCCATTCAAACTGGAACTCAGTAATGTTTGCTCACAGCTGTTTTGTGGAAAAAGTAGCCGCTACGGTGTCATTAACCTAGACGGTATCCGGCAACAGAGACCTACCACCAGATTTATTTAGTTGAATTTATATTTTTTATCGGTTCTCTGAAGATGCGAATGTTAAGATGAATGTGTGGTGTGACGAGGATGGATAAAATTAAAAATGAGGATATTAGAGGAAGTCTGAAAGTTGCTCCGGTGACAGAGAAGTTGAGGAGCAAGAAGTTAGCGTGGTACGGGCATGTTATGCGGAGGGATAAAGGACATAACAAACAAAGTAATGAGAATGAAAGTGAATGGTTATAAGGGTTGAGGGAGATCGAAGAAAGTGTGGATGGATTGTGTGAAAGATGACATGTGTAAGAAGAGTGTGAATTCAGATATGGTGGCTGGTAGAGGGATATGGAAGAGAAGTACGTACTGTGCCGACCCCACATAGCTGGGAAAAGGGTAGGAGATTTCTTTGCTCAAATTTTACTTCTTCGTGTTGATTTTTCAGTGACAAGTAAATACAGAACCTACATGAAATTAACGTGTTCTTGTCCTTCCTCATCAAGTTATGTCAGCGTAATGAGTTAGCTCTTAAGTTGGAGTCGTGCGAACTCGTCCAAGATCTCTACAACTTTATCTACATATGTATACTTAAGTTAGTCCGTGTCTTGCGTAAACTGTACACCAATTTAACTTCATACCGACATAATTATGCTTGCTTAGTTTATAACGAAACATATTGTTGTTATTAAACTTGCGAATAGACAACAGGAGCTGACGACGTCATTCATAAATGATACACAGAATAATAAACATAACACCACATTAAAAGAGGGGTGTGTCACTTTACTGGTGGTAGGTCTCAACACAGCTCTTATTGCAGCCAACAGTACTGTGCGAACATTACTGTGTGAGGGTGCTGTAGCTAGTGAAATTACTTGGGTAACGAGACTCAACATCTTATCCATGCGATGAGCGACACGTGGTGCGGTGTACCATGCTAACGCCACGTTGTTACGGGCACGTATCACTTATCATCAGGTAAACATCTAGTTCCTTTCGTCGTTAATTGAAAAAAAAAAAAATCTCGTTTCTGCAGTAATTTCACTAGCAATAAGAACGTACTACACGGCGCTACTCTGTATAAATGAAATAAGTTTACTTTTAATAAGTCATAGTAATAATATTTTTTTTCTTTTACGTGGGAGAAATGCCTTCTCATACCTGCCCTTGCGGGGGCAAAGACAGGTTATGGTATATCATTCCAGAGATATTGTGATAAGTCTACGTGGGTGCAAATCTGTTATATATATTTATGTATATATACACTAGCTGTTCTCCGTCCGCCTTGCTAGCCGTAATATAAGTCTAATATAACATTAGACTTGAAATTTGTCTGAAGTATTCCTTAAGAGCAACCCTTTGCTATAGCAATCACATAAATTACACCAAATGATTGTAAAAGTTAATTAGAAATAAAATGCCGAAGGATCTATGAAATTCCAAAGACAAATAGACTATAACCATCTACGAATCAATCCGAGTCGAATGCTCATGTTCTCATATCGACAACGTTCACTAGTTTTCACGTGATTAGCGAACAAAGGAAACTCATTTTGATTATATCAGGTCCTTACATATGAAATTGAAGTTTTGGACGGGAGGAACATAAAGTTATTTTTTTTTTAAATATATTCATTTAATCAAACTATGCACCGTTGTTATCTATGCACTTTTGCCATCTCATAGGTAGTTCATTGATCCCTTTACTAAAAAAAACATAGGTGGCGAGAATCAATAAACTCTTTGAAGGCGGTTTAGACTGCCGCATCGGAGTTGAATTTTTTTCATTGTAAGAAGTTGTCTAAATTTCGGAAAAAATGGTAATCTGTTGGGGCAAAACTGAAGTGAACGACACCGGCGCTAGTCCACCAAACATTCACAAGTAACTTTTTCAGAGTTAATTTTCGTTTAGGGCAGGATTTGGCTGGGTCTCCAGGGATCAGCCATTGCGACAAGCGCTTCCGATTATCATACAGTATCCACTATTCATCACAAGTAATGATTCGATTTAAAATCCCTTCATCATTGTGTCAGTTGAGCAAAGTAACACAGCAGCAGCAGTCGGCGCGTGTTTGTAAGTTCGATTCAATCAATTCATGAGGTACCCATCGTTCAAGTTTTTTTACTTTCCCAATTTGCTTCAAGTGGATTAATACAGTTTTGTCACTTACGCCGAAGCCTGTAACAATCTCTGAAGTGCTTTATGATGGATCCGCTTCCACAATAGCCTTAAATTCTTCATTTTCCATTTTGGTCTCTGGCCGTCCACGGGGTTGGTTCTGAAGGTCGAAATTTCCAGAACGAAAACGTTGAAACCAAAAACGTACCGTGCTTTCTTTTGCGACAACAGTGCCGTACACATCATTAATCCTTCGAGCTGTTTCTGCAGCACTGGCGCCACGATAGAACTCGTACTCGTAAATATACCGATATTTCATGTTTTCCATTTTGCGGTAATAAGCGACGCCAAAGAAAAAAATTGAAGAGAGAGGGAGATCGCATGTATAATTAGATGAAACAGAAACTAACATAAGCCACCAAATCATATTTCTTTACAGAAAGTTTGTAGTCTAATGAAAACTTCTGAAAACTCTTTCTATAGAAACTCATTAAATTATCTCAAAAAGACGACAAACCATTGAAAGTATGATTTTATTACTTCCTCGCAGAATTCAACTTGAAACTTGAGAAAGTTTTAAATATTTTAAAGTAAGTATTCTTATATATACCCTTCTCTTTCTGTCTCTCTTTATATATTTTTGTTTCATTGAGCCCGTAATTTACTTGGAAATTCTTTATTCATCGACTTCGAATAGATCCTTCGTATATCCTTTCGTAGTTCCCAAGTTAATGAACACTTCATGGGAATTGTTTATTTTTATCTTCATTAGAAGTATACATTGGATATTTACAAATTCGATGTTTCTTTTATACAATCTAAGGGGAGAAGCTATTTCCCCAGTCCCTTCATTTGAACTCCTACAAACGTGGAGATCTTTGGGGGAGGTCTATGTCCAGCAGTGGCCGTTTATCGGGTGATGATGATGATGAAGAAGATACAACCTATAGTGTAGGTCAATTATGTATATATTATAAATCTAAACTTTTTATTAAATTATCAGAAAAAGGTAAGTTTACACGCAGTAGAAATGAAATTATATTCTGGGTAGTTTGTATGGGAAAGAACTGAATACAATAAGTTTTAAAAAGAGAGAGAGACAGCGATTGATCGACAGTTTTTGTAGGAAAGAACGAAAGAGATATGTATAAGAGAAAGAGATATGTGTAAGAGAGATGGTATATATACGACGATCGAGCAGTGGGTATGCTGCAAACTAGCACAAAAATATGGACGAAATGTAGTGGAAATCTACTGGTGATAGATCTTCATCGCTCACACCCTCTAGGTATGTAGCACTGCCGCGCCTATTTTACCACTAAACAGTAGTGTGCGAACATAACTGTGTTCTGGATTAAAAGGAGTTTTAATTAGTGTAATTACTGCGGTAATTAAACTCAACATCTTATGTCTAATGCGACGAGTAATATGTAATATTGTGCTGTATATATCATCTTCACCTACCCTTACGTATTACTTACCGTCACGTGAACGTCCAGCTCGTCTCGTTGCTTAATCGAATAAAAAAAAATATAGAAATATATTTCATCTCATTCTCTCAGCTTATAAACACTTTAAACACATTTATAGTTGTTTCCTTTCTGTTGCATAAAACCTATTTACAACGACCCAAACGTTTCACTTTAAAAAACAGATATCTTAACTGCTGATGTATTAAAATAAAATTTTATATGAAAATTGTGTTTTATTTAATTTATTATATTCATGTGTATAAAACTTAATAATGTTCCGGTGACAGGTGATACATCGTTACTGTCAAACGTTTGTCACACGTCAAATTATAATCGCTCCGTAGCGTCACTCCCCACTCCTGCTGTCTCTTTCTAACAGCCCACAAATAAAGGGGACAGCTGACACCAGTAGCAATCGTAATCTATTTACAAATACTATTTCACTTGTTTAAAAAAAGAAAATATATATATAGCAGTTTTTTTTAAAAAAATAGTGATAATACTCTCTCGGGGGCGAAGAAGTGGGTGTTATGGCGATAGTATATCACCAGAGCGTCGACACCTAAATTACGAGGGATTGTGTAATTTTAATAACTAAGTAAAAACGTATTTTATTATATTAAATATTATTACAATGGTATGCGCTAAATAATTTTACTGGTGATAAATCTCTGTACCGGAGACTGTCTAGGTACCACTGCAGATCATTTCTGTCGTCACACAGTAAAACATTACTGTGTTCCGGATTAAAGGGTATTGTAAGTAGTGAAATTACTGGGGTAATGAGACATAACATCCTGTCTTATCCTGATGCTGTGTGCGAACATAACTAGTTATAGGCAGGCGTATCACTTACCATCAGGTGAACGTCGCGATCGCCTCGACGTTTCGTTATATTAAAAAAAATATAATAGCACTCTATGAATAACTTAACTATATGAGCTAATGTTAATGTGTCTTAACTTTTCTGAATTTTTCGAACTATGTTAAGCTCTTTGACAGCTAGCTATTTAACCTAATTGTCAAGTTACTTAACCGTTACTTAGCTGGTTATTATTTTAATTTTCAAACACCATACATTTTAATACAATGCTAAGATATGACGATCTTCTTATTCATATGCAGCTTAAGCATATGTCAGTATGTCCATATATATACACTGAGACCGATTTATCGTTACCCGAAGTAAACATTTTAAAATATACCTGTAAAGGATCAAATAGAGGGCGGAATAAGGAAGGAGGACGAAAGGAGAAGCGCAAGATTGGTACCTCATTATTTTAACGTTTTCATAAAAATCTTAAATACCTTTTACACAAAACAATACTAATTACAAATTTAAAATAACATTGAAAATATCATTCTGTAAAATAAATGGACAACATGGCTCATTTAAAATATTTTTCGCTTTAATTAAAAAAAAAGTGTTCAAGGTAAAGTTGATAGCGAGAGGGCGACTAAGACAAACTTTCTTAAGTTATTCTTTGAATGTTATTCTTGTATTTAATACTTCTTAATTGACTGGAAAATGTAAAAGAGAGGAGTTTTTTTATATAAAATGAGACTGCAAATAACTTATCTATAACAACCGTTACTATAGTAACCGCATAAATAATACTAAATGAAAATGTTTATAAAACTTAATTGTATGTAAAATGAAGGATGTATGAAATTCAAAAATAAATAGCCTGTCATCGTGTTTATCACATCATCAGCCGATAGACGTCCAATGCTGAAGCCTAGGCTTGCCCCCAAAGATCTCCACATCGATCGGTCCTGCGCTGCTCGGTTTTCTCGACCTTCATCACGTCATCCGGTACCGCCGGGCACTAAGGTCCTTCGTTCGTAAAGGTTCCTTTGGTGGATTTGGGCTATTTCTCACCACGCTGCCCCAACGCGGTTTGGTGGGAGCCAGAGCCTCGTTTGTTAATTTGAGCATGGTGCACCACGAGCAGGTGAAATAGAAATAGCCTATAACCATCTATAAAACTAGTTAATCGGGGGAGGGTTTTTGCTAGCGAGATAGTCTAGGTAGGTACCACCGCCGTTACTATTTCTATGGTCAGACAGTAGTGTGAATCATTACTGTGTTCCGGATTGAAAGGAGTTGAAGCTATTGAAAGT
The DNA here is from genome assembly GCA_029030555.1 of Ornithoptera alexandrae. Classification (NCBI taxonomy): domain Eukaryota; kingdom Metazoa; phylum Arthropoda; class Insecta; order Lepidoptera; family Papilionidae; genus Ornithoptera; species Ornithoptera alexandrae. The sequence goes on along the minus strand of JARDVY010000296.1, from coordinate 2,150,821 downwards.
ATTGCGGTAATGAGACTTAACATCGTATGTTTTAAGGGGACGAGCGCAATGTTGTGCAGTGTATAACATCCTAACTAGCGCCATGTTAAGGGCGGGTGTGCCACTTACCATCAAGGGAAAGTCTCGCTCGTATTGTCACTTCATGAAATAAAAAAAAGTGTCAACGTAATTGGCGAACAACCAAAATACATTTTGACAATATATCATCATCAGCCGATAGATGTCTACTGCTGGACATAGACCTCCCCCGAAGATCTCTTCGTCGAACGGTCCTGCGTTGTTCGCATCCAGACACATTGCATTGTTTTTGATCGTATCTACTGTGTATTGGGAGACCGCTTCCGAAAACGAAGACAGACGATAGTACTAATGACACCTTTGATAGTGGAACGGAAAAAAAAATCAATCGATCCTGATTATAAGAAATCATAATTTTAAAACATTTTATTAGAATTAATTACGCTTTACAGTGTTAGTACAGCTAAATAAAACGATAGTTTCATAAAATATGCATTACTTTACTAAAAAAAACCAGCAATGAAACACAAAATAAAAAACAGCTGATGCTCATATCAACGAACGCCCGGGCGCGCAAATCTAAATGTTCCGTGACCCTATGAAATAAGGTTCAAATTGAAACCAAATACGTCTTGAGTTCCCGCCGCGCCCGGGCGCTCGTTGACCCGAGCATCAGTTGTTTTTGATTTTGTGTTTCATTGCTGGTTTTTTTTTTTAGTAAAGTAATGTATTTTTTATGAAACTATCGATTCATTTAGCTGTACTAACATTGTGAAGCGTAAATAAAGCTAATAAAATGTATTAATTTTTTTTTATCAGGTCGTTTTTTTCTTCGTTCCATCATCAAGGTGTCATTACTACTGTCTTCTGTCTTCGTTTTCGGAAGCGGTCTCCTAACTCCCAGTATATATATAAGTTTTAAGTAAAAACTTAGTAACGGTATTTATTGTATATGTCATTATTTCGCTATCTACGATATTAATAATTCATGTTGATTATATTTACAAAGTTAAGTAGAGCACTAGAAATAGATACGCGAATAAGATAAACTACCCTGTAAAGGCTTTGATAAATGGTGGCCGCCGGTCTGCGGGAAGCGGGAAATTATTCTCCATGTTTCCGTCTGTAAATACATCAGGTATTCTCCTTTATTATTATACGAAATGAGTTCACAAAATAAATTATTAAGTTTTATTGTAACCCTATTATTTGCAGTAAATTAACAGTTTTACTGGTGGATGGTATCATACCGAAACCATCTAGGTAGGAACCAACCCACCTCCTATTGCAGCCGACACACAGTAATTTGCAGGCGTTACTGTGTTCAAGTTTTAAGGGTGCTGTAGCTAGTGAAATTACTGGGGTAACGAGACTTAATAAAATATGTATCAAGGCTGTGTGCACAATGTGCTGTGTATATCATCCTAACTAACGTCACGTTTTTATGGCAGGCGATGATATGCTATCAGCTGAACCTGTCCCTCCTGTGGCTCCTGTCACCAAACCGCTTGGCTAAGTAATGAACTTACACTGTTATGCTTTCCACAGGGAGATGTGGCGAGGGCAGCCCTTGCGAGCAGCTCTGCCGGGAGCTACACGACGGCACTTATGAGTGCGGCTGCGGTCCAGGGTTCGTTCTGCACGTGGACGGGTACGGGTGTGTAGGTAAGGAAGACAACTACTTTAATTTGATGTAATCCCTGTCTCCACCATTTATTATATACACATTACAAACTCCTTCATTTTTGTGTAAACTTTCTGTCTCTGTTGCCGGACACCGTGTAGGTATCACTGCAGCTGCTATTTCCGCAGTCACGCAGTAGTGTGCAAACGTTACTATGTTCGGGTTTAAAAGGCGCTATACATAGTGAACATTCCGAATGCCCTGAGAGGTGCAGAGAACAGAGCGGTGTGGAGATAGGCAGTTGACGCGTCATTAAGAGCATTTCAGGACAAGCATGACATTCAGTCATGAAGTAAATGAAAGAGAAACAGATACATAGTGTATATCATTCTTACTAGTAAGTAGTGAAAGTGTGCAGTATACCTAGACTTTAATATCATATATTTAAAGTGTATTTAACCTTCTGCTTTAATAAAAACAAATCAATCATAAAACTCATGAAGGTTAGTAAAAAAAAATGTAATTTGCGCTGTTGATGTTTGTGGTGGTATTAATTGGACGGGGTGAATTGGTTATCAATCAGGTTCGATCCGAGATAAATTGGAAAAACGTCGGACCGCCAAGTGCTCGATGCAGATTATGATTAATTGGTCCGGATGACGTCGGAGATTAAGTGTTTATCGATGCGAATGACGTTTTTAGTTTCTTCAATTTACTCTTACGCGTCAATGATCTTGTATAGCGGAGGCTTTGTAGTCTACTTGTGGTAAATCTCTAAAAACTGTATAGGAAGGTAACACCGCAGCTCCTATTGCTGCCGTTAAACATTACTGTTTAAATATTACTATGTTCCGGTTTGAAGGGAGCTGGAGCTAGTGAAATTACTGAGGTAATAGGACTTAACATCTTATGTCTCATAGCGACAAGCATTATGTGGTGTTGTGTATATCATCGTTATTAGCACCAAGTGATGGATCGGCGTATGATTTCATCAGCAGAATGTCTCGCTCTTCTCGTCATATCATGGAATAAAAAATATGATCCAATGCATTAATTGTACGTTTCTTCTGCCGGAAACAGAGTTAGTCAGCGGTCGCTGGACTGTTTGGTTTCACGGATCAGTAAATACATAATTTCAATCCCGCTTACGATGAACAGTATTTTCGAACTGTTAAATATATTTCTAAAAATATATTGTGATGATCTTAAGAACACAAAGTGTGTAGGTCAATAGTATGAAACCTTTAATTGTAAACAAACTGTTGAAGCTTTATGAATAAACAATTACGTTTCAATGCTTCTTAAAACGTAACTTAATGTAATGGATAAGTATATTCTACATTTTTGTAAGGACCAGCAAAAGTTTCATGATGGTTCAAATAAATTTTAATTAACGTTTGTAACAAGAAGTTTTCAAATAACCCAACAGATGACGCCACCATAAATAATAAATCACGCTATCGTTTATCACAGCGCAAATCCTTATAAGGATCGTACATCTTTATATACATTGCCAGCGTCCAACAAGTTATTACGTAGTATACAATTGTATTTATTTACTGGATCTTTCTGGATCTCTGTAATACCAAGGCTTGAGACAGTATGCTATGACGAAGTATACAACTGTATCCATCAAGTGGATCTCTCTGGATCTTCGTAATACTGTTTTACTTAGTAAGTTTCTCTGTACTTTGAATTGCTCTGTTCATTATCAATCAATACCGTGCTGATATTGCTGTGTGCGTTGTCATTTACCAAAGATCTCGCATCTCACCTCAATACCTCTACGTTATCATTAAATAAAGCTGACTTTTACGTAAAGAGTAAGAAATTAAAACTAAAGAGAAATGAACAGATTTAAAGAAAAGGTATTCGAAAAATTAACGGCATTGGCTATTTGCTATGGTTGAAGGATACATGCATCTTCACCAGAAAAGTGGAGCCAATTTTTTTATAACTTTTATTAATAACGATGACTCTACTCAAAATTTAATGAATCAAAGTATACAACGCACATTATCTGAAAAATACTATACACATATATTTATTAGCATTACAGGTTATTTTCCTGTTTAATTTTTTTTTTCAGCAACGAAAGTTTTTTTCAAAAACGCAGCGACGATACAAGCCGAAATTGAGATGTTAAATTTCCTTAGTTACTACTATTTTCCGGAAGAAATAGGCGCTGCGGTGGCACCTACCTAGGCGATCTTCTGGCAACCTCTGCTGCCATCTACCACCAGTAAATATTATTAACTTGATTGTTTTTGTTACAGAAATAAACGCTACAAAATCAACAAATACCTTTTCGGGCACACAAGAGGATGTGATATATCAGAAAGGCGTTTCTTTCTCAGCGGAACTAGAAATAGCCCCGTCCAATAGAATTAGTAAGACTATTGTAAGCGAAAAACATATCGACGGTACCATACAGAGAGTAACGACGCCCACGGCGAAACTTCAAAATGTTACCAGGAAAAAATCAAACTATACATTCACCGGAGAGAGGTCGAAGGAAATTGATGGTCTGAAGAGTTTAATCGAAGATGGCGTCAGCAAACTCGACATCAACATCATAACCGACGACAAAGCGAAAGGAGAAGTTATTGAAACGAGTGTTGTCAAAGTTACAACGCAAGGACCCAGTTTAGAACAGAAGGTAAGACACAACATCATCATTATCATCACAGCTGATATATGTCCACTGCTGAGCATAGGTCTCTTGTAAGGGAAGAGAACTCTTGAACATCTCTCGGCATAATGTAAAAGAGGACTAAAAGAAAACAACGTTTCCACTGGTGGTAAGTTTCTATTGGGATCCATCTTGATATGTATCCCTAAACAGTAATAAAAACACATTACTAGATTTAGGTTTTTCTTTATGGTGATGTTTACGCCCCAGTTTTATTGACAACCATTGCGGCTTCGATCGGACTCGGGGCTCGCGGTTCTGGTATCCTCGAGCTAAAATATTAATAAAGAGAAGAAAAGAAACTGAAAATAAAATTATAATTAAACTAAAATTTTAAATGAATACAAAAATACAAAAACTAAACCTGAAACCAAAACATAAAAATTAAATATATATATATGTAGATGAAGCAGTATGTAAAAAGGGGAGGAGAAAGGTGAGAAAATATTAGATGCGGACGGGTTGAAGAGTTGGATAGTGGTATAGAGGGAGAGATAAGAGGGGTGTAATTAAATATATACATAGATAAATATAAATATGAATTTAAGACGCGCTCGATGCGCGTCGGATAGCGGCAATGACTGAGGTCAACGGAGGAGGGCTCGGGCCCGTCCTCCGATAACCTTCGCCTGTGTGGCGAGCTGTGGGCGGTGAGGACCGCCAGGATAGCCTGGTGTGACTTGTGTGTGCGGTGTGGGAGCCTGACGGGCGCCTTAACCAGCGGAGGAAGCGACGCATCCGAAATGTGGTGAATGCGCGATTGGTGTCTTTACGCTTGGTTGTCGTGTAGTGCGTGTTGGTGTCGTTTCATTTATCATGTAGTAAATAAAGTTGCTGCTAGTAATCTGGTTTTGGAGTTAAAAAATGCTTCAAGGACACCAGCTTGGTTGTAACTTTTATAAATATTGCTAGCCAACCGGCATACCAAACGGGAAAATAAATATTTATATTCAGCTATGGTCTTCAACATCAGTAGAAATAACGCTGTAATATAAAATAATTTATATATACATATATTGACACCAACCCGCATTTGGCCAGCGTGGTGGTAATTGACCCAAATCCTCCCATATGAACCCCTACAAACGTGGAGATCTTTGCGAGTGGTCTGTGTCCAGCAGTGGGCGTCTTTCGGCTAATGATGATGATGTTAATATACATATATATGTTAAACTTTCGTTTCGGTGGTGGTGGTCCTTTCCCACTAAGACTGAGTTTCCAGAGAAGAAAAACACCTTTTTTTCCGATAAGCGACGAAACGAATCGGACGTTCACCTGATGGTATACACCCACCCATAACAATGTGGTGCTAGTTAGGATCATATACCGCATTGCCCTCGTCGCCTGAAACATGATGTTGAGTGTCGTTACCCCAGTAATTTCATTGCGTACAGCGTCCTTCAAACCGAAACACAATAATGAACTAGAATTTACTTCTTTCCGTATAATCTCTGTAATCCTTTGTTAATACAACAATTATATATTATTATAGTATCTATACAAATGATCTTTAACAATGCTTTTCTTACGTAAAATCATCCCTTACTAAACATTTACACAAAGGGCAATATATTCGTATAATAAAAATTCACGAGTGTTATCTTATGAATTATTCCGATCATATCTATATATTACGTATAAGTTTCAGACGAAAGTTCTCGAACAAACGATAAAGCACATTTTAAGGGTAGTCGAACTGATAAAATTCTTCGGTTAGAACTTGACTTGTTTTATTAATCTATCTAGAATTTAATGTTACAAATTCTAATGAAGACTTTGCTTAACTCCATCATATGACATAGGTGAATTTCAAGCAAATGTTACTTGAAATAAAATTATTTTTAACTCAGATTTTCTACCACTGAAATAATAACTTTATTAATATAAGTAGAAACGCGCCCTCATATTGTGGGTTAGGCCTGTGTCTCAACAGTGGAGACGTAAATTGGCTGTTGAAAAAAAAAAATAAGTAGAAAATATTTTTTTTTTTATATTGATTTTAAAGATAGATCATTGATAAAAAATATGAACATTTGTATTAATGCGAGAATGTTTCATGTAAGCTGACTTCATTAATCTACAATCAAGTAAAACAGCCGAAAGGAGACGTAATTATAGTAATTATATATCAAATTAATCTTATCCTTCATTATCTACAATGAAACTCCATATGTTAACTCAATGATGAGACCGTGGATGGTGAAGCGAACTTACTCAGAACATGTTATACAGCTGGAACTATCATAGCAGCACATTTACAATATAAGGACATCAAGCTACCCTAGCGAATTTGTAAAATTTTTACTACCAAAGAAACTCATAAGATCGGAATCGAATCAGGGACTACCATGATACCAAGTAAACGGTTAGCCGCTGCGCCATTCATCATCATCAGCCGATAGACGTCAACTGCTGGATATAGGCCTCTCCCTAAAAATCCCACACAATTGGGTAGGGATTCATATGGGAGGATTTGCGCCATTTCCTACAACGCCGGCCCAATCCGGGTTGGTGGAGCCAGAGCCTCGTTTGTTGATTAGCAGGTTGCACCACGAGCAGCTGAGGTTGACTTGGATCCCGTAGGTTGTTGTGCGGAAATATATTTGACCATTATCGCAGTTAAGTACATGAATTCCGAATAAAAACTATCTTACGGAAGACATTTATAGTGTAACTAGCTGTTCCGCTTTGCTGGCTTAACCCCCGGCAACTTCCTATGAGGATAGAATTTGGTAAAACCCATTCTTAGCTGACCTCTAAATGGCATAAGCAATATCTCCACCAGATTTTGAGTGTTTACATCCAATAGTTTCGGAGATCTCGAGAAGGGCCAGTATATATAACATAGAGTTCGTCAATAATTTTTTTATTAATCTCATCTATCAGGTTCCTGAGGGTACACTCTCACCGCCGTGGACTGCTGCGGTGGAGACCTGCAACTGCGACTCCTGCAACGGCGCCCGGTGCTCCTGCCCATTGACAACAAAATGCAAATCAGGTAAGTTCATGGCCTGGGTTCACCTAAGAGGCTGCTCTGTTGAAACAATTCGAATTTTTTTTAGCACCATTTTCTTTGAATTTAAGCGCGAGTAATGTCTGCGTATACTTTTACTGGCGACAGTGAGGAGAGGCACCGTAGTATACTGCAGCATGAACACATCAATCCCAATAATTGTACTAACCGTGGAGAGATATATATTTATATTAATATTGGTTTTCGTTTACTGGTGTGGTAAGTCTCTGTTGCTGAAGACCACCTAGGTACCACATGACCTGGCTGCAATAAAGGCAGTGAACACAATTTGTTGATATGTATCATTCTAACTATCGCCACGTTGTTATAACCCAGGCGTATTAAGTACCATCAGGTGAAAGTCTCGTTCGTCTCATAAGAAACCTCCATACTGGTTCTTATATGTATCGATAAATCCCACATGTGAACCCCTAAAAATGACAGTTCCTAGTGCCCAGCGGTACCGGAGGCCATGCTGACTGTATTTGGAGATCTTTAGGGGAGGTCTGCGTCCAGCAGTGGACGTCTATCGGCTGATGATGATGATGGTGAATTTAGTCAAACAACATATTAGGTCCTTACATATGAAATTAATGTTTTGTACGGGAGGAATATAAAGTTTTTTTTTTTTTGTAAAATATATTTAACTAATCAAAGTATGCACCGTTGTTATCTATGCACTTTTGCCATCTCATAGTTAGTTCATTGATCCCTTTACTAAAAAACCACGGAGGCGAGAATCAATAAACTCTTTGAAGGCGGTTTGGACTGCCGCATCGGAGTTGAATTTTTTTCCTTGTAAGTTGTCCAAATTCCCGAAAAAATAGTAATCTGTTGGGGCAAGGGCAGTGGATGTCGCAGACGTTTCAATTGTAGCTCATCTAACTTAGTGGTTGTTTGTTGTACAGTGTGTGGTGATGGTGTTGCGTTGTCGTGAAGCAGCAGTGGCCTAGAGCGATTGACCAATCTCGGTTGTTCAGTAGCTAGTTCTTCCTTCATGGTCTGCAGTCGCTGACAATAGATATCTGCCGTAATCGTTTGGCCAGATTTTAGAAAGCTGTAGTGAACGACACCGGCGTTAGTCCACCAAACACTCACAAGTAACTTTTTCCGAGTCAATTTTCGTTTAGGGCAGGATTTGGCTGAGTCTCCAGGGTTCAGCCATTGCGACGAGCGTACAGTAGCCACTTTCCATCACAAGTAATGATTCGATTTAAAATCCCTTCATTATTGTGTCAGTTGAGCAAAGTAACACAGCAGCAGCAGTCGGCGCGTGTTTGCAAGTTCGATGCACTCCATTCATGAGGTATCTAACTTCCATTCTCTTTTACTTTCCCGATTTGCTTTAAGTAGATTAAAACAGTTTTGTCGCTTACCCCGATGTCTACAGTTATCTCTGAAAGAAGTGCTTTGTGATGGATCCGCTTCCACAATAGCCGTTAATTCTTCATTTTCCACTTCGGTCTCCGGCCGTCCACGTGGTTGGTTCAGAAAGTCAAAATTTCCAGAATGAAAACGTTGAAACCAAAAATGTACTGGGCTTTCTTTTGCGACACCAGCGCCGTACACATCATTAATCTTTCGAGCTGTTTCTGCAGCACTGGTGCCACGGTAGAACTGGTACTCGTAAATATACCGATATTTCATGTTTTCCATTGTGCGGTAATAAGCGACGCCAAAGAAAAAATAATGAGGAAAAAACAAATGAATGACTGTTTTCAAAACTCAAATGTATCAACTAAATGATTTTATAAATTTGAATTTGGAATTCTTAACCAAAGATGAGATATTTCAGATCAAAGTGGTCAGTACGACCAAACGATAATTTCATATGTAAGGACCGTATATATTAATTTACTGTGCTGTCGATGGACGGTGATACTCTTCCACCGTTAACTCCTTGGATTTATTTACCTATATTAAAATATCAATACATTTTACAATTGAGCTGTGTATATAGTTATTAAAATATGTTATAATATTTAGTTGAAACTGCTACGAATACTTAAAAGAATATAATAATACTGAGCGGCTACACGCGCAATGCCTTCGGGAGGGTAATTTTCATATTACAATTCGATGAAACGGTCCCACTCATTTACCCTTCAGTGCCAATAAAGGTTCCATTAACTTAATGGATTCGAACCCTCTAGCGGAATATCGATAAAAGTTGAAACGGCAGAGGCAATTATTTGCGGGCCCCGAAACAAACTTTCGGCCAATCGGATATCTAATGCCGGCTTAAGGGAAATACTTTGAAATATACAATAATAATAATTCCGGAAAGTTCGAACCTGAGACCCACGAACTTGTTCGCGAACTTTTAAAGGGAAAATTGAGACGCAAAAGCATTTTATAAAAAACAACTTTGTAATATAATAGCATTCATTTTATATGATGAAGCCTCCTGATGTTCGCCTGATGGTAAGAGTTACGCACCACATAACGTCGTGGCGCTGGATAGAATGACATATATACTGTTCCGCAAAGCCATCTGCGATACTGGTGATAGGTCTTTATTGCCGAAGATCGTAGTGGTACGTGGGTATAACCGCGGCATCTAGTTACAGCCCCCTCTAATCCAGAACACAGTAATGTGTGCACAGTACTGTTTGGCGGCAGGGATAGGAGCTGCGGGTAATACCTACTTAGATACGTCTCCGGCAGCAGAAACCTACCACCAGTAAAATATCTGAACTCGACTAATCTAAGGACTTGATATCTAGGTAGTTTGAGTGAATGATTACGTTCTTAAGAAGACTTAATAGAGTTGCTATAGTACATAAAATAAAACTAGACTATGATTGAGGATCAATTGTGAAGGACTTCTGCTTAAAGTTCAAGTTCAAAAATCGACTGATCTCAGATTAAACATAAGAGTAATATTATCTTTCTTCTGGATAAAAGGGAATATCAGAACTGTGATAGCAAATAATTTACTCCAACAACGTGAAAAACTGGATTCTTGAAGAGGGTGATGTCAAAGATAGAGCGAAGTGGAATAATAAAAGCTGGAAGACAGACCTTATCATAAGAGTTTTGCTAAGAAGAAGATGGATATTTAAAAGTTGTAAAGGAAATAAATTGCCACTTAGGGGCAAAAATCATAAAGATAATAATGATGCCTAAAATGTTTAGACTCTTTGATAGCAGAAATTAAGTGATAATTTGGATTAATAATATGAGGATGGTAAAATACTACCACCATTCGAATTCAAACCACAAACGACCCAGAAACCGAACCTGAAACATTCACGTTGCGCTACAGAGACGTTAAAATTGCACGTAAACGTACGTATGTCGAAGTTGCCCCGAAACTGTTTGTGGATCCCGATCACATCTTTCATTGATACTGAAGTCATCCCAGCGGAGATATAGATCAGCGTAACCCTCAACAACTTGCGTAACTCCAGCCCGTGGATGTCGCAAATCGATTGGATCCGGTTCCGATAACTGGGGTTCATTGCAATTTTTATCTATCTATCTTAGGTGTGCGATTCTTGAAGATATTCTTTGCCAAGAACTATAGAAGTTGATAAGCTTTTGTAGTTGAGGTTATAGAGAGGATTTACATTGGTGTTCTTAAACGAGATCGAATCAAGTAAGAGGACACCAGTAGAAGAAAAATCACATACATAGCTCAGATCAATAAACAAAATTGGCAGTTGATGGAACACATAGCGAGAAGATTTAACAGTCATGTGGGAGAAAAATCCTGAACAACGATCAAGACGATGCCATACAGATTAAGTGACAACCCGATGAGGATCAAATGGCATCGGATCTCTGGAAATCTCTTGTGGATATGTTCAGCAAAGGACGGCAGTAGGCTGAAAGTATAAATACATATAGTATTTTTAATAATCTAGGAAATAATATCCATCACTGCATTTTTAGTGTACTGTTAACTGATAAATGATAAAGTATTTTTAAAGATTGTTTTATGACTGAATCGATACGGAAGTATCTCATTGTGCTCTAGTATTTTGTATTCATGCAACTGAACTAATATAAAATGCACGAACCGAATTTGAATTTATACTGAACTCAGACCAATGCTATTCTATAGCTTTTAATATTTAATAAAAAAAGCTTTTTTTATCTAAATGAAACTGTCTTAAAGTAGAACATATAACATAGTTTTCACAGAAATGATCATGATATCATCATGATCATCCACTACTGGACATAGGCCTTCCCCAAAGATCCTCACATCGATCGGTCCTGCGTATCGCCGGGAACCAGTAGCCGTCGTTTGTACGGGTTCATATAGGGGGACTTGGGGCATTTCCCACCACGCTGGCCCAGTGCGGGTTAGTAGGAGCCAGAGCCCCATTTGTTGATTAGCATGGTGCACAACGAGCAAGTGAGATTGGCTTGGGTCCCGTGAGTTTTTGTGCTTGCCCCTTACATCTACATTATGATGTACACAATTAATATTACCTCCCACTCATAATGGAAGTTTTGTCTGACAGGACAAACTTCAAGGAATATTTATTCTGAATTGCTATAAATTTCTATTCACTCAATTCATGAGGTACCCATTGATCAAGTTTCTTTACTTTCCCAATTTGCTTCAAGTGGATTAATACAGTTTTGTCGCTTACCCCGAAGCCTGCAGCTATCTCTGAAGGAAATGCTTTATGATGGATCCGCTTCCACAATAGCCGTTAATTCTTCATTTTCCACTTTTGTCTCCGACCGTTCACGGGGTTGGTTCTGAAGGTCGAAATTTCCAGAACGAAAACGTTGAAACTAAAAACGTACCGTGCTTTCTTTTGCGACACCAGCGCCGTACACATCATTAATCCTTCGAGCTGTTTCTGCAGCACTGGCGCCACGGTAGAACTCGTACTCGTAAATATTATATTATATTTCATGGTTTCCATGCGGTAATAAGCGACGACAAAGAAAAAAACAATGAGGAAAAACCAAATGAATGACTGTTTTCAAAACTCAAATGTACCAGCTAAATGAATTTATAAATTTGAATTTGGAATTCTTAAGCAAAGAGGAGATATTTCAGATAAAACTGGTCAGTACGACGAAACGCTAATTTTATATGTAAGTACCTAATATATAGATTATGTAATAAAAAATCTACAAAACCCGATTTGTAGACCCGTTACGTTTGTAAATTGCAATAGCATATAGCAATCCACATTCCATACTGACAGTTAAATATTTACCTTGTCCAAATAATTGCAATAAGGGGTCCCTTTCAAGATTAAGTTCATAAATTGCTTATCAAAGAAAAGTTGATTTCAATAACAAAGCGAGACGTGAAATCCCGAATAGATGTTGATTATTTATTCAATATCCTTTGTCCGTCCTTCCTCGTCACGGATGTATCCATTTTGAATATTAAAACCGATATTGGGACAGGATACTCTACGAGAACGCATTGTTTGTTTCGTTTTAAACATTAATGAAGTCAGTTACATAAACTTTAATCCAGTATTACAGAATTCAGGATAATAAGACTCTATTAAAGCGTTATAAAGAATCGTACAGTTATACGAGTTCAGTTCATCTCTAGAAAAAATCTTTGAGTATGGCAGAGGTAGCAGTATGTGGTAGGTTAAAAGAAATTTTCTACGGAAACTACAGATTTAGGTATCTGAAACTTATCCTCTAGAGTACTACCTTGTAATAAATATACTTTATTATTGTTTAAACAAAATAGCCAACTAGCGGTACCCTACTAAAAGGTGGGAGAGGTGGTTGGTGGAGAGCCTTAAAAGAAAATAATCGACTCGATTTTTACTTTCGAGTTAATGTGCTAAAATTTTAAAATTACTTTATTTAATTTAAGTAGGCGGAGATCTTTACCAGATAAAACGTGGAGTTCAAAAACTTGGAACTGATCGAAACTTATCACCTCTAATTCATGTACATCTAACTGTTTCCCGTCCTTTGCAGTCTGTAATACTCCTGCAACTATCTTTGAGGAAAGAATTTTGAAAATTATATACTAAACTGACCCCTAAATGGCAGAAGCAAAATCTCTACCAAATATTGATTGTTTAAGTCTAATAGATTCGGGGATCTTGTGATGAGTCAATGAATCTTTGAATATCTGCTATACTCCTATATACTGTTACCCGCCCATTTTACTGGTCGTGACACCCCTGTAACTTCCGTTCTTAGTTGATCTATACTCGATAAAAGGAATATTCCTACCAAATTTCAAGTCTTTAGGCGTTATGGTTCCAGAGATGTGAAAAGTCTCTACATATTATAGATGGAAATCTCTTACATATATATAGATAAATTAGTTAATGATAACATAATATTAATAAATAAAGAAAGCAAAGTTATTAGTTACCACCTACCACAACATCTCACCTAACCTGATATTGGCTAGTAGAGTATGCCTACAGGCATTAAGGCGCCTTTTGTATACCTCACTGTAAGGTTTTACAATAAAGAGAAAAAAAAAACATAGAGAATATAGAATAAAATGATCTGATCTTCTTGTTACTTTAGATTTCTTCATATTTTCCATATTGTAACTAGCTATGGTTATCTATCAATGTCGATCGGCTTATAATGATGATGGCTATCTTACCACAATATTGAGAACAGTCATACTTTTTGGGTAAATATTATTAGTAATAATAATCTATATTAGGAAACTCATGGTTAGTTGGAGTCAGACCTACACGTTCCTGTGTTCTTCTTCTTCCTACTGTCCTTTTCCCAGCTATGTGGGGTCGGCACAGTATGTACCTCTCTTTCATATCCCTCTATCAACCGGCATATCTGAATTCACACTCTTCTTACAGATGTCATCTTTGACAAAATTCATCCACACTTTCTTCGGTCTTCCTCTACCTTTATAACCAACCACGTTCATTCTCATTACTTTGTTATGTGTCCTTCATCCCTCTTTCTCTGTCACCGGAGCAACTATCAAACTTCCTCTAGTATACTCATTATTAATTTTATCCATCCTCGTCACACCACACATCTATCTTAACATTCGCATCTCGGTCACATGTAGTCTCCTTTCATCTGAACATGGAAGCGCAACACTTAATTCCATACAATACCCGTTCCTGTATATATCGCTTAATTAAACTATCACTGTTTTAAACTAATTTGCTCATAGTAGAAGTCGTGGCCAAGAATTTATTGAATCCATAACAACTGTACAGATTCAGCAATAATATCTAAAACCTGATTCCAAAATTAAATAAAGTGGGATGTAGTAATATCTGCCGTTTGTTCCGAGCGGCAAATCTTTCTCTTAATACCCCTTTATACGTTATCTAGGGACTTGCTTATCGCACACTGAACCAACTAATTGGAACATTAAGGTGTTCAATGAATTGAACTTTTGGTGACGTGGAACTAAATGTATAATCGATAAAGGGTTCCTTAGATATATACATCAATACTTTACATTTATTGCATAGAAGCACTACTAAGTAACACATCTACAAAAGCGCTGTAAGACTTGAAGTTTAATTGTATCGTAAATAAGACAACATCAATAATAAGTAGTACCAGATATTGACTATGATCTGGCTTTATAAGAAAGAAGCTATTGGTGTCAATCCAAGGTTACTTTAATGTTGGTAAGGTTTTTCTGAATCCGCCTGGCTATTATCTACTCATACATTTCATTTACTACTTAATATCACATAAAAATCTAAATTATATTAGCCTGTTGTATATAAGAAATAATTAGTCAATGGATATCATTTTAATACGAACAAACCGTTTTCCGATAAATACTACATCTAATGCTTAAAAATGGTAAACCTAAAAGCTTTTTATCGAGCACTTTGTTCGATGTAGAACTAAATGCGGCCTGGTCATCGCTAACCGGTTTCAACCGGATATTATTCGATCGCGAAGAGCTTAAAGCTGAATCAACTTTCACGGAAACGTCTGATCGTATACCTTACATGACCTTGTAATTTATAGAAGAAATGTATGAGTATATTGCAAACTAAAAATATGTTTGTTTTTGTACATTTAGTGTATATCAATTGATATTTTATTGCGAAGATCGAAATTGCTATAAAAACAATTTCAAGGAGAGCTAGGTTTGGAAAGAGAGAAGCAGGAAAGCAGACCTGGTGACAAGGAAGAATCAACGCTGAAGAGAAGACTTTCTTCATTAATGATTAGCTACGACATTGTTCGTGTTTAAGCGTTGATTACACATGTACTATATGTTAAAATAAACTAAGATATATTTAGTAAGGCTTTCGTATGTTTTATTCAAACAAGTGACGTAAAAAGCACAACGTCCGTTTGATGGTAAATGTTACGCTTGTCCATAATAATGTTGAGTTTACTACAATAATTTTGAGTTTAGTTACCAAACTGGTGTCCACATCGAAATTCAATGAATATATATATATATTGAAACTAAAACCAAACGGACAATCGTACTTCAAAGAATAGAGCTGAATATTTCAAAGCACAAAAACTAACATCTGCGAGTGGTTCCAGTTCATTCATTTTTATTCGTATAGGAAGTTACTCTCAAAGTATTCTCTACTACCAATCGTTCGTGCGAAAGCCCTTTGTCTACATTTTTTTTCTGTTGAAAACTACAGCCTACCCCTCCACCATTGAATCGTTGTACGTTGCTTTTTTCCCTACAGATTTTACCACTCTAAATTGAAATAGCACACGTTGAAGACCATACAACGACTTTGGAGTGATTCTTAGCAATTATAGAGACGAGGGGGTTCGTTCTCTTGAAACGCATTCACCTACTTTAGACCTTAACTTCAAAGCTCCTAAGTACTATTCACTGTACTCGGTTTTAACGCTAACTTGAGCAAGTCGAAACAGTGCAGGCGATTGTTATTACTTTTTAAATAAAAAAAATACTACGTCCACGAAGACAAAACTTTTCTTATATCAATGATCTCTTCTTCTACTGTTGTATAAAGTACCGTCTGTACTCCAACGCGATATCAATTTAAACTCCTACATTAAGGGTTGATATTTCTTGACGAACATCATCTAACCGTAGAACCTTAATAAAAATTATTGGGATATATGTATATGTTTTTAGTATTCTTGAGAATTTCTACAACTTTATACAGCTCAGGGTTCTGTTCTTTTAGAACGTGATTATATAACTATCATCCTTTAATATCCTGTTTTCTGCATTGTTATATACTATAGTAATTATACTGTTTCAAAATTCCATATAAACTTTACGCGTTAGAGGTTTAGCGAAAGAAATCAAATACTAAATAAAGTTTTATTTATGAAACTTCATTTGAAGTTTGTTGTAACTTGAAATCATCAACTTTGTAACTATAAGCACCCTCACGAGGTCAGTTAATTTTGCTGATACGTTTTTGTTGAAGTATTTGTAATATGGTTTTTGAAATTATGTACTGAACTTAAGTTTTAGTGTGACTTTTGTCAGAATTATATTGTTGAACAAGTTTGTGTATAATTAACAATCCCCCACTTAATCCAATTAAGAAGAACATCTACTTGTAAACTTTTAATTGTACAATCACAAAGAAATATTATACTCAAAATGGCCGCTCACAATTTCTACAAATCAAATTAACAACTGTACTCATATTTCAAATTCTAATAATATTAGTGATTCATATTCTTATATCATCACTAATATTAGTAGTTCAGTAAACAATTAAAAATAATACATATTATTTATATATTTCATCATCATGAGATAGACGTCCACTGGACATAGGTTTCCCTTAAATATCTGTACATCGATCGCCTGGTATTAGGGACCTTCGTTTGTAGGGGTTCATACGGGGGATTTGAACTGTTTATCATCACACTGGCTCAATGCGGATAGGTGGGAGCCAGAGCCTGGTTTGTTAATTAACGAGGTGCACGACGAGCAGGTGAGGATGACTTCGGTCCCTTGAGTTGTGAAATTTAAACATAATTCAAAGCAAGGTTGGCAACATTGCGTATTAACAGATACAGGTGTATACGTTCAGCGGCACGTGGAAGGTGAAAACATTTACACGTGTAAATAAACAAAACAAGTTGCTCATTAGTCTGTTATAACACTCCATAGCCAGTGATTCGCATTCAATGATAATAATGACTCTCCAATTATCGCGACGCTCTTATACAGTGCAAATTTGA
Organism: Ornithoptera alexandrae; assembly: GCA_029030555.1. Lineage (NCBI taxonomy): Eukaryota > Metazoa > Arthropoda > Insecta > Lepidoptera > Papilionidae > Ornithoptera > Ornithoptera alexandrae. The sequence goes on along the minus strand of JARDVY010000296.1, from coordinate 2,133,361 downwards.
TACAATAATTGAAAGTACTTGAGTACGCTGAACTCTTAAAGGGGAAATTATATCGAGGCGAGCAAAAGGGAGGGTATGTATTATACAAGATAAAGGATGACGGAGGATATTTGAATCCAATTTAAAAACGACCTCTGACGTATTTTTGTTTCCTGTTTTGAAACATCTTTATAAAATACCATTTTATTTAAAATTCTGTAGGAAAACCTCTCAACTTACTGCACACTCTAGCAGTGTTGAAGGTAAAGAAGTGGGGATGGACTATATTACTCAAGATCATCAGGATAGGTACCATTGCAACTTCTATTCCTGCCGCTAGACAGTGTGTTCTTGTTGGAAGGGCGGTGTAGCTATCAATCTATTTTAAAAATATTTTTTTTTTAATCAGGATCTATTTTTTTTTTCTTCCCACCATCAAAATGTGTCATTAGTACTATCGTCTGCTTTCGTTTTCAGAAGCAGTCGCCTAATAAATATCAGTTATCATTTTTAAGCTGTTTTAATACACGTTCATTATGGCAGAATTATGATGAGCTTAGATCGAAATTATTTCTTGGATTAATTTTAAGTCACCGTAAACTACAGGGTGGCGCAAAAGTAATTCTCCTATCAGAAAATGCTATAAATTTTGCCTTGATGTAAAAAAATTAAAAGACCAAAGAAAAATAATCCACAAGAAGAATCAAAGTTTTTAATTTTTTTTTAAATTACAGCCAAAAAACATCGGAAGGTTATTTTTGCGCCACCTTGTATACAAGGTTTCTGATAGGAGGATTACTTTTGCGCCACCCTGTACTTAACTATTAGACTACATAAAGGTCATTCGTTTACATAGACCCCTGAAAAATGTGTTACAGCAAAATTACTCCCCGGCGCCATGTTTCATTGAGTGCGCAGCTCCTCTTTTATTAGGGGCTTATAGATCAAGCGCCCCCCAAATTTCTTCACAACTGGAATTTACTACTATTACTTGCACTACCCTCAAATATACATGGCATACCCAATAGCTGCTTATAGCGTGAATACTTGCGACTACAGATGGGTCTTTCCGAGTTATAGTCTTGTCATAAATAAGCTGAACAGTCTTGACCAACAGTCTTGAGCTACAGCCAGACACTCGGTGTTCTATAGATCATATTTCCAACCATCATGGATGAACCATCCCCTTTCACCACGAAAAGACCAGAGCCACGGACAAGTAATTTTTTTATATATTGATGAAGTTTGCGTCGCAAATTTTTTTGACAACTATTGCAGCTTCATCGGACTCAGGGTTCGCGTATCTGAGTGCAAGTTACCATCCTTATGTTGAATATATGTCTTCAGTGGGCGAACATAGAGTTTACGCGTCTGGTTCTTAATAAGAACAGCAAAGGAGTACATCAACTTACCAACGTCCATGTTCCTGTCCAAATACGACGTGGTTGTCTAGAAGAAAAAGTGAAAAGACTGTTATTAGGTTAGTGCGCTGACCATCACAGCATCACAACATTAGGCGACATCGTGGTCAAGCGTAAACCGTGTCGATTTGAAAAAAACAATAGTTATCTTACGGATATGTTTGTAAATGTTCAACAATCTTTCTCTGTTCCTAGCTATTATCCCATACTGTGCTGGGTCAGCTTCCCTTATTTTTCCTCTCCACTTGGCTTTGTCCTCGACATCAACGTCAGTCACTTGGCACTCTCGTACGTCTCTTGACACATTTTTCACCTTGTTTTGGGCCTACCTGTGGGTCTTCGACCAGGGAGGGAGAGCTACGATGCCAAGTTCCCAACATAGTCAGACGGCCTTCTTTTTACGTGACCATACCATCGCAGCCTATTTTCTTGCATCTTGACAGCGAAAAAAAATATAAATGTTCAACAATATTAAAATCAAATACTTACCTACATTCTGTAAGAATGATCAGACATGTTCATAGTTTGTTTTTCTTATAAAAAAAATATCTTACAATGTATCCTTTAAATTATTTGGCGTATTGTCGTATTGTCGCTTTTGTGAATAGGGTCTTGAGCTTCCAATAGGAGTAAGCGGAATTTATTTAAGTAAGAGTAAAACATGAAAGTGCACAACTTTGTTCTCGGGTATGTACCCTTGAATGTAATAGATGAAGCATGAAAGAAGTAAATTGTTCCCGGATAAATTTCTCCACGGACTCGAGCAATATCCGTCGGATGTTCCCGATGAGATCCCTTCGATCCTTTTAATCCGATCCGAATTGTTCGACGTTCTTGTACGTCCGGTATCAAAGTTTATTAAGTGAAAAATAATGAACTGACGGGCCAGGACGCCTATCGTCAGCCTTGACGCCTCCCACCCCGAGCTGGATGGATCCTGCTTCTTAGCAGATTTAGTAAGCGTACGCTAAACAAACTCCTGATCCTCATTAACTTCGAACTTACCTATGATACTTTGTACATCACTTCACACATTCAACGTCAACGAGGAAATTCCCTTCGATGACGGTGACCTTCAGACTTAAATCATGGGTAACAACTTAAATAGGTTTCTTCTCTATAATATTTTTATTATTTTATGGTTATGTACAAACACATTAATGGTGGGTCACAGCCAAAATTAAAGTCCCTAATATGAGTAGAATAACATATTATCTTCATGAATGCCCTAGAAATTAAACCTTTAAGCAAACTATGACATATATTACGAGGACAACTTTCACTCGTGTTTACGTATGTGCTAACAATTAAGTAAACATTCTCAAGTGACAATGCTACGCATTTGAGACATGTTAGAAATTACATAGCATTAGTTATTTCATTTAATAGTATTTAACTAGGGTTTAGGCTAAAACTGAGACTTATATTGTTTATTAGGAGATATAACAATATAGCGCTAATTAGAATTATGAACAGTACATCACAATTTTATCATAATTAAGAGATAAAAAATATCAATTTCGTTACCTCAGTAATTTCACTAGCTACGACGCCCTTCAGATGGAAACACAATAATGTTTATATACACTGTTCGCTGGAAGAAAAGGTTGCTGAATTCGTACCTAGAATGTCTCTGACAACGGTACCTTTTTGCAAGAGACAGGAAGTGACGTCTTCGCTACATTGAACACGTTATATACATACAGACCACTTCCCTATTCCCCAAGTTCCTTCCCCCAACCGAATTCACTCTGCGCCTGTAGCTCAGGGACCCCTCGATCTCACTTAACATTATTCAAGTATTATTGCATTCTTCGAGAAGTCGATTTAGGGTTTGCAGCTGCGGTCTAATAATATTTATACCTTAAAATATTAAAAAAATATATTATTAATAAACAAATAGGAGTATATTTTGTATATACAATCAAAAATATAATTCTAAAAGGAGTTTGCTTTTCTGCTTATCTTCCTCTACTTAAAACTCTAACTAAATTATCGTTTTGTTCTAAATCTCAGCTTTTCAGGTAATTTTTAAATTATGGCCTTGATACTATTCCTGTGGGAAAAAGCTTGGAATCCCAGCAGTGGGAACATTAAGAAGTTCGTAAATTTATTAAACTACAATCGAGATATTTTAGGTATCACAAAAATATTTAAATCGTTATATTTTATGATGTCATCCCTAGCGGTGAACGAGCGGCAATCGAAAGCCCACGAAAGCCTCGAACTTCCTATAAAGGCCTCGGGAGGCTTACTGCAATTGTAGTTTCTTGTCTTCTTAGGGAGTTCCGGTTTATTGTACAGTGAATATGTAATACTGTCTACACCAGAAACATTAAACTACGCGTTGGTTGTTAATGTCGGTTGTAATGAAAACATTTTCAGTCGCGATTTCTTCGTTAGAACGTTTACATTGCGAATAGAGACATGCATTTCCCTTACAGGAAGTGATAAGGAAATATTTTAACCGATAAAAATAGTGAGTAAAAAAATACTTGTGGAAGTAAATCTCTGTAGTTGGAAAGGTTCTAAACACGAAAGCTACTACTTCTGCCGCCAAACATTAGTGGGTTCCAGATCGGAAGAGCAATAACATAATTTACATAATGAACTGGTGTTAGATCTTTGTTGCTAGAGAGCTAACACCAGTTCCAGTGGTAGGCACTACAGCATCACCTATTTCATCCGCCAGAAAGTAGTGTGCAAACATTACTGTGTTCCCTGTTTGAAGTACGTTGTAGCTAGTGTAATAACTGGGGTAACAAGACTCAACTACTTATGTCTCAGGCGACGAAGACAATGTGATGCAGTGTATAATATCCTGACTACCGCCACGTTGTCATGAACAGGTTTGTCAATTACCATCAGGTGCATGTCCCGCTAATCTCATCGCTTAGTTGAATAAGAAAAAATATATAAACCATCTCATTAAATGTTGTTCTTAAATTGACCATTAAGACAATCTGGTCCTTCGATACCGTGACTCTGAAATGCAAGCTATTTATCATCATCATTTGGATCGATGGACGTCCACTTGCTGGACATTGGTCTCTTGTTATTTATTCCACAAAGCAGGGGCTTGCACTGTATAAATCCAGTGGCTTCCAGCGATTCTTTTTACGACCTTTGTCTACCTAGTGGGGGGTCTGCCCACGCTGCTCACACTGCGCTCTTTAAGTCCCCAAAGTCCATCGGTTCTATGAGCTATGTGTCCCGCCCATTGCCACTTCAGTCTTCTCCTGAGTCTTAGGACTATGTCGGTGAACCTTGTACTTCACAAGCGATCGGTTACTCTCTCCAAACGATTTGCGTAGTTACCGAGGATATTCTTCTTCGTTCTCCTTCAATTATTACCCTGATGATCTACAAATAATCATCACTTCAATATCATCCAATGTTCTACAAATAATAAGAATCTCTTTAATACAAATAAGACGAATCGAAAGATTCACTCAACTGTCTACAGGATCTAAAGTAATTAGAAATCCACTGCACGCCATTCATCTCCTTAATCCTTACAACGAATTACACGTGCCAACATCCGAGTCAATAAATCCCTGTCAGGATCCTGTAGGACGGGGCTTACGTGGGGTACGTATGACATTCAAATTCGAACAATACTATATATACAGGGTGGCGCAAAAGTAATCCTCCTATCAGAAAATGCTATAAATTTAATACCTTGTATACAAGGTGGCGCAAAAATAACCTTCCGATGTTATTTGGCTGGAATTTAAAAAAAAATGAAAAACTGATTCTTCTTGTAGATTATATTTATTTGGTCTTTTAATTTTTTTACATCAAGACAAAATTTATAGCATTTTCTGATAGGAAGATTACTTTTGCGCCAACCTGTATATAGTACATTTATAAAAGCGTTTAATGTCTGTTGTGTGGCAACCTTAACCACAAGACGTTCCATATAATCGTTATATCTGTTATTTAGTGAGAACAAATGCACTTGCATTTACGCATTGTGTCTGTATGCAAGTAAATGATCACTAAAACCGGTGATCTACCTTCAATTATCATCCTCAATAAAAAAATGGAAGGTTGATATGCAGTAACTATTAGCGAATTTACTGGTGGTAGGTCTTTGATGCCGGAGACGGTCTAGGTAGGTACCACCGCAGCGGCTATATCTGCCGCCGAATGGTGTGCAAACATTTCTCTGTTCCGGTATGAAGGGCGCTGTAGCCGGTGTAATTACTCGGGTAACGAGATTCAACATTTCTTGTCTCGAGGCAGGATGCAAGGCAAGCATGTGTAGGTAGGCGAAAAGATGATTCATGATGGCACGTGATACTTCTCATCGTCTCGATCGATCCTCAGATAACATACACAGCACCACATTACGATCGACGCCTGAGACATAAGATGTTGGGTCCCGTTACCCCAATAATTACATAAACTACAATACCCTTCAAACCGGAATACAGTAATGTTACACGCAACGACATGTCATTTATTTTACTCGAGAATATTGCATCTCCAAAATAAACAACAAGTGTTACCTAGCAACGAACTATACAATGATACAACTGATTTAAACCCTACTGGCATTCCAGCAGAAATTTGCTTCTACATTGAAGGCTATGAAAAAGCTAGAAATATTTTTCCCGTATACGATGTGCTAAGTTCTCAGATTTTTTTTTAATTTTTTTTTATATTTAAAAGTTAAATGATACGCCTGCCCATAGCAACATGGCGCTAGTTAAGATTTTATACACAGCATCACATTGTGCACGTCGCCTCGAGACAAGAGTTGTTAGGTCTCATTACCATAGTAACTAAACCGGCTACAGCGCCCTTCAAACCGGAACACAACAATGTTTGCACACTACTGTTTGGCGGTAGAAATAGGAGCCTACCTACCACCAGGTGTCATGTTTGACCACAGTGTAGCAATACTATAATCGATATTTATTAGTATCAGTTTCGACTTCAGTCCGACGCTTTCCTTCAGCCACTTGCTGCTGCGGCTGCGTATAAATAAAGTCGATTAAAAAAACTAATATTTAATGCAACAGATGTGAAGATCTCTACTCCTCGCTTCTCCGGTACTTCCTGGCTGGCACTCCACGCGCTGCGCGGTGCTTACAAGCGGGTCAGATTAAGAATGCGTGTCAGACCTGAAAGGGCGAGAGGTGTGCTGCTCCTCACCGGTGAACACGACGACCTGTCTGGTGATTACTTGGCACTGCAGCTGAGGAACGGACATGTTGAGTTGAGGTGAGTATATAAACAATTCATTTAAACTACTTACTATATTAATAATAAAATATTGAATATCATGTCATACAACGAAGATATTCGAAAGCATTTAAAAGTAAAAAGAAAAAAAATTAAAGAAAAAGCTTTTTTTCTTAGAGCACAGCTCCGTGTAAGTGCGCTCTCAAGGTTTCAGTCTTTGCTTTGTGTAATACAATTTACGAGACAACTTCCCTTCACACAAATGTTAGGGGTTCATTTCTTTTAAGTAAATCCAATGCACCCTGGTTGTTTCTGTCGACTTCCATAGATTATGGTGATGATGAAAAATATTTAAAATCATCGTTGAATATCGTAAATTATTAACTTTGAAACAGTTATGACAAAAAAAATATGACAGGGTAGTTACTGGCTGTTCACCGCCCTTAACACCCTCGGAACTCTGCTTAAAGAAGGAATGTTGTAGCATTCATTCTTAGCTGACCTCTAAACGGCAGATGCAATATCTCTACCAAATTTTGAGTGTTTACCTCTCACAGTTTCGAAGATCTCATGACAAGCAATGAATCTTTGGATATATACATAGATTATCAGAACTAAATTCGTATTTGTAATTATTAAAAGGGTCACTAGTTTCTAGTAGTTATTTATTTATTTATTTTTGTCTGTATACAAAAATATATGAATTTGTTACTTTGCATAAAAATATTGAATATTTCAAATGTTAGACAACGTGTAGTGTCAATTACAAACACTGCGTACATTGAATAAAGGCGCAAAAATTTTTATTGAACAAAGGACACGAAAATAAAAAAAATTTTTAGTACAATATTAAACTTAAAAAAAAAACAGTTATAGTGAAACGAACATAAGACAACAAGGAGTAAATATTAGACGTCTGCGACTGCAGTGGTGTTCAACACGAACGATTTTAGTTTTTTTTTTTTCAACAGCCAATTTACGTCCCACTGCTGGGACACCTGTCTACCCTCAAACATGAGAGCGATGGGCCATAGTCACCACGCGGGCCCAGTCCGGATTGGTGACATCGCACACACCTTAGAATGCATTCTTATTCATGTGCAGGTTTCCTCGCGATGTTTTCCTTCGTTTGTATTTTGCTGTTGTTACTAAAGTTCACATATGTACATAACTTAAATATTAAAGTTATCGGTACGGTAAAGACTCGAACCCGCGACCTTCGCAATGAAGGACCCACGCTTTAACCATTAAGCCAGTAAGCCACTTTTTAGATTTATTTTAGATTTGAAAGATGATAAATTATCAGTGAATATATCAATTGAGCTGTCTTCGTTTATGAAATACTTCAATAGGCAGCACAATCTAGGAATTAGTGGCATAATCTATTGTTGATCATCGTTGAAATATTTACACAACATGAAAACTGATTTTCAGATGCAGTAAGCAGGGTAATTGCAATAAAGCTTTAACGTAATATTCGCTGGGTTTATTTATTCATTGCATTTCATGGTACCGGCGATGCACGTTGAATATTTAACAAGTGGAAAAGCAATACTAAACGTTCTTAACATTAAATTAAATGCTGTTTGTTTAATATAAACTAAATATTCATTATATATCGCTTCCGTTATACGCCATTTTATTTATTTATATCGTGTACTTTTTTCAAATAAACAGCTGTTGCCGGAAACTGTTATATACAACCGCACTCTTCTGGTAACGAGATCTAACATTTTCGTTATACAATTATGCGACGAGACTTTGATCAGTGATACGCCCATAACGCGATACCAATGTCCAGGAGTGGACGTCCACCGCTCCAAATGATCATGATGATGAACGGCTTGCTTTTCAGAGTCACCGTGACGAAGGACCAGATTGTCTTAACGGTCAATTTAAAAACAATATTGTATGAGATCGTTTTGTATTTTTTTTTATTCAACTAAGGGAGAAGATTAGACGTTCACCTGATGGTAAGTGACAAGCCTCCCTATGACAACGTGGCGGTAGTCAGGATATTATACACTGCATCACATTGTGCTCGTCGTTTGATACATAAGATGTTAAGTCTCGTTACTCTAGTAATTACACTAGCTACAGCGCCCTTCAAACTGGAACACTGTAATGTTTGCACGCTACTGTTTGGCGGTAGTAATCGGTGATGCTGTGGTGCCTACTATGATGATCTCCAGCATTAAAGACCTAACACAAATTCTGTATGTCATTTATGTTAGTGCCATTTAAACCGGAAGGCAGTAATGTTTGCACACTATTGTATGGCAGCAGAACTAGGAATTTCATGATTTCTAGATTTTCTCCAATGACAGAGACCTAACTTTCATAAGTATTTTAATACTCATTATTTGTTGCTTGGCTGTGGTATCCGCCTAGACGGTCTCTGGCAACGGAGATCTACCACCAGTCACATCTTATATCCCAAGACGACGAGCGAAATTTGGTACAGCGTATACCACCCTAACAAGCGCTACATATTATGGGCATTTCATCATCATCGTCAGCCGATAGACGTCCACTGCTGGACATAAGCCTCCCCATAGATCCCCACATCTCCGGGCATCAGAGGCCTCCATTTTTAGGTTCATAATGAAGGGATTGGACCTTTTTCCAACACCCTGGCCCAATGCGGATTGATGGAAGCCAGAGCCTCGATTGTTGATTAGCAGGTTTCACCACGAGCAAGTGATTCTAGCTTGGGTACCGTGAGTTGTGCGGGACCCCTTACACCCCATGAGCATATCACTTACTATCAATTGAACATCCTACACGTCTCGTTGGATAAAAAAAAACGTAAAAACAACAAAGCATTTACTTTTATTCTCCAGCTGCTATATTTAACCACAGTGTAGCCTAAACAGCTCATATCATAAAAGACACCTATGACTAAATAATGAAAGTTAATTTGCAATGCAAATGGTACGTTCAGTGCTTACGTCCCACCCCTTCTGGGTAGGCGGGATGTTAATCCATTAGCACGGACAGGGGAGAAAGGTCGTCTAAAAGCTGTATTACCCGACATTACATGCTTAGTTATGTATGTAACATATTGCCCATATCTTGAAAATGTATGTGGAAGTTCATCGTCGTCATCAGAATCATCAACCGACAGATGGCTACTGCTGGACATAGGCTTCTCTCTAAGATCTCCACATCGCTCCACGCGCAACTGATGTGGAAGTTAACCAGAGAAAAAAATTGTTATACAATTAAGCGACGAGACGTACGGTATGTTCACCTGATGTTCAGTGATACGCTACCCCAAAATAACTTGGCGTTAGTAAGGGATGTTATAAACTGCACCACATTTTCCTTTCGCCTTAAACATAAGATGCCGGGTCGTATTATTTACCATCAGGTGAAGTTCTCTGTCGTCTCCTGGCTGGGTAGTAAATAAAAATATTTTGTGATCGTCGCCTTCAGACATCAGTTAAGTCTCATAACCACAATAATTTCACTAACTACAGCGCCCTTCAAACCGGAGTACTGTAATGTTTGCACACTACTGTTCGTCGGAAGAATAGGTTCGACGGTGACACCTATCTAGATGGTCTCCAGCAACAGAGACCTACCACCAGTAGATGATCAAAAGCTCTGAAGTCTTAGTGTTTATCGAATTTCATTTGAGGAGTTCGCTCGTAACGTCGAAAACCCAAAGTTCAGCTATAAGGTTTCGATTTTTGTTGTACTCGTAGATTCGACTGCGGCAGCGGTGCTGGTGTCCTTCGGTCACCGGAGCCGGTGCGCCTCGGCAGGTGGAACACGATCTCCGTGTACCGGCACCGCTGGGACGCTTGGTTGCGGCTGAACAGCGGCAAACGGGTACGCGGACGGTCTAAGGTAAGCCCTGATAAACACCTATTAATGCTTCATCGTCGCTTTGTGTGTGTGTGTGAGAGAGAGAGAGAGAGAGAGTTTAGTAAATTTTTTAACTAATTTTGAGTCAGCATTAAACAAAAAAAATATATATATATATATTTATCATCAGCCGATAGACATCCTCTGCTAGACATAAGTTTCCCCCAAAGAGCTCCACATCCAGTCAGTATAGTCTCTAGGGACTGTCATATGTAGGGGTTCACATGGGGGGATTTGGGCTCTTTCCCATCCTGGCCCAATGCGAGTTGGCGGAAGCCAGAGCCTCGTTTGTTGATTAGCAGGGTGCACCGCGAGCAGGTGACGTTGGCTTGGATACCCGTGAGTTGTTGTGCGGGACCTCTTGCACCCCCTTTCTATATTAATAATGCATAGTAATCGTTTATATTAATATTTATAAATGACCTATCCTTATTTCCTCCCCTATTTAATGTTTATAAAATATGTGACATACACAATATTGATGAAAAAAATGTTTTCTCTTCGACGTAATATTTTACAGTAGTAATATAGTAACAAGATGGCTGCCTGGAATAGTAAATCATTCTAATTATTTACTGGTGGTATGTCCCTGCCGCCAGAGACCGTCTTGGTTGGTACCACCGCACTGCCTATTCCTGCCACCAAACAGTAGTGTGCAAACATTACTATGTTACAGTTTGAAGGGCGCTGTAACTAGTAATATTACTGGGTCAACGATACTTAATATATTAAGTCTTGAGGCGACGAAAGCAACTGCTGTATATAACAAACAAATACCATATTGTTATGTGCAAGCGTATCACTTATCTTCAGGTGAACGTCGAATAAAAAAAAAATACACACAGTATAATCCTCACGTGTATAAATTTTCTACTAATTACAGTATTTTGAAATGTAGAAAATAAATTTGATATATAGATAAACAGCTGACTTAATGTTCCCACTGCTGGGCATTAGGAGCCTACGCCCACAAGAAAAAAAATTATACTATTTATTACAAAACTAATAAGTCGCTTTTAAATGTTGGTATACGCTCACTGATAACAATGTAGTGCTACTTAGGATGATATACACTGCACAGCATTGTACTCGCCTTTATGTCATCATCAGCCGATAGACGTCCACTTCTGGACATAGGCCTCCCTCAAAGATTCACACATCGATCGGATAGAGATTCCTATTGGGGGATTCGGGCCATTTCTCCCCATGCTGACCCAATGCGAAACAAATTCTTTTTAATCTTATTTTTTTTTTGTTTAACAATCTTGACTTTTTATCATCATCCTTATCAGCCAATAAACCATTGCTGGACATAGGCCTCCCCCAAAGATCTCCACGCACAGACAATATGATACTACCGGTACCGTAGGGCACTAGGGGCTGTCGTGTGCAAGGGTTCATAAGGAGGGATTAAGGCGATTTCCCACCAAACTGGCCTAATGCGGGTTGGCGGGAGCCAGAGCCTCATTGATTAGCAGGGTGCACCACGAGCAGGTGAGGTTGGATTTAATCCTGTGAGTTTTTGTAGGGGAACCCTTACATCCCTTGAGATACAAGATATTGTCTCCTTTCCCCAGTAATAATACTAGCTACAGCGTCTTTCAAACTGGAACACAGTAATGTTTGCGTATTTCTATTTGACGGCTGCAATAGGCACTGCGGTGGTACCTATCTAGACGGTCTGTAGCAACGGAGATCTACCGTCAGTGAAACAGTGATTCTGTTTGTACCGAATACAAATGAAGCCAAATTGTTTATAACTTATTTACTTACTTATAATATTCGTCATCGAGTACATAAAGTTAATAATTGTTTATACTCAAGTTTCGTTTGGACTTTGCGGTCTAATTCGAAGGTGGTCATGAAAATGACGCCGAAGTAAACACTTCATAAATATTAAACAGTGTAACGAGAAAATAATACGATCACGTCCCCATCCAAGTTGTGGAGTATCCTGCGAGTTGCCAAGTATTTGCCGAGAAGTTTTTTTTCAAGGATGTTCAGGATGAATTCGCATTATGGAATTCTTCACCATCTTCGTTTATGTAATGATGTTAATGATTTTATACCATATAAGAACGTGTTGTGTGGAATACTGTACAAGGAAACTTTGTTCATCGGTCGTGATGATGATATTTATATCAGTGGTAGGTTGGTGTGGAGATCGTTAGGAGCCTCTTGGGCTTTCGACAGCGACATTACTGAAGAGAGCTACTATCTTATTCTAGACTTTTGGAAATTCCTAAACATGTCGCATTGCACTGGCGGTGACCACCGAGTGGATTGTAATGGACACAAATCCCGCACAACCCTTATAATTCCCACTTCAGCATGGTATTTTCTGAAATTTTGCCCGGATATCCGAAATATAAACTGCAACCTGTGCGTATCTGTGGACATCATCTGGATAATAATAATGAAGGACATTTATTATTTCTTAAATGTATACTCGTGATAGCTGTCTTACCGGAGGTCTGACTGTTGATACCCCTAAAGGTTCATTATAATTCAATTGACGTCAAGAGACCCCGACCTCCCATTATAAAGATGCGGTAATCCAGTGCATATACTAAAATATCGATACTTAAACATCTTAACATCACTCTCATATCTTCTTTTTCTTCTTACTAGACCTTGTCCCATCTTTACTTAGGGTCTGCGCTTCTGTCAATTTGTTATTCTTTAGATCTCTATTTATCATCGTCAACGTAGTTGGGGGTCTCTCAGAGGCTCTCTTTATAATTTCGAGATCCAACACTACCCTAACCATTTGCATTGTTGGCCTTCGCATAACGTGGCCGTACCGGCGCAGGCGCCTCTCTACCATTTTCTCTTGACCCGTTTTTACTTTAAAGAAACCTCTGACATGTATGTTCTTCAGTCTGTCTTCTAAGGTAACTCCTCCTGCCCACTTAAGCCCACGCATTTATGCCATATGCATTCTTTGCTATTGTGCCTTAGTTGTGGGCCAGCACTCTGAACCATAGAGCATCGTAGGTCTTGTAGAGTTTCCCTTTAACCCTAATAAGAATTCTTACATCGCCTTTTTTATAACATTTTTTATAAGTGAATCTTCTGCTTGGTTTTTTTTTTACATTTTTATTTTACTGCTCCTTCTGTACTTTTCTTTACCTTTTTTAAATTCCAGAGATGTATTTCTCATGACTGCTGATCCTAATTAGCTCTTATTTAAAACGCATAAGTTTCTTTTATACATACGGAATATCTGTTAGTTTCCACACACCTTCAGTGTATTAAAAAAAGGGATGTAATACACAGGGTTCCGTAGAGGAAGCCAAATATCTGTTCTTGCAAGAATTATACATCAAATGCATAAAAACACTAAGCTGTTTAAGTGCGTATATGGAAAATCTTTTTTTTATCATAATTGTATTTAAGATATTTAATAGAAATAAGTCCTCTTTGCCGGGTAGCTTCTTATGTCTGAAGACAAGCGCAATGTGGTGCTGTGTACAACATCCTAACTAGCGTCACAATGTTATAGATAGGCGAATCGCTTAGCATTAGGTAAACGTTCCGCTCATCTAATCGCTTCGTAGTATAAAAAAAATTCATTACCTAATCTTCTGTACTATATTATATATAAGTAAGGAAATGCTAAGAAGAAGAAGGAAATATAGCTCAAAATGGAGCTGTTGTATCATAATAGTCCAAATGCAAAATTGTCATCAACCTGAGGATGGCAGCTGATAGCCCACCAAAATGCAATTTCACCATGTTGGAGTCATTGGGTGACATATATGGCTCCAACATCATTCTTGGAGTAATATGTGTCAAAGAGTTACTCATTATTGTGGAAAGAATTAGGTAATGAAGTTAGGGTCACATAATGCCTCTGTTCATATTATAAACTGCATACATAATCAGGTAAAGTTCGGCTTTCTTCAGTTCGTTTCACAAACTTTACGCAACCCTAAAAAACTATAAAAACCCAAGAGTTATCCTCAAGATTATCCTTACATTTTGCTGGATATAAATCGTGTGAAATCCTTACTGAGTGAGCTGGTATAAAGTGCGTTAACGGAATATTTCTCGAACCTTTATAAGACAATAAGTTTATATAATTATTTTTTTTTTACTATTACACATAAATATTTTACTATGTATATTTCTTATTATGTATATTGTCTATATAATATTTAGTCATAAGTTGACTGGTAAAGAATGTTATATACTTCTGATTGATCGTCAGCCGAGAGACGTCCACCGCTGGACATAAAATTTTTTTGTTGTCCACTCTTGTTTTAGTAATGATAAAACTATAGCCTACGAGATATATTATTACAAAGGCAATACTGACTTGTATATTATGGTATCCTGTTCGTCCTCAGTGTGTTACATAGTTACATATGACTAATGTCTCCTACGGAATCTAGAAGTACTTCCGCACAATGCCTAGGGACATATAGATATTGGCTCTCATCTTGCTGTTCACCAAAACAAGAGAACACTCCATTCACCATCTCTAAGCTCGCTCATTGAGCTATACTCGTAAGTCTAGACTACTCAATGACAACAATTCGAAGACTTATTTTACGAGAAGCAAAAGTCGCCTTGGTCTTAACGGACTAAGACTATGGACCAGTACTTGTGAGAACATCTGGAGAAATATCTGCGTGTGCGTTTGTTTAATCATTTCATTTTGGGGAAACAAAAAAAAAGAAACAATATTAACTACAAAAACAATTTACAGGGAGAGGCGTGAAAATAATCCTATTTTTGTAATTCACAAAGGAAACTAGGTTTGTTTCCTGTTTAAGTAGGGCTCGTTCATTAAAGGAGCTACGTCTGAAAGGGTAACTAATGAGGCGTTATTAACGACGCGCCGCAATTTATAGGCGGAAGCGGTTAGCGGTGCGTCTGTAACGCTGGTGGCGGAACACTGCAGCCGCTTTTACTGCTATCGTATCACAGTTGTCGTAAGGCACCGGATTTAATGCAGTGCTGTGGAAACGGAAGACGGTCATCCGGTTCTGTAACCGGTTAGGGACCTCGCGTGGTGACGGGACTCTTCCAACTCGTCTGGTTGGCTGAGACTTTTATTATCACTACTATTTCACTGCCGCCGTTATTGCATTGATATATTTCAGTAGTATTACATATTAGGGCCCAAAGCATCCTAATCAAGTACCCTTCATCATCTATAAACAACCAATACTCTGGAATCTCTCTCCTTCAGTCGGTTCCTCAATGCGGAGAGTGACTCCTTATCGATAACCTGTTCTTAATGATGTTACTCCCATCACTTCTATTTGATGCTTTCTGTATATATACTGAAATATGAAACAGTAAATTATCTAATAGTTTCCATAAAAGATAACTTTTTTTTATCCAAATAAACGACGAGATGAACCTAGTTAGGATGCTATACACTGCACCGCATTGAGCTTGTCGCTTGAAACAAAAGATGTTCAGTCTCATCACACCAGCTCGATTGCAGTAGCTACAGCTCCCTTCAAACCGGAGCACAGTAATGTTTGTACAGTACTGTCTGTTGGCTGCAATAGGCGCTGCGGTGGTAACCACCTAGACGGTTTCCGGCAAGGTCGAACTACAACCAGTAAAACTGCTCAACTCTTATAACAGGAAAATGGAAACTGCGTCCATTAGGACCAATTATATTTTAAACCAATTACTTCGACAGCTGAGTGATTTGCGGCAACGGAACTGATGGTATTCTGACTCTTCAAAGGTCAGACTTCCTATTTCAGTATTTTCACAGTAATTAGAAAATTTGACTCATCAGACGGACATAAGCCTCCTTCATAGATCACCACATCGATCGGTCCCGCGCTGCTCACATCCAGCGATTTCTGCAACCCATGTTTGTAAGGGTTCATATTGGGGATTGGGACATACTGGATATCATCTTAATATCTTTTAATTTCACACTCACACACGTAAACAAACGTATTTGTTACAATGAAATTGGGAGAGAGAGCTGATTCCTAAGATACGAAGTTAAATTTCTGAACTAAGACCCTTCGAGAGCTTCGAGTTCCTTGGAACATGTTAAATGGTGCAATAGATTATATTTGTCTTCTTTGCCAACAGGGTTTGTTTTCGCGTATGACCTTCCGGGAACCAGTGTGGGTGGGAGGCGCTGGCAACACCACCGGGCTTCAGAGCAAGCTCAGCCTGTCCGATGGTCTCCTCGGCTGTGTAGACTTCCTCCGGATCAACGGAGACACGTACAATCTGATGAAAGATGCGGTCTCTACTCAAGATATTGGTAAGCTACAATTTTTTAAATATTAGCTTGGTGTTTGAAGCGTAACGCCACGTTGTTATGGGCAGGCGTATCACTTACCACCAGGTGAACGTCCCGCTCGTCTCGTCGCTTATATAGATAAAGACATATATGTATGTGATGATATATAAAAGATTTCGTTAAAATCAAGTCTTTAGCTAGTTTAATATCATATTTCATATATGAAATGTGATAATAAATTAGCAGTCTCTAGAGACCGTGCTGTAGCGTAACTAATTATAAAAGGTAAACCTTTCTCTGTCTTTAACTTAGTTCCTCAATGCTGAGGGTCGTGACTCCTTATCGAAAATCTGTTCTTAATGATCTTTAGACTTACAGTTAAAAAGCGCATTTGAATATGGAGCTGTGTTAAAATGGAGACGTTGGTCCTATGCTTTATCCAGGATACGTTCAGCATAAAAGGAAACCTTTAATACGATAGAATTAAACGTCCATTACGTTTATATATATTACGAGACTTTCGCTTGATGGTAAGTTTACTCGTGATAGGTCTCTGTTGCGGGAGACCGTCTAGGTACCACCGCAGCTCCTATCTCTGGCGGCAAAGAGTAATGCAAACATCACTGTGTTCCGGATTGAATGACGCTGCAGCTAATGAAATTACTGGGGTCAAGAAACTTAACTCCTTATACGTCAAGGCGACGACGAAATATGGTGGTGTAACTAACTAACGCCACGTTGTTATGGGCGGGCGTATCACTTACAATCAGCTGAACTTCTCATTCGTATCATCGCTTCATACTATAAAAATAAAATGATACCCTACACCCCTACAGTAATGTGACCCTAGGTAGAATAATAAACACTGCACCACATTGTACTCATTACATTAAAATTTAAGATTTTATGTTTCTTTATTGCTATAACTCTTTATTTTATATACGAAGCGCGAAAAAAATTGAATAAAATAAAATAATTAAATATAACAGTATCTAACGATAGGTCCAGGAAGATGTTTAAGACTCCATTTTTTATTTTATAAAAGCGACGAGATGAACGGGATGTTCACCTGATAGTAAACCATACGCCTGCTCATAACAACGCCATATTCCTCTTGACAAATAGAAGAGTATACTGGATTGGAAAGATAGTCTCCATATGAGAAACTAAAATATCAACAGAAACCCATGTAATTGAAGTAACAGCATTTTAAGAAGTCTGCAATATGATACTAGTTGTAGGTATCTGTTGTTGAGACAATCTTGATAGGTACCACCGCAGGTCGGTTATCCGCTGGCAAGCAGTAGTATGCAAACATTCCGGCTTGAGAGGCGTCGTTGATAGTAAAATTACTGGGCTAACAACACATAACATCTTGTGTCCTAAGGCGACTAGCACAGTGTGTATCGTAACTAGCGCCACGTTGTTATGGGCAGGCGTATCACTTACCGTCAGGTGATGATGCATCTCGTCTCGTCGTTTAGTTGAAAAAGAAAAAGCACAAAGTTAATTTGTACGGGCTAGATAATATATCGCTTAGGCCAATTTGAGGTAATGCGATATACAAAATTCAGAGTCCAATAAAACCGCAAATGGTCCGACCGACCATTCCCCTAACGAGGGGTCCTCTGCGAAAAATTGCACGAACCGAGCGTACCCGCGCGCGCGGTTCAACTTGTAAGCGGTTCAACTTGAATATAACTTGGAGCTTACTTGAAGATAACTCGATCGATAAACCCGAATCATCGATGGTAGTTGATGTTCTTTTTCATAGATTTGTTTTCTATCAAATCTAATGTAATAGTGGTGATGATCCAGAGCATAATATTGTGTCTTATGTCCGTTATGTGTCGTTACCCTAGTAAATTTACTAGTCACGACGCCTCTCAAACCGGAATGTTTGCATACTACTGTTTGGCAACGGATATACGAGCTGCGGACCTACCACTAGTATCATATAACAGACTTTTTAAATTGTTGTTACTTCCGCTGTATGGGTTTCTGTTGATACTTTAGTTTGTCCTAAAGAGACTACATTGTCTATTCAGCGTGTATACTTCTTTTATTATCAAGAGGAAAATCTTCAAAAAATTACTCGGTTTCTTGGAGAAAGTCAGAGTTATTTATGTTTACATCCACTAAAACCATTCTCTAATTTACTCCTGTGCGTTACAAGAAGCTTCGAGATCACCTGCTCTCTGCACCGGTATCTTTCTGCACTTTGGCTTAGGAAAATCCGAAGAAGAGTAAGGCCTTCCTTAGTCCCCTTGTTATGCTAAGTCCAATGTTTATTGACCTTCAAAGTTTGTGAACCCGAGAACCCTTTTAAACACCTTCTACAACAAGCAGAGCTTAATATAGCTTAATTCTGTTTTTACTAACTCGTAACTATAGGGATGAAGCTTCTGTACTCTTGTGTGATAATACACTTGACAAGTGATAAATGACTTACGAGTACAATTTTCGACAACCTGAAAAAGACATTTATGGATTCATGCTTCAAACTGTAGCCAACCTTATCCATGACTCCTCTGTCTTTTAGTATAACAGCAGACACACGCTCATCTTTAGACGAATTTAATTGCTCAGATTTCCTGCAGAACCAGCTTGACATCGACAACTGAAATTCGGTGACCGCATGTGTTTTTTTTTCGCAAAACTACGTGCTTTGGGAAAAATAGATTTTCTTGCGATAACTAACACTAATGGATGGTGATGAGAATCACCACTTAAATATCTGTTATATATGTCCTATTCTACATAAAATGTGACACACAATATTATAACGTTATCAATGACCACAACATCTAGAAAAACTATACAATTATGTCTCTAACATCATTAAGAATTAAATTTTAGAGTTTACGGAGCTTTACTGGTGGTGGGTCCTCTGTTGTCGGAGACCGTCTAGGTAGATACCACCGCAGCGCTTATTGCAACTGCCAAACAGTAGTGTGCAAACATTAGTGTTCCGGTTTGAAAGGCGTTGTAACTAGTGATAATTACTGGAGTAACGAGACTATATCTTGTCTCAAGGCGACGAGCACAATATAGTGTAGAGTATATCGTTATAACTAACTCTACGTTGTTATCGGCGGGCGTGTCCCGATCGTCTCATCTCTTCGTAGAATAAAAAAAAAAAAGAAGCTTTAATACTTTTAGTTTAATTTTATTATTTATAATATTCTCGTAAATAACAGAAGAAACTCGTTATAGATATCAATAAAAGAGGAATCGAAACATATGACTTGAAAACTTCGGCGCCCTGTCAAAATGCATTTGGGGCGTAAATTTGTCGCCCAAGCTCGACACTGTTTGTCGAGTGAAATGGAATGTTTAGACTCGATCGAAGTGCAGCCTTCACGGACACGCTTTAAAATGATTGGACGAATCAATTTAAGGCTTTGTGTTTCGATATAGCGTCGACGATTTTTCCAAACGAAAGATTTCTGCCTATTTTTTCTTTTAAACAAATAGTAAGAACCAATTTTGAGCTTTCATTATAACCGTTTTTTATCCGATTTCTGGTTATATTTATATATGTGAACAAGAAGCACATTTCCGCCGATTTAGTAAATATCTGTAGTAAAGTAATAACTGATAGAAAATAATGTTTGCAAATCTCATAAAACTGACGACTTTTTGTTTCAGTGAAGGAGATTAATGGAACTTTAAGTTAATATCTAGGTCGAGATACAGACAAAAAAGCGCCTATTCCTGTTGCCAAACAGTAGTCTACAAAACATTACTGTATTTGAGTTGTAGCTAGTAAAATTACTAAGGTAAGGTTGTTATGGACAAGAGTATAACTTTATAACTTTCCATCAGGTGTATCTCCCGCTGATCTGTGTCAATAATCAATAGCAACAAATACCTTTTCACATTATAGTTCGAAGTTATAATACTAAGTATTCCTCTTAAATAAATGGTTGTCCTGTCTTTACTCGTCTTATTAGAGAAAGGTAAAGATCAGAAATCATAAATCCTATTTATTATTCCGTGTATTCATTATTCAGTGACTAAGTAGTAAAGAACAAATGTTAAAGTAGTCGGTAAACTTTTAGGGTTAAATTATTTTATACAAATGTTGATAGTTGTTCGTGTTCGGTTGAAATGAGTTTTGCGTACACAACGCCCTCTGTGATGACATAGTCCCCGGCGACGTCATATGCATTTCCCGTGCAAACGTGTCGCCCGGGCTGACGCGATTTGTCATGTCAATTGGTACGTACGTGTAGCTACGGGTCCCAGAGTCGACACTTGATAAGTTACCAGTAAATACTTCATACGTATCGATCATTCCCTACCCTATCACCGAGTTCATAGATTGGAAGCAGATTATATACATCACATTAGTACTAATGACACCTTTGATGATGGAACAGAAAAAAATCAATCCTGATTAAAAGAAAATCATACCGAAATCCTGATCAAAAATCACCCGTGCGTTCGTTAATCCGAGTATCAGCTATTTTTTATTTTGTGTTTCATTACTGTTTTTTTTTTAGTAATGTATTTTTTATGAAACTATCGTTTCATTTAGCTATACTAACATGATGAAGCGTAAATAATGCTAACAAAACAATTTAAAGAGATGGTTTTTTTTAATCAGGATCTTTTTTTTCCTTCCTATCATCAAAGGTGTCATCAGTACCATCGTCTTTCTTCGTTTTCGAAAGCGGTCTCTTAATACACAGTATAGACATATTAGTTGTTCCCCGGCACCTCCCTTTGGGGAATGACTTTTGTCAAATCCATTCTTAGCTGACCTATAAATGACATAAGCAATATCTCTACCAAATTTAAAGTGTTTACGTTTTATAATTTCAAAAATCTCCTGATGAGTCAATTAATCTCCATATCGCCTATATATATAGATTATTCTGCATAATTTCTAGAGTATATATCTTAAATGATTTTTAAATATTTGTTTTTTATTAGATTACCAATAAATAAATTAGCAGTTACACACATAAAAAAGTAAAGTGCATCTTTAATTTATCCTGTTGATAGCTAGCTTCTAAGCTTCTCACGAGAAGTTGAGGATCGGATGGTAGAAGACATTGGGAAAGGCCTAAATCCAGCAGTGGATAAACAAAGGCTAATAATGATGATGATGATGATGATAATAACTAACGGGATTAATATAATATTAATAAAAAAAACCTTGTAACGACACAGTATACAACAATAGAAATATGAACATAATATAGACAGTTATAGATGCAAACGAATCTACGATTGACCAAAATAACAGAGAACGAGATTTAGAATAAGCTACCAAAAGGAGTGAATAAAACTAGAATAGTATAGAATATTAAGGCCTACTTTACAATTATCTCCAAAAAAAATTTTAACGTTGCTTCACAATCTAAAGACTGAACGGTAATAAAAAAAGACTCAGTACGGCAAACATTACCCATAAATTTTAACTTTACGGGATCTTTACACGGCTTTTAGTCTCAGGTGGTTTGTGTTTTCTTTCTTTAATTTAGTTCATTTTTTACAACAGTTACAGAGAAAATACAAAAACGATATTTCACGATTGACAATCTTTCGCATCGTTGTCACTCGAAACTATGTGAAATGAGTTCTACTGTTAGCAACAACTTGAACAACATTTTTCATAATCTGTTGTAATCCAACATCTTGCTTAACGCGGTAGATACAAAACAATACTTCGAGTCACAGCATAAGAACATTAAGTGAAATTCAGTGATAGGTCTCTGTTGCCGGAGACCATCTAAGTAGGTACCACCGCAGCTCCTATTACTACCGCCAAACAGTAGTGTTTCGGTTTAAAGGGTGCTGTAGCTAGTGAAATTACTGGGGTAACGATTCCCGACTTCTTACGTCTCAGATGAGGACCGCAATGTGGTGCAGTATATATCATCTAAACTAGCGCCACGTTATTATAGCCAGACGTAAGTCTTACCATTAGGTGAACATCCAGCTCACTGGTCTCTTCACTTAGTAATTAGAATGTTTTATATTAGGTCCTTACATATGAAATTGTCGTTTTGTACGGAAGAAATATAAAGTATATTTTTTTTAAATATATTTAATTAATTAAAGTATGCACCGTTGTTATCTATGCACTTTTGCCATCTCATAGGTAGTTCATTGATCCCTTTACTAAAAAACTACGGAGGCGAGAATCAATAAACTCTTTGAAGACGGTTTGGACTGCCGCATCGGAGTTGAATTTTTTTCCTTGTAAGAAGTTGTCCAAATTCCGGAGAAAATGGTAATCTGTTGGGGCAAGGGCAGTGGATGTCGTAGACGTTGTAGCTCGTCTTACTTAGTGGTTGTTTTTTGTACAGTGTGTAGTGATGGTGTTGCGTTGTCGTGAAGCAGCAGTGGCCTAGAGCGATTGACCAATCTCGGTTGTTTAGCAGCTAGTCGTTCCTTCATGGTTTGCAGTTGCTGACAATATATATCTGCCGTAATCGTTTGGCCAGATTTTAGAAAGCAGTAGTGAACGACACCGGGGCTAGTTCACCGAACACTCACAAGTAACTATTCCGTGTCAATTTTCGTTTAGGGCAGGATTTGGCCGAGTCTCCAGGGTTCAGCCATTGCGACGAGCGCTTCCGAGTATCGTACAGTAACCACTTTTCATCACAAGTAATGATTCGATTTAAAATCCCTTCATCATTGTGTCGGTTGAGCAAACTAACACAGCAGCAGCAGTCGGCGCGTGTTTGTAAGTTCGATTCAATCAATTCATGAGGTACCCATCGTTCAGGTTTTTTTACTTTCCCGATTTGCTTCAAGTGGATTAATACAGTTTTGTCATTTACCCCGAAGCCTGCAGTTATCTCTGAAATGCTTCCACAATAGCCTTTAATTCTTCATTTTCCACTTTTGTCTCCGGCCGTCCACGGGATTGATTCTGAAGGTCGTAATTTCCAAAACGAAAACATTGAAACCAAAAACGTACCGTGCTTTGTTTTGCGACACCAACGCCGTATATACATTATTAATCCTTCGAGCTGTGTCTGCAGCACTGGTACTGGTGCCACGGTAGAACTCGTACTCGTAAGTATACCGATATTTCACGTTTTCGATTGTGCGCTAATAAGCGACGCCAAAGAAAAAAATAATGAGGAAAAAAATTAATGAATGTTTTCAAAACTCAAATGTACCAGCTAAATGAATTTATAAGTTTGAATTTGGAATTCATAACCAAAGAGAAGATATTTCAGATAAGTGGTCAGTACGACAAAACGATAATTTCATATGTAAGGACCTAATATTACTACCGGAAAACGCCCTCCATTAAGCATAAGCCTCCCTCAGGGATCTTGATACCTATCCTGAACTGCTATATCCAGCAGCTTCCTATGACGGACGTTCACCTAATGGTAAATTACCATCAGGTGAACGTCCGGAGCGTCTCGTCGTTTAATTGAATAAATAAAGTTAGTTTATATTATGTTAATGATTTGTATTTATAAAAAGTCAAAAAAATTTATTCGGTAACAAAGATTTAACATGTAACGAAACTTTATATTTTTTTTAATATATAATAAGAATTAAATAATGATATCTTATGTCTCAGGCGAGGAGCACAATGTGATGCAGTGTATATCATCCCGACTAGCGCCACGTTGTTATGGATGGATGTTGTTGCATTACTTACCAATCAAGTGAATGTTCCGCCAGTCTCGTCACCGAGTTCAACAAAGAAAAATTCAAATCAGCTCTATTGAAAGTTCTTCTCCATTTTCCGTTTAATGCGTCTAACGCCTATTCCAGACATTTTACCAGTAAATCTGGGCGAAACTTGTGCCGCGTTAGAATTTAAAACGTTCCATTCGACGGCGCAAACAAAGTCGACCGGGCGCCATGTTTGCGCGCGAAAATGTATTGTCACGCGTCGACGGCGGCGACATTTTTAAAAATTGCGTTCCGTCAACAAACTGAATCGTTCCGTTTTATGCATAACAATAAGATTTCATTTGTCAATAGGTATTTTTGTACTTTAAAAGGGAAATTATAAATTGATTTTCTTTTATTGAACATAACACAACGTGAATGTACTGCTCTTCGATGATATATCACGACTAGTAACTACCGATACTGTTTTAATATTTTTATAAATAAATGAATCACATAAAGTTTTCTTTTTTCGATAAAGCGACGACACGTACCAGACGTTCACGTGATGTTAAGTAATACACCTGCCCATAACACCGTGGCTTGTGTTAGGATCATATACACTCCACCATATTGTACTAGTCGCTTTAAGAAATTAGACGTTATCTGATTACCCCAGTAATTAAAGTTAATTATTGGTGAAATGAAAATGATGAGAAGCTAATGGCTGCAGTACCTTTCAAACACTAAAGTTTGCCCACTACTCGTTGGCGGAAGATTTGCGCGGTATTCGGTGGTAGCTACTTAAACGGTCTGCGGCAACGAATATCTCCCACCTGTTAAAAAAAAACAGTAATTTACTCTAATTTATTATTATTCTACTCTTACTTGATCTTCCTGTGTCATATCAATATAACAATTGAAAAATTTAATATACCAATACAGCAGCACACCGAGGTCGAAAACGTACATATTATATTAATTTTATTGATTGTTTTACCGATTCTATTTAACGAATAAGCAGATTGCTCCAACCAAAACGTCTACTTGTTTTGAATAAAACTTTAGCAGTTAAACAGGTTTTTAAAACGCCGCACGTTTTCAAGATACTATCAAAACATCTGTTTGATGTTACCAACACGAATGAAATAACTGAAAGAAAGAACTAGCGCAATAAACACGTTCAACAAATGCGGGAAATTTCCCGTATAATATTTTCACAGTCTCACAGAAGTAGACGGAGAACATATAATGTGGGTAAAGAATGAGATAATCCTACACAGGCTTATTTAATACATTTTACGTGTACTTTTTGCGACCGCATGAAATTTTTTTATGCAATAAAAAGTGTACGAGGAAAAAAGACAATTCTGTCTATGACACAATTCGTGGGCAAAAATGGCGCCTTTGACAGTTCTGTAAAATATAATTTATATCAAAACGAGTCCAGCGCTATGCAAACTGACTGAAATAACGAAAACGACGTAATGTGGTTTTTTTTTGTAATTAATTAAATTTCATTCAGCACCTGAACGGATTCGGATTTTCATATTGAATGTTATTATAAATTGTAACACAACAACAGAAATTTATTTAATAATAAAAAATTATATTTAAAATTACCTTTAACAGATTTTTGTGGCTGTAGTTTGACTCTTATAATATTCAAATAACATGCACTTTATAGGATATTTGCGAACATGATATTTTGCGAACAAAGAGGTTTAGCTCCTCATTCTTCATGAGAACGGGAAAGCAATAGAACAACTTGCCGGCGTCGGTGTTCCCATCCAATAATGATGTGTGTCTTCCTACGCTGCGACTGGGTTAGTGCGTCTTATCACCTCAGATCACATCATCATTCAACATGAAATGAGATCGTGGTCTAGCGCATGAAGATTAACAATTAAACAAAGGTCAGGAATATTAAATGTGACGTGATGAAATGAATTAGTGAAAACATTGCCCCGTAAATGAACTTCCATCATTTACACTCAGAGTTGTTTAAAAACAAAAGGTTTTCTCTTTTACAACATCCTTTTTGTCTCCATGTGCTAAAGGTGTGTCATGTAATACTAGTGTGCCTGCTTTGATTCAAGACCACATGCTACAAAATTTGTCTGGTTTAACCCGTCTAGCTAATTACAACCCTCTTGATATATTTCAACCGCTATAACAAATGTATAAGATAATATTTTAGGCAAACAGCCATCTAGGGCATATTTGATGAAACTATTGTTAAAAATCTTAGCCATTTAATCATAAAGTAAAAGATGTTTAAATTAATACTAAAACCTAGCAGCCAAAGACTTCTATAACATTAGTGAAGAAGTATAGACTTAGACTTTACCTTTAGATTTCAGGCTTCATTATACTACTACTCAAATAGGTGCTGATTTATTCACGGCATCGATCCGAACTATTCAGTTAGACTAACAAATGATCACTAATTTAAAGGATTCGACAGTTTTGCTGATGGATTCAACTCACGTCGTCGACAAATCAAGAGAAATGTGAGAGATGTTTACGTTTGGTACAAGAGTATTGTCAATTACTTCAAATTCTCTCTTTTCTTGGCAATGTGTACCCATATGTTTTTATTTTTCTCGTCAACTTAGCTATGTCCTCGACATCGTCATCCATCATTTGGTACTCGTACATCTCTTTTGACATCACCTTCATTATAATAATAATTATTAATTAAAAAAATAGTAAAACTGTTTCTAGTATTTATAAATCTTTCAGTGAGTATAACATCAGAAACCTTTTGCTATACATTAATTCAGTTTTAGACAAAGTTCTTGCACTTCCTCTGAACACTTTAATAAAATGTCCTTATTTAAGTGTTAATAAAATTTACTTTCATATATTTACATTAATATGTTTCGTCACTGTTCCAGTACAACATTTTAAAAATGTAAATTTTTACTGTTAGTCTTTTGTGCAGCTTATTAATTTTATTTTCACTTTAACCCATAATTCATATACCACTCATGTTGTATCATCGATCGTTAGAGATGCAATCAGGATCCCATAAGTACTCAGACTCATGTCAGTGTTTTAATGTAATCTCTGTTGATGGTCCTCAATAAATTTAAGAGGTAGGCATTTATCTGTAGTAAACTTTCCACGTGATTCTGTACAAAGACTTCCGTTTGATTTCCTGACGCGATACAGTGGCTAAATTCTGTTTTTATCGATATATATCTTCCTTGTCATTACTCTTTTTCTCATCCCTTCTATTTTTCCCGTTATGATGTTCTTTACCATATCGCCCTAATTGCTTTACAGTTATAATAAAAGTCGATTAATATTATTTTTGTTACAATTTGCTTGTCGAAGTCACAGATAAAATGTTCTAAGCGAATTTATTATAAAATTCATAAATTTTAATTAACTTGCAATTAGTAATAGCAGTCCAATTAAAATTTATTCGCCTGTAAGTTAGACCACAGGTAAACCTAGAAATATGGTTCGTATAAATCAGTGGTGCTCGAGTCGGGGAGCACCGCTCGTGCTGCATAAATTACAACTGCAATTTTCTAGATCTAAAAAATGTTCGAATATGACTAGAATTTGACGTAGTCTAATAATGAATCAAAATAGTGATCAAGTATTACCTTTTAGAACAAAAATATTCAGTGAACAATGTGATGATCAGATAACAGTTCAGCGTTGGTTACGATGTCTTGTCGTGTACTTATAAATCTCTCTTATGTACTTATTAATTAGATTAAGCATCGAGACGAACGAGACGTTCAACTTATCGTAAGTAATACGCCTGCCAATTTCAATGTTACGCTAGGTAAGATAATATATACAACACCATATTGTGCTGGTCACTTTGAGACATAAAATGTACTTTGTTACTCCAATAATTCCAATAGCTACTGCGACCTTCAGATCAGAAAACAGTAATGTTCGCCGGCAGAAATAGTAGCTGCGGTGGAACCTACCTAGACGGTTTCTGGTGTATATAACTAGTCTAGCCTTAAATACTGTTACATAAAAACTTTTCTTTTTTTCAACTTATTATTTTGAATTTGGAACACTTATATTATTTTAAAAACTTATTTCGTTTTCGCGCTATTCCACTTATTTTTTCGTGTTCATTATCAAATTAATAAATGGAATAGGGTGTTAAAGAAC
This sequence comes from Ornithoptera alexandrae, assembly GCA_029030555.1. Classification (NCBI taxonomy): domain Eukaryota; kingdom Metazoa; phylum Arthropoda; class Insecta; order Lepidoptera; family Papilionidae; genus Ornithoptera; species Ornithoptera alexandrae. The sequence goes on along the minus strand of JARDVY010000296.1, from coordinate 2,104,912 downwards.
ATAGGATTGCAGTGATATCTTTTACAAAGTGGGTATGGAGCCGTCGGTCATATTCCAGACACTTCAAAAGTTTGTGATCAGCCGTATGTTCGTATATCGTACTATCAACAGACATAACAACACAGAAATATATAACAAGACTAGAAAAGATTGAGGCGGCCGCGTGCTGTTAGAACTACAAAGGCTGTTAATGCTGTTAAAGCCAGAATTCGTCGAAACTCCATTAGGAAGCAACAAATCTTCTCGCGAGAAATGAAGATTCCCGCTAGGATTCTACCGCGTATTGTGTATTATAAAACAACACCTAAAGCTCGGTGCTTATCGTCGATATACAGGACATGCCCTAAATCAATCTTTGCAATTAAAGAGAATGGATCAGTCAAAACGCCTTCCGTCGCGATACAACAGGCAGGTTAACAACAGGAAAGGTACAGAAATATCCTCTTTACAGATGAAAAAATTTTCACGATTTAAGAACACTACAATAAGCAAAATGATAAAGTGTACGCTCACAGTTCTAAAGAAGTTGCTCAAGTGGTGGTGGTCGGAAAGGTACAACGTGGTCATCATCCTGCGTTAGTGATGGTTTAGTAGGGTGTGTCTTATCAAGGAGTCACAAAACTACATTTTTGGGAAAAAGGATTGAAAACTTTTACCAAAGTGTATCAAGATACAATCTTGGATCATGTTGTGAACCCTGTCAGCAATACACTTTTATAAATATACCGTGGACTTTCCAGCAGAACTCTGCACCTGGTCACAAGGCACGAACTATCCAAGCCTGGCTTGAAACCAACGTTCCGGACTTTATAAGAGCTGAAGACTGGCCCTCATCTAGCACAGACCTCAATCATTTAGACTTCAAATTATGGTCAGGTTTAGAGGACATGGCCTGCTCTTAACGACACGGCGACATTAAGTTTCTTAAAAAATCTTTGAAGCAAGTAGTGGCGGTGGTGGAAGTTTCTCTTGGAAACTTGGAAACAAAAATGCACTTTCATTTGTAACAGAACTCATGGCCGAACTAGGTAGATTTCAGTTTTTTTTTTTTTGTTACCTTATAAAGATTATGCGATAAAGTTTAAAGTGTTCTGCTACAAGATTTACTGTAGCTGTTTAATATCTTGTAGCACAACGGCAAGAAATTGTGAAAGTTTTAAGTTTATGTAGCAAAGAAGCTTAATTCATCACGTACGTACTTAATCTGATAAGCAGGCACAGCGCTGACTCTCCAACTTGAAAATACATACAGCCCAACGATAGCTTTTCCTGTCTTCTGTTAAATATTTAGTAATTTAATCTGATAAAAAAATGATAGGAAACCTCTCAAATAGAAGACTTCATTGCAGATAGAATAAGGAAAATAAGTTGACGGTTTTATACGATATCTTTTTCTTTTATTCGACAAATCGATGAAATGAACAAGACATCAATAAATGATAAATGAAATGTCCATTTATAATAATACGGAGGTAGTAGTAGTAGGAGGATCTTATTCCTCACATCTCCATGAAGTTAACATTGAATAAAGATGTAGTAGTAAAGTATTATGCCAATTTTATTAATATGAGATAAACTCTTTTTAATCGTATATTAAGAGAATAGTATAAATAGTATTGTGCACATACATCTGCGTAACAGAATAAAACATCGACAAACCCTATTATTTTTATTTGGCCACGATTCTATTCTCGATGATCTAGATGCTAGTCATTTTAATTACTTCTACAACTCCTAAGTTACAAAGCTAACTTTTGTAAAAACCTTTTATTGTAATTGAGATTTTTTGATTTTCAAAAGATTTGTTGAAAGTTGCAATCAGATAGAACATGACCACAGTTACTCTACTCGCAGTATTTCGTAGACGCGGTAGGGCATAATTCCAGATAAAGAACAAAAACTTTCTCGGTGACCTGCATCCTCATACAAATCGTCCGACCGATGTCAAAAGTGATAAAACGGGTAAAAAAAAAAACTTGTTTGGGAAAAACTGAGTTCAGCAGTTGCCATTATATGAGAATGCTCATGAACATCTTATTAAGCTATCTCTTAAATTAAATTATCACAGTATCAATTCTTCATCGGGAACAGTTGCGCATGTTCCCATTCGAACAAAATCGTTACACGAACAACCAACTACTTAATCTATCTTAAAGAAGTTTCCCAACAAGTTTAACGAACGTTTCATTTATATACGTCGCAGTTTACGCTGACGTTGAAATGTTGTATAGGATTAAAACTGAAGTAATTCTAGTTTCAAATAATTCAAGATTTGAATAATATAATAATAACTATAATGACAATATTATTAAAATCATCATCAGTTTCATTCTTTCCAAATAAAATATTTCAATATATTGTAAAAACATATGTTAATAATTTCTTTCGAAATCTTTTGATTCATCATCAATTTCTTTTTACGTACCATCATCCAAAAATCATAGGAAATGTATCGTTTTAACTTTTTTGCATTTTATATTTACTGGTCTTTTAGGAAATAAATATCTGTAAGTTTTTTTTAACTAAAAATTCTAATATTTGTTAAGAATTATTTTTTGTTTTGAAACAAAAAAAAAATGGTTAATAATTATCATTTTTAAATATGCAGTTAGAAGCAGTGTTTCATGTACTGTTGCAAAATATTCTACTTTGTTAATTTCGACCACTTCTTTTACAGCGGAATGCGCGCCAACTTTAGCACCATGGAAACCATTCAGGGAGGCAACCACCAGCGAGACTATTCTCCACAAGTATTCTGACGAAAGTCACGTGATCTACGACATTAACGACATAGTACATTTTGAAGACAACGATCTCGTTATGAGAGATGCAAAAATCACAGACGAGCAGAACAAATTGGATAATAATTTGGATTTCTTCAAACCTGTAAGCGAATACGGCGAAATAAAGAAATTTAAAGAGAACGATAACGTTGTCCTCGACGTTGATAATGATCTGAAGATTGATGATGTTAAATTAGAGGGCGAAGGGAAATGCGAATGCCAACACGGTGGTGGCTGCGTTAGCGGTGTTTGCTTGTGCCCACTGGGTTATGCCGGAGTGAGATGCGAAATCACATTGGACCTAAAGGTTTGTAAGTTAGAAATAATTTGTATTTGTTTCCTAATTCTTCATCAAATACGAAAGTTTATGATCTTTTTTGATAATCATTTGTCCGAAGGTCACTGATTTTAAAAACTCAACACTTATTAACTTTATAATCACCGACATGGAATGAAAGGAGATATATAATATTTAATGGGTCTGCAAGGCATCGAGACTCGCAAATGACAATTAGATTTCTTCTTCTAGAAAATTTTAAATCTGGAATTCCTCAGCTACAATTTTAAAAATCGGTTAAGGTTGTTCCTTTATCTGGACATTTCAATATTCCCTAGCGATTGTTTAAAATATTCTTATTTCATGCTAAAATTATTGGTTAAATACTGCTTAAAAACCTGGAATTATATATCAGATCGAAAACTGTGAGTTATTACTGCGATATGAATATTAAAACTTTATCATTAACTTTCAATATTTCATTTCAGGTCCCTCGCTTCAACGGATCATCTTACCTCAGATTACCCAGTCTTGGTAACTCAGCACAGTCGTGGCTGGACATACAGGTACTTATAAACAATTATTCTATTATATATAGGCGATGGAGATATATAGATAAAAGAAATAGACACTATCTTGAAAACAACCGTGCACTTGTTATCAGCTGGGAATAAGCCTCCCTCCAGGATAATCATGGAGAGGGAATTGGGCCTTAGCTCCACCACATTGTTCCAGTGTAAATTTGTGGATGGTCAAAGTCTCGTCTGTTATTTAGCAGTGTGCACCGCGTGCATTTCATCTAGGTCTTAATGTCAATGTTAGAAGTTATGAGATACATAAAAGAACTCTCTCAACGGCTGCTCGCCAGCTTGTCACCTCCTTAGGTTATATTTCACAAACAACATATGAAATTATTAACTATGAAAAATATTACATTTACAAAGTCGTTACCGTTAGCTTAGTTTTAGTTTATATGCTAACTTTAAAGTTAATAACTTGATGCGGACGTAACTTGGAGCAAGTTTGAGAATTTTTAATACGACCCATATATGAAATGCGCCTGTAGAACTTTGACGGGTAATTGAATTTTCAATGATAAACAGTTTTGTAGTTAAATTTAACTGAGATTTAAAGTTTATTCGTGTGACTATTAAACTTCATTGTTCGACGTGGTTGTCGGTTACATGCATTTTACACACAAGTTAAAAGAGATTGTTATAATTAATTCCCTATTATGCGTTTTATAAATTTAAAAAACGAAAGACTAAATTTTAAACTCCGTTTGAACATCTACTTTAACCATGTTTTAGGATTGTGACCATCTCCATTCGTTACTTTTGTTCTTAGTTACTCCTTTTCTTGTCTTTTGTGTATCTAATCGAACCGACGCATCGGCTTCTACCACATTGCTATTAACAACCAGTTCTTCAAGATCATCTTTGTCTTTTCTTACAATATGTGTTAAGTACTCTAGGATTCACGTGAGGCAGATGATAGAAAGTCCAGTTTTTACTTTGTCCTTAATCAGTAGATGCGATGATCTGAAATACAGTGCATGGGTTCTATCGCATTTTCCTCTAGCAAAACGTTTCGAAAGCTCGAACGAACGAACAAAAATAAAAACAAGTCAGCCTAGAGTTGATTAAGCGTGCTCGCTTAAAATCCTGTAGCTCGTTTGATCTCAATGTCAGTGAGATTTAAATCAGTGCATCTTCAGCAACATATTTCGTAAGAAAGCATTTTGGAACTAAGCTATTACTTTCCCTTTCATGACGAATACATTCATTATAAACAATTAACTCATTCAGGGATTACCATCGCACGTTCGCTTTTGATAAATGAAGACCTGAAATTGGGTCAATCAATAAAGGACGCCTATTGTAAACACACGTAGGTAGGTAGGTAGGTAGGTAGGTCTGAAGGGTTGTGAAAACAATTTTATTTTATCGTAATTTTTTATTATACGATACGACAGGACGGGTAAGGACGATTATAATAAACCCGCTCATAACAATAGCGCGCTAGTTAGGATTATATACACTACCCTGTGTACTCCTCCATTTAAAATATATTTACTTAAATTTAATAGTGGTAGGTTTCCTTGCCGGAGACCGTCTAGGTATGTACCACCGCAACACCCATTTCTGCCGCCAAACAATACTGTATTCCGGATCGAAGGGCGTTGTAGCTAGTGAAATTACTGGAATAATGAGACTTAACGTCTTATATCTCAGGCGACGAGACCAATGTGATGCTGTTTATATCATCATAACAAGTATCACGTTTTTATGAGCGGGCGAATCACTTACCATTAGGAGAACTTTTCGTCTCGTCGTTTCGTAAAATAAAAAAAAAATCCCAAATGTAATAAACACAATAGACTTTGGATATTTTTAACAAAGGGTATTCAGTTTCATTACTCCACTAGAATGATTGCTCCACTTCAATTTCTGCTAACTACAGCTCCATTCAAATTTACCGTTGTTTTTATAAAGTCTATTACAGAGGTCGGCAACCTACGTCCCTCGGCTCACAGGGTAATCCGTTTGATATTTCCAAGTGGCCCACTTTAATTTAGAAAATACTATGTAGTATATAAAATTAAATTATAACCATAATTTCTGTGACCCAAAGCTCTCTTTAACTCAAAGTTATTTAATTTGATTTAATTAGATATTTTAATTCGCAGCAGAAATTTTGCAGGCAAATGATTATACTTTAACTAAGGACGAGAGAAAGGGTTATGAGCATAACTCTCGCAAGAGACGCTGAAATGTGGTGAACTGAAGGTCAACTTCCGCTAATCGGAAAGGTGTCTTCAGATAATGGTTCACTTTATACTAGTAATTTTACTGGTGGCACGTCTCTGTTGTCGGAGACTGTCTAGGTAGGTACCACCGCAGCGCCTATTGCTGCCGAGAAAGAGTTCTGTGGAACATTACTATGTCCCGGTTTAAAGGGAGTTGCAGACATTACTAGAATAACGATATTCAACATTTTATATCATCCTAACTTGCGCTATGTTGTTATGGGCAGGAGTATCACTTACTATCAAGTGAAAGTACCGCTCGTCTCATTCCTGAATTGAATAAAAAAAAAGAGTAATTAATACATACTGTATCTGAATCATCTTTAGATTGTTAACTTAGACATAGTAAATTTTACTTATTCTGTTTAGTAATATATGTATATAAAATGCTTGCAAGATACTTCTACTCTACCTTACCAGTCTTCTTCAAAAACTTATCAATAGTAATATATATATAAAAAAAATTATGCATTTTGCTTTATGTGGGAAACAAGTTGAAATATTCTACCCATGGCATGTCTTAAAAGTCGACTAAATAGGAAACAATTTGCGAAATAATATAATAATTATCCCTGTGATCGTAATTAGCATACTCAGGTGGATCCGGATCCACGAGCCCAGTACATCAGATGAGCTGTAAGAGTCAATATGACTTTCAGGCGCTCATCCTCTGAAAATAGAAGCATACTCAACCTTTGAGATCTGTAGTCGATAATAGAGATCAAAGGTTTAAAAGCATGGTGAAATATCTTTACCATATGTTATAGATAAATTGACTCACACGTTATTAACATAGAATAAAGTTAATTATCGTAACTAAGTAAATGTCAGCTTAATTAAGGTTCAAGTTATGGTTTGTTTGAGACCCTTGAGATATACTGTTATATTTAATAGTACTTAGTAGATACAAATATATATAAATTAATTATTTACTTAAGATTCCTTTACATTGTAGGAGACTGGTAATGGAGACACTTGATTCGTTCAAGTTTATCCACAAAGTTCGTACCAATCGGATAATTGGAGTTTCTTTGTATACCCGCACTTTTTTTTTAAATTTGTATAACTCGACTTATACTCTGCCTTTGGTCGTTTATTTATATTAATATTAAAACCAAATCAATAGTACCCTCAAGATAGCAAAAGTGGCAAAGGGAGACAGAGGTCTTCCTATTTCTTGGGTATAAGATGGGAAGATGATATGATAGAAGTTACTGATTCAGAATGGAATCGGATAGCCAAGAAGAGAGATTTGTGAGTATCTTTAGGATGTTTTTGTCGAAAGCGAAAACAAACAAAATGTTAAAAATTTAAGTTTACATTTAGATTAAGCATTAACAAAAAAAAAACTTAATCTAAATGTAAACTTATTTTTTTTATAGACTTTGGACTAGTGCTGAAAATTAGAGAGGTCTATGCTCATATTGGCTGAACATAGACCTCCCTAGACTTTATTAAATATACAAATGTAATATATATAAATAATTTTATTTGTAAATTTAATAAAGGCAAGGGATGTCTATGTTCAGCCAATATGAGCATAGACCTCTCGAATTTCCAGCACTAGTCCAAACTCGCCTGCATCCAACGATTTAGTTCGAAACCTCAAGTATTTCACGACGATCATTCATAACTTGATAAATAATTTTTGATTTATTGACGTGAATATTTTTTTTTCAAACAGAGCCTATATTTTATAACGCATCTTCAGCTAAATGCTGATGAAAATACTATCAAAATTGGTTCAGCCGTCTGGAAGATTATCCGGAACAAACAGACGGATACTAACTTATTTAAAACTTTATAGATTTCATATATATATCAGCTAACATTATTGTATTGTAATTTAAAAGGCGTTGGTGCATAGAAAACATTTCCAGCTGTTGCCGTTATTCTAACGATGAGCAAAGCAAGAACATAACCAAGATTGTCCAAGTCTTCTGTCTGTTCGGTCTTGGCTTTATTCTTCTTCTAAATACATTGTTAATTTATTTTATTCAAAGACTTATATGACTTGTCGATCCAATTTATACCAACCGTATAGTCTTGTTCAATCGTTCTTAGTCTTCCTTGTGTAGAATTGGTTTTGGTCTTGCTTTTCGGAAGATCAAGACCAATTTTTCTCATCATTAATTAGATAATTTAATTTGTTACAGATAATACTGAAACCGACGAACGGCGATGGTCTGTTGCTTTACAACTCGGAGCATCAGAGCGGCGACGGCGACTTCTTCTCGCTGCACCTGAGGGACTACTTCGTCGAATTCGCCTTCGACCTTGGCTCAGGAATTGCCCTTGTCAGGTAAATAGTCGTATCATATATTTTATTTATATCAAAATGCGACGAGAGGTGAAACGTTGAAGCTCCTTGAATGGAGCCGTAGTTAGCAGACATTGAAGGGGAGCAATTAATCCAGTGGATGAATGGAACTGAATACGCGTTGTTAAAAATATGCAGTCTACTGTGTTTATTATATTTGGGAATTATTTTTAATTTTACGAAGCGATGGGACGAGCGGGCCTTTCATCTGATAGTTAGTGATAAGAGTGATAAGCCACGTTATAATGGTATATCATTCTGCTCGACAGCTTAACATACAAAATATTAAGTCTCGTTGCCGCAGTCATTCCGCTAGCTATAACGCCCTTCAAACCGGAACACACTAACGTTTGCACACTATTGTTCTACCACACAAATAATAACTGCGCAGTGGTATCTACCTAGACAGTCTCCAGTCATGGAGACCTACTGTTAGTGGGCACGAATACCTCTTACTACAACGTTTCTCAAAGCGACGAGCACAATGTGATGCAGTGTATATCATCCTAACAGGAGCTATATTATTATAAAAAGGCATGACAATTTTTATCACGTACAAAAAAAAAAATCTATTGCAACTATTCCTCAGCTGTAGTCCGGTCTAATGATATAACCTATTTCTACTCCAAAAATATATACTAGTTGTTCCTGGCCCGCTTTGCTGGCCGCAATACAAAGATAAACCGCAAATTGCTGTTACTATAGCAACCGCATAAATAACACAAAAAGAAAATCTTTATATAACTGAATTAGAAATAAAATGTTGAAGGCCTATGAACTTCAAAACATAAATAGCCTATAATCATCTACAAATCATTCCGCGTCGAATGGTCATGTTCCTGGGTCAATACGTTCACTAATTTTCACGTGATGGTTGAACAAAGTAATCCTATTTATTAATATATATATATATATATATCGATCTTATTTTAAACCTAGCCGGCACTTTTTGTTATAGATTTGTATCCGTCTGTTCGATTTTATATCATTACTATGTCTATATATATTTATATAAAAATATTACTGTATGAATATATTTATATACATATACTACAATATAGATTTTGTATATAATTTGTTTTATTGCATTTTATAATACTTAAATACATGTTTTTATTTTTCCTATTAATTTTATGTTTTCTTTTCCAATTTTCAATCGATAGTATCTTTTTCACGTATAATATAATAGTATTAAAACTCTTCTAATTCCAGATCGGCGTATCCGTTGGAGCCGAACGCTTGGCACAAGGTGTCGGTGAGTAGATCCGGGCGCCGAGCTTCCCTGCGAGTCCGACCGACAACCGGCATGACGGATCCGACACGACTGGAAACGTTGGCGACTGTGCGGGAGGTCACCGACACGACGCGATCGGTGACGTCGCGCGGTGCTGCCCGCCGCCTGACCCTTAAACAACCGATGCTCCTCGGTGGTGCTCCACATCCTCTGCCGCCGAGGCTGGCTCTGAAATCATCCTTCAGTGGATGCGTAGCACAGGTCAGCAATTATAGTAATGATAGGTCTCTCCTATATAAAACCTACCGCGGAGTTTTTTTTTTGCTCCTTGGCATTAGTTTTGTCTTCAAGTCTGTTCCTCACTGCTGACGGTCGTGACTCTCTATCGATACTTCTGTTTGACACTTTGTGTATAGCGTCGTATATATCTGTTTCAATGACCTCCTTCACCTGGTCAGACCAGCGTCCACACGGACTCTTACCATCAATATTGCCAGAGACGACAAATTTCTACTAGTAATTTCCTATTATCCTGGCACTAGCTGAGCTGTAATCTAAAAACATCTCATTATTCCGGTTTGTAGGGCGATGTTGCTAGTAATATCATCACCATTACTTCAAAGTAGACCATTGCTGGACAAAAGTATGATCTTAAGCCAACTTTGTAGAAAGCTTATCATTGACTGCGTTATCTTAACCATCCAATTCCATTTAATTAATCTTCATTAGATGTAACTATAAGTTTATTGGTAATTAATTTTGTTCTTGTTTCCATCCACAGCTGGTTATCAATGATGAGGAGCTGTCAGTGGTGTCATCGGCACTTGGAGGCGTCAACGTCGACAACTGTGATGATCCGAAGAACAATTCTTGCCTGTAAGTATCATCGGATCCGGAGTTATTATTAGTTTTACAACTTAGACTTATCGACGAGGGCACATGCCTATTTAGACATTTTTCTGAAAACTATAATCCGGTTCCAAAGACCAAAGACAACCAGAATTTTAGTAAAAAAACATTTTACCCACAAATTTTGTTCTTTCGACGAAGCCTTGAGACGAATGAGATCTTCACCTGACGGTAAATGATACGCAAGTTCATAATAACGTGGCTGTAGTTAGGATGATAGACACAGTTACCTATACCTTAGTAATATCACTAGTTACCACACAGTTTAAACTGAAACACAGTAGAGTTTGCGCAGTATTGTTGGCCGTAAAATTAATGTTAAGAGACAATTCATTTCAGGGACAAGAACCTCTGCAAGGAGTTTGTACAACCAGTCATTTACCCAATGAACGTATCCGAAAATGAAATACATCATTCAATAGTTGCTAAGAAGGGCTTCAAACTGAAGTACCACAAATCGAAGAAGCATATGCATCGTACGGAGAAGTACAAGAAGTACCTACTGACGAAGAAACACCAGTACATGCAGAACGACACGCCTGATGATGCCGCCACAGGCGAGCCCTATGCCGGAGGCACTTACATGCAAGTGAAATATTTAGACAGCAACGAAATCAATTGGGGTGATACCAACTCCTACCCAAGCTTCACCGGCCAGGACAGCTTCATACATATAGACGACGAGGACACTATGAAGAGGTGAGTCAATTGTTTCCTTAAACGGTTTATTTTGTATATTATTTCATAAATAAATAAAATATAAGTTAACTTTAATAGTATTTTTTTAGGAAAAAAATTGTTTAATTTAAATAACAAATACTTTAGCAAACTATCCCTTACATTAAGTAGAATTTATCTAAACTTAATCATAATTATGTACATTAATTGATATACTAAGCAGCTGATTCTGTGTGATGTATATATTCTTCAAAATATGCATCACTTCATAATGGATATCCAAATCAGACATGATGATGTTAATATCCAATGTGATACTGATCGATGTGGAGATCTTTGAGGGAGGCCTATATCCAGCAGTGGAAGTCCATCGGGTGATGATAATGATGATGAAATCCAATGTGCTATTAATGAAGAGAATTTAAATCGGAACTATAAATTACCCGTCAGGCTGCTCAGCTATAGTCTGGACATCAACGTGCGGTTCCGTGCTGAGCGCCCGCATGGGCTGCTCGTGTGGAGTGGGCGCGCAGGAAGTGCAAGGAGCTCCGACACACGCCCTGCCGACTTCCTTTCGCTCGCCGTCGAGAACTCCGTGCTGGTCTTCAGGTAGGAGACATTAATAAACATTACTAGCGGCAGGTCTCTGATGCAGGAGGCCGTCTACGTACCACCACAGCTCCGTGAAAAGTCTCACCGCAAATGGTCCCCTACTTGGACACAGATTATTCACAAGCACAACTTGATCCGAAAGTCGATATCTAAGTTTAGTAAATAAACAGAGATACTTATGATCTTACAACCTAAAATTAATCTCTACTAGATTTATAGATTTTCCACAAAATAAAACTGCGAATCGATTTTAATAATAAGCCAAAATTTCACTGATGGTAAGTTTCTGTCTAGGTGGTAACCACCACAGCACTTATTTCTGCCACCAAAGGTCGGTGTACTCCAATTACAAGGCTAGCTTAACTTTACATCTCAAAGTGATGAGCACGTGCTGCAGTTTATATCCTCCTCACTATCGCTATATTGCCAAGTGTATTACCATCAGATGAACGTCCCGCTCATCTCATCCCTTCCTTATAAAAAAAGTTACCTAAATTTACATAATGAGGCTGGAGTGAGAAGGGTGACGTGATGCCGCTAGAAATGAATGCTGTATGTCAGCAGATATTCTATATGTAATACCCAAGTACACAACACCTGGCTCTGGACTAGAACCAGGTATCACCATATTAAAAGTCAAGGAAATAGCTTAAGCTACGGATGCTGAAAATAGACTTTCCCTAACGATATTTATCTTGCATTGCTTCCTATCTATTGTCGCTTAAGTCTAGTAATTTTCTAGGTTGTGTCTAGGACGAAGTAACTGTACTATGGTAGAAGTTTTAATATTATATGTATATTTCAGATACGATCTCGGAAGTGGTGAAGTGGTCATCATTGCAAATCATACCAAAGTCGACGACGGCCTCTGGCACAGGGCGCGGGCGACGAGGTAACTCCATAAGCCAGTGATCCTCAATCTTGAAGTTCTTAATGTATTATTTTCAATCAGAATTTTAACTATTTCGATATTAATATCGTCTTACGTCAGTGATGATGAAAAATATATTTCATGATAATAAAATGATAAATTTAAGGAAGTTTAAGAAAAATTGAAATATACGACTATGGTGAATCCTCTGTCAGCCATCTTTTCATTCTTATATCATCATCATCATCATCATCATCAGCCGATAGACGTCCACTGCTGGACATAGGCCAATATATAAAAAGTTAAATTTATATATCATCAATTTTAATACTTCTTTAAGTTTCTAATATTACATCATTACTGTCTACTCCAGATGTTTGTATTTGAGTGTGCTTTACTATAGGCATACTATTGCGTAGGATGTTTACACCACTCCATATTGCTTTCACAGATGTTAAATTTAATATTTATATTATGTTTGTTATTATTTAATAATCAGGAACCGGCAGGCAGGTGTCCTAGAAGTGGACGGACTGGGCTCCGTTGGTAAAATATCTCCCGGCAAACTGAAACAACTGAACACTGAAAATGGTCTATATATAGGTGAGTACATTGACTATATGTCAATTTAAATACGAAAACAAAAAAAAATTATACTAAAAAAAATTGTTTTTTTATTCAAATATGTGTTGACATTCATATAGCTAAATAAATTGGTTTTTATTTAAGAGACAGCCAAATAAACTTTTTTTTTTCAATTATTGAACTAAGCATTAGAAGGAACAGGAAGTTCGTTTAATGGTAAATATCACGCTTACACATAATGTAGCGCTAGGTAGAATATATACAGAAAGCAGCGAGATATAATATCGTAATTAAGTAAGATTTAATATCTTAAATCTCAAGACGCGCACAATGTGATGCTGTGTTCGCCATATGTTATGAACAGGTCTCGCTTGTCTTATCGATTCATTGAAAGGATAGCTTTATTACTTCAGTAATCTATCATCCTAACTAGTTACACTACTTACGATTATATAGACTAAGTTTCGTTACCTCAGTAATTTCACAAGCTGCAATGACATTTCGAACTGGAATACCGCAGTGCTTGCTCACTGCTGTTTACCAAGAAGATACGGCGCCGCGGTGGTGTCTATTGAAATGCTCTCCAGCAATAAAAACTTACCATTACTATTATACTTTCTTTCAGGTGGGTTGCCGTCAATAGAAATGAACACAATGGGAAAATATAAGAGCGGCTTAGTGGGATGCGTTTCGCAAATATCACTGAGCGGCGACTTCGATATACCGCTGACCCTCTCCAAGCTACCGCACACCATCACCAACAACGTAGGCCGCTGCGCTCCGTAACATTACAACACACACACACACACACACACTACACAACCAACGCAAAAAGTTCATTTTGTACCAACGAACAACCGCATCACTCGCTCTCACTCACTCTTACTCACTCGTGTGCAATGAAAGCTTTTTAAATTGTTCGAATTATTTTATATTTGTTCCACGAAACGACGACACGAACGGGAACGTCGACTTGCTCTTAACCTGTTAACTGAGCGGGACGTATAAATACGTCAAACGGAAAAATAGCGATTACTGGTAGGATATATAATTCTCGAAATATATGTTGCACCCTGGAATGGGTGGGACGTAAAAAAGTTAAAAATATGAAGTTACATTTTTCGTGCGTGACGTACTGATACGTCCTCTTTATTTTCTTGGGGTAATCCTGCATTGGATACCTTTCTACTGTGGGGGCAACAGAGGAGTTATGCGGGACTCTAACTAAAACTTTATGGTGTATCTCAACGCCATTAGCAGAAACCGCGGGAAGGCTTTCGCAAACAACCGTGGTCTTGATAAGACCGCGTCTCGGGGTGGAACTGGAGCTCTTCACCCCAATTATTTGATAACGGGCTGACACGTCCTAGTGAAACAACTCGGGCCGGTTATGTTTTGCGCAATTAAAAAGGCAATTCCCGGGTTAGCAGGTTAAATAATAACCCCGCTCATAACAATGGCGCTAGTTAGGATGATATACACTACACCGCTTCGTGCTCGTCGGAGAGGTAACGTATTAAATCTCGTTACCCCGTCTGCATAGTACTGTTCGGTGGCAGATATAAGCGCTGCGGCAGCACATCTCGGTTTACCACCTGTTAGATATTTAACTAGTGGTAGATCTCTGACTGGTTACAGCTCTGATTAGTTAAGCTCCGTAATTACATATCAAAGCTACACATCGGAGGCAATAATAATACAATATTGTATAAATAACTTATGTCCGACGCATTTGGTGTTAATAACGATATATCTAAATTATTGATTTAAAGAAAAAAAAAAACATTACCTATACCAATACCTAGTCAATTTAGATGTTAAGTAATATTCAGACATTCGTTATGATGTTTCTTAAACTTTTTTGATACATTACTTCAACGTTTAAATTATTTAATCTTCCTTTCTTTGTCCGTGGGAAATGGATATAACTTTTCGAAGTGCTTTACTATCTAGTGAATACGAAATTAAACTAATTTTAATGTTTAAAGTAAAATTAAATTATAGTGGTACAAGTGTTATGCACGCATTTTTTTTTTACCACCAGGACCGGATTAATCAGTACAATTTTTTTTTTAATAATTTTTACCTACTACAATTTAACCTATATTTCCCATTATTATTTCCACATTTTATTTATAATAATAATTAATGCGCATTAAAAAATATTAAAATGTCTATTGATTTAATCCGGCCCTGCATCCTAAATTAGTCAATGGTATAGATGCAATTTGTTACAAGAGTGTTTATAAATAAATAAATAAGTATACTTAGCGTTTGTATATCGAAATTTCATGGACGTGGTTTATAGATTTACATGACTAGAACTTATCAAATACGAAATAGTACACTGATATATGTTCAATTGAGCTTTTAAATCATAAGGGTTGCCAGCATCATGAGAAAAAACTCCGTACGATATTTTTAACACTGGCAATATTTTAACTAGATACAAATTAAAATTGAAATGAAATAAAACTGATCTTTTAATTATTTATATATCTTTTATTATTAACAAATATAAAATTGATAGAAAATAACAGATTTTTATATGCATAGAAAAATATCTAAACTGGCAACCTTGTATACTATGTAATTGTGTTTCACCTGCCGTTTGCTTTGCTTGAAGATCCAACAGAACTAAATCCAAAGCACTGCTGTAGTCATTGTCATAGAATAAAACTAATCTGTAGATTAATGAATACATAAAATTAAGTGAAATGATATAATTGAACAATTGTATTGTTTCACTTAAAAATAAGTTTTCGGTAAATTTTCATTCGTAATTTGTTTTAATAATTTATATCAATTTGTGTTTAATTGAGAAATGTCTTATGAATTATATTTATATAGCTGTGAATGACCAAAAAATTATAACTGTTTTATATCGAAAAAAATGGCTGTCAGGAGCATTTAACAATTATTTATTAATATTAAAGATTTTTTTAATGTAACCAATATTATACTATTTTACAAACAACTTGGTTAATTGATTATATTATTATGATAAGTTTTTTTTATATACATTACAATTACCTTGTCTTTATTACATTTTGAATAAACTAAACTAAATAAAATATATCGCAATTGGAATTTATTTTCTTTGTTTATAAATATTAATGTTAAGTAATAAGTCTAAATATAATCCATACTTTTTTATTTTCCTTTATAAAATTGTGAGAAAGCTTTTTTTTTTAACTTTTAATAAATTTTATTTGAAGGTAACAAGATGGTTTTATAGTCTATGACCCCATTACCAGGGATTTCATTTATACTAATGATTTCTGTCAATTAAATATTTCACAGGGTTTTAAAATTGTTTATTATATAATTACATACATGTATAATATATTATCTGTTTAAATTTTTTACTTCATTAATGGGATGGGCAAAGGACGGTGTTTACACAGCCTAGGATTCATTAAAAATATTTGTTTTTTTTTTTATTTCATTTTATTAACATTTACTGTCCATTAGTAGTTACTTAAAAAAATTCAAAAATTATTGAAAACATTCACAAAAATGCATCTCATATTATGAACTCGTAATTTAATAGTGACATCACTTATTTAAGATTAACACTAAATGTAACAATGAAATAATTTGCATTTAAACGTTTTTATACAGATTTTTAATCAGCTATTGTTCTTAATTAGAGACAGTTGTGTAAATGTTTTATTTCAAATATGATTCAAGAGTCTTGATTAAAGTTAATACAGATTATAAATATAATAATATCATAAACAACGATTTTGCTAACGTGTACCAATTTATTATGAAATATATCTCATCACATATTACCACCATGAACATTTCTTTACAATGTTATTGAATGAGTTTGTCTTAAATATATTTACGTAGATCTATGTATAGCTTGATCTAGCATTAGTTTTGTATGTGAGACCTGTCCCATGTATTATATGCCGTTATTTGTACAAAATTATAACAATAAAATATATAATTTGTGTTTCATTTTCACACATTTATTAACCCTATCACAACAATCAAATAATGCCATAATTGTACAGTAATATAATTTTAAATATACAGTCTTTCTTTGTAAACCAAAGAAGAAAAAGATCTACTAGCAATTCTCTGAAACGAATAACATAAACTGTAATTTATAACAATGATGTAGATATTTTTTTAAACAAATAAAATATTTCGTCGTTGTCTTTGGTTTCCGTTTGATCATTCCTTATAATCTTACAAACGACTTGATCGACGTTGACAGATATTGCAAATTGTAGCTGATTTGTAAATAAAAAAAAAAATTAAAACAAGTTTTCATGCAAAATTAAAGCACATAAAACAAAAAACAAATAAAAAACAATTCATGTGTATAATAAATTAAGTCATATTTTCTGAGTGTTAGTTTAACCTAATCCTTAGTTCGGGTTTCTACAAAACGCCTTCAAGTTTTTAATAGCAACTTTATTCCACTGAAACATTGCGAGACAAAAAACTATCTTGGAATAACATTTATGTCATATTTACAATTATAAATAGGAAATTAAAGACAATGAACAAAATAATATTAATAACAATAATTTTTTCACTAAACTCGACGTGGCGCTAAATAGAAAGAAATGATTTTTAATATTCAACAAAAACTCGAAACTAGCAGTATGGTCTCTTGATGGAGAGTTTGTTGTGTACATTTATGTCGCCAGGATGTAGCGGTTTACCTTGTAAAATGAAGGTTCCCGGTTCGAATCCGGCCCACTTAAGGTCAATCTTGAACAGTGGTAGCGTAAAACCCATTCGGTGAATGCTGTATTCCGTTTAGTCTAAAACACTAGTTTATGCTATGTATCAAATTTTATATTAATAATGTACGTATTATTTTATAAATAAATAATACAATGAACTTGATAGTGAGTCAGACTCCTCTCGCGTAAAATCCCCCGCGCTGATTGCAGAACTAGTGTGACGTCTGTCATTTTCTCTCACTACGTCACACAGAGGGACCAAAAAAAAGAAAGGACATTAAAGTATAATTAAATTTAATAATAAATAGGCAATTATGGTATTTAATCTTTATTATAAATTATTTTTGTTAACGTAACATTTTCCGTATAGTTCAAAGGTTATGTACAATACAGAACGATATTAATGTGCAGAGAACTGTTTGATGCAGGCGGCTCTGAACTCTTCGTGCAGGAAAAATTTTTGGATGCCTATATCCAGCTGTGGACGAGAACTGGCTGAAATAATGATGACAGCTGTGTATTTATTATTATAGTTATTTCTTAAAACTAAAACACTCGTCGCCGTTCACTAAGCTGGTATTATTAGCAAACATCAAAAAGGCAAGAATTAAACGTGTCTGCCGCCAAATAGTCGTGAATAAATATTGCTGTATTCCGGTTCGAAAGGCATTGTAACTAGTGAAATTAATGGAGTAACCAAAATCAAAATCTCAAGGAGATAAGTACAATATGTTGTAGTATATATCATCTTAACAAGCACCACATTGGTATGAGCAGACATATCTTATATTTGTTCTTACTTTACAATAAATTTTCACGTTAATATTTGATATTAAAAATAATGGAATTTTATAAGATGTCGTGCGGAAAAGCCTTTTTTATAGTTATTATTGGTCAACCGATTTTATTTCTTGATACTACCTCATCGTCAAGATTAAGGTCCTACACACACTGCGATTCCATAAGGACTGCTTTCCTAAATATGATACGATTCGATTTTAATTGAATTTTTAATATCATCTTATTTTATAATATCTAATGAAACAACATTTACACAAAAACGTAGTTTTTAATATCAGAATAGAGAGAGAAAAAATTTCTTTTGTATACTTTCATAATCCAGACGATTTGAGAAATTACCACCATCTTTTAACCGTACGAAACTGTTTTCGAAAATAAATACCAGTAAATATACTGGTGGTAGGTTTTGTTGCCGGAGACCTTGTATTTAGGTACCACACCAGCTCCTATTTCTACCGATAAACAATAGTGTGGAATCTGTGTTCTGGATTGAAGGGATTTGTAACTAGTAAAATTACTGGTGTAACGTAACACTGTGTGTTAATGCGAGGAGTGCAATATGGTGCAGTGTATACCATCCTAACTAGCGCGAAGTTGTTATGGGCGGGCGTATACTATCAGGTGAATGTTCTGCTTGTGTTGTCGCTTCATCGAATGAAAAATAAACCTTAGATTGTCGTCAATAACTGAAACTTATCCTGTGAAGTTTCACAAGTTTAACTGTATTTATATGTTTAAAATTCATTATAAATTAGTCTGATATTTTCAAATGTGATAACTGATCCGACGACATCGCACCGATAAATCGTATCGTGCGCACACGAGGTAAACTGACTCACCGCCGCACCACTCCGGCCTCCGCATTCTGGTTTGCGTTTACGTTCAGTTCTGTTAGTTGTAGTTCGTATTTCGTGGACGCGTGTCATAGACATTTAACAGATAAAGACAGACAATTAACATGTAACTAGTTCTCTTTCTAAATTTTTTATTAAACTGTATTTTATAATAACTTGTTTGTTTAAATCGCAAGGATTTATACAGTATTCCTATTTGGTATCCTTCTAATATTTATTTTAACATTCCAACGCTTGTGTCGTGCGAAAAGTTTTTTTTTTCATTGAGAATTGTTTTAAACTGTGGCTTAGAAACTACGTTACGCACCTGTTGAGTGTATCGGATTTGTGTACAACGCTGTCTGAACCGGTTTCCGTAAGTATTTACATTTAAAAAAAATTGTGCAGTGTTCAAATGACATTCGAGGCTTTATAATACATTCGTCCTGGTGTTTCTTCTTTTTTATTAAAAAAATTATATATAAAAGGTAATGAAGATGTACTTTATATATTTTTATTTATACACACAGAATTTAAATAAAAGTAGAATATACGGAGATATTAAGTGCATAGGCGATATATATTCTAATATGAAAATTTGTCCGGTGTGCCTATGGTTAGAAAATTTTATAATAATAAAAATAAAATCAACTGTTAAAATGAATATGAAAGAGGAGAATGAAGTAATAACTATAAATATTTGAAAATATTTTTTAATAAACTGTAGGCAGTATGCAGAAATTCCAATTTTTTTAACACAGGGAAATAAATAATAAAGAACACAAAATTGCAGCTGTTAATATTTCGCGTGTTAAACAACAATTATTGCATGTATGTGTTCACATGTCCGTTTTCTTTTTTTTTTTTTTGCTTTAACAGGTACATTTTTATTAAGAAATTTTATATTTGATAACTTTTAATAAGGGAAAGATAATAATTAACTATGATATTAGTGTGATAAATCAAATTTTTTCATAAAATTTTAAAATAATTTCAATTTACTATACAAAAGAAATAAAGCTGTGACTGCCTATTTTGATGTTATGCGCAGTGAATATCGTAAAGGAGCGAGTTCGACTCCCACTGATCCCTAGCCTTCAGTAGAGGAAAACATTGCAGTTTCTTAAAAATTATATATATTTGATCTTACCATAAGATTTTACTATAAATTTCCTTAATTTTAAAATTTGTGAAGTTAAATTAACGGTGATAATTTTTTTTATTTTTAAGGTAATTTATTAATAACTAAACGGCAATAAAATTTTCTACACCTGAAAAATCGTGTTAACTGATATTATTCTACCTTTTTTGCCATTGGTGACTGGTCGCAATATATAAAAAAACTCTTTACAATAAGTAATCTAAACAGATTGTTAACAATTTTCGTTTTTTTTTATTAAATTATGATTTACATAACTCTTACTAATTCTAAACTTTAATAAATAAAAGCAATGCCAAAATTTGTGTCCACGTTTCCATTATTTACTAACGATTATTAAACAAATAAAAAAGATTTTTTTTCAAACACTGTGTAATTGAAATATCTGTAAAGGAACTGCTATAAGACTGAAAAAAAATTTAACTTCCGCTGTTTTGTGTCAACAAAATAACAGTTAATAGTTCTCCAGCCATGTGAGATAATAATAACCCGCGTATTTTATAAACATTCTCACAACTCATATTTCAATGTTGTTACGACTTTACAAAGATCTTATTGCCCAATTCCCGTTACTATCAAGTTTTTTATAATCAGATCGGCAAAATTCGCAAATGCCGCTTGGAGCGATGAGGAAAAACCAGTTGAGAAATACGTCGTGCGCCATTGACACCTTCCTCTTCCGTTGAATTAATCTTTAATGTCAAACGATATTGTACTTTACGGCGTTTCTCTGTCTGACTACTATCATCGACCTGTACATTATCATTTAACGAACGCGTACTTCTAAACAAATATCCCCAAATTCATCAGTCTGGGGTTGCCGATCTTTAATAAGTTTCTAGCGACCTTTAATCATCACTGTCATCAGTACAGGATTCGAACTTAGCTGGTTCACACAGTTCTATCAAACTTCGACGTTATTAATCATCTTCTAACTAATTTACGTTGTCTTGTTCTTCCTGTACACCTTCACAAAACATTCATTTAGTATATTATGATATTCGGCGCCGATGTACAGAGTTTCAGGAAAAAACTGGCTCATTTGTTATGAAAAACAAATCTAATAAACGGCGAATACATTCCTTCGAAATCATGAAAGTAATATGTCAACGTTATCGATTTCTCCAAAATATATATTTGGATTTGTGTTTCTGATAGGTTTTATAGCTGATAATGTCCTAATGCAAACAAGTCTTATCAACAGTACCCAAAAGAAGGTCAGGAAAATTCGCGAAACAACACCAGTCATAGTTAAATTCCTGGAGTTTGAAATGATTCGTGATATTTGAAAAAAATTGTAGAGCCGCTGTATTCATATATACCCTACCTTACTGAACATTGTTAAATAAATCTTACTACAATAAATAAGAACAAGTTAAATTTGATATTATCTTTACAATGACCTTGACCATATAACTCGATATTCAAACATGTAGATAACATACTAGATCGTCATTGACGGCTAAATCTATTCCATTTTATAATACCTAAACTGTTTGGTATAAAAATATTTTCACTGCAGAACACCCGATGTTAGACCGAGTTTCGTAAGAACAACTTTACGTTATGTAAAATGAGTCTACTAAATGATTTTTGTCTTTATTAAATCTATGAACTCATGTCCAAATACAATTTTAGTTTACATACCATTTATCCTTAAATTATATTTCAGTATGTAGTTATCAACTGACAGAAAATTAAATTCAATTACAGAGCACTGAACTTTCCTTTTAAATAATGAATTTAAGACCAGGATAAACTATTTAAGACAACAATGACTTCTTCCTTTTAAGGTGCCTCTCCGACTAGTGGAGGTTGGCGATCAATTCACTATAGTTCGCCATGTCTCTTGTGAGGCGAAACAGTTGGACGGCACTCGCCATTTCGGCCCACTTCCTGCCACTATGTCTTCCTACGATTAACACTCCTTTTACATGCCACTTTGCCTATTAAGATGAGTTGAAGCAATTCGTACTGATCGTGGCCGAATTATGAAACTTTTCTCGTCTTGATGGTTTGCAAAGGTTCGTGTTTTCGATTTACCCTTCGTAAGATCTCTTCGTCGATACTTTCTGAGTCAGACTTAGTGACAATATGCGCCTGTATGCCTACATCTCGAACGCTTCGATAAGTTATTTTGAGATCTTTTATATTAAGACTTGGACAGTCTTGCATCCGTAAAGAAACTTGAACCAGGTGTAACCTGTTAGGAGACGGACGCGGAAGGATATTTTAAGATTGCAACACAAATAATTTTTTGCATCTTTTTAAATATATTACGTGCTATTTCAATACCCATCTTGACTTCTTGTTCGCTTTCCCGACCTTTATCAAGCCAAATACGGAAATATTTATATGTTCAACAGGGACTATAAAAAACAGATTTAAGACCTTTAAATAAAAAAGAAGTAAATTATATTACTTAATTAGTAATAAGAAAATTTTAAATAAATTCTTGGGCATTTGTAAATAAATGGCACAGAGAACTGGGAATATAAATAAATAAAAAGAAAAATTATTTTTTATTATGTGCATATATGTTATTGTTTCCAAACTTAATATTTAATTAGACATAAGATAATTATAATTATGTTATAATAATCCATTGTCTAAATAAAAACTCTGTCCATAGACACCAGTATTATAAAAAGTCATTACTAGAATTAACTCCTTGTTCATTGTGCTGGTTATTAAAAAATAATAAGCTGCAAAAAAATCGGAATAGAATCAAATATACTTTTGAGCTTGTATTCCTAATTCTTTGCATACATCATAAAAAATGCAATAGGTCTTAACTCGTGATAGTAAAGCATGAAGGCCGCGTTGTCACGCTTTTGCACACCGACGCGACGCGTCAATGACACCGATTTTGGCGGGAACAATGGCGATTAGTTCGAAATCGACTATTTACATAAAAGTTAAAACATTAATTTAAAGAAATGCGTATTTATTTTCTATGTATATTCATTAACTAAGTTATATAAATAAAGAAAAGTTTCTCCTTATTGTTCTTACTACTAGGACTAGGAGGCCCAGGGAGATTCAAGACTATTTATCCATTACAATAGCTCAGTACAAAGGTAATCTCATTCCCGATATGGACGGATATGGATGGATGGATATGGACAATATTTTATTAAGCACTTATTTTTACCTAAATAATATTAAAAGTAAATGACACATTTAAACCATTTTTTTTTTGTAATTAAGTCATTTAGAATTTAAACACAAATTTATATTAATATCACACAAATGTTTTTTCTTTATATAATCAGTTATTGTTCGCTTTCGAAACTTGAACATACATAACACTATAAATTTGCGAAAGCAATTTAAGTAATGGATGAATGTTGCCAGTTCAATTACGTTAATGAAATTACTTTGTATATGTGGCAATATCGTGTATTTCGACATTGATAGATTTTAAATACCGCATACGTTTTAACATCTTAATATTCATACAAAACTCGAAATATCTAGTAGAGATGAGCGATGTATTTAAGGGGTCATAACAGTACGCTTATAATTGAACTTTGTCACATGGAAACCAATTATGGTAAGTATCAAAATCACAGTAATGTCCCTAACTACAAGTCACCCTTATTAAATTATGTTTCAGTTAGGAAAATTTCTGTTATTATTGTCTGATATTTGATAAACAATCAACACTGATATTAGGAAGTAATCTAAAAACAATAACATATATTAAATATATTAAAATTGCTAATAACTTGTTATTTACCTTTAGAGGAGACAAGTGTTAATCTTCATGTACCCCTACAGGGTTTTTGTTCTAGATAAAAATTAAATTGTGTTCCTAATTCTTCTTTCCTTTTGCGAGCCTATTGGAAGAGATTTCAGCATGAAATAAGTAGTGCCGTTGTACTCTATATCCTTATTGTCGTGTTTCTTCTAACAGCTGTGTGTACAAAATATATTAAATAAATAAATGTTCATGCTACATACTTATAATATTTTTCTGTTCCACCTTTTGATAGTCAGAAAGCTCTATAGATTAAGTATAAAAACTCCAACTCCAATAATTCCATAAAAAAGATATTCGTAAAAAACATAACACTTAGGACTCCTTTACATTGTAAAAGCGTTTCCTTTGTTAATCTAAGAGTATAAATTATAAAAAGACTTTGATGAGACGTTAAATCTACGAAGTAACTTATTCGTTGCCATCTTGGCGAAAATATATTCGGACAATCTTTCACACTTGTTGTTAACAAGCTACTACTATTAAAGTTTGAATCTAAAGACCTTGGTATTTAATAACGCCAAATTACGCGGCTCGGTGGACCTCCGTGGTCTTCGTGGTGTGATGTCATCAAGGAGTCGATGACACTGAGCCATTGTTGTGCGTTACGGTACGTGGATGTACAATACTTTCATGCACTGTGGCCGTTTCATATTTATATCCAATTATATGTTTTATTAAATTGCTTAAAAAAAATCAGTTTGTTTTTATATATTTTCTTAAAATTTTAGATTCGCATCTATATATCTATCTCAAGTTGCCTATATATATATATATTTGTATATATGTCTCAAGTTTTAAGGCTTCTAATCGTATTGGTTTTAATAAAGATTCAAAAATACATCAAGAAGTTACTTTATATATAAAGTTTTTTATATTGTTTACTATATTCCTGTTGGACAGTATACAAGATTTTTCTATGAAAAGAAAAGGAGGATTAGTTTTCAAACTTAATTCAAAAAAATTTATATAATACAATTTTTAGCCACATAACTTCATACATTATTTATTTTAATAAGAAAACAATAAAACAAAAAAAAAACTGTTTTTTATTAAATATTTATATGAACAATTATCCGGAAGTAGAAGGCGTGATTTCCTTCACTATCCTGGTCTTTTCCTTATAGAGACAAAACGTCTAGTAAATAAATCTCCAATTACCGGGGCATTACCTTTTCTTAAGGTATTTGTGCTATGAAAATAAATTGACGTCACTAATATTTGATCGATACTTAATATGTGAGGAGATAATGCTAATGATCATGATCAATTAATGACGATCTATCTTTATTTAGAACACCTAATAAGGATATTACCTCTCTTGTATAGCTAAAATCACCATAAATTATTTGAATATATTTTTGCAAGCAGAATATTATTGAGTTAGTTTTTTTTATTTTCACTTTAATACATAAGTTTATCACTAGGAATGTATTAAATAAATAAAAAAAAAACATTTCTATCTGCCTTACTACGAATCTAGAAAGAACTTATGTCTACTTTTACTAGAAAAATGTAGACATAGTTTAGAACAATAGGTTTACTCGTCTCATGATACTTGACTGTATTGATGTCATCGTTTTAATCAGTAATGAATTTATAATTGTTTTAAGTGTTCGTGTAAACGTAGTGAATAAGTTTGAAGAGTATTTTTATAGGAACTTTGATTAGATTAATTATTGCACCTGGTTATAGCTATCAAGAGGGATGTCTAGCCACAAATTCAGACCCGGAATCAAAACATGTACGAGCTACATTTGTTTATTTATTTATATAAAACTTTATTGAAGACGTCAATTGAAATCGTTGGTATTTATATTTAAAACAGATTTTTGTTAAACGAAATAACAGTAGACAAGTGAGTTCTCTGCTCTCTTTCTCTCTCTCCTGTTATGTATCCTCATAGAAGAGAGAGTATGAGCACTAATGTTTTATTATAAAAACAACCTTGATATCCATTCAAATAAAGATATTTTCATATGATTCATATCAGTCGATTTTTCAAGGCGGTATAGAAGAAATAAAAAAAAACGTAAAGTAAGATAACAGTGAATATTAGAATTAAACATGAAAACAAAATAATTAAAACGTTATCAAAGAAACTGGGTTTAAATGAATATGTTTTGTATTTTAACAATTCTATTTGCAATAGCTTGAGTAACGTTAATATTGTAAAAACTTCTAATTATTATTCCGACATTACGTTTATTATAAACAAATGCTTCATAGTGGGAATTGCTTTTTATTGTCTTGAAACAATGGGGGGGGGGGGGAGGCGGAAGCTCAATAGGCAAAATAAAATCTTTTCCAACAATATCATTTAAATTTAACATAACTCGCATAACAATTAAAAGTTAATATTTTAAAAAGTTCAGCGGATGGGGCACCAAGGTGTTCGAATGGCGACCGCGTACCGGAAGACGTAGTATTGGCCGGCCCCCCACCAGGTGGTCCGACGATCTGGCGAAGGTTGCGGGAATCGGCTGGATGCGGCAGCGCAGAATCGATCGATGTGAAGATCTTTGGGGGAGGCCTAGGTCTAGCAGTGGACGTCTGTCCGTTGATAAAGATGATGCTTGAAAGTTCCTTCACACGAAAATTGATGATAATGTTTCAACAAATTAAAAACAGAGGTAGATAAACAAGAAAAAGAATTTTCAATAGAGTTTTTTGACAAGTAGTAAATTTTTTATATTTCATCGGCTTGATAGTTGAAAATTTATGTGTTTGCCATTCTGGTCAATGTATCTTAAATTATGTCTAATCTTTTTATAAAATTTTTGTACGATCACCATCACTACGAAAATTCTATAAATTTGTATAGGTATCTCAAAAATATTATTTTAAACTATAATATAATTACACCTATTTCATCTCCTTATCCGTAAGTATCTTTTTTCACTGATGTTTACTGCTGAACAGGATATTCCCCAATTTTTTATTTCAAGCTACAGTTGTGGCTTCTTCGCCTTTTCCTGTCGTCACTCTTAATCGCGTTTTTGGGATCAATTGCCACACTCTCTCAGACTCTCATAATAGTAATAACAGTAATTTATCTACAAATTGTCTTTTACAATTCGTAACTGAATTTATAACAGCAAATAAATTTAGAATTCGGTAGCCATGAATTAAGAAATTTAAAGCATAAAAAAAAGTACGTAAAATACATAAACATTTCGTTGTTTATATCAACCATTATACTTATTACACAAACAACAAAATGGCGGCCACAAAGAGCGGAACGAAATGGCTGACAAAAGCTGTCGCCCTTGAACTTCAAGGTTTCGACGGTGTGAATATAATTTTTTTTATTATAATTACATGCAGAATTGTTAATAATTATTTTTAACATCCACATACATATCATGTTATTATGACTGATAGTTTTTTTTTTTTTTTTTTTGTTTTACGAGGGGGAAATGCCTACGCATACTCGTCCTCGCGGGGGCAAGGACGAGTTATGTCGGACTTGCACCGACTAAAACCCCCACGATGTTCCGCCTCATCGCCATGATGGCAGGGTCACGGGAACGCTCGCACTCAACCGCGACCCTGCCGGCGCTGGCCGCTTGCGCAGCCCCACCTCTGGAGGGAGGGATGAACCCTCCCTTTCCAGGGCGCGCCGGAACATGCAGCGCGCCCCCTCCTCGACCTCATGTGTGTGCGCGCGACCGATTCCCCAGAACCTGACGCCCAGAGGCCATGGGAGCCACTGGAGAAAACCTCTCCCGGCTCCCCGCGGCAGAGAGATGTTAGGCCCGCCGCTACCTGTCAACGGCCGCGGAGGATAGGGAGAGCGGCGCATCTCAATACCGGCACTCCTCTTCCCCCGCGGCCCCACCGCCGCCGCATCGCCGGTGCGACACCGGTTGGCCGCAGAGGGTACTCCCTCTGCGACCCCACCTCGGCTGCGAAGGGCGGTATGAAACCGCCCCTGCAGCCGGCCGCTAGGGCAGCACACAGCCGCCCCTGCGGCCCCCGGCCGCTCCGGTGAGCTCCAGTTACCCCAACCGGTGCTCGAACCTGGAGCGGCCGCTTCGGCCAGCCCTTCGCCGCGGGCCGGCCGGGTGGGTTCCACTTGGCTTCACCGTGTACCGGACCACGGTTACTAAGCCCCTCCGCCACGACAAGGCGAGAACCCGTTGGAGGGGATGACTGATAGTAATAATAATCTTTTAAATCTACGGTCTCCACACAGTACAGCTTCTATGATCTGATCAAATAAATGGTTTCACAAAACAAAACTGTTCAAATAAAAACGAGAACAGAGTTTACACTGTCGAAGGTAAACTGCCAGTCTGTTTGTAACATTACGCAATGTTCTCAATAGCATTTTCTGAGTATTTAAAAAAAAAACTAATATCATATTACTATTATAATAAATAGTAATATAACAAAATCTCATTTTTATATTATAGTTACGTTTTCAAAGAAATCCTGTAGAAAGAGAATTAGGCATAAACAATATTTAAAAAATCTTGTTAGTTTACTAAAGAATTTATTTGGTACTTGCACATTTTGATTATATTATATATTATAAAAAGATTTTTTTATTCAAGCGACGAGATGAGATTGAAGTTCACCTGATGGTAAGTTATACGCCTGTCTATTACAACGTGGCCCCAGTTGTAATGTTATACACCGCACTTTACGCTCATCACCTGAAACAAGATATAGTCTCTTTACTGCAGTAATTACACTACCTGCAGCACCCTTCAAACCAAAACACAGTTAAGTGTAGTTCCGCTTGTATCTTAATTATGAAAAAATATTGCACCAGCGTCTCTAGATAACTTCATAGTAGAATCAGTGCCACTTAATTTTGTTTGTTTTGTAAATAACTTACGCAAGCACTAGTAGTAGGTTTACACGAATATTTCTTAGAGAAAGTCTGACGCGTAGTGAATTACAATGCCTAACTGTTTAACATACCCGCACGCGTTCAGACCTCGTGATCTCACATCTTAACTGTACATCTTACCCAGGACTTAATCGCAAAACGTAAAGGAATAAGATAGTAATCAAACTTTTTTTTTTTTGCTCAAAATACAAAGAATCTATTAATGACAAAGACGTTTGTATCAAAAGAGCATTTTACTGGTGGTAGATCATCTTCCGGAGACCGTCTAAGTATCGCCGTAGTTCCTATTACTGCCGCGAAACAGTAGTGTGCAAACACTACTGTCCTGATTTGTAGGGCGCTGTAGGTAATGTAATTACTGGGGTAACGAGATTCGACATCGTATGTCTCAGGCGACGAGCGCAATGCGATGCAGTGTTTATCAAAGATGATGATTAAGAAACTAGCGCCACGTTATTATAGGTGGGCGTAACCTTTACCACCAGGTGAACGTCTCGCTCGTCTCGTTGCGTAATAATATAAAAAACACATGCTTTGTTTATTATTCATTTTTACATATCTTTACATATAATGAAAATATTTAATATTTTGGTTATATATATATGAATAAAATGAAAATGTCTTTTGTTTTTTCTCACATCACGTGAAAATTAGTGAACGTATTGACATTGGAATATGACCATTCAATGCCGAATGATTTGTAGATGGTTATAGGCTATTTATTTTTAATAGTAATTTCATAGATCCTTTATAATTTTATTTCTAATTAACTATTATAAACATTTTCATTTGGTCACTTATGCGGTTGCTATAGTAACGGTTGCTATAGAGACATTTGCGGTTGTGGTGGCTCTAAAGGAATATTTCAATCAAACTTCAAGTCTAATTTTATATAATAATATAAACTGATAGTTACTTTATATTTGTAATCTGTAATGAGCTAATACTTAAAATGAACTAAACCTAACTTAACGAAATAACAAAGCAATGCAAATCTATACTTTTTTAAACACCGTGTTTATATCTTAAATCTTATATGTATATCTACCTTAATTAAAATTAACTTATAGGTTTTATTTAGAGGTTATTGTGATCCATTTCAAACACTTTTCTGTAAAGCCTTACAAAATTTTTCTATTTCTTTTATCAGTATTTTTATATTCATAAGAAAACACGACTAACTAAAATATTTCGTTCTTATCATAAAGGGAAAAGGGATAATTTTATACCGTTACAACTAGTATCGGGAACATATTACTAAATACTTTAAGTATATTCTAATACTAGGTTTATACTTGTTGTAGGTCTCTGTTGTCGGAGACCGTCTAGGTACGTACCGCAGCTTCTATTTCTGCTGCCAAACAGTAGCCTGCAAACTTCACTGTATTTGAGTTGTAGTTAATAAAATTACTGAGATAAAGAGACTTAACATCTTATCTCAATACAACCAGCACAATGCGATGCTGTGTATACCATTATAACTAACACCACGCTATTATAGATAGCATCAGGCGAACGTCTCGCTCGTCTCATCGCATCGTGGAATAATTACAAAAAAGGCCATGTTAAGTAAATTGGATAACAGGTAAGTCATATTTTAAAGCAAATATAACTTGACATATAGGGCTTAGACTTTTACCGCAAACCTGTAGCTAACGGACAAGGTTTATATTGGGTTAGTTAACGACAACTTTCTTAAGTTTTGCCTCGGCTATCAGAAATAAAACTTATATACAAAACCCGTTATCAAGCGTAACACTTGTTGTTAAGTTCCATATTTTATATGGGAACTATTTTTAAGAATGTGTTGTGTGATAAAATTGGTTTTTAACAATTTACTTCTTGAATTTATTAATATTATTTATTTTTGTTTTATTATAAAAACTAGCTAATACTTGTTATAACATCCATACACGGAGTAATATGGCGAAGTCATGCCGTTCGCGTGGTCTTTTATATATATACATTAATCAACAAATACCACACTAATACTATTCTCATATCACTATCCTCATGAACATTGATAATATTCTTCCTAACTCGTGTTTCTCGAACCACAACTCTCCGCCGAATGATCGCCCCCATTGCTCTCCCGCCAAGTAATATCGATCCCTCTTACCGGAAATCCATTCCTCTACTTCATCATCATTATGAGCCCTTGTTTATTCACTGCTGGATATAGGCCTTCCCCAATGTCTTCCACCAAATGCGATCCTCAGCTTCTCGCATCTACCCTCTTCCGACCGGCCTGATGATGTCGTCGGTTCATCTGGATGGAGGGTGTCCTATACTTCCGTGACTTGTACGCGGCTTCCATTCCAAGATTTTCTGCTCCATCGGCCGTCACTGCCACTTCAGCTTGCAGATTTTGAGAGCAACGGCGACAACTTTAGTTCTCCGTCGGATTTCTTCGTTCCGGACTTTGTCCCTTAGAGAAATGCCCGATGGTCAGGTGCCATGTCTCTGTGCCGTAAGTAAAAGGGGAGGACAATTGAGGATAATTCAGGTAGACTTATAATTAAACGAATATTTTATTTAATAATTGTTAAAATTATTACACACTTATACAAGTGTATAATATATACACACACTACGCGGAGTATGTATTTGTATGAGCGTAACAATCTCTAACGGGCTAGTTCTACATGAACAAAACAGAACATAATTATTTCACCAAGAAAAATATACCATAATAATAGTATTAATTAATACTATGACTGATTATCATTGATATTATTTATACCAATGATTTATTTACTATTAAGGTGTAAGACACAATCTGATTATCATTCCGTGTATATTTTAATTTCGTATTTATTAAAGATAACGAATAACAACAATGTTTCTTGTTCCGGTATTAAATATTACATGAAAGATATAACAGAGAACTTCAAAGTAATTGTGATATATTACTCTAGTAATTATTACAAAGGAATCACGAGCTATCAATAAAGCAATTTCTATAACTCGGTTTAGACAATAGATTAGCATATGGAGTTATATATAAGAGATTATTATGTGTGACAAATTCATTATAGCACTTGAAGCTTTATGTCAAGAAAAACGGTCTATAGTAAATCATCATCATCATCATCAGCCGATAGATTTCCACATAAGTCCCTTCCAAAGATCTCATCGATCGGTCACTGTAGTAATTCATATGAAAAAAATTGACAAATTTTGTTCATAGCCAAAGTTTCCAATCCAATGGTTTCAGTCGGATTGCTGTGAGTCATTGGAAAGTGTAACATTTGAACGTTAATAGAACTATTGTAATAATAGCTGATGTAGAGTGTCGCCTTGACAACATTAGGTACTCAGATATCTGCAAAGACAAAATCTCCGGTCTGATAAAACGCGAAATATTTTATTCGTAGAAAATTTTTGATACAAATAAAACTTACACACAGTTTACTCAAATCGAGTCAAAGTATAAATACCTGCGGAACAAAATAAGTGTTGTTAATAATAATCATTAATTCTATCACAAATCTATTTCTTCTAAAAACCTATTAAGATCACATGATGAGATGGTTATAGTCTCTAAAAGAGCTATATCGGTCGAGATTTATTTTTATACAATGAAGTGACGCTACGAGCAGGACGTCACCTGATGGCAAGTGATACGCCCGTCCATAACTAGTGAGCATGATATACACTACACCACATTGTGCTTGTTGTCTGGGATATAAGATGTTAAATCTTGTTACCCTAGTAACTTCAATAGCTAGGACTCCTATCAATACGGAACACAGCAATATTTGCACAATATGTTTGGCGGCAGAAATGTACCAACCTACACTTTCTCCAGCATCGAAGACCTAACACCAGTAAATTTATTGGTATTTATTTTTTTACTGGTGGTAGATACACACATATATACGTAGAGTAAACTTTAGTATTATTGTTTTACTTGCATTGTGGTTTAAACAGTACCGTTGCAATTCTCTTTTAAAACGATCCAGTTCAATTTATACTTTATGATAATGGTTACTCTATTTGTTGTCAGTTATAAAAGAAAAGTTATTAAAAGTAAAATAACGAAAATAAACTATGTACAGGTAAATTTAAATCTAAAAAAGTTTACAATCAGGAAAAACCCGGCGTCGGAGCGTCGAGAGAATAAACATAAGACGTTAATGAAATGCACAGTACGTTATATCAGCCTGTGAAGATTTCGATCTATTATTGATTCTAGATCCAAGAGTTACAGTTGAATCTTTCTTGCATCTTACTTATAAACATTTCTATAATATGCTGCTAAACAATAACGCGATGAATGGTGATTATGTTATTAATTTAAATTTCAAGGTCTTGCACTGATTTCTATTCATCATCGTTTTATTCAAGTAGCTGTACTGGATGCAGCGGCCACAACCCGGTTAATTGCATCAGCTCGCAGACTAAGCCTGGTTGAAGGAGGGTCTTGTCGCCTCGGCGGTGAGGTCTTATAGCGGTTCCTTCCCTCTAAATGCATACCTGTCTTATCCGGCAGAAACCAACCCATCGCAGATATGTAGCGAAGATAGCGTGCCTGGTGGGTAACAAAGCAATGTAGATGACTTGGACACAACATCCGAACTCCTCTCCGGTTGTATTGGTTTTCCGTTCCACTGGGCTAAGAAGAGTAAGGACGAGTGTGTGGCACATGCGTTTGCGCATACGTTTGTGCACTTCAATGGCATTGGACTGTTAGTTACTGGACTCCGATTTATCCTATTGTCGTCTTCAGCTGGACATAATTCATCCGAATTATTTCCTGATTTCTACTGATATATTAAAACAGATTATATTATTTAGCAAATTATACATAGTTTAATATAAACAAGTTCATATTCTTTTATGCTTGTAAATATGTCACCAATTAAGCATCACTTTTAAACGTATTTTCTACTACTATCGTTCTCTGATTGGTGAACATATATACTTTACAAATAAAATGATGTCATCTAATAAAAATCTCGTGACAATCGCATTTAATAAATTGCCATGTCTACAAATCAAGTTTTTCTATTATACAAGAAAGCGGTGAGTCGAATAGGACATTCACCCGATAGCAAGTAATATATATGTTAAGGTTATAAATACTGTACGATATTGTATTCTGTTTTTAAGATAAGATGTAGTCTTGTTTCCCCAGCAATAACATTAGCTACAGCATCTTTCAAATTGGAACATTGTAATATTTACACTACTGTTTGAAGGCATGAACACACGACTTAAAGTCATTGCACCTACAATGCAATACCGTGACATACTTCGTTAATAGTTTACTGTATTACAGTTACGAGCAATAAGCGAATGCTTGCATGATTTTATATAACATTTCAGAGAATAACAGAAATAAATACATAAACAACAGTCAGAAACGTACCTTGTACTATATATATGACACAAAATGGATTCGTCGTAATGTTCCTGCAACAACAGAGTGTTCATATTATCTGGAGCCGACAAACTGGTACTCAGTAATGATAGCACACTACTGTTTGGAGACTAAATTAGTTGTAGAACATATAAATACGGAACTATAAAAAAAGAATTTTTCTAAAATTGTAATCATATATCTAATTTTACAGTTTCCAAAGTTAAATATTGATATATACTATATTCGATTCACCGGTAATAGTTCTCTGGTATAAGACAACCGCTGTACATATTTATGATATCAAGAAATAGCCTAAAAATATTGCTGTTCCGCTTTGAAGAGCATTGTAGTCAGTATAAATTATGGAGGTTTCGTTACTTAACATCTTGTGTCTTAAGACGGCGAGCAATATGTCGTGTATATTATTCTAGTTAGCTTAAAGGTTACAAGCATAGTATCTCCATATATTACCATAGAGAGATGGAAAGGGATATTTTGTTGTTTGAGTCAATAGCTGCGGTAACTTCTTGATATAAATTTTTCTCACTTATTGTATTCACTTAATTACTTACCCCACCTCACGTTAATAAGGCTGTTCTTTTCAAAGCTTTAATATCAAGATATTGGTATTTAGTCAGGTCATTTTACTGAGTCCATAAATGTTAATGACATTTTGAGATTTTTTATCTGTCGCCGATTTACATTTAACCATATTGATGAACTATATTCGACTTTGATAAATTTCCTTTTCCATGTCATGCATTTGTCGAACATAATATGCGTGTATTGTAAATTTAATGCAACATTTATATATATTTATTGTTATTACTCTTTTGAGGTGTCTCCTCTTACAGAATGATTGTGGTCAGAGAATTTGACTCCTGTCTCTGTTGATTTCGCTATCGCAATGCACATTCTGTCATAGGAATCTAGATAGAAAACTGTCTAAGCAAGAGAGAGAGATATATTTATCAATTCGGATCTGCCTAAAATTTCTTCATCAATTGATAGTAATATCTATTGTTTAAGGTGTTCAAAGAGTCGATTGATTCTTATATTCATGTATTTATTAATATAAAACACAAAAACCGAGAGACGATGGCGTCAGTAACTGAAGTTTAGAGACGTAAGGATGAATAAGATGTTAACTGTGCGGCGAATTTTATGAAACTTAAAAATGTAAACACATTAACCGCGCTAAAGTTCATTATAAAGGTATAGGTCTATAATGGTAATACAACGTGTGATACAACCATACAGTCGACCTCAATATTCCAATCACGTCGACCCCAATCCATTCGACAAGTTAACAATTAAGTAACCCACAGTTATTTAGTGTGCTAACACGACCGACTCCAATTCTAACGAGCTCCTTGAACGACCCTATATATATATATATATATATATATATATATATATATAACGTATTAAAGTTGTTAGTTTATATTAAAAGCAAACCATTATGTTGTAGACTAAGTGAACATTTTAAACGAATGATCAGATTAAGCTATTTAACTTTTGTTGCTTGATGCCGTCTAGATACGTACCATCACAGCTATTATATCAGCCGTAAAACAACAGTATGCAAATTTTACTATATTTATGATTTGTAACTAGTCAAATTACTTGGGTAACGAGAATTGACATCTACTATATCTCAAAGTGACGAATACAATGTGATGCTATCTCTGTTATCTTAACTCTTGCCACACGGGTGCAGATGTATCACTTTCCAACAGATAAATATTTCGCTATCGCTTCTTCGAATATAAAAACCATTACTAAGCTGTGCATCAAATAAAAAAAACTTATGACATGTGGAATATTATAATTGACGTCACAGACAATATAACATAACCTGCACGATTCACATTAGGACCTTAGATACAAACCTATCCAAAAAGGTCGAAATGGTTTACTGAAAATGGTACACAATCAACAATAGCAGATGTTCATCAGGACCTTAAAAAATTCTGATAATTGTGAAGAGACTAACATTGAATTAAAAAAAATTATAATAACGCTCGATATATTCGTCCTTGCTTACCTTTTCCGGTCGAACGATCGAACAGACCGATAAAAGGAAGGTAATGCCGAAAATTAATGACTTACATGAAGGTAGTGGTGGTGAGGGTTATGACCTATTAATAGAAAAACTCAAACAATTTTTTTTTCGACGAAGTGACGATACGAGCAAGACGTTCACGTGATAATTAATACGATGGTATAATCTGCGCAACATCGTACTCGTTGTCTTAAGATATAAGGTGTTAAGTCTCCTACAGCCATAATAATTACATTCCAATAATCTTGGCACATTACACTACGCATAAATAGGTACTAGGGTACCTAAAGGGTCTCCGGCAACAGAGAATACCACCAGCACATGCGTTATAACATTTTCTAATACATTTATATATATATGAAATCACTTACATATTTTACATAACCCATAGTCCAAAGGTCAATGAGGCGATAAACCCAAAAAGTTTATCAGTAACGGATATCACTGGAAAATAGTTTCCTTACGACTATTACTGTTCCAATTCCTAACTTAAAAGGGTGGTTAAGACCGTATCTACCCTCGCCATGACCCGTATTTTCGTGTATTAATTGTTTGATAGCCAAAAGAAATGTTTCTTTGATAGGCACGCGATGTAAGTTCTACTCGCAAGGACCCACTTCTCTCATTTAATTAATAATTGATAAACAGGTCTAACATTCTAGGTTATGTGAATTCTATAGTTTATTTGGTTTTGATACTAAAAATAATATTACAATTAAAAATAATGGGAATATTGCGCAAGTAATATTATTTTTTAAATCACAAGATGAAAAGTAACAATTCCATAATACGATTTTTTGACTCTTTCATAGGAATGATATATGAGTTGATCACTAAAGCGTCTGTTACAGAGTCAGGCAGGTGGTATCTGGATCTGAGTAGGCTAGTTAAACTAGCTGGATGATGATGAACGAGATCTTAAAATTGTTGGCGTCCAAAGCTTGAAACCAAAAACCCAATATAAAATGGAGTGGAGAAATTTATTGGACAAAGCTCATGTTCAGCCGCGGCTGTAGAACCTTGAATGATGATCTTCTTAAAGTGCCTCTCCAAGTAGTGAAGGTTGGCTATCAGCGTGGTACAGATCAAATGATGATGATCGTATAAAATTCAAAAATGTTTAATGTAGAAAAATTTTTTTTTATGGAATATTTTATAAGACACCTACGTACAGGAATCGACGTCAATCGGTTAAGGTCATGTTGATGATGAAGAAGGAAAAATGAGAAAAAAATATTTTTCACTCCTTCTTTATTCACTTTGACGTTTTTATTTTCCTTTATTGTGAAATTACTTTTAAAAATATTTGGTGGAAGAGGAAAAATCCCTCCTTTTTAAAGAGTAGTATGGGAAGTTGCCTTTCTATATGTACGTGTGTATGTACTGACATACTTCCGCTAACGTACTAAAAAAAAATATTAAAATAAAACGAATGTATTACTTTTGTAGTTCCTAAAGCTACTGTGTAGCTGCACTAGTAGCTGTGTGGAACTGAAGTTGGCCTATGTCCAGCTGTAAACGTTTCTTGACCAATGTCATAAAATAAATAATCAAAATTAAATATAGTCCTGCAGTGGATTTATGTACTGCAACCTACTGTACAATAATATTTATACACAATATGTACGATACATGAAATACATATGAAATATTAATAAAGTGCGAAATTAACATAACTGAATTTATTAAGTTGGTCAGTTCGTACTTAAATTTGGAACCATGTATTCAAGGTATCTAAGTAATAAACCTTGGGCATATGAGCAATGCCGAAGGTGCTTAACAGCACTGATATTTAGCAATGAATAGTTAAAAATTCTCATTTAAAATGCTAATTCATATCCATTATAATAAATAAACGACATTATATAAACGTTAAAATAATTGAGAAAATGCAATGACCGTGAATCCTGTTCTACATACATACATATCCTTTTCATGTTTTTTTTATATTTTCAATACCGTTAAGGTTTAATATTATTTCGGTACATGTGTTTCTCTTATTGTCGTCAAATTTATAACATCCGTTCAACGTAAACTAGTATTTTAAAATGAATGTGAAAGAAACTAATTTCAAAGGCTTTAAAATGTCCTATTTCAAACTCAATAAAACCATTATTTAACATGCTAATATTTCGTGCAGTAAATTGAATTATTCATAAATGAAATGTATATTCAATACAATTGTTTCCTCATACACTACATCGTAAACTTGTTGATAATTGAACAGGTAACGTACTAATAATACAGATTAAAAAAAAAGCATAATGTCTTCAGATCGGAATTTGGTAATTAACACTTAATGTACCCTTGCAACATAACGAACCATAAAAAATACCTTGCAACGCTCGGGTTAACTTCTGCTATTGTATAATTCGCGTACAAGGCTTTTACCACATGTATTCGTTCGTGCAATTCTAAACTATGGCAAATAATAAATATTCGGAGTTAAATTACACAAAAAAAGGAAAAAAAAATCGTACTAAATATCGATATATAATCCCGTGTATTTATAATTTATTTTTGCAAAGTAAATAATAAAATACTATTTTAATAAACAAAAATCTCTTCTATATCTCCCAAACAAAACTTAGTTTGTCAAGGGACAAAAAAAAAAAAAAACAATTGTTTGTAAAGTGTTAGCCGTTCGCAACATACACAACCCCGTGTTAGTAATTCGAGATAATTCTCAAATAGCGGATTCGAACCAGTTATATTAGATTTACAAGCAGAAGGGGAAGAAGGGGAAGGAACAAAATCATTAATACTAAATTAATTTAAACTTATATATACTAATAAAAGAAAAGCCCCAGGTCATCCCCGTCCGGCAGAGTGCCGAGCAAACTAATGGCATTGCTGAGCCGGATGGCGAGGTTTATTCTTTGTGCCATGTAGTTGCCGGCTCTGGGGTCTCGGGTGGTTTCCGTTACTTTTTGGAAATAACGCTAAAAAGTTTAGCGCACCCAGACCCCAAGACCCTAAAGTTGCTACGCCAAACGGTTCAAATATAAAATTCCCGTTAAGGCATTCATACTGGCCCCGCCTGAGGTTCTTCGCGTGGTTTGCGGCTGCACCAGCAATACTCGAAGTAAATTAATTAATGCTTAGCCAGACTACATTAATTTACACCCGTAAGAGAAAAAACAACCCGTTCGAGTAGTAATCGTCATCCTCTAAATAGAAGTCTAATGTTGTACTTCCGCCGCAACTCTAGGACCTTGCTGCCTCATCAGTCATAAGGCCAGCGATTGAGTACTAAAATTGAAACACTAGAAACAGAAGTACAAACAAAGAAACATGACGCACTATAAAGTAATGATTAAGTATTCAGCGGCGACACCCACCGCGACCTCAAGTCTGTCCGTTCACTTGTACCCATGATCCAACTTCCTTGTAACTTAAGAACTAGGTTTAGCTTTTAGCGTTTTATTTGAATGATTTACAATTTTATTTATTAAAACTTATTATTTAAATATATATTTTTTAATGCCACTAGTCAACTAAATATTTAAGTATATACCATCGTAATCCTAAATTCTTTAGAAGATAACATCTACTACTTATTAATAGGGAATACCGAATTTACTAGTGCTTTTAATACTATCAATATTGACTTTATTATTCTGCTATTATCCATAATTAATTACTATAATTTTACTTTCATTTATTGGAACTGTTTCCGTAGCCACATTATAAATGATCTGGATTGAAGTTGGAACTACAATTTAATACCTGATAATTTTAGTAACGGCGTACCAAAAGAAATTTGTACTATATCAATAATGATTTATTTAATTGATATAAAATATTACATCCTTTTTGAATTAGCTAGATACAATTTAAGAAGACTATAAGGTGTGGGTATAAAATTAATGAAGCATTAATTTATTATATTTTTTCCTACTTTTTCATCTCTGGTATCAGTAATATGTAAACCCCAATGAAATCGTGATAATATATATCTTTGGAATGTGATTAATAACCTCACTGTAATGTTCCGGAACTCTTAATGCTCCGTAGAAGGTTATCTAATATATGTTTCTCCGGAAAGTATGTCACAAGTATAGCAATTTGATACAGCGATTAATTAGTTTCTAAGTCAGTTGTATTTTGACGAAATATTTTAAAAGTGATATTTGTTAAAGAAAATAACGTTTTATATTTCATTCATTACAGGCAGAGTGAAGTATGTTGCCAAGGAAAAAAAACATGAAAGAATTCGTGGTGGTGATGCTTCTCTTCGTCCAATACTCGGAACAGTACGGCTCTGGAGCGCCTCCTATGGTAAGATAGCTTCTTATTTATCCCTAGATATCAGAAAATGAAAAAGAAAAGGAATTCAATAAGCCACGTAATCTAGTTTTTATGAATCATGGTCGAATTCAGATTATCTGTTAGCTTCTTATTTTATACGAACTTAAGAAAAAATTACAAAATAAAATGCCTATCCACTTGCAGGCGTGCTTGGACCAGACGCCGCGTCACTCGGGGATATCAGCTCAAACTTCAGTACCACCATACTCTGTAACCACCTCATCATCACAAGTGCATCAAGGTGGTGTCCTTAACGTTACTATCGGAAGCCCTTTCGGAGCCCCTGTGCCTATCGGAGGATTCATATTACAGGCCAGACAGGTTCAAGTAAGTGACGAAAGTAAGCTCTTATTCAGCTTTATTTCATTTCTTTTTTACAAAGAAATTTTGACCTAGACATTTATTTATAATCCAGTACCCTTATATATGGGTGATATAGTAACATTGAAGATATATAAGTTGTACTTTATGTAAAATTGAGGTAGTAGATATCGTGTATCATTATTAACAAAGCTATGAGTTGTTAGTGGAAATATTAAAATATTAGTAATGTTGAAAAATTGATAAACTTCGTGAATAATGTGATGAATCATTACTTCAAAAATGACACAGAATTAATAATACTATAAATGAGGAAGTATTACTAACTCGCTTGTTAAATATTAGACATATAGTTTAATTTGATTTGACAGATAAGTTATCGATATGCGATCAGTCAACATCCGCCCTGTCCAAACATTCATTTGGGAATGGCATGATTAGATTATAATGGGAGCAGTATAATTTTACTTCATTTAACATGAGAAATAAAAGCTAATATAACATTTACTAGACACTGAACATATATATTTTCTCACATATATATCTATGGAGGAACGCAATAAAATAAAAATGCATGAGAAAGTTTAGTTATTGATTAGAAAAAATGGTGATGATTTGAATAAACATGGGATACCAGCTGTTACCTGCTCGCTTTGCTGACCCCTTTCATCTCCTCAACTCTCTTTAGGGAAAGAATTTAATAAAATTTATTCTTAGTTGACCTCTAATCGCCAAAAGCTTTATCTACCGAATTTTTGAGTGGTTACATCTAATAATTTCGGAGATCTCGTGATGAGTCGATGAATCTCTGGATTTCTCCAATATATGTGTATATATTGATAAATAGTAATCAAGAAAATGTAATAAAATATGCAATGAAAAATTTTTGACCAAAATCACATGTAGCTTTTTCAGATGATTACTATAAGAGAATACTTATGGTTGCTGTTAGTCATTGTACGAAATAAAAAAAATAATGTTTTAGAATCCAGACACAATCGAGGGCATATTCGTGGGAGTCCCCAATCCAGCAATGACCCAAATAATCAGTTGCCGTGGCAACAATGACTCCGTCACTCATACGTCACCAGAGGATAAACCCGCGCTCACCTTCCAATGGAAAGCTCCTGATGATTTCTTAGGAGGAATATTCTTCAGGTAAAAATAAAATCTACTTCCAAATATTTACGACAAGGAGTATATAAATTAACAATGCTGTCGAAACAAATACAGAGAATGAAAGTGTTCCAGTAATTGTGACCAAAAGCGGAAGGAATCATGATTTGTACTGGTAATAGTCCACTATAATAATTTAGTTACTTTAACAGATGAAAGGTGAAAAAAATAATAACGATAAAGTATTTATAAACTTTCACTTAAAAACTTTACTCGCCAAATTATCCAAAACATCATCGTCGTTTTTTTATAAATCGCACTTTGTTTTTAGGTCAACAGTTGCACAAGGCTATGCAACATTCTGGAAGAACGTCGAATCCCCTGTGGTTGAGGTGGTGACCCCGGACACTGTGATTACCACCACTGAACCTATGTCAACAACGCCAAAATCCGCACGAGGCCCGCCCACAATTATGGAGCCAAAGGTACGTCACTTGATTATATTTTTAACTGCCTTATATAATTTTTTATCGATAATAAAAAAAAATTAAATTATAAAAGACATTATCAATAGTTTATTTATAATTGTACTTAGTATTCTGGGAGACCTTATTTCACCATCTTCGGTCTCATTGACACACGATATAATAAGGAATTGAGGTCAAATATTATAATATTGTAGAAACAAAGAGTATTAAGAGACAGTTTAACGAAAATTGTTTCTCTAATAGACGCGAGTTACGACTTTTAACGAGTTTGAGCTTCCGGTAAAGGCAAAACATCGTGAAAAAGCTGGCATATTCCGAAAACAATATTTTTCGTG
Organism: Ornithoptera alexandrae; assembly: GCA_029030555.1. NCBI lineage: Eukaryota > Metazoa > Arthropoda > Insecta > Lepidoptera > Papilionidae > Ornithoptera > Ornithoptera alexandrae. The sequence continues at coordinate 2,061,704 of JARDVY010000296.1, read as the reverse complement.
TACATGTTCGAGTAACATCCGCCAACCCGCACTTGGGCTATAGGTGGTAGATATAAGCAGTAGGAATAATTAGAGAGCTGTTTATTTATAATAATTTTAATGTTCCTATTGTTGTACTTATAAGTATTTTTACATTTCCAGCAACAAACAACAACGGCCAAACCGGATGTAATTTACCAAGGTTGCGCCGACACTAAACTTTGCTTTGGCGTTCCACAAAACTGCATACCGAAAGGCGATTGCAAAGCTATCGTAGCTGTTTTCGTAGCTGGCGACACTTATACATTCGAAATACAGGGCACAGATAACCCTAAATATATAGCAGCCGGTTTGAGCACAGATAATAAGATGGGCGACGACAGCGCCATGGAATGTGTAAGAAACGACAATGGACGAGTATCCCTCTTCACTTCCTGGACTTATCCTAAAACGGAGCCTTACGTGAAACGCTCTGACTCACCACAAGATATAGTGCAGTTGCTCGAATCTTCGATAATCGATGGAAAGTTATATTGTAAGTTCAGACGCGACGCTGTCTCCGTTGTGATGGGTCAGACCTTCGATTTGCCGAATCAGAAGTATAATTTGATGGTCGTTTCTGGGGACAGCATGAAAGGTTAGTATTTTATAATTTTGTTTCACTTAGCGACGGTAACTCTAGGACTTGAAAGAAAAGTCCTGCATGTTAAAAAAAAGGCAGTAAGACCGTAAATGGTAAAACTCGTCGCAGCTCTGATCCAGAATATTATGACTTTTATATCTTAGCAGAAACAGAGGAATGCTATTTAATACTTATAACGGCAGATTTTCAATATGAGCCTTATCAACGGTCAATTTCCTCTACTTGTTGCTCTTTAATCTAAGTAAGGATCTTCGTGTTACAAGTTAAAGGGCTCAGCAGTAGCGCTAGAGGCAATTTTCCTTCTTCTCCATAGAATATTAGACCGATGTATATTCCATGAAGTACCAATAATTATTATTAACTAAAATTTTCTTTTATTGCGGAACCTAACAGAAGCCTTGTCATTTTGTTTCTTTATCATATTTCATCGTTACTAATAGAAAGAAACCAACTGTTGAATATAAGCTTCTATGGAGGACCTTCACACCAATCTGATTTGTGCTTCCAGCAGTCTGGTGAATCTTGTGGGTGAAATCTAGATATGAGCTATTTAACAATACGAAATATTTTCAGATCCGGACCATGTAGGTTTCCATTCGCTAGCATATGAGTCTACCGGAGAACCGTTATCCCTGGCGACGGTTGGGACTGCCGCTGGTGCCTCTAAGTTACTGCTAAAGTTGCACGGGAGTTTCATGTTACTCGCTTGGCTTGGCAGCGCATCAATTGGCATACTTCTGGCAAGGTGTGTTTTTGTGACTACATCATTACTTTAAAGTTTTTTTAAATATTCTTATGATATTAATAATTAATTGCTATTTAATTACAGATATTTCAGACAGACATGGGTGGGAAAACAATTAGGAGGCAAGGACATCTGGTTTGCAGTAAGTAATAAAATATTTTTTTTTTAATAATTCAACTGCTGATGAGAAAATACATGCGTAAACTAAAATGGTCCAAGATCGCCTGTTCTCATAGTCGTGTGTCATCCGCCAATCTACACTTGGGCCAGCTTGGTTGATAAATGGGCTTGACTATCTCCTTGTGGGAGAAGATCCCACTAATAGGAATATTAAATAAAACATTTATTAACCTCTAATGTTATAATGAACATTAGTAAATACTAAGTAAGGTATTCCTGTATTCGTAGTTTAGTTTTTTTTTATTTTAATTTTTGGACTTTTAATTAACAATTATGACAGTCCTTAGTACCATAAATAAATTCCATTCCAAAATTTTATTGTCCCCAAGACTTAATTAAATTTTTAGAAAAATTGAACAGTGCTCTGCTCACAGAATCCTGTGATATGGACTGATGTCTAATTTATTTCTTATTTTATCTTCCTGCTCCCTTTCCGGACACGTTCCTGTAATATATGATGCAGCTCTTCAATTTTGTTACACATTACGTTATTTAGTTAAAAGAACGAAGTATTGTTCATTGTAGAATTCATCAAAGGATAACATTTTTTTACTACAATTGACTAAAATAGCCTCCTTTTTAAATTATGTTAATTGACGATGCTAACGTGGATGTTGAACCGCACTTGCTCATAATACTCTGACCCTATGGCGGCAGATTTTCAATAATACTAGATAGCGATAGTTAGTTGGAGACAGTACCTAACTCGTTATGCTTTGTTTTTAAAAAAGAAATATATAAATATATTATTGTTACCAGTACCACAGGATCCTCATGGCAATCACTTGGCTCCTCACTATTATCGGTTTCATCATCATCCTAGTGGAAGTAGGCGGCTGGTCAACAACTGGAGACAATCCCCACGCGATCACTGGAATAGTTACTGTCATCCTTTGCTTCATACAGCCTATTGGTGAGATATAATTATTGCTTCTTTTTATCACATTCGAATCATCTACGGTTGAAAACCAAGGTACAAGCTTTTAAAGTAATGGTCACTTATCAAAGTTGTTTTTGGAATTATTGGTGTGATCCTTAAGGGTATGTACAGGTTATCTGGTGGAAAATATCTCGAAAGCTACTTAGGTGGTTCATCATTTTGTTAATCGACCGATTAACAGTGTGCAAACAGTATATAGTCCAAACATTGGCGCTGCAACTATTAAAGTTGAAAGCCATAGAAAATATCTTATTTCTGTTGCAGAACAATAGTGTGCAAACATTACTGTGTCAAGTTTGACGGGTGTTGTGGTTTGTGAAACATCTGGAGAAAAGAGTTTTAACATCTTATGGTGGCGCTGTAATAGTGTACATCACCCTTAATAGCGCGACATTGTTATGGGTTTGTTACTAAAAATTGGACTTTTAAAAAAAAATATTTCTTTGTTCAGGAGCATACTTCAGACCGCATCCCGGTACTAAGAAGCGGCCGATCTTTAACTGGCTGCATTGGTTCTTCGGGAACGCCGCGCACATTCTCGGCAGTAATTGTTTTTTTTTAATATTATTATTATGGGGGTGTGTGTAAGGGGTCACGCACAACAGCTGACGGGACCTAAGCCAATCTTACTTGCTCGTGGTGCACCCTGCTAATCAACAAATGAGGCTCTGGCACCCAACAACTCGTATTGTGCCAGCGTGGTGGTAAATGGCCTAAATCCTCCCATATGAACTCCTACAAACGTAGAGATCTTTGGTGGAGACCTATGTCCAGCAGTGGACGTCTATTGGCTGATGATGGTAGTGATTGTTATTATCCAGTATATTAATCCTTTAGGAGTCGAGGACTAAATCACCAATTCATACAATTGAAAACTGCATAAAATTCTATATTTTTTTAATCTAACAAACAAAGCACTGTATATGTTCAGAGGATAAAAAATGGTGTATTATAGTATATTTATTTATCACTAAAGTCGTAATATACCTGTCCTCTAGAGCTTATCTCTACAAGTCCCATAGAAGCACGGGTTCGATCCTCACAGAGCTTGATCATCTAGTGAAGGAAAAACGTCGAGGAAAAATCGACTTGCTTCCATGATAACAGTTTTCATATACAAGTTCAATGGCCTCGACTGTCTACTTATGATAGAAGACACCAACTCCCAGCAGTGAGAACATTAATAGGGTTACTAATTTACGATTTATCTATTTTCAGTTGTCACTATTTTCCTGGCGGTTTATCTACAGAAAGCAGAGTTGCCAATTTGGAGCGTTTACATCCTGGCAGCGTACGTCGCCTTCCACGTCATCATGCACATCATTTTATCTGTGAGTAGTAGATATATAACTAAGCACTGCTTCGCTTACATAGCGCTTAGTAGAAAGCATTATCTAGTTAGTTATTAATTATAAACAAAAGTACCAAATTTTGTGTATTGTACTGCAATACTTAGCCACGATTTCACATGGCGTTAAGTGACAAATAGACCGTGGATAGTGAAAGGTACAAGCCCAGAATACTTCGGTTCTCCTGTATTGACAGCTGGAAAACAGTGATGCTGTAATGGCTGCAGATTTACAATACCACCAATGAAACTCTATATCAAATGACTCAAGAATAGAACCCCGAACCTCTGTGTTAGAAGGCAAGTGTTTAGCTACATTCACTACCACCGACACAGTAAAATCAAATATGGACAGTTTCTACCGTTAATATTTTACAAGAATTCCTTATAAACGAAAAAACTATCTCAATGTCTATAAAAAAAGTATTGAGTCACATTTAATTTTCTATCGTTTCATTTTTGATAGACTTAACACTGAAGTCTATTCTCTACGTGGTTGTATTACGAGTAATATAACTAATTTTATGAGTTGTTACCACTTAATATATTTTCTCACCAGTTAACGGTGTGCGTGTCTGAGGGTCGTATAAGCAACGGTCGCGTCAACTCTTTCCCCTTGAAGGATATGATGGGACAGCCAAGACAGTTGTCTCACGTGGATCGCAGCACCGACGCTCCGGTAAGTATTTAACCATTATGTTTATTCTATATGCTTTGTTGTTAATAATTTTAATATACATTACAAAGAATAATCTTAATGTACATAGATATTTATTATGATCACAGCTTCGCATGTAGTGCTTACTTTTATTATCAAGCTCAACAGATCATTGTTGGGATGCAGCTTTCTCAATAATAACGCAACTTAGCCCATTGCTAAATGTTGACATCTATCCCACGAAATCGCCACATCTTAAATAGAATAAAAATTGATTTAATTGAATAATATCCTCTTTTCTTATAATAATCATATATTTTTAAATACTAAATTGATTGCATTGTGTTAAAATAAAAGAGTGAGCATTTTTTCACAAATATTTATTATAAAAATATTCATAAAAAAAAAATTTTAATCGAAATTCTTTCTTCCACAGTTCTCGAACTTCAGAAGACACATGCTGAGCATCTACGTACCAATCGTGCTTATATTGGTTGTCGTTATGATTTGTCTGGTCGCGTTAGCTCCGATTTCGGAAACATACAACAGCATCACTGGCGTCTGAACGTAACAGCAACTTAACGGCAAATTGACAAAAAATTGTAATCGACATTAAATTGCACAACCTTATCCTTACGTTCATCGGTTTGCAACGTTTTATTCCTAACCTAACACCTTACCTCATCAACTTACATTACAATACTATATTACAACATGGCGTCGTCACTATTTTATCATCTATGCGTAAATCCCTATAGTATTATATAGTAGCATACTATTATACAGACGTATAAAAATAGTAGATCTAACATGTTAAGAAACAAGCGTGCCAAAACCTCACACATGCTTAATTCACGCACACATACAATTCAATGTTAAACAAAGTAATAATAACAACCTTTAATTGGAATAAAAGGGATAAAGATATTGAATTATTCCTATTCATGTATTTGTGAATTTGTGTTAGGTCTGTGTCTCTTTATACGTCTGTGTACTGTTAACAGCGTATTAAGAAATAATTTGATTATATTGTGTATATATACATAATATAAAATAACGATTTTTTTCGTAAAAAACAATATAAGAAACAGTCTTCATAGCACATGAAAATTGATACATTTGTCCTTCTTTTAACACTTGTGTCCAGCAATGGGCATCTAACAGTTGACGATGATTATTAATGTGATGATGAATGCCAAGCTTTTAATTGAAAAGTTTAATAAACACAGTGCACATTTATATACACTTTTTTTTTAAGTAATATAATAAAAACTGGTGTTATGTGTTACGTACTATGTCTATTAATATATTTTTTTTTAAATTCAATGTAATTATTTTAAAACAGCCAAAGAGAATGTAATCGCTGTCATTGATTTTTTTTTATTTTTGATATTGTTTACAAAAATCAACACAGTTTTTAATATTAGATCTTATATAAATGATCAAATGTTTTAAAAAATGAGGCGTATCATATATGATGTATAAATGAAATATGTAAATTAAGCCGTGACAGACAACCTTATACGTTTGTCTCGAAAAGACGCGGATTCTGTTCCCACTGAACTTCAACTTCTGGTGATGGAAAACATGTGACGAATCTACATGCTTTCAGAACAACTATCGTGGACTTATCTACATTTGGCATGCGAAGTAGATAATCTTACCTCTCTCCTTAAGGAATGAAGACTTCGGATCCCATCAGTGGGAATGTCAAGTGCTGTTTATGTTTTATTTTTTTCGCTTTTTTTGTTTATTGTATATATTAGAATAAATGTTGAACTTTTGATCTTAATCTCACATTTCATTACTTTTATTGATGACCACTCAATCCTTAATACATATCATGTCCCATATTTAACTGCGTGACGCGATTTTTTAGCTTTTGCATCTTAACACCCTTAGATGTTTTGTCTCTTAATATTGTGAAATTAAGGTCAAAAGGTTACTTAATTTAGTAGATAAAAAAAGCATATTTCTAACAAATTAATATTTTTCTTTTCATTCCAAATCAAAGCAATCGTTTCGTAGGTATATGCGTTTTATTTATTACTGTTAACATTTTACTCGAGAACTATTTTTAAGCAGTATTTTGTTAGAATATGTTAATTTAAGCTTTTGAATACTTTTTAAAACTTTTACAGTACTTATAAATATGAACAAAAAAACACAGGAGCTATTAGAAGTATATATTTTATTATAATACAATACTAATATAAATAAGTTATGGTACTTATGTTTACAATGACAAATTTACATATGAATTGTAAAAAAAAGAAATAAAAAAAATGATAATTACTTTCTCTTTAATTAGAACATCCTCATCATCCTGCATATGCAATTTAAAAAAAAATTATCTCAATTGTTTAATAATAAACAATGTTATAAACATATATCATGGCCACATAACTACCAATTGATAAAATCCATTATTTATTTATTTAACTTTATACACGTCGTGTAAGGGCGGACTTAATGCCATTGGCATTATCTTCCAGTCTACCTTAGGTAATACAGAGACGATGAGGTAGGTGCATCAAATAATACAATATAATATATAATACACGAATATATATATAAATATATACTTACATACATACATAAACGTATATATAAATATATATATATAGACATACATGATATTAAATATTAAAAATTATTTCAAGGATGACTCAGTCCTAATGTCATTAAGGAAAATTTCCCGTACTTTCTGCTTAAAAGTACACCGATTAGTTACTGTTCTGATATTTAGAGGGAGTGCATTCCAGAGAAGAATAGACTGAATAGAAAAGGAAGTGTGGACAATATCAGAGGTGTAAGAAAGGCACAAAAGAAGCAGGATGTTAGAGGAGCGAAGATCTTTGTCGTGGTTAGTACTTAAATACTTAAAACAGGAAATAAGATAAGGAGGTGGTTTAGGGGAAGTCAAAATAGAAAATAGGGTGTTGAGAGCACACAAGCTTCGCCGCAGACGGATGAGTAACCACTTTAACTGTGAACGAAACGTAGATACATGATCATACTTACGAAGTTTGAAAATGAATCGAATGCAGTTATTTGAAATACGGTCATACTTATTAAGAAGGTCTGCATTCAGGTCAAAATAGCACACATCAGCATAGTCGATGACAAGAAGAATTAAAGTTTTTACAATCACTGTCTTAGTTCTTGACGAAAGTTTTTCAAGCGGTAGACAGCCACTTGTTGCCAACTGAGTGTTGCGTCGATATGAAGATCAAGGTCTTTAACAGAGGGTGCCAATTCAATTATATTACCATCGTATATTATCGTTGTTATCTAGTTTACAGATAGTCCGATCGTTCCCCACTATTATAGCTTGACACTTGGAAGGGTTAACAGTTAGTCCAAACCTCTTAGACCAATACTTAATGTATTCTAGGTCTTTGTTAATCTTGCCTATCGCTACATCTGCACTATTCACACGAGCCTGTGCATACAACAGTAAATCATCGGCATATAGATAGTACGCGCATTGAAGACCACGGGTGATGAGATTAATGAAAACTGAAAACAGCAAAGGAGATAAAATACCGCCTTGAGGAACGCCAGCATTAAGGTTACACCAGGTTAACGAAGTCTCATTGATGCGAACCATTTGCTGGCGTCCTCGAAGATAGGTAGAGAACCAATCCACAACTGCGGAAGAGATCTTTGAATGATCAAGGATCTGAAGTAGTACACCGTGATCGATGGCATTAAACGCGTTGGAGGTTGATTAAAACAAGTACAGTGACGGTAGAGTTCTCTATGCCTGCCCCAATATCACCAGTAACTTTAAAGAGAGTCTTAACGGTAACGTGGCTTGGTCTATAACCAGATTGAAAGGGGCTTATTAGATTGTGATGGTACACAAAATGTGATAAAATTATATGCAGTAACCTGGAGAAACATGGTGAGGAATTAGTAAGGAGGTTTTTATTAAAATCACTCATCATTATTACTCTCAAATTGTAAATACTTATAAAGTAACAGCATTACTGTGGTCCAGCTGTAAACATGAGTCACAGTGTTCTACGTGAACACTCTTTGCCTTCTACTGCCTGATTGTGATTTAACAATATTTCGTCGTAGTCTATTGTTAATCCATGAAAATAAATAAAATATGCCAATCAGAAGTCTAACAGTAGTATGCAACATTACTGTGTTCCGGTTTGAAGAGCGCTGTAGCTAGTGTAATTACCAGGGCAACAAGACTCAACATCTTATGTTTCAGGTGATGAGCGCAATGTGATGCAGTACATATCATCCTAACTAGCGCCGTGTTGTTAAGAGCGGGTGTATCACTTACCATCAGTTAAGCATCGTGCTGGTCTCATTGTTTAATAGAAAATAAATAAGTTTATTTATAAAGTCAGTATAATAAAATAAGACTAATCTCATCATTATGGTTTATTAGACTAATAAAAACATATAAGCAGCTAACTTTTCTTACAATAAACAGGTTTTCCTTTTTATTCATCATCTTTAGGTATTTGTGAATCTTCAACTGCCTTTGATGATGGGATATATACTTTAAATGAATATTCGGTACGAGGGAATGATCCTGGATTAATCACTTGACAGTTCTGATATACTCTGGTATATGGCTGGAAATGATCTGCCACAACCACTAAATCTGGCACTGGGTAAAGACTTAATGCATCTGCATGTTTCCAATACACTGGTTGAATAGCTAATGACAGAGGTGAGAGTGTGCACTGACTTAAAAGTGTCTTTGTTAAATGATCAGGTATGTCACCAGTATCAGGAAAGTGTATTGAATTTCTGCACATTTTTGTGACTAAATCCTGTCTGAATATAACAATTTCTTGAGTACAATACTGCAATCTACATGGATTACTTGTAAAGATAACAGAGTCACCCAACTTTAGTCTAATTTCTTCTGTAAGTGAATTAGGTATTGGAGGCCTTGGTAAAATGTTTGCAGCAATTGGATCTCCTCTCCCTGGTACAAAGATAAATTTACATGACTCTCGAAGTTTTGTAAAAGGTAAAATAATATCAGATAGGTTTGTTAAAGCTGCTTTGAGTTGTGAACTGTGCTCATAGCCATATGGACATGATAGAAATTCACCCATAAATACTATAGCAATTGGTGGAAACTCATTATACCCTGTAAAAAGGGTTTTCAATTTATTGATTACTTTAAGATTATCAAACCAAACATCAGAGAGAAATACCATCATACCATCTTCATTCTCTTGTTCAATTTTTAATAAATTCTGTGAATTTTTTAATAAAGTTTTTGATTTACCTCCAAATGTATTTAAACTACCAAAAAATGGCAATGATGTTGCCCTACTTTCAGAAGGTGGTAGTACAAGACCCATTACAAACAAAATCTTATCATCATAGTATCCTTCAACTAGCACAAAACTATTTTCAGTAAACAACCCTGAATGATACCTAGTTTGACTCATGTCTAACAATACACTTCCAGTTGGATCTTCTAAATAAAATTTTCCTTCTGTTAACTGTGTTAAAAGTCCAAGAACAATGACTTCATTTAGTTTACTTGATGAGCTTAATAAAACTTCGATTTTACGCAGTTGGAAACGATTTTCACTTTCCATGGATGGTAATGTTTCTTTTGCAAAAAGCTTATTTCGAATAGTCCTCTGCCAAATCATTGTATACCTATCTAAAAACATTTGTGCTTTCCATTTTGATTCGGGATACAAGTTGTTTTTGGCGCTAGCATCTTTAAAAAATTTCTTTCTTTCATTATCGTAACATAATTTCGGTATATTAAAAGCATCAATTACATTCATTACGGTTTCAGTTTCTTCCAAACCTAATGACAAACACTCCTTGTAAGCAACTTCTAAATGTTGTTTTTCCAATACGGGTTGTGAAAGACATTGATGTAGAAGATGTGCAGTAAGCTTATCGATAATTTTCTGCCGCTCTTGATGTGATAAAGCAATAATTTGTTCCGCAAGAAATGTACTCGCTTCTCGACGTATCGTAAAACCACTAAGCTTAAACGCGTTGTTGACTTCGGAACGAATTTGTTGTAAATCAGCCATGACTTAAGTTTTTAATGAGACGTTTACAAAAATCACAACATACGCAATCAAACATAAAACTGTGCAAACATTAGCACTTTTTAAAGATTTTGAAAACTATTCAAAGATATACAAAATAAATACATCAAAGCCCGCCAATATTTAACATAACGTGACATTGACATTTAAATATTTCATTACTACAATATATGAACTTATTTACATGATTTTTATTAAAAAGTACGTTACTTAGCGTCTCAATTTAATAAACTTTGTAGTATTTCCCTTTTATTATACAATAAAATTACTGCATATTACATATTTTGGCTGTAACATTGAACTACAGAAAACTAACAAGAAAAGTACTAAACCATTATTATATTTATGAATATATTAATTATTTGAAGTTTAATTAAATAATATTATATTGATTTTCATACATTATCATTTTAATTACATATTAAAAAAGATTTTAAACTATATATACTTTGATATTCATACAAAGAGATTAAGGATAAAAAAACACAAGTTTCATTTGTCATTCACGTTTACGTCATTGAATTGTACCGCAAATTGTTTTCGTACAAAAAAACTTTATTTTATAATAAGCATTTGTAATGAAAATACTCTTCATTCAACTAGTTGTAATTTATGAATGGTTCTGAATACTAAATGCTTAACTTCTCCATATTACCTATTTGATCGACGATTTACAGTAAGGAAAATATTTCGTAACGAATAAAATAGAAACTTAACTTGTATTACATGTTAAAAAGAGCTTTTTATATTTTTATTTAATGTTATAGGGCCTGCTAAAGAAAATGGATAGTCTCCGTAATTTTCAAACATTTGCATGGTAAGCACTTACATTTTGTTATAGTTTATTATATTTGTTTTAGTTAGATTATAACACAAGTATATCCTAATACTTGTGTTATAATTACTAACAACATAAATTATGTCATAAACTATGCAAATCATAGTTTGTAAAATATAGTGCAATGTCTCCTTGATGAAAACATGAAGTAATTTTATGAATAGCTGTCATCCCATTGTAATATTAAAATAACGGCATTCTTATTATGTTACTCATAATTAATAAATTATTATGTAGTATCCCGAAGGGTTTAACATAATTTCAATAAATGTGAAATTATTTTTATAGAATAAAATAATAATTCTTTAAAGCAATTCTATTCAAGTAAAATTTCTATGAGTCACCAAATTTAAAATAAAATCTGAGAATACATACAAAGAAACTCATACTCATTTGGTATATCTTCATTTGCTCACTGTAACTGTTACAGATTAGATTTTTAAACTTAAACAAAAAAATATTACTAAGGACATTCCTCTTATAAAGCTTAAATATTTCAGTCTTAAAAAAGATTTCTTAAACTTGAATGATTGATTCTTTGATGAGATCTTCATTTTAGTCATGTATTTAACCAGATAGTAGTTGACTACTACAGTTATGTTAACCTCATGAGTAATATATAAATAACAGTATTATAAAAGGAAAAAATCCAAAATTATCAAGCAGAAAGACTGCTCCTTTTCCTTGATTACAAACATATTTATCAGTTGATGATAGACACTCACAGCTTAGCATACTACAAATATGTGTCTTGATCTGTTGTAGGTGTAAACCGGATTGGTGCTTTCCAAGTATGGGGAAAGAAACAAATGAATTGTTAAAGCAATGCATAGACTTGCCCAAAGTGACCTTATCAGATGATATAGAAGAAATTATCAAAAAGAGCAAAGCCTTTGTTATACCTTTTCCTATTCAGACAGTCAGGTAATATTAGACAAACTTGTACTCAGATTATTGTTATACAAGTGAATAAGTAATTGCTAAGAGAGTATTTTAGATTATGACTTTAAAATAATTTTTTATATTTTTTATTATAGTATTTTAGGTCATTCCTAATTAAATTTTAACACAGGCTAAAACTTTTGTAACCTTTGCTATTATTTTAACAGTTTTTTGATTGAAAATAAACCTATTATTCTTTTTTCAAGTAATCAAAATACTTAGAGAATTCTACATGTAATCACTTGTAGACAAATTAATGTACAATTATTAGTGGTGGGTCTTTGTACACCATCTGCACATATTTGTGTAAGTAAAAAGTATTGTGCAAATATTTTGCACATCTCGAAAAAATAACATTGATTTAAATAAAAATTAACAAACAACATAACATCATAATATTGAATTAGAATTTAAAATAAGTTTGTAAAATTCTTAATAGTTCAGCATTGCATCTTTTAAAGATATACCTTAAATTAATTGTACACAGTTGATGGTTGTGTAGATGATATTTACACATAAATATAAATAAATCATGTGAAGGAAAACATTGTTAATAAACTGACACATTATAAAGTCTTAGTTATTCAAGAGATTTTGTGAACTCCCACCTGACCAGTGTAGTGGATAAATTATAAAATGTAATAGAATTTTTGTGAGAGAAGACCCTGAGCCCCAGTTGTGGGACTGAATAGGCTGTTTATATTATTTTAAGATAAATGTAATTTTTTTACCATTATGTTTTAGATTAGAACAACTGCAAGTGCGAAGGCCCATTGAGAGGCTTGAAAGGAATATTGTATCCACATATCCGATCATTCATGAGAGAGTGCTGCTACTTATGACACACTTTCTCATTTATAAAAGGTCATTATTATTTAAAATATATACAAACTTATAATTTTATTATTGATTGAAGATTTTTTTTTCATGTTGCTCATTGCTGAACAAAGGTCTGACCAATTGTTTTCTAGTGCAATTAGTCTGGTACCACTGGCTCCTAACAGCCTTCTGAAATGTTCAGCGCGTTGTTAGTCTACATGACAAGTGATTCTTGCACACACACCAATGTTTTTTTTTTGCTTTTTATTTTATTATAAAACAAGCAAAAGGTTCTAATGTTTAAGTTATCAGAAAAGAGGATTTCATAATGTGAAATGATTAAATATGTATTTATATGTTGATATTTAAGTATGAATTTAAATTATTAACTTTTAAATATTATGTATGGTTGAAAAAATATTTATATTTTGAATTTATCAGTGGATTCAAAATGTGATAAGAAGCCATTTTATTTCTAAGAAACTAAAATAAATCTAACTTATATATACTAACAATAAAAGTCTTAGGTCCCGAACCTTAAGACCCTAACGTTTTCACCCCAAACAGATCAAATATGAAATCCTTACTAAGGCATTCATACTTGCTCCGCTAGAGGTTCTCCGCGTGGTGTGGCGGCCACACCAGCAATACTCGAAGTGCCCCAGGTGTGGGTAGATCTAAAATTGAAAACACCTCAAGAGTTGTAGCGACCTCTTATCGGTGAAAGACAGTTGCGAAGCTATTTCTCTGACGTTAGACATAATAGCGTCTTTATCTGCACACTAGATGTCTGTTTATATTTATAGATATTCTTTAATATTAACATACTAGTACTTATTTTTTAGAGAATTTGGCTCAAGTATAGAAAAGTTGCTGTATAAAGACATGTCAGTACCGGAACTCATTGATAGGATATTAAAAAAAAGGGCCATAACATTCATGGGGAGATTTGACAAATATAAATTAATGTCTGGTGAACAAGGGTAAGTTAATTTGTATTTAATCATATACATTGACCATATTGTATGTAACTGCCCCCATGTTAGATGGATGTTTACCATTTCGGTTCTGAGACCATATGGACTTAGGTTGTTAAGTATTCTTCAGTCATGCATTGCTATCTGCCACTGCTATATAATGAATCTACCGCCTTAATGGCATTGTCATGTCCCATCTGTCAACATATGAGAGCCAGAGTATTCAAAGCAGGAACAGTTCACCATCAATGACTTCATTATCACTCAACACCATGTGAAACTGAGATCAAATGTCAGCTAATTATTTACGAAAAAAGTGTTCGTCTGCATGTGCTTGATAATGATAGTTCAAATAACTCACTTGGGAACACAATTGAAAAATTGGTGCAATATCTAGTAATGACTTTCAAATAACTTCCCCAAGCTCTCTGACCTCATTTTTAATAATGGGTAGTTGATGAATTTTTATTTATAAGGTTGTACTGTTATGTAAGACACCTATATATTTTATTGCTGAGTGAAGACAGCAGAAAATATTTGAAAGCTGCTGTTTGCTTGCGGTCATTTAACCTCAATATCACTTTCGGTCACATATTAATATTTATGTTTTTGGGTTTAGATGTGGAGGTTGGGATACTGTGGGTACATTACAACAAAAACCTCCTCTGTTATTAGAGAACTGTTTAAGCTATGATGAGATGAAACTTGCCTCCATGGTATATGTTAGTGGCCATACGGAATGCATTAATGACGGCGAGAGGAGAAACTCTGGGGCCATCAAAGAGGATACAGCTGAAGAGAATGCAGTTATCATTGGTAATTATTGCTCACTTTGTTTTATTCTACTAAGCAGATCAGCAACATGTTAAACAAGCTGTAAATGATATGTCCATAACAATGTGATGCTAGCTATGATGATTATACAGCACCACATTACCCTCGTTATGTTAAAACTAACACAGTTTTATTATAAACCTCTCTTTAAACACGGTATTCATTTATGTATATAAACAATCTGTGGAACCAGAAACTGATCATCCAAATTATTTAATGTCTGACCAGCCCTTTCTGTACATGGTTTTTATCCTTTGATGCACATTGCAGCTCGACAAAAGGTGAACTATTTTTGATCTAGTTTTGCTTTCTCTTTGAAAACTCTTTTGAGACATAGTCCTTAAATATTTTTTGTAACGAAAATTTCAGTAGCGTCTATTTTTTCTTTTAATTTATCCATAAAGTGCTTATACTTAATCTACATTTCACACGGTTTTAAGTGTTAATGAGATGAACCGCTCTTCAGTTTTCGTGAGTTAATAGCTGAAACATATTGATGTTGTAATTGCAGTATATTATGCGAATGGTAGCTGAATAAGCTCGATAACATTCTACTTCTAAGTAAATTCCTCATGTGGCACAATGACTCCCAACCATTTATCCTTGTCACTTTCGTTTGACTACATGTTCATAGCCATCCCGCTCACACATTCCATATCATTCTTTACGCGTGTCCCTAATTTCTTAGAAACTTTATTTTAACCAATTTGTACTGCTTATTTCCAGGGTTGGTAGGTCCTCGTTTCCAGCGTCCGAACCGTATGGAGTATGAAGACATAATGATAACAGAACAACAGAACTCCTTAGAAAATGGCTATGGAGAGGAGGTCACCCCAACAACCTGTTTAAATGTATTGAAAACAACATATGTTAGAAACAACCAGTCGGCCAAGCATATGTGGAGGCAGATGTGGTCAGAGTTCTATCAGGTGAATACTATTATAATTATACATTGAACTCTCTTTATGACACAGTATCCTCTTACTTAGAAAGACCGATCGGACTGGGTAACTTCGATTCCATGACCATTTGCGAAATTTAATTGCTGGTAGCTTTTCTATATCTACTTCCTCCAAAATACTGCGTTTTATTAAAAATCCGACTCCATAACTGCATTGCTGTATCGACTGCCAATATATTAATGGCAGAGAATTCTGTGTAAGCATGCTTCACCGTTCACAGACTCATTATCAGTTATAGTTCTTGCAATTCAGGATTGCGGCCCGCCCTTGCTTGTGGTGAAAACCTATCTGTATACTTGTCTATATGTGCGTGCTCGCGGTTACGTTTACGGTTAGCAAACAAAGTTTATAAAATATTTATTTTTGTATTGTGATTGATTTATTTTAAATAAATAATTATTAGAAATTAAAAATGAGTATATTAGAGGACGTCTTAAAGTTGCTCCAGAAGTTAAGGAGTAAGAGATTAGCGAGGTACGGGCATGTTATGCGGAGGGATGAAGGACGTATAACAAAGAAAGTAATGAGAATGGATGTGGATGGTAATAAGGGTAGAGGGAGACCGAAGAAAGTGTCGATGGATCGTGTGAAAGATGACATGTGTAAGAAGAGTGTGATTTCTGATATGACGGCTGATGGAGGGATATGGAAGAGTAATACATATTGTGCCGAGCCCACATAGCTGGGAAAAAGGGCAGGAGGAAGAACAAGAATTATGAAAAATGAGACAATGTATTAATAGATTAATTTTAATTATTCTTCGTCATAAAAACTATCACTATCTTCGAAATCGCTGCCGTTACTGTATTCGCCTACATTAATGACAAATACAAAGTCGTAATTAAAGTGCTTCATGTATTCATTTTCAATTTTTTCTATGTGCTTGCGAGTGTAGTATGATTAATGTTGTTCAACTCCTGATGTATTAAATTTTGTACCGCATTCACATTTTGATCAATATTTTTTGAGGCAAATTTTGTTTTTCAAAATACCCCAGAGATTCTCGATCGCGTTTAGCTCGGGCGGGATTATATGATGAAAATTTTAATATTTCAAAGCTCTTTTCAATATTATTATTGTAATCGATTTTGAATGTTGAAAAACGTTGTTTTTCTTTTTTTATTAAATCATGCAGTTCTATTTTGCGCGAAGATTCATCAAATTAGATATTATTTTTTGTCAGCTATTTTTGCATGTCGCCCTTCCGGGAATTGGATGTAGGCATAATTGGAGCTGTTTACTGGGATTTGTCATGCTGACAGTACTTCGTGGCTTTCAGCGTCGCGACAATATAAAAGTGACATGAGCGACAGTCCGCTGGCGACTGACCGCTCTGCCACGCGCGCACACTGTCACACTGTGTACATACATGTTAAACCACAGTAAAAGGTCGACCGCACTCGTTAATTGTAAGAACTATAATACCAAGTCAAATTGAATATTAGCCAATTCAAAAAAAAAAAACAGGATCTATATTTATCATATTAAAACGAAAACTAGCAGTTCTGCAAATAGTTTTCAGTTTTGAAGTATAGTGTGCTTTATTAGCTGTATCATTGCTTTAAATCTCTAGGTTCATAGCTATACATATGAGGAGTTAACTTCATATGTCAACATCCAAGAGAAATCTGAGGACAAGAGGTACATAGACAGGTATGTGAAAAGGCCATCCAGCGAAGACATCTTCGACAACGAGGTATACTACAAAAGGCTGTGTATTCTCGTCGAGCTGACATTGCTGGAAGCAGAGTTTAGAGCTAAGGAGGCTGGCAAACAAGCGTTTATTAATGTCATTGGTTGTGGTAAGTATTATTATAAACAAACTTTTGATCAATAATATTTTAATATCAGATAACAGAGTATGTGTGTGGTGAGCGAGTGATTTATTTAAATTACATTGTAAAGTAAAAGGATAATTTCCTTAAACATAAATGATTTAGCAAATGAAATGAAGTGTGATGTATATAATGCTCAGAAGAAGCACATGTTAGTAGCTGGCATTTAACTTATTGCACTACTAAATATTTCAGGTCTTGGTGTATGGAAGATATCACCTCATCAACCAGACGTGTATATACTGACATTCTTGGAAAGGATACGCTCGTTCCTTAAAAAGGACATGCTGAACAACGTCTCCGATGTCAACCTTGCATTCATTGAACCTAGTAATGGAATAACGGGTGAGCACGATAATTTTAGTATCATTGATATATTAATTGTTCATTATAATTTACTCTGGATCCACATGAGGCACTTTGTAGTAGATTTTTCCGAATTGACCTACCTAGCTACTATCCTCATGTAAATTTAAAGCCAGGAAAATTTGTCTGTGCTCCTATTGTCAACTTAACAAAGCTGAAATATTCTGGTGGTAAGTTGTCCATATAGTTGCCAGACACTATATAGACAGATACCACTAGCACTTCTACTGTCAGACGATAGTGTGCTAATATTACTGATCCTATTCAAAGATTGTTGTAGCTAGTAAAATTACTAGTAATGAGGCTAAATTTTTTTGTTGCAAGGTGACGTGTACTATGCGGTACCAGTACTTGTCACCTTAACTAGCGCCATGTTATTGTGGGTTTGCATGTGTATAACTTATTATTGAGTGGACATCTTGTTTGTTTAGTTTCCTAGAATGAGAAAAGAAATATATGTGCCAATCATGCTTGTATCATACATAGCAAACAATAATAATGGAAATTCTATTTCAGCCCTATTCACAAACTCCTCTGCTGCTGAGACGCCAACCGAAAAGAGGATATTTTTTGAAAGCAAACGACATCCAAAAGGTAAGCTCATAACATGAGGAAACAAGCCTGGCTGAATGTTGATCCGTTGGTTACTTGCCCATAATAATATGGTAATTAGGATGATAAACATTACACCACATTATGTTCATTACCATCAGACAAGATGTGGAGTCATGCAACCCTAAAAACTTCAATACCGCCAGGGTCCTTAACAGAACACAGTAATGTTCCCCTCTACTGTATAAGAAAAAAAATCATTTAGAAGTTCATACACGACAACAGCTGCGACCCCTCTGTTTCGATTGTCCATGGACGTCGGTGATCACTTTCCACCAGGTGAACTGTTTGCGCGTTCGCCCTCCCTTATAAAAAAAACTGACCACAATACTGTTTTATACGATTATTATTATTAATCTTTTACCGTTAAAAAATATAGCGCATTATTTTTACATACACTGCAAGAGTGGCAATAAGTCTGTTAAAGAGATATAGCGTTTTTGGTTAACTTGTGGTTTTTCATAAATTAGCAATAATATAATAAATTATTAGTAATATCATATAATAATTTAATAAAGGTTTCGTTGCCACCAATGGGATCATTTGCCACGGTAACCATCTTACGTGCGCGAACCATCGGTAGTACCTGTTTATTCCTTCGCAGACTAAGAATTCTACAGTAACGTTTAAAATATTAGCCATTAACATAAATTCTTCACATTAAAGACAGCTGATGCATGGTCTTTCTATAACAGATAGAGTAGTTTATTCATGTTTTAATATTTTTAGGCGGTATAAACGTACAACTTGAGAATAGGCAGCCATCTTCTAAACTGGTTGGGGAGCACCAAGGTAAACTGCTAGTAATGACGTACCCTTGGGATGGGAATGCACATCCTGGAAATGAATTTTGGTGAGTTCAGTTCTTTTTCCCACTTATTTAACAAGAACCATGTCTGCTACTGTTCAGAAGCCGTTTGGTAACGGGTAGAGTTTTTTCGAACTCGCTTGGCTGGCGATCATCATCCTATGGGAACTGTTATGCTATAAGAATATTGCTGTGTTCAGGCTGACAACAACTGAGAAATGGTGTATTCGGTAAGAGTACCTTCACCATCCATTGCCTTGTCATTTAACATCCTGTGGAATTGAGATCAAGTTATTCCATTGTAGATAATAAAACGAAATTTTGTGTTTCTACAGGTTAGGCAGTCTTACGACGTCAGGCGACCCCGCCGCCGCGTGCTCCACGCAAGTGGCTGAGCTGCACAACGCGCACGTCAATCCAGCGGTCAGCGGGTACAATGTCCGGGTCGCAGGACGCTGCGGCATTAATACACTAAACGAATACTCCGCTGCTTTGACCACGTAAACATCGACGTACGATATTGGTAAAATTACTGCGGTAACCAGATTTAACGTCACAAAGCAAGGAGAAAAATGTGGTGCTATGTATACATCATCCTAATTAGCACCACATCATAAGGCATTTTTAGTCTCGCTGCTTTTCGAAATAAAAAAATAATGGTTACAGCAGCATAAGCTCTTAGATGTATGGATATATAATGTAGACGGTAGCTGTGAATGAGGAAAATCGACTAGTTCAGTAAGTCTTTGTTGCTGAATATTAAGTACTTAGGCCAAACAGTAATATTCGAACTTTACTGGATGCCACATCCAAGGAGGTTGTAGTTAGTAAAAATTTACTAGCTGTAGTAATTATTGAGGTGACATGACTTAACATCTTGCACCTCATAACAATGAGCATGGTGTAGGGAAGTGTATTAGTTTTACCTAACGCTTTGTTCTAGAAAAAAAATTATGCAAATTGCGTAAGCGCAGGCGAGTTGTTAAGTGTTCGTTGATCGGCTCATAGAATTCGGGCAAGAATATATTTTGTAAGCAAGTGTTAAGGCGTTTTGTACTAGTATTATAATTATAAAACGATAATGAGCTGTCTTTAAAATATGAGTGGTGGGGTTAGGTTTTTAGGAAATTATATTATAAGACGCCCAGTATCAATCCCCACTAAGTTTGAGGACGAGGTAAAGAAAAACATTGTGATGAAATGGACATATGACAACATTCGTGGACACGTGATAACCGCAACACGCTCTTGGCCAGCGTCCTGGTTAAATGGCCTTAACCTTATCCTTGTGAGGGAAGGCTCAAAGTTCCAACAGAGAGGACGTGAAAGACGTCTGTTTATAACGCACACCAATAGAAGTATTGATGTTTGAATACGAGAGAGATAGAGAGAGAATGGTATGTATACGTCATTAAAAGAATTACATAACGATATCTCAAGTTAATAGCGTAAGACATTTTTGTTCTAAAATTAATTTGCGTATGTAGTGTATACATTCTTCTTAGAATACTTCTCATCAGCCCCACAATAAGAATTCTGCCAACTTTCAAAGAGATTATCTGTTTGAGCATTTATAATTATTTATTAATACTACTGTGTTAAACTAGGATACGTCTTGTGTCCGCTTTCCGCAAATTTCAAAATGGGTTAAAAAGCAATCTATTTTTTAAAATCTATTGGCAAAATAAGTATAATACTCTCCTCCTCATATAGTATTCCTAGTGTCTGAGGGTCGTGACTACCTCCACCCATCACTGTTGTCTTCACGATGTTTCGCCATCTCCTATCTCCGGCTACTCGGAGAGCGTCGTAGACTAGAGTCGGTTGTGTAGCGGATCCGATCAATCATTGGGCTGCGACCCCGCGGTCTTTCTCCTTCCTGGCAATGTATCCGAAGTATTCTAAGATTCGCTTGAGGCAGATAGAAAAAAACCTTGTTTTTTTTTCTTAGTTTGGCTAGTATCGATGTGTAGGTCCGAAATGCAGTCCATGACATCTGGAGCATTTTTCAAGTTTAAAATTACAGACATTAATTTTACTAAACAAACTTAAATTTATGCTTATCAGAGAAGCACTCAGTATGATTTTCCTTCAGTTATACCGATGGTCTTAATCAGATCGAAGCTTAAACCTTGCCAACAGTGCAATAGTTTTCTTCATTGTTATGTTACATATAAAGTTTATGAAAAAAAAAAACTTGCCAAATCTTTCAAAAAGGTATAATAAAACTTATAGACTAATCAATCGAGACTGGTATGGTATAGGTGTGTTTATTGTGGTCGTATATATATAACTGGTATATACATGATAGGTGTTGTTATCTATATTTAATATGTATGTATATATGTGTGTGTTTGTCTGCAGCTGGTGGACTAGTATGATTAGATTAAGTCGGTGTTGAGATTTTTCGATCTGATCTGACTAGCTTACCACTCACATATATCAAATTTGCCGCCATAACAGCGTTGCTTTGTTTCCGATGTCAATATATAAAAGCCAAAGTATTTGTCCAAGATTTGTCTTCACCATCCATGGCTTCATTGTCACAACAATATAAAATTGAGATCAAGTGTTATCAACTAAACAAAGATAGTAATCATATATTAGCAGTGGACGTCCATCGGCTGATGATGATAATGATGAATCATAGATTTATCATCGTAAATCATAAAGTTATTGAAAGAAAACACAATAAAAAAAAATCCTATCTCAATATATAAATGTCATTGGAACGAAAATTAATAACAATCATAATTTTTTATAGCCATTTACTATTATAACTATCCATAACAAGTCTTTAAAACTTATGGTATTTCTGTTTTTTCCTACAAATATTTTTCTTTAAAACTTCAGACCCTCTGTTAGGGAAGGCCACTGTATTCAGTTATAGTTAAGTAATCATATTTGTAAGAAAAAAAAAAACAGTTTATCCATCTCCAACAGTTACGGCCCAGACATTTTTCTTGTGAGAGATGGCCAGGAGTCCCAGCAATGGGTTCGTTAAGCGGGCTGTGTATATGTGTAAGATAAGTTTGGTAATAAATGAAATAGGACAATACGTTTTATAATACTAAATGAACTAAATTGTACGAGTAACATTAAGCACAAATATTTATTGTGTTTTTTTTTAAATGATTTTATATAAAATTAGTTATTTGTGAAGCTTTAACGATCGATCAAAAATTATCTGCTTAAATCGATTTCAACTATGTAACATTCGGTTTTAATTTTGTATATATATATCGATTTTTTAATACTTTTTTCATTCGTTAATTGAACTATTACAGATAAAAAGAAAATTCTTTGTTTCGGATATTTTAACGGTGCTAAGATTGTACTCCTAATAAATTTTATGTGGCAGCTAACTGGCTTTGTAACCCAGGAGTTCTCGGCTCGATTGCGAAGATAAGAGTTGTGAGGTATACAAGATGGCAAGATATTTTATCCAGCTTCGCTAATAACACCTTTATAACGACATCTTAGGTCTAGGTAGTAAATATTCATATACATTTGAACTGAAATATTCTGGATGATCTTCTGGCTTGAAGTTCAAGTGTAGATAAATAAAGAAAATTAATATAATGAGATATATCCGTTAATAGTTTAATCAATTGGGATTATGGTCAAGTGAACAAAAATTATATTTTATAATTATTATATTTTAAATTTTATTTCAGGACGGTATTTATTAGAAACAGATGTAGAATCGATTTAGTACACAGAATGATATCATAAATTTTTTTGTTAATGACCATTTTAGGTCTCTTGATGTATTTTTTTCATATTCATATTTATTGAAAGCTCAAAAATACCTAACTGTAAACGACTTTTTTGGAGAGACCATGTACGAACTACTTCCCATCAGAAGAAGCATATGTGAAGATAGGTTTCCAAAATATTTCAATATTTATAAGACAATATTTATCTATAAATAGTTAAAATCATCAATTATCGTCTTAACCCCTTTAAACGTGTACAAGTGAATATTGTTTTATTTTGTATGTCCAAATTTATAGCACTAATAATTTATATCTCCGTACTCTTTATATATTTTACGTATAATTAATGAAAAATTACAATTTTGTAAATCAACTCGAATAATAACTTATGTTAATGAGAAATATTATTACTGTTAGATTCATATTTTTTAAAGTATTATGTGACGTTAATTTTATTCCTTTAAAACGGTTACAATTATTTTGACTGCCTCCGTTCGCAGTGGTTAACCCCTTGCCTAGAAAGAGTGGTCTATGGTTCGACTCGAACTCCTCTCTAGCTGTTTCTTTCATATTGTAATGCTGCAATGTAAAGGTGATAGCTACGTACATGAGAGTCAGAGTATTCTGGTCGAAAAAATCATCCACATCCTCATTGTCGCTTAACACTATTCGAAATTGAAGTTCGAATGTTAGCACAATGCAGATTAAAAAAACATGAACTATATATTTACTTTTATATTCTATGCTTTATTAATATGTAGCCTAATTTACATAACATAGTGATAGTGGATTGTAAGTTGTACTCTCTAATAACATTTGTTATGTTTATTTTACATAAAAAAATATATGCAGTGTTTTATATTAAATGTTGTTTTATTCGTTCTCTTTTTTTTAATAAAGTGGAAAAGATAAGAATAGTGTTACGGACAGACAGTGAAACCGCAGTTATTTTTTGCTCGATCACGCAGCATAGTTTGTTTTTATATAAAAAAATAGTCTCCCACATTAGAAATTTACATATTTGGTTAAGAAGTACTATTTTATATCGCCATGATATTCAGAAAGATAAATGAATGGATATTAGTATAATAGTGCACAACTATAGGGAAATAATCGTGACATATGATTCTATACAAGAATAAACATTTCTTTACAAATTTAATATGATTACCCTACCATTATTTAAAACTTTCTTAAAAAGTATTGTTTCTTATTTAATATAGATAATAAAATAACGTTATTTACGAAGTTTATGTGTAAATCGCATTTATAAGTTTTTTATTAACACAAGTTTATTATATTAATTAGAAAATGGGCTATCCCTTATAGGCTACATATTTAAAAATAAAGTGCGAATACTATATGCAAAACTTCTTATCAATACTTTGCTTGGCAAGATAAATTTAACCTTGAGACGTAAACTGCGCAGATGCTTGCGTGCTCACATTACGTAATTGTTATTTGCATATCTAGTTCTAATTGCATATTTATCAATGACGTAAAGCGTATTTTTTAAACAAATTTCTTTACAGGACATAAAAACCTTATGGTAAGTAGTCTGCACAGCCTATAACATATTATCAGTTCGCTGTATTCTGCAGGATACATTTCAGAGCGTGTACCCTGGAAATTCATGATTCAATTCCCCATCCCCTCGTTAACACCGGACGACCGAAGAGGTGAAGCTCACTTTCATTTTGCCAACAAAAAGGTGAAGCTTCTTGTTCTTAACAGTGAACAGTTAACCACTTACTGGAGTCAGTGTTCTCGTTCAATTAATTTTGGTGTCTTCAAGGAAAAATTAGATAGATCAATACTAGGTTAGTGCGTTGTATCACTGCAGAGTACATCAGCACTTAACACCAGAAAGGATCGTAGTCAAAAACTAATCAATTTGATTAAAATAAGTTAGTACTTGACATTTGAAAATATCACTCACGGGGCTTTGAAATGCTGTAAGACACAACATTAATTTATTGTGAAACGCGTACATCTTCAATTGCGTCTTTATGTATTACCGTAAATATTTACATGAAGCTTACTCAATAGTCTGTACTCGAAAATTAATATTATAACAAAAATACTTTTTGTAGTCACGTGAGAATGTGTTTGTTTTTGCATAACATACGACGCTATTGTTATAAACTATATAAAATGTACGATATTTATTTATCAACATTTATTTATACGAAACTGAAATATAGTCCGGTGAATATTTATGAAAAATTAAATAACATTTTTGAGCAATAAACAGTATGAAGGTTTAATTTTTTTATACCTGCTTATACCATTACATTGTGATATAACTTAACTTGCGGCTATGCTTTTGACTTGTATAACGAGGATTTCAATAATGATTTTTTTTATTCACAATACCTCTAGTCTATCATTTATGAATACATACGTACAAAGTTAGGAATTAATTTTCATATAAATTCCATTAACACTTTTACCATGCGAAAATTTAACGTTACATTTCTTTTACTGGCCGTATTGGCCAATGAATTGTTTTGGGATAAATAAGATACATTAAAAACTAATGAAAGACCGGTGGTAGGTCTCTGTTTCCGTAAACCGTTTACTTGGTACCACCGCTGCGACTATTTCTGCCGGGAAACAGTAGTGTGCAAATATTACTATGTTCCGGTGTGAAGGGAGCTGTAACTGGTGTAACGAGACATAACAACTTATGTCTCAGGCGACGAGCGCAATGTGGTGCAGTGTCCACCATCCTAACAACGCCAAGTTGTTATAGACGGGCGTATCACTTATCATTAGGTGAACGTCCTACTCGACTCTTCGCTTCGTAAAATAATAAAAACAAAAATTATTTAAAAACTCAAAGAAATGAGTTAATATTTATCTCTTCCTTGTTTTTATCGACCTATTCCATATTTTAATTTAAATAAGTTCCTGAGTTTTTTCGTACTGATAAACAAGGCTTTCATAGACAAAAATGGATGTTTCTGTGTTAGGATTGCAAGTCAGATGCAATCCTTACACAGAAACATACATTTGTGAGGAAGACACCTAACGCCATGGTTTTGAATATACAAGTATATAACACAAACGATAGCGTTGTAACAAAGAATTGTGTCTACGACTCGAATTTGTAGTTTTCTCGATATAAAATTGATATTACATATCATTTGCAGCAAAAAAAACTAAATAGTCTTTTCATAATATTTTCCCATTTCATACATTCAGTACCGCCGACTAGACTCGCGGGTCCACTTTAATTTTACTGCAGTGCCGACGATTTGTGAGATGAGCTACCGTTTTTCGGTAATATTTCCAAAACGTATCCGGATATTCTGTTCAAAATATAAACGTAAAATTAAGTTATTTACACATTTTCCTGGCGCCTCAGGTCTTCAGAACATATTTAAATTTGGATGAAAAAAAAAATTCTCTAATACTACAGGTTCTCAACATTTCTTATCGCTTTTTGATTCTACAAAATGGGTAATAAATAATGAGTAGGTATGATAAAAACACACCACCTCTCCCTCCCCCCTTCCTATAAAAGTAAATGCTACATTCGGATCCAATATTGAAACCAGATGAAATTCTACATATTTTTACTACATGTCTGTGTTGTTAATTCTGATAAATGATAATAAATTTTTAAGAATTTTATTTCAGTCTTAATCAATAAACTCTGACAATGTTAGAAAAAATAGCACATTAAAAAATGTGTTTGTGTTAAAATTGCCGTACGTAACATTGAGTCACATGTTTTTGTTTATGATTTAGACTAAATTCTTCAAGCATTCACAAAATTCGTATATACGTCGCTTGTTTACTAATAATACGTTCACTTTGTACGTGGAGGTGTGGCCTGCGCCGTAATTTTACGTAGAAGCGAGATTGTTGGCCAAGCAAACATGTTTTGATACTGCTATATAACGACTTCTAAACTACATGTTGTTTCAGTATCATTCTTATTCTTGTGGAAGTAGCATACTTTTTTATCTTGTGCCTATAAATAGATTTGACATATAATTCATTTGAAAGATAAATAAAAGTTGCAGGAAGTAAACGGCCGCATTTGGCCAACATAACATTTGGTCAATAACATTTGTTTGTTATGATTCGGTGATGTTGGTAGCATTGATAGCGCCACTTTACGTCATTTGTAAATTCTGCCATTAATCTATTTTTATTTGAAATATTTAATTTTCAAGGCGCAGTGTGATGGTTTCGGTGCTGAAATAAATTTCTTGATTCACTAGTGAGGCCTATATCATCTAGACAGTTCTATTGTGCGACTAGTGTTTGCCTAGCTGCGGCTGCAATTAGTAGTCTGCGTGACTGCAGCAGTGAACATATATTATTGTGAAAAACTTATTATTCTTCACTCTTGTTTACTTTACATAATAGTCTAAAACTACGCAATAATGTCGTCTCTTGGCGGACAATGGAAAATTATACGACATTATTTATCAATGACAAATTTAAATGCAGAAGTAGAAAAGTTGGTGCAGAAAATTAAACCTGCTACACCTGAACAATGGGACAGTGAGTATATTGAATTTTTTAACAACATTGTTATTTTATATAAAATTGGTATTCTATGTATTGCAATTATTTAAATATGAAAAACAGATTTTGATTTCAATGCTATTTATATAAATATCATTCTTAAATTGAATTTGATTTAAAATAAGGGTGTATCTAACCCAGACATATGTTTACAATTTCCTTTAACTAATAAAACATGACATTTAGATTTTAATATGTGCAAGTCATCTTTTTGCATAATGGATGTAAATTAATAAGTGCCTTACATAAGATTACTTATATGTAAATGAAAATTGAACCCATTTGAAGCCTTTTTTTAATGACAAAGACAAACTTTAGTAATGGATTTGTGAGAGGTCATCATCATCAGCAGATAGACATCCACTGCTGAACATAGGCCTCCATCAAAGATTCTCCCATCAATCGGTCCTGATCTGCCTGCATCCAGTGGTTGCCCATGACCTTCATATGGTTCATGTGGGGGGATTTGGGCCACTTCCTATGTTGCTGGCCCAATGCGGGATGGTGGAAGCCAGAGTCTCGTTTGTTGATTAGCAAGGTGCACCACGAGCAGATGAGGTTGGCTTGGGTCCCACGAGTTATTCAATTATTTTAAAGCAGATTTTCAGAGCAGTTTTCACTTATAAATTTTCATTTCATATTTCATTATTTGTAATGACTAGAAATGTTTTATTTTAGGTTTGATAAAGAAGTTTGAAAAGGCAGTCTCTATTAGATTATCACAGATCAAAGAAGGTGAAAATAAATTACAGGACCAAGAACCTTTGCAGATTGTTAATGCTTCAACTGTAGAAGAATCTAGTGCAAAAGAAATACAGACAAGAGAAAGTGTAGTTCCTAAAAAAGTTGAGAAGGTAGATGAGAAGACACAAGGTGGCTTTGGCATAGGCTCAGAAGCAAAAGAGATGACATTTGAAGGTTTCTTACAAGGTTTGAAGTTGAAAAAAGATTTACATTTTGGAAAAATATCAGAACCAAGCTGGAAATCCAATAAACCCGTTGTAACAAAAGTAAGCATTTAGATTATATTGTTAATATAATATTTGAGCATTTTTAAGATAAAGTACAGCTGCTTCCATATTAAACCACATGGTATTCAGCTTTTGCATCCACTTGTAAAATCTATAAAAAACAGATGTCTATATTTCTTTTAAAATAAGGCCAAAAAAAACAAGTATGTTATTTCATGACATTGTTATCTTATCTATATACAAAGCATGTCCATGATGTGATCTGGCAATGATGAATAATGTAAATTATTATAATAAATATCAATAGGGGATCTGATAATGGGATTTAAAGGTGTAAGGAAGCCTTATTGATTGTTTATTACTGCACTGATAAGATTAGTAATAAACAATGTGGCTACAAATATGTTTTAAATTGATATTAAGTATAACAAAACTTTATTGGTAGTAAGGTTTTATTGCTGAAGATGATCTAACTAGATACCGTTTCAGAATCTATTTCTGCTAAACGGTAGTGTGCAAAAATTACTAGGTTTAGACATGAAAGGCATTGCATGTTGTGACAAAGTGGTATGGGTAGACACATGCCCGTCAAATGAAAACACTTTATCTTGTTAATTTGTGGAATAAAATAATGTTTATGTAATAATAACTATGAGTTCGATAAGATAATGACTTACATCATGTCAAGAATGTGGCATCAGCATGTTAAAAGTATGCACCATACAATACACATCACTAATCTTATCTATGTACAACATTTTAATGTATAGAATTAAAAAAAAAATCTTTATTTACAAATTAGTGTTGTTTGATTAACAAGTTCCGTGCCACATGTACAGGTAGTCATATTTATTCAATGCGCTGAAAACATATATTTCATTACAAATATAATTCTGTAAACTATATTTCCATCTAAACAATGATGCATTATACAAGAAACTGTATAGAATAAAACACATAAGCTTATTTAATTGTAAATATTGTGTGATAATATAACTATCTTTAGTCAAAATGTCAAAGAGCCTGAACAATAAGTCTGGTTTTTACCAGCCATTTTTATGGCTTGGCACCGAATGTGTTAATGTTTTTGACATTCCTGTCTTGGGATCAATTACAGGTGTATCATATGCTATCAGGTAAACCAACTAAAGTTCAGAACATGTAGAATCAAAACAAGTTATTCTCTGTTACTATGCAAGTGCTAAGCCATATTACTGTTTTTTTTACCTGCTGTTTTGTTATATATTTCTCTTATTTCTGTGTAGACATAGACAAAAACTATCTAGAGTCAGAGCAAGACTCCTTTCAAGTATTTTTTTTTTATTTGATTATTAATCAAAAATCTAATATTTTTTCAGACATCAATCCACTCACGCACAGCCTATGTAATATCCGCCATAGTAACTGCTGAGACACCGGAATGTTTGATGAAGAGAACTGAACATTTTATTGACCATTTGAAGCAGTATCCCGAAGCAAGGGACTATGCCATAAAGGTATGCTGCACACACACTAACATTTTTATACAATATAATATTTATTAGAGATATATCGTAAGAGAATTTAGAGAGAGATTAAATGTTTATTATATGTAGTAATGTAGTTTGTGCAAATAAGTGACTTTTTATATAAACTATTATTTTATAAAGTTATTTAATTTTCTTTGTTTTGTTTATTCAACAAAGTAACAAGAGGAAAGGGACAATCATTTAATGGTAATGATTCGGCATAAGCCACAAGATATTAAGTATCTTGACCTAATTAATTTCATTAACTACAGTCCCCTCGAACCGGAACTCAGTTATGTTACATGCTACTGTTGAAGTATGAATATGAAGGTAGAAACAGGAGCTACGTTGGCACTTACCACAACTGAAACCGAAATTTATATAATGATAATTTAATTCATTTTAATAATTTAATGATGATTCAATAATTGTATTTATGGTTACAATAAAAATTGCTGCTTTAAATAGTTCAAGTTCCCAAAATAAATAGGTATCTTGTAAAGACATTCACATGCTTTCTTAGAGAGACCTATGTTCAAATTTACACAACTTATCAAATTCGTTACCTTTTTCTTACAGGAAGGTGCTGTCCGCGCTTTACTGCGAGTACAAAGCAAACTAAAAGATGATATACCCTCAACAATTGAAGTCAATGGGATTGTTAATGAGGTATGTTATATAAATATATTTATTAACATATTAAATTACTACACAAAAACAGAGAAAAAACAAACCATCTTTTCATAAAGTAATCTTTTCATATTTGAAACCTTTGCCCTAAATATTTCCATATGTGCTAAGTTGCGATGGTGTTGTATATATTAATACTGATATTCACAGGCGTTGGCCTTAATGGGATATACAGGCCCAACAAAAGGCCCAGGCCCTAACATTCTGTCTATTGATGGAGGTGGCATCCGTGGTATCATAGCAATTGAGATACTACGCCATTTGGAGAGGCTAACCGGCCGGAAAGTTCAGGACATGTTTGATTACATAATCGGAGTTAGCACTGGAGCTATAATAGCAGCGGTTATAGGTAAGTTATAAATAATAGTTAACATATCAAGTTTTTTATGTTCTACAAAATTAAACCTCACTTAATCACAGTCATCATAATCATTATAATCATCATCATAGTTTAAGGCTATTAATATCCTTTACTGATTTGCTGACTCTTATGAATACATAAATGATAACAATTAATTTGACTGAATAGTAAGATACCACTTGAGCTTATATTTGAGCTGGTAAGCAGTAATATGCAAACATAAAATGTCTGGGACTAAATATGCTGCAAATAGTGAAATTAAGAAATCATGTTAGGCTTAATCCTATGGCATTAAAATCCTATGTGTCTAGGTGACAAGCATGACGCTGTCCTGTATAAGCATCTTAAATAGTACTACAAAGCTACTTCCTTACTGCCATGTGAACACAGCTTAAAATGTATAGCAATGCAGGCCAGGGTTCAAGGAACGTTAATAGCATCCCTACTTCACAACATCTGGCCCCAAAATCTAATTTGCGATCTTCATGTTATTAGATGGTTGGCTATTTCACTGTAGTGGTAACTGGTGTTTTAAGGATATTAAACTTCCAATATTATTACAGGAAGTGGGATAGGTAATTTGGAGACGGCAAATCAAATGTATCACACATTATCGAAAAAGATGTTTGGGAACACTTCTGTTATTGGTGGTAAGTAAAAATTGCTCATGATAGTTGGAGGACACCCTAGATAGATACTAATACAGCTGTTATTCTGCTGTCAAACAGCAGCGTGCAAACATTATCGTGTTCCGGATTGAAGGGAGTTGTAGCGAGTAAACTTATTGGGGTAACGAGACGTAACATCCTGTCTTAAGGCGACGAGCATAATGTGCTAGCGCCACGTTGTTATGGCCAGGTGTACCATCAGCTGAACGTCCTATTCTCATGTCGCATTGAATAAAAAAAGGGGGATGTAGCCAGCGAAGTAATTACAGCAATGAGACTAAATCTGGATTGATGTCTATATGTACAATATTATGTAGGGTATATCATCTAATCAGCGGTTTATGCTTATCGTCTGACTGTCCACGGCTGGCCAAATGCAAGTCGGTGGACTGGTAACATGTGTTATATACAAATGTAATCATTTTTTGGCAGGCACTTCAAGGTTGGTCTGGAGTCATTCGTATTATGATACTGTAGCCTGGGAGAAATTGCTGCAGGAGAACTTGAGGGATTGCACCCTCACTGAATGCAACAGATATAATACACCGAAGGTATGAATAAATAAAAAGATATATATTTACATATTAACATAAATAATTAAATAGACATTGCTCCTACTGTTTTCGCTGTTGGAAATTTTTCTAGTAGCGGAAACAATAAAAAAAAGAAAGGAAGAATTAATCTCTTTTATCTAACTACAGTAAAAGCTCGTTATTCGCGGGGTATATGTTATATAAATATGCCGCGAATACAGAAACAATGAATAAGGAGTATACTTTTTTATTAGACCATTTGACGGCATTCACAAAGGATATTGGGGATACCTATTGGATCCTTATATATTATGTATGTATGTATGTACTTATTAGATCCGCGAATAAATAAATTTTAGCCGCGAATACTGAAAACGTGGATGAAGGACGCGCGAATAAAAAGATTTTATTGTATAGGGTGGCGCAAAAGTAATCCTCCTATCAGAATTGTATACAAGGTGGCGCAAAAATAACCTTCCGATGTTTTTTGGCTGTAATTTAAAAAAAAATATGAAAAACTTTGATTCTTCTTGTGGATTATTTTTATTTGGTCTTTTAATTATTTTACATCAAGGCAAAATTTATAGCATTTTCTGATAGGAGGATTACTTTTGCGCCACCCTATATATACAAAATGTAATAATTATAATTAATGTATATATTAAATTGTTTCACCCTCCGCCTAATGTCCCGTTACCGGTATTTAGATGGCGCTGGTGTCGTGTGTGGTGAGCCCCGGCTCGAGGCTCGCGCCGTACTTGTTTCGCACGTACGAGTGCGGGTACCGCGTGCGCTCCGCGTTCCCGGGCACGGCGCGCGCGGGCGTCTGGCACGCGGTGCGCGCCTCCGCCGCCGCGCCCACCTACTTCGAGGAGTTCCGGCTGGACGGCGCGTTGCATCAGGTGATCGTAACGCAACGATACACTCCCAACTTAACTACACACTGCAATAGAAACACCTTGGATTTACTGTATTAAAGCGATACCCGACAACGGCTAAACACATCGACTCGATTATGTAGTATTTAGTAAAAGGAGAAAAAATATACACAAGCACCAAAGTTAATGTAAAAGTAATACCAGAAAGGGCCCACGGAACCCACTAATAGTAATAAAAAAAAATTATAGATACGACCTTGTAAATTTTTATCAAAGGGGAAATGTATTATTTATGGCATAATATATTTTGCAGTATTTTAATAGGTTCTAGTTTAAAGATAGTATACAGCACCACAAAACCCAACACAGTTACCACCATTTTGTTACTGTACATTTAATAGTTCGTAAACAGGTACAGACAGATATACAAATAAAAAAAGTACATCTAATGGTAACTGATACATGCCCATAACTATAATTAAAACATTTACACAGTAATCATTTTTTTTTAACAGACAAGATGAGTAAGACATTTATCATATTGTAATTGATACATCTGTGCATAACAACCTGGCGCTAGTTAGGATAATATACACTGCACCACATGACGATATCTTGAGACGAGATAATAAGTTGTTACTGCAGTAATCAAATTAACGGATTGTTTATCTCATCATTATCAGTCTTTGTTTATCCACTGCTGGATATAGGCTTTCTCCAATGTGTTCCACCAAATGCGATCCTCAGCTTCTCGCATCGACCCACTTCCGACTGCCCCGATGATGTCGTCGGTCCATGTTGAGGGAGGGCGTCCTACACTTCTGCGACCTGTACGCGGCCTCCACTCCAAGACTTCTCTCCTCCATCGGCCGTCATTGACACGATTGTTTATCTAGCTTTTGAGATATTCTAAAAACTAACCAAAAAAAATTACAATTACAGGATGGAGGTATCATGGTGAACAACCCTACAGGCGTGGGACTCCACGAGGCAAAGCTGCTCTTCGGAGCGAACGCGCTAAAGAAAGGCACAGTGATATCGGTCGGCACCGGCAGAGCTCTGAACAAACACTCCGACTACCAGCTCCTGAGTAAGGGCACAAACAAGGAAGCATCGAGTACAAGCTGGAAGGATAAGTTCAACAAGATTTTGGACTCCGCTACGGATACGGAAGGTTAGTTTTTTTAACATCTGTTAGTTGACAATGTGGAAGATCTTACATTCTTTTACAAAGCATACTCCGCAGCTTGTGATCCCAGGATCGATCTAGACGCTTCCGTGTTAAAAGCCGACTGTCATGGTGACAATAGATTTCCAGGTTAAAGGATACTGTAGCTAAGGAAATTACTTGGGTAATCAGACTTAGCATCTTGTGTCTCAAGGCGAAGGGAAGAATGTGTTACAGTGTATACCACCCTAACCATAAGGCAAAGGTTCAGCTTGTCTCATCCACATTGTCTTGATAAAAATAATAATTATTATATATTTATATTATATAATTAATAATTCAGATATCTAATTATTTCATTAACTCAGGGGTCCACTTAATATTGAACGACCTCCTACCACCCGGAAGCTATTTCCGCTTTAACCCACCCCTGATGGAGGAGTGCGCTATGGACGAGATAGATCCGGTGAAATTGAACAACGTGATTGTGGACACGAACTCGTACATCAGGCGGAACCAGCACAAGTTCGAGCAGGCGGCGTACATGCTGATGAGGAAGCGCAGCATTGGCCAGCGCATGGTGGACTACTTGCAGCACAAGAGCCAGATCATGGGTATAGTGCATAGTAACTGACGGATGGGTGGGCGGCGGGACGTAGACGTCTGTTGATACGTTTCGCTGTCCAAAAGTTGAGCTCGCATAGAGCTGGTCACAATGCGCGTGTTTTGTTTTCATCAGCCCCTAACCCCAACAGTGGGAACATGGAGTGTGATGTTCACGAATTGTATTCTTTAATCATCTTGAGAGCTACTGAAGGATGTAGCAACATTTGTTACTTTAATCATCTAGCCACCTCCATGCTTACTATCACTGAGGAGCAGCAGCGTGCATACTCTGACCCTAAACCACTTTGCAATATAAACCAGGTGGAGGTTTCCAGTGCTGGTGTTACTTATTTAATGTGTATGTGATAGAATGTCACAACACGTATATACTTTAGTTTGCATTTATATATAAACATATGTGATTATACGATGCAACACATTGTAGTACTAATTGGGATAGAAAGAGATAGATATATAATTATCTATTACTATTCAAATGTTTGTAAGTTATTGCTTAAAAGAAATTATTGTTGGAATTTTTTAATAAATACTGTGATTATTATTAACTAGAAAGGTTATTACTATGGTAATTGATTTTTTAAAAGTTATCTACACTAGTAGTGTATATATAATATATTTTTTTTTAAATCTTTTTAAAGTAATTTATAATTGCTGTTAAATTATGAGATGTACACGCAAAATATGTAAACGTTATAATTCAAACCCAAGTTATAAAAAAAATCGAATATAGATATATTGTAGTTACGCATGTGGCAACACTCCACTAGATTGTAATTTATATTATTTAAGGGTATCTCGTTGTTTGAAGGATTTTCATAGCGGGTGGAGGGATGCGGATTAGTTTTAGTGGACTGGCAACACTGAGAGCCTAGCGTACTGTGATATGGCCGCGCTGTAAATTCCTTCAATCGGAAAGCTTTGTTGTTATCTAGTCAGTTAAAAAATAATAAAAAGAAACTATCAAATATTTTTGTGTTTTCTTTGTATAGTTTAAATTGTCGAGTTGAAAACTTTTTAAACTTAAATCAAACAATTTTATGTTGTTTTACAACAAATTAGTATACATTTTCATTCATTCATATTATTACTTTATAACTTTGTTTTAAGTATTTTAATTATTTAAACATTTTTCAGTAAATAAATTATTACCAAAATTAAATACGCAATGATATTAAAAACTTATAAAACATTACTTTAAATTTGTCTGTAGTAATCAGTGTATCATAAACGAGCATAATAATTAAGTAATAAATTAAAAAATAATAAAAATTATTTAAAAAGTAAGACTTGTCAGAAGTGGGATTCGAACCCACGCCCACAGAAGTGGACTGCGACCTGAACGCAGCGCCTTAGACCGCTCGGCCATCCTGACTTAACAACATAAACGTAAATTATTAAATATTCTTTCATACTTGTATCTTAGTAAATTTATAATGTAATTTACTTTAAGATCTATTAATTATGTCTTTTATTATAGAGGTACAATACAGGTTGCAGTAAAGAAATAACTTGTCCTGAAAGAATTACTGACGCTTGAATATTTAACTCCTCAAACACGGTTAAAATCGTGCCGCAATCGATAATAATTTAATATTTTATTTAAAATAAAATCATGCATTAGTTGAAATGTTTAGCTTTGTATATAAATAAGCTAAATCGACGCTTCATTAAATTTATTTGAACCATTAAAAATGCAATTAGAAAAAAAATCATAATTATATTATAGTGACCTTATAGATCGAGCAAAGCAAGTTATGAATGATTAAGAACTCGTTCAATAAATTCTTCTGTTCTGAATTAATGTAAATTTATGCTTACAAAATTGTTTGCAATATAACTATATTATTTATTAATAAATACAATATAATATACTTCTGTTATGATGGACAAATAATATTAAAATTTTAATGTTGATGCACGAAATATAGATAGCGTTGTAATTTATTTGATGGTTTTGCGAAGTTGTGCATTTAGTTATTTTTTATTCAATGAAGTGATGAGACTAGCCGGACGTCACCTGATGGTCAGTCCATAACAACGCGGCGTTAGTAAGAATGGTATATACATCATCACATTGTGCTCGATGTTTTGAGACATAAGACGTTGAGTCTGGTTATCCAGTAATTACACCGGCTGCACTGCCCTTTAAACCGGAACACAGTTATGTTTGTACATTATTGTTCGTCGTCATAAATAGGCGCTGCGGTGGTATCTACCAGGACCGTCTTCGTAACAGAGATCTACCTATTTACCAGTAAAAGTTAAATGTTGAGAAAGATGAAATCGTTGTATGTATGAAGTAATAGATTGCGCTTTAATTGTTATAGTGTAACAAATGAACTATAAATAGTTACAAACACATGTAATAGATGGCACTGTAAAATAGTTGCAAAGTTAGTGTAACAGATGGCGCTTATGTAATATTTTGTGTGTACGACAGGTTCCGTTATTCAGGCAATTGTTTATCGCACGAAAACCGTAGTAAAAAGTGAAAGTACACAATGCGGGTAATCGAAAACGGGCACGTCGACCGCCACCGTACGGTTGTTGACCGTCAAAACTATTCGCTGGTGACGTAATTGCTGTAACACCGACGCAGACGCAGGTATTTTTTTAGGGTCTACCGATCAGACAAGACACCTCTTAGTGGTTAGGAAGAGAAAGGAAACCTCTTTGTGTGCCACAACCTAAAATTACGCAACAGATAACCGTAACAGTATTTTATATTTACATATACATATATATGTATATAATGAAACTGTGTTTTGTTTGTTCGTCAATCACGTGAAAACTAGTGAACGTATTGACATGGGAACATGAATATTCGATGCGGAATGTTTTGTAGATCATTATAGGCTATTTATTTATTGAATTTCATAGATACTACATAATTTTATTTCTAATCAAATTTTATAAACATGTTCAGTTGGTATTATTTATACGGTTGCTATAATAAGGATTTCTACAGAAAATAATTTGCGGTTGGGGTGGCTCTCAAGGAATATTTCAGACAAATTACAAGTCTCATTTTATATTACAGCCAGCAAAACGAGCGAGGAACAAGTGGTTAATTTTTATCTACAGATTGTCTTATGATACATTTCATTAATAAATATTAAATACGAATAAAACTGGAAATGGCAGTGAAATAGAAATATAGAAAATATTTGATAACACAAAGAAATGAACTGTGCTTAAATACCATCAGTTGAAAAGAGTAACTGAAAATTTAAATAGTATTGTCAGTCTGTAGAGGGTGTAAAGGTTCCCGCAAAACGACTCAGGCGATCCAAGCACCCCTTACCTGCGCGTGGTGCACCTTGCTAACATACGAGGCTGACTCCCACCAACCTGCATTGGGCCGGCGTAGTGGAAAATGGATCTAATCACCCGTATGAACCCCTACAAACGAGGTGGGAATCTTTGGGAGAGGCCTATATCCAGTTGTGGACGTATATTGGCTGAGGATGATGATGATTCTCAGTCCTTGGCCGCCAAACTTTGCTGTGAACGAATCCAAAAAGTTTTGATAATATTATAATTTTTAATGATTTATTAAAATTCAACGTAAATATTTAATTAAATTCATCTAACACGAATGTAATCATTTAAAATCCTAATAAACGTTTTAAATTAGTTTTTTAATGTATTAAATGATTTAGAATTTATATAAAAAAATTACATATAAACAATATTTGTTTATATTCTATATAACAAACTACTTCACTGGTGTCATCTCTCTCGCTGGTAACACTGCAGCCTCTGTTACTGATCTTCACTGTTTCGAAGTGAATGGCGATGTAGATAGTAGAATTGATTCCTTGTTTAAGTAGAGCTATATCTGATCTGATTATAATACCCCGCCCCTCATCCCCAACTCATTGTCCCCAAGAGAGATTTACTTGATAGTAAAATTTGAATATAAGCCATCATTCTATATTAGGGTAGATGCAGTAACGAATGCTATATTTCTGCTGTTGCATTTACAAAACTCAATAGATCATCCCGCGTCAATGCGCGCTAATTGTACACCCATTCAGTTCCGATAGTTCAAGGTATGAACGCTTCCACCAGCGCCTCACAACCTTTCCTAAGAAACGGAAGGTTAGACCCCGGCAACGTTTCATACAACTGTGTAACTCATACTCAAGTAATCGAACGGAAAAAATCTTCATTAAATATGATTTTCTTTTATATTCAATTAAGCAACGAGACGAGCGGAACCTTCACCTGATGGTAAGTAATACCCCTCAGCTATAACCACGGCGCTAGATACAACATCATATTCCGCTCGTCGTGTTGACCCGATATTGTTGTCTCGTTCCTCCAGTAAGTTCTAGCTACAATGTCCTTCAATCCGTAACACAGTAATGTTTGCACACTACTGCTTGGAGGCAGAAATAGGAGCTGCGGTGGTACCTAACTAAACGGTCTCCGCCAACAGAGACTTATCATAAGTGGATTTGAAAAGTTTTTAATCGTCACTAATTACAAAGCTCTTCTGATGTTTGCTGATGACTATCTATACCAACCGTTGCTATAGCAACCGCATAAATAATACGAAGTGAAAATATTAATAAAAGTTAATTAGATATGAAATGCTGAAGGATCTATAAAATTCAAAATCTAAAATACGTATAATCATCTACAAATCATTACGCGTCGAATGCTTTTGTTCTCAAGTCGATACGTTCACTTGTTATCAGGTGATTGGTGAACAAACAAAACCCATTTTCATTATATATATGATTTAATTTATCAGAACAAATGTTGAGGAGCGCTGACTTGTTTGGAAGTGAGCTATACAATTATATATAATACAAGTTCGGAGCAATTGCTGATCGACCCTCACTTTTACACTTATGCAGAACAAGTGTACGTGTTTGAAGGTCTGCGAATGTCAAAAAAAAACCAACCGCAAGGGTCAGCGATTACATCTAGTGATGAGCAAAGCAAAGCAGCAAGACCAAGACTTGGACGATCTTGGTGTTGGTCTTGCATATTCAGTCTTACAACATATTAAATATTTGGTTTCCAGAACCACATATGCTAAAGTTATGATGAATATTTTATTTCATCATTTTAACAGAATTTATATATCTAGTCTTCCACATTTGGTCTTGGCCTTGCTCGTGTAAAATCAGTCTCGGTCCTGGCCTTGTTTTTCGCTATACCAAGACCAATTTTAATCATCACTAATTAACATCTTAAGTTCCGACATGATTCGTTGTAACATCAATTTAAGATGACCTGTAAGTTATTAAAATGCGACTGTTATTTATATGTTTTATATATTTTCTTTTACTATACAAAACAACCTGACGAGTGGGATGTTCACTTGATGGTAAGTGATACCCCTGTATGTGTCAACGTGGCGCTAGTTAGGACGGTATTTACTGCATCACGTTGCGCTCGTCGCCGTGAGACTTAAGATGTTGAATCTCGTTATCTGAATAATTTCACCAGCTACAAAATCTTTCAAACTGGATCATTTAAATTAATTGTTACTTTAAACTTTTACTCTGAACTCAATATCTAAAACAACAACAATAAGTTCGCACGTGTTACAACAAAAACAAAAGGGCCAAGTTAAGGGCCGGCGCGGCGTCTACATTTGTGAGTCTCTACAGTTTGATATTTCACGATACTTGGTTTTATTACAAGTGTTTTTTTTCAAAATTTTAGAAACTTTACGTACTTTTTTATACCTTGTCGGATAGGTATTGAAATCAGGTATCTATTTATGTGCTTTATACGTATTTTTATAAACAAACTTTTCTTTTAAGATTAAATAAAAATGTAAGTAAGACGCCTTATGTTTTATTCTCACGACGCTCAAAGAACCTAATTTAAAAGTTCTAGCCTGTAAGTGATGATTATTTATTCAATTTAATAAAAAAATTATTAAACAATAATCGTTACATTAAAATTTGTGTAGAAATAAGTAAGAATTAAAATCATCGAATTTTTCTTAGAAAATCGGGAATTATTTGAAAATTATTTTAAAAATTAATTACTCCGGAACCATTGTTTTTGGATGGGGTGTTCCATACATACTCGTAAATAGATAGGATACGAGCTATACTTTGGCCCTTCCAGATCTTTTACCTTTCACCTGTATATTTGACTTATCAAGTTCAAGACAGAACTTGAATGAAGCTATACTTTACTTATACTTTTAGTTTTATTTACGTGTAAGTGATAAATTAAAACTACAATGTCTTTCCGATATTCTTGGTTTGTTTAAAAGTTATTTCATATCATACAGTGGGCGGCCATTGTGTTGCTTGGATTAGGTAAGTATCTGATAAGCTTTGTGTTCAGCGCTGCTAATTTTCAGATGATAAATAACAAGCACCGTTCAAGTCTGATAAAGCCCGAGGCAGTTCTCAGCGGCCTTCGCGTATCCCGCTGACCCTTGCTGATCATGTTTGACTTAAATGTCAAAACCACCTGCGGAATGATGCATGAGGTACCAGTTGAGAAATGCACACATTAGTCAGCACTTAAAAGTATATAATCACTATTAAATACGTATATTATATAAGAAAAAAAAATGAGAAGTATTTATTTACTTAACATCTTTATTGTACATCTTAACTTAGGTGACAATAGGCGGACTTAATGACTATGGGCATTTTGTATTAACCAACTTAGGACATCAGGACCTAAGAGATAGGGTGTGAGGGGTTCCGCATAACAACTCACTGGATCTACGTCAACCTCAACTACTCGTGGTGTATCCTGCTTATCAAGAAACAAGGCTCTGGCTCCCACCAACCCGAATTTGGCCAGTGTGATGGGAATTGACCCAAATCCCCCCATATGATGCAGATGGGGCGGGCGGTGCAAGACCGATTTATGTGGGAATCTTTAGAGGATTGTGTCCAACAGTGGACGTATGTCAGCTCTGATGATGATGAACCTAAGACATGAGGAGATGTAGTGATAGGTGAGGGAGAATCACTATTTAGTACATCTTTACTACACTGTTATATACACATAATAACTTTACATAATGATGAAGAAGTGTAATGATCTTAAACAAAAATTATTTTAAGCTTTATCATTATCATTAAGAGTCATCATTAAATATAAAATAAAAATATGGTTTAATCTTATTGCTGAAGATTAACTATGGCTGAGAAGAAGTCTTCTGTGAGAATTCTTCTATTACACTTACGGTTGAGCTCTCCTACTGGTGGTAGATCTCCTAGATAAGCACCACCGCAGCTCCTATTTCTACCGACAAACAGTATTGTGCAAATATTACTGTGTTCCGGTTTGAAGGGA
Organism: Ornithoptera alexandrae; assembly: GCA_029030555.1. NCBI lineage: Eukaryota > Metazoa > Arthropoda > Insecta > Lepidoptera > Papilionidae > Ornithoptera > Ornithoptera alexandrae. The sequence goes on along the minus strand of JARDVY010000296.1, from coordinate 2,019,192 downwards.
GTTGTAGCTGGTGTAATTACTATGTAAGTGTAATGAGACTCATTATCTTATGTTTTAAGACGACGGGCGCAATGTGGTGCGGTGTATATCGTTCTAACTGGCGCCACGTTGTTAGGTACAGGTATCACTTATCATCAGGTGAACGTTCCACTCGTCTCGTTGCTGCGATAAATAAAAAAAAGCTCAATCCCTAAAGCTGTGTAGACCAGGTATAGTATATTGAATTTATCAAAGGTCAGTTGTAGAGTCCTCTGTTAGTTGACTAAAAGAGAACAGACAGCCTTGCTCCTGATGTTTTTAATCTTATGATCGTGTCCTTTCGTAGTAGTGAAGCTACTTAAGTTATTTACATAGTAGTCAGTTCAGTTATTATCAGTTAAAAAAAAAAACTCCTTTACGCGAAGAGATCTCAAATCCCCAACAATTTCATAAGAAACAGTGTCATTCAAAAGGAAACAGTAACGTGTTCAGATTACTGTTGGGCAAATAGAGAGGCTACAGTTCCATCAACAGTCTCCAATAAGAGATACTTCTCTTCCTTCCCTTCAATTTTTATATGATACTTTACTTATGAGAAGAGGACAGGGTTATGTGGGATTTTTGCCCACTAAAACCTTAGTGATCATATTTAATGCCAAGAGGCCTTGGTATCTCAACAACACATCTGTACCTCTCTGCTTTGCGCTTAAGCACATCTCGGGCACTACTTCTACCCTACCCAGCATCCTCTCTTTGCTACGACAAGCACGAGACTACCTTGTATTGTCGTCCACCCCGAGCTCGGTTATTAGGAAAAGAGGGTCCTCGTCGACCCGAAAACCGTTTCAATCGCTTACTACAACCAGCAGAGCTTACCTTAGCACTATTCTTAATGGCCCAAGACTACAGGGTTGAGTAAGAGGCACCTAACATCATTATAACCCAGAAGTAAACTGGATTTTTTTCGAGAGAACCTTATTTGTACCGACAGAGAAGTATGGAAATATAACTATATATATATATATATATATATGATAAGAAGGGTATTATATTTAGCGTAATTACTGGAGTAACTAGACTTTGCGATGAGTTCTTATGTTGTGTTGCGTAAACCTTACCATCACCTCTTTGTCACGACCAGATGTATCAAAGTGACCTTTGTAGTTTCTTCTCATTGTAATGTATATATATATACACATATATATATTTGAATAAACTACAAATACGTCGATAATTCCACAGCCCCCCATTGGTAGTTTATTGGTGACTGCGTGCACGGCGCGTAAGCAAGAAAGTTGACTGATCGCGGTCAAGTGCACCAACTTGGACATATGTGCTTAAGGCTGTTCATGTGTTGACGTATCAATTGTATGATTAATAACGGTTTCAATGTGACAACGTATACAAAGTGAAGCAGCGGCAGCTCGATCTGTGAGCGGCTCGGGTCCAATCATCACTGAACTTGATATTCATCAACCTCTTAGCAACCATCTTAGTGGTCTCTCCCGCTGGTGACCGCTTATGTAGGTACCACTGCAGCTCCTATTTCTGCAGCCATATAGTAGTGTGCAAGCTTTACGGTCTTCCGGTTTGAACGACGCTGTATTTAATAAAATTATTAGGGTAACTGGGGGCTAGGGTCTTAATGTTTTATGTCTCAGGGCGATGAGCAGAACGTAGTGCGGTATATCTTCATAACTGGCGCCGTGCACGTATTATTTACCATCAGGTGAAAGTTTCCCTCGTTCTGTCGTTTCGATTAACTTGCACTTGTTCTGCTTAACGCTCTGAGAAGAGCCTAAAGTCTTGGTTGAGGGAATTGCTGCTAAAGTACATTCCTCGAACTAAAAGGAAGAAAAGCAGAAGGTACAGCCTGTTTCAGGACATGATTAACGCGGTTACAAGATAAGAATCAGCCTTAACTAGGTTTCTTTACTGGCAAAGATGTCTGAACTTCTACGGACGTGTGGATATATAAAGTATGTTTCCATCTTTCCTTATTGGTGATAAGGCTCTATCAGGGTCGCCTAAGAGCTCGTGATGACCATTTATGGGCTGTGTCTGCTCGCTATAAGGCTGCCGGTGTATACATTTCCCATCCCAGTGATAAATATATAGTTTCAATGTATATGTGATAAGTTTGGATGATTCAGACCCTGCTTTACCATCGCTGTGTTTCTACTGCTACTATATTAAATCCAGAATGTTCTGGATGAACACGCTTCATCACCTAAGAACTCATAGTCAATCAACACCATGCGAAATCGAGGTGGTAGGTTTCTGTTTCCGGAGACCGTTTGGATAGTTACCACCACAGCGGTTATTATTGGCGCTTAACATTAGTATGTAAACTTTACTGTTTCCCTGTTTGAAGGGCGTTGTAGCTAATATAATTGCTGGTGTAAGGAGACTCAACATGTCTCAAGAGATGAGCGCAATGGTGCAGTACTTATCATCCTAACTAGCGCCACGTGGTCATAGGTAGACGTATCACTATCCATCAAGTGAACGTCCGTTGGTTTCGTTTCCTAATTGAATAAAAAAAAATGTTAGTCCATTAATCGGATCCTATCAGCTCGTGCGGCGGCGATCAGCTACCAGAAGCGAAACAGGCGGCGGCAAGGCGTGGTCAGTTCTGATCACTGTGAAATTCCACCGCGATAATATCTGAGTCCAACAGATCAAATGGTTGTGTAAAAATAAAATTGTTATATTTATCAGGCTGATTGGACAAAGGTCGCAATGGCGGTGCAAGTAGGCCGACGGCACTCCGACCTCCACCCACTGTTTCAAATCCGCATGAGTTATGATACGTTCCGGTTTGAAGCGGCTCGTTATCCGGTACAGGAGACTAAGCGTACTAAGCGTACGCTTGTGGTCATAGACCGATGAACACTCCAGATATAACGACGCTTTTATTCATACTAACATAAACACAAACATATTGAAGAATATATTTTTTTTTTAAATTAGTTCACGTCATGGTAAGTGATACGACTGCCTAAAACTACGTGATGCTAGTTAGGATGGTATACACTGCACTGGATTGCGCTAGTCGCCTTGAGACTTAGGATGTTAAGTCTCGTTACCTTCGTAATTTGCCCAGCTACAGCGCCCTTTAAACCGGAACACAGTAACGTTTGTGCGCTACTGTTTGTTGGATACAATAAGAGCTGCGGTGTTACCTACCTAGACAGTCTCTGGCAACAGAAATCTACCACGCGTATAAATATATGTAAAATCCATTATATGAGACTTTTGTCCAGCAGTGAACTTCCTTTACTCCAAAGCAGAGTAAACTGATCCAGATTTAATATTAGCCTGTAGTAGTTAGCCCATAAATAGCTACAATATGTTTATAAATCATCAATCATAAATGCGTTATATGCATCCGGATATTTACGTAAACTGTATATTTATGATAATAGTTTGCGCCCAGTGCCCTGACCCGATTGGCCATAAGCCAGGTTCAAGATTATGTGCATTGTATGCACTACATATGACCCTGATGAGCTCCCACGTTTTTCTATTTAATTGTTGTTTATTTCAATCAGAAATTACTTGGAGATGCGTACCCACCGAATTTTACATTTATTAATGTTAGCTCTAGATATATGTAGAAGTTGAATTTTTCAATATTATGAAAGCCTTTTTTTTTTCGAAAAATGTACCAGCACTTGACATTCATAACATCTCCACTCAGAACCTCTGTCTCCTGGGAACTGGGCACGTGGTTATCAACTCGTTAATTATTATTCTTTAAGATATAAATATTATATTTAATGTGAAAGTAAAATAAATTGTTGTAAACTATAAGGATTACTTTAAAGAAGTGGAAGTAGTGATGAGTAAAATTGGTCTTAGTTTTGCAGTCTTGGTCACGGTCTTGCGATAAAGCAAGAACAAGACCAATTTTACACGAGCAAGACCGATTGAATAAGACCAAGACTACATGTGCAAGGCTAAACGAAAAAATTAGTTAAAATATTTATCATAACTTGAACATATGCTTTTCTTGTGCAAACATAATATTTAATATATTATAACACTGAATATGCAGGACCAAAGCTATGACCGAACAGACAAGATCAAGACCAATAACAAAATTTTCAAAGTCTTGGTCTTCTTGCTTTGCTCATCACTAATCAAAAGCATTGAAAAATCCTACTGTCAATGAAAAGTAATTATCAAAACCTAGTATTTTCTTTTTGTTTTATTTTTAATGCACAATTCTTTTAATAGTATCATAGATCTCGTTCTCTGATTATCTCATCCAGCATCTACAATTTTTGTTCGTTCTAGATGTTATACTTCTTGATACTTCTAGGCGGCAAGGTTGATAAATAAGTGGTGTTTATCGATAATGCCGCACCTCGTACGGTTACGCAACCCCCGCCGACTTTACACACGTGCGTTTCGTCATTTGCTCACTATGTACCGCCACTTTGTTGTAGGTGCCGGCCAGTGTTGTGCCTGTTGGGAATCGATAAAAAATAAATAATTAAAAATAGCCAATAAAATGTTACTATTGCTTGGACTCGGACGTCCACCAACAAAGACGACCTAAGAACCACTCACTGCCAAGCCACCATGCTGGCCAATTGCAGCTTTTCTGATTTCACATGTTTAATATGTTGTTTCTGAAACATGGCGATTTCATCACAAAGTTTTCTTTTACTGTAAAGTCAAGCTGTAAACAAAGCTCTCCAAGGTCTAGCTAGTTTGAGTTTGGGATCGAATCTCTTCTCTACAAGCCTGCTTTTGCAAAATGAACCAGCACTAACTCGAAATAATATTTATTAATTGTAGTTTCTAGACCATAGACATCAATGTTACTTTACTGTGTTAATTAAATTGAAGTACATATTATATAATTTTTTCATCGTGTGGTTATAATAAAAAGACCATAAAGAAAAACCTCTCTAATAAGAGGATTATTGTTCCTCAACTGGGATTTGGGGCTCTTCTCCCACAAGGAGAGGATCAACGTCATTTACTCATCACGTTGATCATATATGAGTTTAGTAATAAGAGCATATTTGCATATAAAAATTATATAACTTTATCGCTTTTTTTAGGCTATCGTAGTGTAGAGTCACCGCTTGTATATTTGAGAACGATTTTTTACTCAATCATATAAATATTTGTATATCGACATGTTGTACATTCCTAAATTACGACATCACTAATAAATTGTAATGTCTACCTGGGCGCGGCCGCTTGCCTTGCAGTCACATATGCCCTGACACATGCATTTTACTACGGTCAGCATATTCGCTGGTGAACCTTGTGATTATATTTAAATATGGAATATTCTTATTGGCAGTGTTGCCAGGCCCCCCACAAGGTGAACCGACGATCAAGTGAAGGTCGTGGGAAGTGGCCAGATACAAGCTGTACAGGATCGTGCAGTGTCCATCAGCTGACGATGATTCGTATTGTGTAAGAAACTAAAATACTTCTTTATATGGATAGAATAGATTACGTATCCTTTTTTTTGTTTCTTTGCTTAATGAAAGGGCAAAGGAATAATGGTCATACAGTTGAGTCTTTGTACAAATGGATTTTCACTCACTAAACCTTTCGTTTTATTTTAAAAAAACCTAAGTTGTAACAGTTACAAAATAAAATTATATTGAAAAAATTAAACATATTACTTAAAAAATATTTAACAACATTTTGAAGCTTTACCGTAGCTACGCTTTCGTAGCATTGTAGGGATGGAAACTTGTGTATTTTCGTTGTAAAGAAAATAATTGAATATTAAAAAAAAAACTTTTAAAAATTTTTCTGATCAAAAAAAGAACAAAACAATCTGCAGGCGTGAAATCTGTCATTGACCTGGAAAAAAATTAATTTAATTCTATTTGCCTATTTGTGCACGCGTCATGCGAGAAGTACTGAAAGAATTTTAATGAGTTTGTCGATGTACATAGCATTAAAAAAAATTACTAAATCACTAGTAAATTTTTTGGTAATTTCAAGAAAAGAGGAAATAAAAATATTTAGTCCATATGAAGTAAACTAGTGTGTTGCAGCACCAGGTGGGATAGTATTCAAGCACTAATATTCACATAAAATATAAATATATATTCAAATAAAAAAAATTGAATATGGATATAATGTGGGATGGATGTAAAAAAAAATTTAACGAGTGCGAGTTTACGCGCAGTTGAAGTGAAACTTTGTACCCTGGTTAATTTATAAGAGAATGAGATGAGAACACCATCGAAGTGATAAATAAACAACGGAAAGAAATATTTTTTTTTTGTAGTAGAAGTGAATCAAAGTGAGAGAATAATAAAATATTGTTTTATAGATTTCAACGCTTCACTCTCTCTTCTTAGTATAGAACAAGTATATACAGTACGGAGCCTAGTCGCATGTTATGCATAAGGGCTAAGTAATGGGCACCAAAAGAACAACAGCCCAAACAGGATACAAAAGTTAGGGAAACTATATAGGACCGAGTTTTATTTCATTATCTCACAGCCTAACCCTTTAAAAAAAACATTAACAATCCTTTCCTTTTTGTTACACTTTTTCGTTTCATAAAATCCAATTCACACCGTCGTACAAGAAGTTGCACTTTAAAAAAAATGAAAGGGACTGACCGATATGGTCAAGGGCCCGTCTGATGTGTATATATTAGTGTAGCCGTAAAATATAAGAGTTTTGCTATAATTTTGTACTTAATTGTTGAACGCGCGTAGATATACGAATAAATTATTATATTAAAATTTTTTTAGCAGCTTTTTTATTTTAATATATTAAATTTAAACATATTTAAATTGAATAACATTACATTTGTAATACAGATAAGAAAATCACTAGCGTAATTATTATTACATTATTTTATTTCTGGCAGTGAACAGCGTAGCTAGCAGACAAATAAATATGCATGAAAGTTACTGAGTTATTTATATATTATTTTATTCACTATTATAAATTTATTAACTCATAAAATTAAGGTATTTAAATAATAAAAAAAAAATTATGATACCAAAAAGTATGAGTCGGGTCTTATAATTAATTTTGCCATACTTTTTATGTCTGAAATTTTGTGAAGGCGTACAAGATAAGAATTTACAAAGAATCTGTAAGAGGTGACAAGTAAAACTATATAAATTAACACAAACCTACGCATCTATTTATTTTTTTAATTGACAAACCTTGTAGACGATACTAAGCAATGCAAATTATTTTATTACTATCGGCATGATTTTTTATCTGTGGCCTTTCTGTCACTCCCGAGTAATGTCAAATATTTGGCGGGAACTAGATTAGACGTACAGGGTTATTTATTGATTTTATTACGTAATTTAATTAGAAAAATATGTTATTTATAATACAAACAAAATTAACTACTGACGTAACAATAAATATAAATGAGTCGCTGTGAATGTTTTTATTTATTTACACATAGTTTTATTACATGTATATTGAGGGGATGAAAAGTTTAAAGAATTATTTTATATTGTATTTTGCAAACTGTACACTTGTCGTTTATTATATGGTAGTTTTACGATTAATACCAGATATATTAGTGGTTACGAGTCGGATTTGACCGATAAACCGTAATTACGTGTAACTGTGTAACATTGCGTCGGCAGTAGTAATGTATAATGTAGTTGTATATAATTCAATTGCAAAGTCGAGAAAGTATAAGAAACGTTTGTGGGGTCTGTTTAAGAAAAAAAAAATCGTTTAATTAGATCTCTGTTGCCGGAGAATACGTAGGTGTCATCGCAGCGGTTGTTTTTGTTGCCCAACAACAGTGCTAACGTTACTGTGTTCCGGTTTGTACGGCTCTATAACCGGTGACATTACTGGTGTAACGAGACTTAACATCTTATATCAAGCGACGAGCACAATCTGGTGAAGTCTTAATCATCATAACTAATATCACTTTATTTACTATCATTTGAACGTTTAGCCTGGTTTTGTGGCTTTGTTGAAAATGAAATATAATCAAATCGAATTTGTAAATCCGCATGAACTCTTCTGTTATTGAAAAAAAAATACAAATTACATACACTGAACGTTCGTGCCTGAAAAGTATTTATGCATGCATGCATAGATTATTAATGAGATCTATTAAAACGTATAAGGCGGCATGTAAACAGAACCAGGGCGGCGGTACACGCTTATTAAGTTATGGCGGGGCCTTCGACCCGTGCTAACTGATTTATCGTAGCACTATCTATGCCCGCGTGTTTGCTCGCTTGTAGTGTACAACAGACATCTAGCATTTGATCTGGTGTATATATTATATCATGGTCATCAAATCAAAGACGTCAACTGCTGAACATAGACTTCCGTAGTTCCAGCATATCCAGCATACACCAATCTGTCCTGCGCTGATCGCATCCACCAATTGTATGTGAGAATGTTCAACTATCATTTTGTTCATAACAGTAAAGGTTTGTTGTAAATTTTTTTATATATTTATATGACGATGATAAATTTCAACTTCGCCCTTGTCTTTTCTTTAGCAATTCGCCATTTAGGTACTACAATATCTGTTTTTGTCTTAGTTCTCATACCGCCAAGTGTTAGTGTGGAAAAATACTTGTAATCCTTTTAAAGGGGTTGCAAATGGACACATTTCTTGGTTTTGGATATAATATTATTCACTACATGGTAAGAAGGCCAGCGCAATTCTATACCACGAAAACACTAAATGACACCACAGTATTATGGATGTGGGCAAATTATTAGCATCATGATTTGTAGCTGTCTCTTTACTTATGCAAACAGCAATTAACATATTAGAAAACAGTACTTGCGTATATATTAATAGTTATGATTTCTTGAATTATTATTAAATATAAAATTATTAAAGTAAATCTCATTAAAAAAACCGAAAATGTAAAGGACAAAGCGAATTGAAAAAGACGAAGAAAGCTGAAGGCTCCACCATGTGTAATAACAGGCAGGTATATATATATGTATAAAATTTATACTTATGTTTTCATCGAGAACATATTGCAAGTTAATAACTATAAACAAATTGTTATATATTTTGACCACCACACAATGCAGATGATGATGTTGCAAGTTGTCTCTACTTAGTTTTAAGATACACAGTGTTTTGTATGATATTTTTGATTTAAATACTAATTAATAATTGGTAATCCTGGCGGAGAACTTGTAATAATAAATAAATAAATATAAAATGGAGTTTCTGTTTTGCTCTCTGCTTGTAACATCTACTTATGTTTGTTTTAAGTGACCCATATACAGTACCAACCTCAGCCAATATCTTAATGGGATTAAAAGAGAAATACTATGCGGTTGTTTACGCAATTAATTCTAATAAAGATTGTATGTATTTAATGATACATTACGATATGCTACCATAGATAGTAGACACAGGGTTGATATCCGATTGTTTGTGGTGAAGTAAGTGGCGTGTTCGGTCACATGGGGGTTGGGAGGAAGGTATTATTGGATTGTAGAGGAAATAAGCGCCTTTTAATGCTTCACTGTAGAAATAAATTTGTTGTGCAACTGTAAACCACTTTGTTTTTCATTAATACCCTTATTTATATACGGAAAAGGATTCTAGATTCCATTTCTTTTATATTCTTAAAGTTTTACGTCAATAAATATTGATTATATGTTTTTGTAGTCAAATGGGATAATAATTTAGTTGAATTGCACTTGAAGAAACGGCCGACACAATAATCTGGATCTTAAAGCTTTACTTAACATCTCAATTACTATTCATAGATTACTGTAGTGTAACAAGTAATATTTTGTGGACCTTTATGGACCCCTTTCAGAAATTTTAATTGCAAAAACTTTTAAACTGTAGCCAGGCTGCAAAAAGTAAACCTTCGTCCAAAATTCCTTTTGGCTGTTCCAAAAAAAACTTTTATATATAAACTAAATAGTAATATAACAGGCCCTGATTCAGATCTATGGCCTCAAGCAAGCTCACGAGCAAACAGAAAGTGACATTGTAAAAGTGTTCAAGAGTTCACTTGTCGATAATGCAAAAAAACCAGTATGTGGGTACATACGTTCTTATTAGGTGGGACATGGCTTGGGATAGTTACGGAAATTAGGGGTTTTTTTTTTAATCTACGAGTTGACACTTGATCTTAATTTTATGCGATGTTAAATGTTGAACATTTTAACAAGAAAGGTGTGTAACAACTTGCTAAATAAGACACGAGTGTCTTCAAGAGTGTCGGCTGTAACATTTTTGTCCGACGAAGCAATGAGACTAGCGAGTTGTTCACCTGATGGTGAAAGATTCGTCTGCCCCTGACAATATGGCGTTAGAATGATATTCACAGCACCACAAATTACTAGCTACTTTTAGACCGGAACACAGTAATGTTATCACACTAATAGTACGCGGCAGAAATAGATGCTGCGGTGGTATCTTGTCAATCTTCAGCATCACAGGCTTTTACTTGTAAACTTATATTGTTATATGGTTAGTGTACTTTTCTACTTTAGACTTCATCACCATTTAAGAATAAGATGAATTGTGCTGAACATAAATCTATACACTTTAATGAAACCTAATAAGAGAAAGAGACAATACTATCTATTCTATGTAGGTACTGTGGGGGTTGGGCCTGTTAGAATCTTATTATTTTACTGCCTTCATGATTTGATCATCTTGCATGATTTGTCAACGAAAAAGTGTGTGTTTGAAACGTTTTTAGTCTTAAAATATAAAATTAATATTATTTGTAACTTTTTAAACAGCTTATTTTAACAGGGCATCTTTCTTAGTTGCATATATGCAACTTTAATATTAAACAATTCTTTTATGAATCATATTATGTCCGGTTGGTTTAAAAGTAAAATGGTATGTAAAATTACAAGCATCTACATAGCTATAGAGAAGAAACCTTTACTGGTGGCAGGTTTCTGTTGCTGGAAACCGTATAGGTAGGTACCACAGCAGCGCCTATTCCTGCTGCCAAACAGCAGTCTTTGTACATTACTCTGTTCCGATTTGAAGGACGTTGTAGCTAGTGTAATAGCTGGGGTAACGAGACTGAACATCTTATGTCTCAATGCGGGGAGATTAATGATGTGCTGTGTATCTTCATCCTAAGTAGCGCCACGTTGTTATGGTAATGGTACGGCAAGTGCATCACTAACCATCAGGTGAACCTCCCGCTCGTCTTATCGGTTCCTTGAATAAAAAAAAATATTTATATGCTTCTTTCGTACATTTCGCTGTAGGTCTCGTTTCAGAGGCCCGCGTATGTTTACATGGTGACCCTACACGCGTGTAGGCTACATGTGCCGCACACACGTACGTTCGCGTGTGTGCACACATGTGTGCACCACAACGACAACGCACCGAAACCGTGTCACGGTCTTCAACTGATTTTTAAAAAAGAAATATCTTCATATTGGCTGTATGCTTTCGGTCATGCAACCCTGTCGCAGTAAACGCGCGCGAGCTTACTAGTAACCGCGATTAAGTTAACTGCTCACTGTTAACTTGGTAAGGTTCTATTTGTAATTTTTTTCACGCCTTACATATATAAATCAAATGGAGCTTTAACTCATTATAATTACGGCGGCTCGCTTTTCGATACGGTTGCAGGGTTAACTGGTGGTTATTGTTTTTAATTACTTACAGTTTGGACCTTGGTGCAAGTCGAGAAAAGGAAGTAGGCGCGGCTTTGAACTGATCGTCTATGATTTTAATGTTACTGATACTGTAAAAATATGTTCAGGACATTGTTAACAAAATCATTTTGGTAGTATTCAGATAATGATAATCATTATACAAGGTATAAAGTACCAGAGACAGAAAGGGCTGTATCACGCTTGTCATCAACCTTCACTAGTTAGAGAGGCACTTTAAGAATAAGAAGGTATAAAACTAGGTATACCCTATAAAACATATACATACAATGTATTGAACCGAAGAAATTGATAAAAGGATATAATAATGTAATAATAAATTATTCTTTATTCAGATAACATATACACAAAAGCTTTTAAAAAAAATTAAACCATTTTTATTCAATTTCGAGTCCCCTCTTTTAAAAAAATACTAATATTAGGTCTCTGTTGTGGAAGCTCATCTAGATAGGTACCATTGCAGTGCAAACATTGTAGTGTTTCTGTTTGAAGGGGGCTGTAACTAGTGAAATTTCTGGGGTAACGAGTCCACATCCTATTTCTCAAAACGACGATCACAATATGGTCCAGTGTGCACCATCGTAATCAGCGCCACAGGACAGGCGTATCATTTACCATCAGATGAACGAACGCGTCTTGTCTCCAAACTAATGCAATCTTTTACTATATTTTCATCATAGTTACTATCTCATTGTTATAAATAAAAAATATACATCACATCAGGTCCTAAGAGAAGTTGGTTATATTGCAAAACTCTCAATTTAACGAATTACTACAACATTCTGTGTTTATGACTCGTATCGAATAATTAAAGTAATATCAAATTATTAAGAACATATATTTGTTTAACCGGAATCGTAAAATTTACTGTCGACACGCCTACGGTAGTATAATAAAGATACAGTTAAGTTTATTAAGTTTACGATTTTAGTTATACCATTTTTTGTATTAAATCGATTATTTCGTAACGATAATTTTGAAGGAACGGAGCGATGAGACGAACAAAACGGTTACCTTTAAGGATGTTTACACAGCATCACATTTGATGGAACATTTCTATACTTCAATAATTTATTAGTTGCGAAGCTGTTTAAATAGAAATATATACTATTTATACATATATGAATAAATATTTACACAATACTGCATGGTTACTCTCTGGTACATAGGAGTAACTAAGTAAGAAATGTAGAATAGTTTAACTTACTCTACCAATATATCGACTTTTCTCATTTAAGTGTAAAAACATTTGAATGTTGTAGTTAATTCAAATAACATAAAGATTTAGCAGAGTTGCTCTCTTTTAACTTCCATTACTAACTCTCAAACATCAATGTTGCCAATGTTAAAATAGATGGACCACAGATAATCAACTTATAAATATTTTAAAATAAAATACATCTTGCTTCTATTAAGGTTATTACACAAAAAAAATCTTATTAATTTATGGTAATTATAATTGTAAGTAAACGCTTCAGATACTGTGCTAGTTAAAAAAGTTGTCTACGGTTTTTTTTAGAAACTAAGCGCGACCTCACGCCATTGTATGTTAATAGTAACGTGCTTAATTTGTAACGAATTGTTACCGAGCACGAGTTTAATTCTCTGTTAGATTAACTTGCGCAAGATTGTCATAGATCACTACAAAGCTTATAAGAGCGGGATCAAATATGTTAATGGAAATTTTTACACAATCAATGTCTTTAAATAGATCACTATAGTTATGCAGGGGTCTACAACATTTCGATCTTTATTAACAGCTATCAAGTAATACCAGCCATAAAGGAAATAACATTTCTTACTTTGCTATCACTGAAAATTTATTTAGTGGAGAGTAATATCATATTCATTGCTGTATATCATAGCATATTTTAGATTTGTTCTATTATATTTATTTCATCATCGTTATCATCATCATCAGCCGATAGACGTCCACTGCTGGACAGGATTCACCCAAAGATCTCCACGATCGATCAGACCCGCGTTGCCCGCATCCAATGGCTTCCCGCTACTCTCACCAGATCTTCGGTCCACCTTACCACCACCACCATATTTATTTATAATCATAAAATTTTTTAGTTTAGTATAAATAAAATTCGTCAAATAAACTAACAGCTAACAATACTTCTTATATAGTCCTTTATACTACTTAGTATGGAGTGCGAAGAGACGGGAAGATTAGAACGTTCACCTGATAGTAAGTAATACGTCTACTCATAACAATGGCGAGCTAGTTATGATGATTTACCCTACAGCACATTGTTCTTGTGTTAACTACATCGCCCTTCAAACCGAAGCACAGTAATTTTTGGTGGTTCTCACATAGATTACGCCCAGCAACAGACACGTGTGAGGTGGAAGAGAGGTGTGAAAAGAAATAGAAAGGTTCTTGTTTCCGTCCGTTACAAATTATTCTTTATTTTTTCAAATTAAAACAACTATACGTTATAAAATATGAAATGCTAGTTTTAACAGTTCACGCACATTAAGTTTCGTTATTAACTTCATATCATACTTTATAGAAGGTTGCCGCCAAATTCATGAAGTGACACGCATAACGAATAACCACAGACAATATTTAAAATCGAATTGAAAATAAATTAAATCGATAATCTAAGAGGTTCAGGAAAAGTTAATGTTTGTAAATATTTAAGTTGTTAATAGAGAAGTTGTATGTTTATATTAATAAATTGTCAGTTTTCGTAAAAAATATTTGTTATTAGTTTAATGGGCAGTAAAAAGTATATTTGAGAGAATGCTTCGCTTTAATGCTTAGTGCAACAAATAACACACCTACACGCAATAATGTAAAAAAATTGTAATTACAATCTGAACATATAGCATAATTATACAACTATTGATAGAAAGTTCTATAAGAATGGTAATTAATAATCGAATACTTTTATTAATGATATAAAACTTCCGCTATTCTTACTGTCACATGGCAAAATTATCAAATTATATTTGACAAAGTATATTATCTCTATATCCTCTATATATATGTAATGGAAATGAATTTTGTTTATTCGCCACTCACGTGAAAACTAGTAAACGTATCGATACAGGAACATCGATACGTTCATAGATGCGTTATCATTTTGTACCTAATTAACTTTTATAAACATTTTTATATAGTATTATTTATGCGGTTGCTATAGTAACGGTTGCTATAGAACTCATTTACAGTTGCGGTTGCTCTCAAGGAATATTTCAAATAAATTTCAAGTCTAAATCTATATTACGGCCAGCAAATCTAACGAGGAACAGCTGGTAGTGGATAAATATAAAATTAAAAAGTGACTTACTTAACGTAACCTAACTGTACTACTATAGGATATAAGTAAGATCAAATTGTTATACGCTGAATAGACAACAACACAACAATTACCCGACCTTCGGAGTGAGAAGGTCTCAGAGAAGGTACATTTTGTCCTCAACTCAAGAATAGCCGCCCTAATTTTGCGATGCGTTCATTTGACACAGCTTTTGTGTTTTACGCGCCATTTACAAACGCTAAAGTAACCATAGACAAATTAACCTTTTTTTCCCTAATGCTCAGAAATAGTATTAAATGTATAACTATAATAACTTGAAAATGGTTTTATCAGGTAAAGTTAAAAATTCATATGCTATTTTTTTATGCATTTACAACATGAACAATTGTATTAGGATTTAATAAAAAATTCTGTGTTTTAAGCTAAAACAAAACAAGTAGTTTCATCAGAAATAATTATTGTTAATTTATATGAAAATACGACATTAGACTTCTAAAGCTTGTTTATTATATAAAATTCACTGAATCTTATTAATAATTTATTATGTACTTATCCAGTAAAAGCACCCTTTTCTTCGCATTTTGGTTAGGCACGACTCTTACTTTTTCTATTGTCGGAGTCAAATAATTCTTGATCTTCCTTTTTTTCACTACCCTTTACATTAGTTTTTCTATGAAGTATAATTATTACATCGTTGTAACTACCGTAAATCTCTTATGGGTAAGTGTAGCATTTACAATCAGATGAATGTTCTCCTCATATCATCTCAACATTAAATAAAAAATGAAGAAGGTCGAATTATTCCGCTACATTTAATGGTAGCCCTATTTAAGACTTATATTAGAGACTTGGCTACAATGCACGCCATTTAGATGCTTAACATCAACGCCATACAGACATTATGGCATAATTAATGCTTTTAGAGAAGGCGTATAACATATGGCCGGAGTTTTGCAACAGCTTCTATGAAATGTAACGAGGAAAATATTTTACTTGTACCGTACGACAACTCCGGGATGAATGTGTCAGCATTGCTCAATACCAAAATGTCTGAATTCTTTGTAAAGTACCGATTATATCTTTGAGATATCTTATGTAAAGTATTAAAACTAAACGTAATATTCAGGCTGTAAGCGATAGTGATGATTTACTTGTGGTAGGTACGTTGCCGGAGACCGTCTACATAGGTACCAGCACAGCGCCTGTTGCAGCCAACACAGTACTGTGCAAACATTACTATGTTTCAATTTGAAGGGCGTTGTAGCTAGTATAATTATTGGGTAAACGAGATTTTGTCTTGGTGACGGGCTCAGTGTGTAACATCCTAGCTAACGTCACGTTGTTATAGGCGGGCGTAACACCCTCAGGTGAAGGATCTGCTCGTCTCATCGCTTAATTGTATAGAAAAAAAGTTATATGGTGTTGTATAAACATCTTATTTATACAGTAATTCAGAGATCAATGGAAATAAAAATACAAATGGAAAAGTTCAAGGTTTACCAACGTAGCCTACATTTTTGTAGCCTTAAGTGGCAATGGGCAGTATATTTGCTCAAAGGTCTGGCGGCGGATGGGTCAGTAAAGTGCCTGAGTCGAAATATCAAACAAGCGTTAGCTAAGTAATATATATATTTTATTGTATCTGTGGAGAACTGTTTGAACACGACCTAGTACTACGAAAGCCTTTAATTTCGATTCCGTTGCCACTTGTGTGTGGAGTTTGTTTTAAAAAAGGTTTTTTTCTGAACCTGGTCATTGTTAGCTATGACTTTTAATTTGTAAGTTTGCTGAGATCTCCCGATCATGATATGAGAGGTAATTTTCTAGTCGAGCACTTATAGCCATCCACGGTTCTGTTGTCGCTTACCATGTCAAATTGACATCAAATCTTAGCCCCTCGTAAATAGGATAAATTTGCATTAAAAATTATCAATTAATGAAGTGCTTCAATTTATTAATTTATAACAACGATTAACTTAATGCCTATAATATAAAAAAAATTAGAACATTAGGAGTGCAATATTCCTACTTCTAGTGTTTATAGGATCTTAAATCTTAAGGTCAGATAGTGTAGGTATAAATTTCAATGTGTTAGTTATAAACTGTTGACGCGAAGTGAACTATTGTCGTAGCGACCTTGAGAAAGGTCAGGCCACTGCGGGCGTGTACCATTTGCAAAATAATTATTAAAACGATTGGTTTGGAATTTTATTATATGTTAGTATTCATAGTTTTAGTCTAATTTAAATGTTAAGTATTTCATCTATGTATCGGCCAATTGCCTACAAATATCCACTTTGTATAAATTTATTTTTAGTATAAAATTGATCTCTTACAGTATCTTATTGTACAGAAGATTATTTGAAACATGATATTGTTTAAAAATAAGATGCCGTTTTTAATTATTAGTCTCCTTCTTACCCGTCCAACTATTGAAGATTGGACAACAGTAATTATGAATGATCACGAGCCCACACACATCCACATCTGGACATAGGCCAAAGATCTCCACATATGGTCAGCATGGCCTCCGGTACCGCTGGGCACTAGTGGCCGTGTGGCGTGTGGCTGTGTAGCCAGAGCCTCGTTTGTTGATTAGCAGGGTAAGGTTAGCTTGGGTCCCGTGAGTTGTTGTGCGAGACCCCTTACAGCTTTATAATTAATGTAATTATGAGTACGAATACAAAAAAGGCAAATACCATTAGTCTGTTCTCAGTTTCACACGGAAAAGAGCGCGCTGCGAACTGACTTTAGAGATTTACGATTGACGTTTAAAAGTCGTTATACAAATCCAAGTAAACCAATAAATCTTGAGTTTTAACTTCAATTTTATATCAATGACAGAAATAACTGTATAAATATGTCACATAATGTTTTTAAACTTACAAAACTTCTACTTGGTATTCCAATAAAACTGGAAGTATTATGGACCACTCCTAATTAAGTTCTGAGGCACTCACTATAAAATGTCTCGTTAAAAAAATAACTTATACTATACGAAATAAGAAATTTAAATACGCACGTTAATAAGAGTTGTTAAACATGTTTTTTTGTTTACGGTACATCTTATCTTTCGCCGGTAGCGTATCCGAAGTGACTTATGTGAGGTCGCTCGCGCAGGAAGTGTGCTGTCACTTTATACGCCAACGGAGGATACCGAACAGCTGATTTCACATCGAATTTCACCTAAAATATCTATGTATTAAAAATGTTATAAAACATGTTATGAATAACATAAAATACGTATTACCTTAAAGATTATGTTTCATGTATTCTGCCTTTGCTGTGTATTTATAAAAATAAAATATGGCTCATTTAATTATTATTTTTTTGAATAGAAAAAAGTAGCGAGCAGTTCACTGAAGGGGGTTTTATTTCGCACAGTGCTGCCAACAAAATGATATGAAAATTAATTATTAACTGGCAATTGTTCTATAAAATCTATGTCTATAATGCAACCGTTTGTTTTCCTGTTTCCGTATTATGCAAAACTATTATAATTCTATTATTGTGCGGACCTTCGCTGATTTCTAATCTGTGCATCATCTGTCATTTATATAATTTATTATCTGTCTTCTCGCGCACCTGTAATGATTGTTTGATGCAGTCTGTTCCGCGGCGTTTTGATTTTTATTAATGGAACTATTTTAAATGGAACTTATCATTGGTTCGGAAATTGTTTTATTTTTAATCATTTATCATAATTATTACTATAAAGGCAACCTTAAAATAATACTTTATGAATAAAATGCTTTAGCAAGGAGAAGAAGGATCTTCTGTAAATAATTCACTCATGATTAAGAGACGATAACGATTCAATGAAGTTAGTGTTGTAAGAAGAATCATGACTTCTTGTTATTAAATACGAGACAGTTAATTCAATCAAGGGTGGTGCTTCGGCAATCGGTTTCAATTCGGTATTAATTAATACTATTATTGTGGTAAATTTTTTTATGTGAAGTTATTTTGTTCTATTTTTTGTACGTGAAACAAGCCTGTTCAATTAATCGAATCAGAAATGTGGAGATCCGCAGAAGAATTAAGACCATCGACATAGCTCAAAAAATTCCTAAACTTCAGTGGTAGTGGGCAGGGCACATTGCTAGTAGGACCAACGGCTGATAGGGCAGTAAGGTCCTCGAGTGGCACCCGCGTGCCGGTAGATGTAGTGTTGGGAGGTCACCCAGAAAGTGGTCCGGCGATCTGGTAAGAGTCGCGGGAACCCACTGGAAGAGATTATTACGCTCATATAATTGTATACTGCGTGTTTATATTATACATTTAAATAAGTGTAACTCCACAGAGTTCATTGGGGAGAATTGGGCCTTAGCCCACCACGCTGGCCCAGTGCGGGTTCGTGGGCGGTCAGAGCTACGTCTGTTATTCAGCAGGGTGCACTGCGTGCAGGTGAGGTTGATTGGGTTCTGTAATATGTTGGACGGAACCCCGTACACCCCATACAAATCTTTATATTTACATAATTAAAACTAGTTTTGTTTGTTCGCCAATCACTAGAAAATTAGTGAACGTATCGACACGTGAACATGAGCATTCGACGCGTAATGATTTGTAGAGATGGTTGTAGGCTATATATTTTTTGAATTTCATAGATCCTCCATAATTTTATTTCCAAATTTTATAAACGTTTTCATATCATGGTTATTTATGCGGTGGCTATAGAAAGACACTTTATATTACGGCGAGGAAAGCGGGCGAGGAACAGCTAGTTCAGTATAAAGAAACTTGCAATTGTTAAGCGTTTTTACATTTGTTACAAGTTTACTTCCGTCGCACGTTTCCTAGTTACACATGAACGTACTTTGCAGTCGAGTTAATTATAAATGTCCTAGGCCATCTGACGTCCGGACCTTGGCTTTTCTTAGCCGATGCAGTGTTTTGTTGCAATTCAAGTAAACGCGCGAGCAGGCATACAATGGTTTATTTATATTTACCTTTCTTTGTTAATCGTCATTATTAAAACAATAAATATGACAGGAATTTATAATGACAATGTATTTTATATTAAATGATGCACTTGGAAAAACAAACCTTTGACAAATTTTTGTATATACATTATGAATATCTTATATTTAACCATGTTCCAATATAAGGGTGTCGGAAGTTTAACATGCGCATGTTACCTTTATTATAAGTTTTTATAACTGGAGACGAGCAAGATTTTCATCTAGTGGTTACAAAAGCCCCGACCAATAACCATGGGGGGGTATTTGGCGCTCGTTGCGTGGAAAGATAATGATGTAAATCTCATCCCCGGATTATTACCAGCTACAGCATCCTTCAAATCGGAATAGTGATGTTTACACACTATTGTTAGCGGCAGAAATAGGAGATGCGATGATACCTAGACTGTCTCCGGTAACTGAAATCTACCACCAGTGTGTTATTAAGACGTGCTTTATATTATGTATCAGCCAATTATAAAGAGGCTATCATAAAGTAGCTCGCTTTCCTAATGATTAGAGCCTGCGGTCTTCATTCCGAAGGTCGCGGGTTAGAATCTTTGCATGCAGTGATGATTTTAATATTTAAGTTATGTGCATTTGTGAAGTTTAGTAACAACAGCGAAATACAAACGGTGAAGGAAAACATCGCGAGGAAACCTGCACATGAATTAGAATTTATCCTAAGGTGTGTGTGAAGTCACCAATTCGCATTGGGCCCGCGCGGTGACTGTGGCCCATCGCCTTCATATTGAGGATAGGCATGTGCCTCAGCAGTGGGATCGTAAATTGGCTGTTAAAAAAAAATAGAGTGCAAAGGCGTCGTTTCATTCATAGAATATCAAGTAAATTTACTGGTGGTAGGTCTTGTTGCCGGAGACCGTATAAATAGGTACCACAGTACTGTGCACACTTTACTGTATTCCGGATTGAAGGGAGTTGTCAATAAGGAAATTACTAGGGTAACAAAACTTAACATCCTGTCTCAAGGCAATGGGCGGAATGTGATGCTGTGTATATCGTCCTAACTAGCGCCACGTTACGGATTTATGTATTACTTACCATCAGATGAACGTCCCGTCGCTTTGATGAATAAAAACGGATCTTTACTATCACTATTGTTTGTAGGACAATAATCTTATTAGGCACTCCTTGCAACGACTCGGTTATTTTTTCTTGTATATCATACTCGTATTTTGTAATTACGCCCCAAAATGATAAATGATGTAGTAACAACTTGTCTGGTAAGGCCACCATCAGGTATGTCAATCGTTTTCTCGAATACACATGTTTTTTCCTCCATGTAACCTTAAAATTGTCAAAAATGTTATTGTTTATAATGAGATGTTATGGCGTCTTATTTTACCAATCGTTCCAGCTGAAACAATTTTTTTTATAATTAATTAGTTTTAATAAACTATCTTAGTATAGATATACTGGTTCAGTTAGAACATTATGAATAATTGAAAAGAAATTCAGTGAGGTTCCCTCTTTTTTTATATGACGGCACGAGCTTGACGTTTACCTGATTCCCTAGTTAGGATGATATACACAGCACCACAAACAGTGTACGTATTGAGAAGTCTTCTTACCTCAGTAATTTCATTAGCTACAGCGCCATTAAAACCGGAACACACTCATGTTTATATACTATTGTTTGTCGACAGAAATTGGCGCTCCCGTGGTACCTGCCTAGAAGAGTGTACAGGTTACTTCTGGACTAGTCATAAAAGGTTACCATCAGATGGCATCGCAGTCAAGCGCAAGTCTAAATAACAAAGAGAAGTAGACCGACGATCTGATAAAGATCTGCATCTGGCGAGCGGTAGATATAGTACGGCAAGTACGTACACATGGTGAAGTGACGATCTGATGAAGGTGCTGGTTGCGGAACTATCGGCGTGGAGATGTCTGGAGGTTGGCCACGTCCGGCAATGGATGCTTATCAGCTGATGATATTTAGCATTATGATAACAGTATTTTTTATATAATTTAGCGAATATACTGGTAAGCCTTCGGTTCCACCGCCCCCACGCTGATTATGTTAGGCTTTGTTTGAAAGAAAAAAAATATTTCTAATTGATCTTTATAAACTATGACAGCTCTCGTTTCATACATAATTATAATTTTATAAAAAAAAAACAATATGATAAGCTTTTATATCCTTTGGCTTAATTTAATTTTGCGAATGATAATGAAAATATAATTGATATAAAATAATTAAAAATTAAGAGTTTTCTTATGTATATTTAATATTATATGAATATGTTGGGAAAAGGTTGAGCGCCCCTGTATTACGCAACGTTACTGTTTTGACGGCCCGTCACGTTCCGTTGCCAATAATCTGTCCATCTAAAGCTTATCATCACGACCACTATTAAAAGAAACCGGATGGAATACCCTCAGGTTCCATGTAATAGCAACCTACTGCAGTAGATTATGACCATACAGTTAATATAAACAGACAAGACGAGACGTTAACCTGGTGGCTAGTGTCAGCTCTAACAGTGTATGGCTAGTTAGGATGTTTAGACAGCACATGTATAATTTTTTTTTTATTATTTCCACTATTTTCTTACTAACAATTTCCTTAAAAGTAAAGTTCGACAACCATAGCAGCTTCATCCGCGAGCTTAATGTAACCGCTCTAGTGTTGCCACTATCTATGGGCATCGGTGATCACTTTCCACCAGGGGATTTCGCTCGATTGCCCTCCCTTTCTATAAAAAAAGTTCGACGAAGCGGCGCAACGAGCGCGACGCTCACTTGATGGTAAGTTATACGCTTGCCCATAACGTTAGGTTAATATACATTGCACAGTATTGTGCTCGTAATCTTGAGATATTAGATGTCGTCTTGTTACAACAATAATTTCATTGGCTAAAAACCCCTTCAAACCGGAACACAGTAATGTTTTTGTTCACTGCTCTGGCTGCGGAAATAGGAGCTGCGGTGGTACCTAGGTAAGTACTCGCTGGCTTAATGGTCAGAGCGTGCAGCTTTCATTCCGAAGGTCGCGGGATCGGAATCTTGGCATGTACCGTAACTTAATATTTAAGTTATGTACATTTGTGAACTTGAGTAACAACAGCGAACTACATACGTTGAAGGAAAACATCGCGAGGAAACCTGCACATGAATTGGAATTCATTCTAGGGTGTGTGAGGTCACCAATCCGCATTGGGCTCGTGTGGTGACTATGGCCCACCGGCCTCATATTGAGTGTAGGCCTGTGTCCCAACAGTGGGGACGTAAGTAGGCTGTAAAGTGTTACGTAGACTGTATCCGGTAATGGAGACATACGCTGTATATGTAAGTTAACTGTTAAAAGTAACTGTAACCCTGAATACTCTCACCGATTAATGGGCCCTAAAGCTCACTGGTCGAGGTCACGACGCGAGACAGTTGCTGTCAACCTTACCGGCGCGATCAATAAGTGCCGCCGCGTAAATAATAACACGAATATAATGGCCAATTAAATCTGTAAGTGAATTATGACATTCGGTAAAGTATTAAGTATTACTTGTAACACGAATAAAACATTTTTTTTTTATATGGCGCATAAAACACAAGAGCAACTTAGCCCATTAATTCGGTAATTTATTATAATTTTACAACGTCCGCCGCACGGTCGCGCCCATTGATAAATAATTATTGTTTATAACAAAATGGAAGTCATTAATCATTATTTTAATAAATGACAATGCAGTAAAGGTATTACGATATAGATCTTGAAGTTCTTTCAAATGTTTGTATCACAGTAAACACGTCTAATATATAAATGTACTGAAACCCATTGCGAATGGATGACGAATATATATCACAGAAACAATAAGGAGAAAATACTAATTTAATATTAACCAAATTTAATTATCTTAATTAATTTATAGTTATAAACTAATGAGTAATGACGCTGGTGGTAGGTCACTGTTGACGGAGACGAGTAGGTACCACCGCAGCGCTTGTCTGTCAAACACTAGTGTCGCTAACGTTAGTGTTCCGGTTTAAAGGGAGCTGTAGCTAGTGATGTTACTCGGGTAGCGAGATTAACATTTTATGTCTGAGGCGTAGAGAAAAATGTGGTTCTTTGTATATCATCGCAACTGGCGCCACGTTGTTATGAGCAGGTGTATTACTTATCATCCCGAAGGTACGAAAAGGAAAATTACATACATACATACGTATATATATATATATATATATATCACGCCTTGTTCCCAATGGGGTAGGCAAAGAACACTGCACTTGCTACGATCCTGGCACATCTCTCTCGCTTCCTCCACTTTCATGAGCGTCTTCATGCATGAATATGTCCGCCTAGGTCAACCTGCACCTATTTGTTCAATCATTCTTACATTGTATATCTCTTTCGTTAATCTTCTTTCATCCGTTCTTTCTACATGGCCAAACCATCTAAGCATCCCTTTTTTTATCTTTGTCACTACATCTTCAACTACGCCGCACCGCTCCCTTATCACACTATTCCTCACTACACACTACACTACTACACTACTCATCTCCACAAACTTAATCCTACTTTCGTGTTTCTTCTGCCATACCCAACATTCACTACCATACATCAGTGTGGGGATCAACACGCCTCTATGCACGGCCAGTCGTGCTCTTTGTGATACGTTCCAGCTGTTCATAAAGTTATGAAGTGCTCCATTCACTTGATTCCCTTCCAACACTTCTTACAATATCACCATCACACTTGCCATCTCTCGTAAACTGTGAACCCAGATTACAAATTCTTTCACTTGTTCCACTTTTTGTCTCTCAATCATAATGTAACAATTTGTCCATTACCCATTACATAACCATTACTTTCGTCTTGCTTACATTCACTTAAAGCACCATACATCATAGCTACCATCGCTTGCAATTCCCTCTCCGATGATGATAACAAAACTTGATCATCGGCGTATAGGAGGAATTTTACAATCAACTCATTCATTCTAAAGTTATACTCACTGTCTTTCAATCATTTGTCTATACATAGGTTAAACAGCCACGGCGAAGCCACACATCCTTGTCTAACACCCTTCTGGGTGCTAAACTAGTCTGAGTAAGCCCCGTTTTTCCTGACACAAGCACTGGAACCCTCATAAAGTGATTTCAGTTCTAGTATCAGTGTGCTGTTTACCCCATAAACACACAATATGGACCATAATTCATTCCTCACCACTCTGTCGTAGACCTTTTCCAAATTCACGAAAACGCAAATAGACCTTTTGCTAAATATTTTTCGGCTATGCTTCGTAAGGAAAAGACCTGGTCCATGCATCCTATTCCTCTCCTAAATCCTGCTTGTATATCCCAAATCTTCTTTTCAGTTTCATTCATCCTCTTTTATCAGTATCTTTGCATACAGTTTCCGACGACGCTCGGTATGCTAATGCCACGGTAGTCTTCAGTCAGTCTTGCTGTGACCCTTTTCCTTTATATAACGGAACGATTACGGCTTTGCACCAGTCATCTGGCACTTTGCCCTCCTCCAACAAAGGTTGAAAAGGCAGCACAGCTGACTAGCTACCACGCCCTGTCCAGCTCTCAGCATTTTGACCGTAATCCTATCATACCCTGAAGCCTTACCTAACTTCATACTATTAATTTCACCTAAAATCTCTTTTATACTAATATTACTTTCTTCCCCCACTCTCAGTTTGACCCTTGACGAGGTTTGGCACTTGCATATCCTGTTTCTCGAATAAACTTTAAAAATATTTCTTCCACCTCTTCAGAATACATTCTTCACCTGCCACAAAGCTTCCATCCTGGTTCCTGTCTTTGCCAAGTGAGATTGCATTATTAGCTCTGGCTATTCTTATGGACTTCCAGAAGAACTTAACGTTCGTCCGGAAGTCATCACATAACCTTCTTTCAAATTCATCTCTATCATTCAATTTCTTTCTCTGCACCACATCCTTTGTTGCGTTCTTAAATCTTTTATACTCATTCTTCGCAGTTTGTACATCTTCTGTCGTTGCCTTGTCGATTCTTTGATTGGCTTTTGCTGCCAGCCAATCCTGTCATGCTTTCCTCTTTTCAGACACCGCCTCCCGTACTTCTGCATTTACAGTCTTCAACATATTTCCTTTTTCTCTCGTACTCACACCACAGACATCACTGGCCACTTCCACGACTCCATCCTTGATCGACTTCCATAACTCTTCAACTTCACACATTCCTTCTAATCTATCAAACTTATCAATCAATTTACTCTTATACTTCTCTCTCACTTTCACTGTTTCCAGTACACTAATGGTTTCCCCGAAGACGATGTCACCATCGCCTAAAGATCCCCCTTATTCGGCACATCATCAGGAAGTGATCAGTGTTGTCTTTTTTTCTTGTGTACATGTGGATCTTTTTGTGGTCAAACATGTATCATCGCTTACCATAAGATGAACGTCTCGTCCATCTCGTCGCATGATTGAATAAAAAAAAGGAATATTCTGAAGTTATTATTAAATATAGATAATAAATGATATAACTCTTGTTTCGTAAACTGACGAAGTTGCAAACTCTTGATTCGAAGCGGTAGCCACATGTTGAAGAGTTTATTTGGTGGTGTTTTTTTTTTTTAATTCTCCTGTGTAACTGTCATACTCATATTGTAAACGAGCACTACGAGATTACTGAGTACCAACTATCAACATATAGAAGCCGGAGACTAGGTGAGCACGCTTGACTATCTAAATAGTTATATACTAGCTGTTCGCCCGCTTTGCTGGCCGTAAGACCCCTGCAACTTTTTAGGGGAAGGAACTTTGTAAAATCCCTTCTTAGCTGACCTCTAAAAAGTAGAAATAATATTTTTACCAAATTTTGAGTGCTTACGTCTAACAGTTTTGGAGTTCTCGTGGTGAGTTAACTTGTCTCTGGATATTTCCTTTAATATATAGATCGTGGACGTCTATCGGCTGATAGTGATGGTGATGAAGATCATGTGAAAGTAGGTATATAAAAAAATTAAACTCATAGTAAAACCTCTGAATTATTTAACTTAATGGTTTAGCAAAATAATTTTATCAGTTGGTACTAAAGACTTCAAATTTATCATTAGACAGTAACCAATGTTTTGGTTATGTTGGTATCATCCTAAATGTTTACGATAGGATATTTACAATGCACATTACACTCATTAAATCTTATATAGGTACTATTATTATGTAACAAGTATTTATATTTAATTCCTCAGACTTCTGAATATGTATATTATTGAGGTATCAGAATATTGCTGTAGCATCCTGAGAGTGTGCCGGTTTGGAGCGTTTTCATCAGACAAGAATTTTAAAGAAAAACAGAGTGAGTAACAATGAAAAATCTACTCCAGATCAAAGAATGATTAAGTCTGGACCTTTTTCAATAAAAAAAGTAGGTAGGCCATATATGTAACGTACATATATGTAATCGGTGAGTTCTTGACCTTATTATATTTCGGCATTGAGATGCGAATGGATGTCGTGAGTGACACGCCGACCCGCCGCTTGGGGAGGCTCTGATAAATCGATGTGAACTCGTCTATACACAGACACTAGTTTGTTTTGTGCATTGCTTGCTCTCGTGACTGCTTGTCACGGACTACGCTTTCGTCAAGGACACTTGGAATTGAGTTTGACTTTTAAATTTCATAAAAATCACAAGAAAAGCTATAGCTCTAGTCTTGGAGTTTTTTATCATTAGTCGCCTTTTAAAAACGCCGATATATCTTCAACACGAGTTTAGTAGTTAATGAACGAAAACAATTTTCACTTTAATTAACAAAGATAATTATGACCTAGAAGTTGAGAAGTTATAATATAAATGAGATATCTATAAACAATACGTATTTATATTAAATCAGTTATTATCGATGAATCGTCGCTATAATGAGTCGATCAAATATTTATTTAACGTCGGTGTAAAAATACATAAAAAGTACACATTCTTATAAATTGTCATTGACACAGTTTAATGAATAAATAATATGGATAGAGAAATACAATGTATGATTTGGAATTCCAGCACTGGACGTCTATCGGCTGATGATGATGATGATGATTTGGAATTCGATTAGGGCTGCGGTAGCAAATACGGCCCAATGGTAAACAGTCACCATAGAATAGGGGATGTAATACCAGAGGTATCTCGAGCGTATACCTGATCCCGAAGAAACGTATTTAAAAACTTTTTAGAAAACAGATTTTGTAGTGAAATCCTATTCACATGCGATATCTATCCTATAAAAAGTTATGCCGGATTCCTGCCACCAAAAATCTCATGGTGTTGATATGAGGAGGAGGGTATTATCAAGCACTCCCGGAATCTAGAGGAATTCAATAACCAACTAAGTGTTATCCCTGAATTCTCCCTGTATATAATAATTACCTTATCATGAGTAAGTATTTGGATGATTTCATTACTATCTTCATTTTAGACATATATATATATATTTATGTATATACTTGTATATATATAAGTTTTTAATGTATAGGGAAATGAAGTAATGACTTACAATTACAACAGTGTTCGTTCATTCGATTGATAAAAACAACATGTGACCTTATTTCCTTCCGTTCTCGGCATTGATGTCTTAAATGGCGACGTTACACATGATCCATACATTTGCGCCTAATACGTCAGATATTATTTCCTTCTCCATTGCAATAAAGTCTACTTTGCTAATAATTAGTGAGTTATAAACCGCAAATTCAATTTGGCGTCTTCTTTTTCCGCGGACACCACATGATTGCCGTTTATAGAGTGTTTACTCATTTCTAAGGTTATCGTCCAAGTACTCCAATTGAATTTCAATTATTTCTGTTTACAGAACAAAAGAATTCATTAAATTAAAATATATATGTCGATAAGCCGCTTCAGATCCATTTTTTTTAATAACTTACAATTTGCAATAATGTCACTAACTTAATTAATAATCAGTTTATATTTTCGTAAGCAACGTGAAGTCAATACATTCTTTACTGTTAGATTTTTTTAATTCAGAAAACTGACGACAAAGGAAAAAATTTGCTTGTCTTGCTTTGCTGTCGTATCCTTTAAAAGTTTTATCTCCTTTCACTAGATCCTCAATTTTATTTACTATTATAGTTAGACAATTAAAAATATTATACATGTTCTCTATAAAATCGCAATTAAAAGAATGCATATTTTTTAAAATTAGAGGACACGAGGTAGTAAATGTACTCTAAAAATATACCATAATTTAATGTATGCATACTCTTTAAAATTAAAGTGTACTAGGTAGTACATGTACTCTAAAAATACATCATACTTTACAGTATGTATACTCTTTAAAATTAGAGTATACTAGGTAGTACATATACTTTAAAAATACATCATACTTTACAGTATGCATACTCTTTAAAATTAAAGTGTACTAGGTAGTACATGTACTCTAAAAATACATCATACTTTACAGTATGTATACTCTTTAAAATTAGAGTATACTAGGTAGTACATATACTTTAAAAATACATCATACTTTACAGTATGTATACTCTTTAAAATTAGAGTATACTAGGTAGTACATATACTTTAAAAATACATCATACTTTACAGTATGCATACTCTTTAAAAGTTTGTTTGCTTTACTGTGATAAACTGATAAACTTGATGTTATATTCTAATGACTTGATTATTGTTATACATATAATTAAAGCGTTACTCTAATTATATACATAGCCAATATAAAAAGATAATAACGAAGTTGATTAATCTGTGAAGCCGATAGTACATTATAATGAACGTTTTAGAAGTGTATGTAGTAAGTATATATTATAAATCGATTAATAATAATCGACATTATCCTTAGCACGCACCCTTAACCGTAGTTGATTTCCTTTCCGGCAAGGTCACTTCCTGCACTCTTTAGTGTGTCTAGGTCAGAAACATGTGCGAGTGTTCGCTGAGGATAACGCATGTAGCTATGGCTCATAAGGTTGCCAGCCTATTCAGATTCGATTCTTTACCAACTTAATATTAAAATAATGAATAATAAAAAGGATGTAAATAATGTCCATCGATAAAGGATTGATGACGCTGTGAGATCCTCGACTGGTGACCGGTAGATACAGTGGAAGTATCTAAACATGATGGAATAATGACGTACTGAATGACGCGGGAAATCGCTGGATTCTGACAGCTCAGGACTGAACCGTGTGGAAACTTTTGTGGAAGCCCAGCAGTGAACGTTTATGGGCTGATAGAAGCGATAACATACTATATATGTTAATATTCCTTTGTTGATTATGGAAATATAAAAGCAAAATAATATTTTATCTTTACTTATTTTTATCAAATTAATTTCTTTCTCAAGAGTGTAGACAAAAGTTTGTTATGTAAATTGAAACGTTAAATTTTTAAATAAAGAACAGTTGGTAACCGTCGATGTGACAAAGGCAGTAATGAGGTTACCCACTCGAGGTTCACATGTAAATATTCAGGGTCGGCGAAATGGATTTTTATTGTTCTCAGACGGAAATGCTAGTGCGAAATGTAACTCGCTTGGTACGTGTGCTAGCTTCTAGAGTTAATGTTACTGCCTTGGTATGCTTTTAGTATTACATGACTTAACTGCATGTGAACAATTTCCACATATTCGTTTCAGCCTATTGATATTCCCAGCTTAACGTGGATCTCTCATCCTATATTACGCTTGGCATTCTAGTTGGCAAGTGATATATGTTTTTAAGATTTACAACTAGATACATGTAGATATGGAATTATATTCTTCTTAATAACCTTTTACTAGTTGATACCTCTTTCTTCTGATTTCTGAACTGTCAGGAGTAATAGTTTCGAGCAAGTGTTATTGTATGTCGGTTTGAAAGACACTAATAAAATTACTAGTTAAAACGAACAAATGAAGCTGAATCTCTGACATTCTTCCTAAATCAATGTTTCTAGGATACCTCTCTTTAAAATCCCGTCTGAAAGTTTCTATTTAAACATAATGCTTCTTAAATAAATACAATTACGATTGCTTTATCAATTAGAAGTTATCATAGATCCCCCGAAATTATTTTATTAATATTTTTATTCTTTGCCTTCTTTTAACTATATAATACAATCTTTATAATTTTCGTATATATTTATTATTTGGTAATAATATAATTTGGTTAATATAAGAGATCCAGAGTATTCTGCACCAGTACGCACCATCCACGGATTCATTGTCAATAAACGCCATGAAAACTTGAAGTCAAGAGTTAGCCCATTGTAGATCATCAGCAGATATCCAAAACATTGTTGTATTTTCGGGATCACAGCGAGCGAAAATAAGAGATAGTTCATTGCAAACAAGCCCGGTGACATGCTAGGCCATGATTATTGTATTATCCAGATAAATATTACTGGCTTTCGGGTAAAAGTTTGTTTTTTGTTTCAAAAAACAAGTTAAAAAAAAATAAAAAAAAAGATAAAGCAAAAAACAATAAAAAACTACAGTAAAAATAAAGTACATACCAAACATTCAATAAAAATATTTACATGCATCTAAGTGGCAGCAAACCACTGTGACCTTAGCCCAAAATTAAAACACAAGTTCTTAATCGGCGCGAAAGATTGACCTGCGGCGCGCCAAACGAGATAACTTGGTATTGACATATCTTTAGTTCTTAATAAATATGTTTTTGATATTAGATAAAGTTGGAATTAACCGCTGGTGTTAGTGAGTTTATCTTGATAAGGCTACTTGTATTGTAATTTAATACAAACATCTGGTTAGGCTTAAAATTTAAACTATTAACAACTAGCTGACCCGCTTTGCTGGCCGTAACAGCCCAGTTACTCCTTCTGGGGAAGGGATGTTGTAAAAAATACTCTTAGCTGACCTATACTCAGCCAAAGGAATATTTGTACCAAATTTCAAGTCGGTAGGCCTTATGGTTCCAGAGATCTCGTGATGAGTCTCTACATACGTGGAACTTAAATATATTAACGTAAATGTCTCAATAAGTTACACATATACACGACAATCATCAAATTTATAAGATCCTTTCAATCGTGGAGATGGGGACTTTTTCAAGCCTTGTCAGTAGTGACTACATGATTTGATGTCATAACAGCATCACTATGTTCCTGTAGTCAACCTATGAGAGCTGGAGGATTCTGATCGAGCACGATCTTATTATCACTTTAAACAAATTAAAATAAACGGAATTTAAAAAAATTTTTTTTTACATTATTGTCATTTGAAGAAAAATCAGTACAGAAATTTATTTCTAATTTATCATGTTATGCTAAATTCAATAGGTCAAGTATTTAGGAAGTAATTAAAGTTGTTTTCGTTCCGGATTCTGTGTCGTATATTATTTTTCGAGCCCTACGTACATATATAAATCAATTTTGTTAATTACACGTTTTCACGGAATCATATCGGGCGGTAAACATATTTATCATGATTTTCGGTCGGAAACCGTAAAACACGTTTTACTGTTAGTTACTACGCTTTTACTGTCTAATATTAAATCTAAAGTAATTATCAGCTATTAGATGTCCACTGCTGGATGTTGATCTCTCCCAAAAATTCCCATATCGATCGAGCGATCCTTCCCACCATAATAGTGCAATGGCACCACGAGCAGGTGATGTTCACTTGG
This sequence comes from Ornithoptera alexandrae, assembly GCA_029030555.1. Taxonomy (NCBI): domain Eukaryota; kingdom Metazoa; phylum Arthropoda; class Insecta; order Lepidoptera; family Papilionidae; genus Ornithoptera; species Ornithoptera alexandrae. Next base: position 1,986,744 of record JARDVY010000296.1, on the reverse strand, counting down.
ATCCCGTGAGTTGTTGTGCGGGAGCCCTTACACCCCACAAACTCAAACACTTGTCAATAAAACCGATCAATGAATCGGAATTAGTTTATAAATTTTATATATATATGTATTTTCTGAGAAAAAAATATTTTATAAACCTTATACCATCTGCCAATGAAAGTCCCAACAAGATCGATAAAACATTTCGGAGATTAGTTACATTTTTAGTGTACTATTTTAATAATTACTATATATATTAGTTCATACATAAAACGCTGTTAATTTAATATTACAAATCAACCCTTTAATTTTATTTATATTTAACGGTATATAGATAATGTGTGAGTTAAGATTTAGTTTCCGTGTTTTGATGTACCTTCGGTCGCCGACTACTAAAAAGGTTATTTATTTTTCCAACCTGTTTTACCTGTAAGTCGAGTAAACACGGAACCTTATACTATCGTTTAGTATTCGCGAAGCTTCAATGTCGAAGATGAGTCGAGTTTCAAGATGTACTGTTTATATCTTAATTATCCGCCAGCGTTTGCTAGAAGAAACGTCTTTGTAAAGCCTATGTCCATATATTCTTTTAAACAAAATACGTATAAATTACCATAATGTAAATTAAGTTATAAGTAACGAAAAGGATTGGTTTCTTAATTATCTTTGTTTACAACTTGTTTAGAAATAACTCTAGATTTGCTCTTTAAAGCTAGGTAAAAAATAATTATTAGATCGGAAAAAATATGAAAAGATGAATAAGGCAATAGTTGTCGGTTTGATTTTTTTCGACAAAAAGTAAATATTATTTGATTTGTTAAATTTCATTTTTTACAAATAGAAAAAAAAAATTCGTTTTGTATACTGCTATAGAAAGCATTGAATGAGATCCAAGTGCTGTCAGGGAATCACAGATCCTCTTATTTACGTAACTTATAAAACATTAGTAGTAATATTGTTATTTTATATTGATTTTTTTTTATTCGACGGAGACGAGCGAAACGTTCACCTTACGGTAAGCGATGCGCTTGGCCATAATAACGTGGCGCTACTTAGGATGACATACACTGCACTACATTGTGCTCGTCGCCTTAAGACATAAGATATTAAGTCTTGTTACCCCAGTAATTTCACTAGCTTTCCCTTCAAACCGGAACACTATTGTTTGCACAGTGCTGTTTGTTGGCTGCAATAGGCGCTGCGGTGATACTTAACTATTCAGTCTCCGGCATAAGAGACCTGCCATCAGTGAAAATCCACAATAGCATATTTTGTAAGGCGATCGTATGTTTCGGAGAAACGCGGGTTCGATCCCCATTAAGTTTGATGTTGCGGTAGTGAAAAGCGCTATGAAGAAGAGTTACACGTTCTGCAAAAAAAACGTTCGTAAACATGTGTCATCCACCAGATCCACACTTGACCAGCGTCATAAATGGCCTTGACTTTTCTCTTATGAGAGAAACCTTCGAGTTCTGGGATGTAATAAAAAGGCTTTTTTAACAATAAAAGTAGAAACTTAAAAGAATTAATAATATATGTAAATTAGTTTCTATGTGTATTCTAAAGATGGCGCTGTTAACAAATTTCAAAGTCCTACATTTTTTAATTTTACAGTATATTTTTTAATAATTTAGTAATTAATAATAATTTACTTTAAAAAATAAATAGATTTTGATATATATATATATATATATATATATTTACACTACATCATTTATAAATATTATACTCAGTTTACTGAACACATAAGTTTTAGGTTATTGTAGGACGCTTGTTAAAATGATTATTACGTCATTGCTTATAAAACTGCATTATAATAGTGGTAATTTTGTAAAAAATTAAAAATAAAGTGTTAATGTAAAGTAAGTACAAAATTGTTTATAGTCGTAATGTTAATATATAAAAAAAATTTGCCCCGGGTGAGGATCGAACTCACGACCTTAAGATTATGAGACTTACGCGCTGCCTACTGCGCTACCGAGGCGATTGCATCACAAAGTAAAAATTTATGTTGTATCAATTGTATTACACAGATTAAATTAATAATTATAATAAAATATCATATTTATTATCTTTATCATATCATATTTAAACTGTATCAATGAAATTAAACAAATTATAGTTGGTATGCTTTTATATAGTTTCATTTAGCTTTTAGCAAAATTATACAATGATTACTATTTTTACATTATATTTTTACATTATATAAATACCTGGTTATGAAAATATATTTAGAAAATTATATTTAAAACTTCGAAAATGGTTAAGAGCGAGTTTTTAAATATAATAAACAATATTAAAAAAAAACTTGAGTTGTTGCTCAATTGAATCTTGGAACATTTTTGGAGGACTGACAAGTCAACGCAGATAAAATAAGGAAATATAATGTCTTCTTTATTTTTTAATGGAACGACGAGACAAGCGGGTCGTTCATCTTATAGTAAGTGATACGCCCGCCCATAACAACGTGGCTAGAATATTACTCACAGCACCACATTGTGCTCGTCGCCTTGAGACAAGATGTTTAAACTTTTTAACCCAGTAATTACACTAGCTATAGCGCCCTTCAAACCGGAACACGCTACTGTTTAGCGGCAGAAATAGGTGCAGCTGTGGTTCCTACCTAGACTGGCTCCGGCAACAGAGACTTACTACCAGTGATACTGATAAAACAAAGAATAATAAAAAAAAGCATGTATATAGAAACCCTCAAAACAACAAACGGGACACAAGCCAATCTTACCTGCTCGTGGTGCACCCTGCTAATCAACAAACGAAGCTTGGCTGCCACCAAGACGCCTTGGGCCTGCGTGTTGGGAAATGACCTAAATCTCTCCACATGAACTCTTATAAACGACGGCCTCTAGTGCACGGCGGCAGCGAAGAACATGTTGACTGCATGTGGAGATCTTTGGGACATGCCTATGTTTATTAGCTGATGCTGTTGTTGATGTTAATGTATAAATAAAAAAAAACAATTTAGTTAATAATAAAAGAAACAATTTCATTTACGAATATTTACAGTTTTGGTAAAAGAATGTATTCATTTTGATTTGTGACGATGAGGTGAACAAATCAAGTATGGATGTGAGTTAAAATAATGTTTAACGTGTTATTATTGTTTATTACTTTAACTAGTAACAAATATCAGGAATATTATTATGGTTTCGAAGTAGTTACTTCACTGTAAAAAAGATTGTTTTAATTGAAACAGATTAGTTAGAAGTAGGTAAAGTCAATTGCGGTTAATCCAACATAACTACCTCAGAAAATACCGTTACAATATTGTCTATGGTCAAATGTCGAGTGTGTGTGTTCTGTGACTTTTTTGAAACGTATGTGTCATTCATACGTAAAAATCGGTGATTTAGAACTGGATTGAAGTCAGTTTCAGTTCGCACTTTCAAGGTCACACGTATAGGAGTAAGGGTAAGGGTAAGGGTACGTTTTGCTTCAAACCTGTCTGATTGCCTGCTATACTCAAATGTGTTCCTTTAATAATGTTTCGTTTGCAAATATATGAAAACTAGAATATTCTAGGTTATGGCTCCACCGGCTACAAACACAATTTCACTTTAAAATTGTATGAAATTGAATCCTATATTTATTTCTGATAATATATTATAGCATTTATTTTAAGTTCAGTATAACGAATACTCACAAAATCAGTTTTTTTATATATATAAGTAATTAACCGGCCAAACGAGCGGATGTTCACCTGATGGTTAGTGGTACGCTTAAGATGATAGATATTGCACTTTGTAGCTCTCGGCGCCTTGATACATAAGATGATAATGTCTCTTAGCCTCAGTAATTTCACCAGCTACACATTCTTCAAACCTGTGAGGTTCTCACAGTATTGTTTGGCGGCAGAAATGAGCAGTGCCACTTGACGGTATCCGGCAACAGAGACTTACCAAGTCATTAATATATATAGGATTTTAACTATAATTTATTGAAGATAATAACTCAATTTTAACACCCCTAGTTATCGCAGTGTCTTAAGATAAAAGTCTTCAACTCGTGCCTGTTGTCAGTTTTAACATCTGAGACCGAGACGTGGCCCCATACTATGGGCCTTATAGAAAGGCCCAACGTCACTGAAAGGGCAATGGAAAGGGCTATCGAAATACAATATTGATGATAAGAGATATAAGATGTTGTCTTGTTACCCCAGTAATCTCACTAGCTACAACGCGATTTTAATAGAAACGATCCGATTTCACTTTTCATCTGATGATGTTGTAATTCATTCCGATGGAGGCCAGGGCCATTATTGGTACAAATTTAAAGTAATTACTTCGTAGATGATTTCGATCGGGAAACTCCAGCATCACGAAACAATAATTTAATGAAATTAACAATTATCCTGCCGACAGTAGACTAGTTGCTTATATGATACATCCAATACGCTGTGATGATAGAATTTTGATGCTTTAGCAGTTTCCAGCATCAAAGTGTAATATTTTAGGGATCACTGGTTTTCTTAGCTATTTAGCTGCGATCGACTAACTATTAAAAATTTACATCATCAGCCTGTTGCTGGGTAACAGCAATCAAAATGTATACCGATAACATCCGGCCTCTTCATTTAAAGTGCCCGCGACCTTCACCAGATCGATCATTATTAGACGGAGGTCTATCAGCACTACGTTTACGACATCAGATTCTTGATGCATTGTTTTTATTTGACGAAGTGACGAAACGAGAAAGACTTTCGCGTGATCTGCAAGAGATACTCTTGCCCATAACAAAGTGGCGCTAGTCAGATTGATATACACAGTACCACATAGTGCTCTTCATCTTGAGACAAAAGATATTGTCTGGTTATCGTAGTAATTTTGCTAACATCAAACCAGAATACAATAATATCTGCACACTGCTGTTTGACTAAAAATAGGTGTTGCCCATCACCGCAGGTAGGTCTAGGTGTGTACGACCTACCACCAGTAAATCCTACTAAAGCCGGTAGTACTTATTACAATTTTGAATGAATAAATGGTGTGATGTATAAAGAATGGTCAACTTGCGTGAAAATAAAAGATTTAAGGTTGTAATAAATCAACAAAAGGTAAACAATTTTTATCTCTAAGCGTTAAAATGATCATTGTATTGTTAAGTAAATATAAAACAATACAATAACTTTCAAAATGCAACACTAATCACATAAATTACATCTGTAGTTAATTGCCTATCCTATTTCCGTATCTTTTGTGTCTCTATGCAGCGTAGTACGAAGAATGAGGAAACAGATTACGCAACTGAATTGAAAAGTAACCGATCGGTTATTTGCGCCGAACTGGGACACCGACCATTCTTATTTGGTTCCTTTTATTATGTCAATTGTTGTAATTATTGTGTTACAATGGAGAAATAAAATATTTAAACTTAATTTTTTTTTTTAAAGTAAAATATTAGTTATTACGTAAATGTTTGAAAGAGAACAATGAGAACAATACTTCTGCTTTAAGTGAGTTTTATATTGTTTCATAAATAACACAATAATGCCATTGTTGGGCATAAACCTCCTTCAAGGATCCTCATTGAGGGGGAATTGGTCTTTAGCCCTACTACGCTGGTCCAGTACGGGTTGGTGGGTAGTAAGAGCCTTGTCTGTTTAGCTGGGTGCATCGTGTGCAGGTGTGGTAGATTCAGGCTCCGTAAAATGTTAGGCGGAACCCTTTATCCCCTTCTCCCACTACTGCAAGTACTTAAAGTAATCTCTCATAAGAAGAATATCAGGACTATTTATTCAACGTGCTGATGATTCAAGAGCTGATGGCAGTATAGTGATTAAGAATGCATCACATTGCCTCGCCTGTTAAGTCTCGTCACCACAGTAATTTCACTAGCTACAAATCTCTTTAATGCGGAACACGGTAGCGTTTCTGCTGATGCTGCGGTGGTACCAACTTGAACGGTCTCCGGCAAGAGAGACCTACCACCAGTGAAAGAGACTTGCCTACTAATGTAACAGTTCATAACATTTGTTACTAAAGCATTTCAATACCACCTATTAGTTGAGGTTGTGACCTCTGGTGCGCAATGTGTGACGCAAGACCACCAGCTCCACTTATCGGTGTCGAATAACAGTTGGATAATAATCCTTAGGTGTATCCTATTAGTTACACAATTCGCGGACGGTAATCTACTTCCGTCGATTTTTGTAGGCCGGCTCAAATTATGGTGCTGCTGGGGCTTCTCGTTCCTCGTCTCGTCTTTGCTTAATTAATAACTTCAAATATGGTTCACTGGTGTATAATGGTTATCCAAATGAGTAACTGGTGGTAGGTCTTGCCGCACACCGCCTCGGTACGTACTATCAGAGATTCTTTATCGCTCAACAAACGAACCTGCGTGGAACAGCGTACGGCTCAGCGAAGGTGCTTAGGAGGGTTAGGCTCCTCCTCAGAGACGTGTAACAGTGTAGAGGCTCATTGGTATGTTCTATAAGAGATCTTGGAGCTTCTGGGAATGCACTGATGCAGACCACCGAGGAAGTTTTAGTGACTAAAAATCTCATATAACCGTAACTTACTCTCAGGAGCAGGGTATCTTTCGAAGATTTCTTCCCGAAATCAAAAAAAAGGTACTACCAGGGATTGGTGAGGAATTACTGTGTTCCGGTTTGAAGGATGGTAACTAGTGAAATTGCTGTGGTAACGACACTAAACATCTCGTCTTAAGGTGAAGGTTAAAAAGTGCAGAGTATAACATCGTCATAATGGCGTATAACTTACCATCAGATAAATGTCTAGCCTATCTCGTCGCTCGATAAGGTGTCACCACGATTATCTGCGGCCACCTTCCTCTCCAAGTCCTGACCTTCGCAATGACTCACGCCATGCAATGATTTACCGATCAACGGACGTATTGATCGATAAATCATTTAGCATAATCTTTTATACTTCATATTGGATATGTTTTTTTCATCTCTGTGAATTTAAGGATTTTTGTTTTCTTTTTAAACAAACATATTATAAGGAAAGCTTTCTTTATTCACACTCCTTCATCAGGTTTATAACAGGCTAGTTAGGATGATAAACACTGCACCACATTGTGCTCGTCGCTTTAGACGCAAGATGTTGAGTCTCGTTACCCTAGTAATTTCACTAGCAATTTCTTCTTGTGCCGCTCCAATTAATGAAGATTGGACACCAGTTCTGAGAGTCCATTTCTGACGCGTGCTAGGTGGATCAGCTGCGCGGCGCTCTTAATCTTGGCCGATTCCTTGATGTCGTCTAGCCATGCTCGGGTTCTGCGACCGATCTTTCTTTTTCCGTTTACTTTCCCCATTATTCCTATCTGTGGAAGACCGTATTTAGCATTTCGGACTACATGTCCTAGATATGTTGTCTTTTCCTTTTTTATGGTTAGAAAAAGCTGCCGTTCCGCTTTCACTCTCACTAGCTACGCCCTCCGAACCGGAACACAGTAATGTTTGCACACTATTGTTTCGTGGTGGAAATAGGTATTATGGTGGTACTTGCCTAGACGATTTCCAGCAACAGACACCTACTACCAGTGTTTGAATCCAGTGGCTCCCAGAGATTCTTTTTATGTCTCCTGTTTACCTAATGGGGGGTCTGCCAATCTCTGTCTGGTCGCCATTCCAGCACTTTAACACCCCAATTTCCATCGGTTTTAAGAGCTATGCCACCCATTGCCACTTTAGCCATGCGACTCGTAGGGTCTCTGTCCGTGATCCTGGTTCTTCTGAGGATCTCCTCATTTCTTATTTGATCACGCAGAGATCAAGCATCGCCTCCTCCATCGCCCGCTCTGTGACTCTGAGCTTTCCAACGAGGCCGATAGTTAACGACCACCATTATTAAGTGACCTCTTATTAATTGACAATTAATAAGTACTAGTTTCGTTTCCTGTTTAGTTAAATGTTCGTAAACAAGGAAACTGGACGAGGAAAAATTAATGGAAAGCGGTAAAATAGATTTCCGCGTGTTAAAATTAGTTAAAAACCTGTTGCGGAACAAACAACCTGCTTTATATTTACATACAGATGTTCGAGTTAAACAAAAACTATTGCTTTAACCCGCGAAGGAATTAGGACGTTCAATCTTAAGAGCTTGCAGCATCGGACACTGCGATCTTTTACAGGAGACCATTTTTTTTTATTTCGGGGAGGAAATCTTCGAATGATGCTCCTGGGGGAAGTTACAGTTATGTGAGATTCTGATTCACTAAAACACTTGCGGTGGTCTGCATCAGTGCATTCGGAGGCTCCGGGATCTCTTATAGAACGCACCGGTGCCCCTTTACACTTTGTGTTACACATCTCTGAGGAGGAACCTAACTCTCCTAGGCACCATCGCTGAGTCATACGCTGTCCTACGCAGGTTCGCTTGTTGAGCAATAAAGGCCCACACCCTTAAAGCCTACGAAACTCCTAGACCCTTTTAGTCTAGTTTACGGCGCGTAGGGCTTACCTTAGTCCTATTCTTACTAGCTCGAGACTACAGGAATGTACAGGAGACCATCTAGGTATATCAACCTCCTCCGTGGTAGTGAGATCTATGGTTTAAATCTGGAACTATATGTTGTGGAGTAGGGATGGGGTTACGGTCGTTTGGAAGTTTCCTAGCTAGAGCTTCCGCCAACCAACAAATATGGAAAGATGGTCTGGTGAAGAATGCTCTGGTTATTATATGTATTCCCACCGGAAAAGATCAATGCAGTTATAACATTGATAATTCCACTCCTTTTCTGCTTTTCGCATACCTAATGTTGTTGTCTCTTCCTTCTCTATTTATTCTATACTCCTCTGGAATGTGCTCCCTCTCGAAATCTCAACTAATACGTACATTTTTTTTATACAATGAAGCGATAGCACGAGCTGGACGTTCACCTCAGGTTAAGTGATACGCCCGTACATAACAACGTGGTGATAGTTAAGATGGTACAGATGTCAAGTCTAGATACCTCGGTAATTACACTAGCTACAGCTACTACCCTTCAACCCGGAACACAGTATTGTTTGGCGAGAGGAATAGGCGCTGCGATGGTACCTTGACGGTCTCCGGCAGCAGAGACCTACCAATAGTAAAACATTTAAATTAAAATTAGGGAAACTTCTCAATGAGACAACCACTCTTGACAGATTAATCGTCGCCGTCACTCCAGGTCTTGGTGGCAAGCTTTACAACACGTCGCCATCCTATGATAGCCGCCTGCCTCCTGCATTAATGTAGTGGTAACGATGACGAGCCATTTACTACAGCTTCGATCTGATCAGTCCACATCAGAGGCGATCTTCCCCGTAGCGTGCCATCAGTGCCACTTAAATACCGTGCACCAGCTGTCTCCAGATCGACCTCCGTCACAGTTCAAAGTGCATAAAAAACTAATAAAAACGTTCCAAAGTAAACGCATTTGTAATTCTAATCAGTTATATCTGTTACAATAGGAATGGTTTTTGTGTTGCCATCATCACACTTATTATGATGGTGATGGAGACACGACAGGAAAAAAAAATAATTAATATCCTTTGTAATCGCATCGCGGTAGTATTAAACAGAAAGTGTGCATTCACTTCTCTTAAGTTATCTCAAGTAATATAACACAACACCTCCCATGATGTCGACTGACGATGACTAGTGATGAGCGAAGCAAGAACGAGACCAACATTTAAACAATCTTTTTTTTTTATCAAGTGACGATACCAGCAGGACGATCACCTGATGGCAAGTGATAAGCCTACCCATAACAACACAGCGCTAGTTAGGATGGTATACACAGCACTGCGTTGCGCTCATAGCCGGAGACATAAGATATTGAGTCTCGTTACCCCAGTAATTACACTACAACGCCCTTCAAACTGGACCACAGTAATGTTTGCACAGTACTGTTTGTCGGCTGCAATAGGCGCTGCGATGGTACCTAGATGGTCTCCGGCAACAGAGACCTACCACCAGTAAAATCTGTGTACAGCCTCTTAGTATTGGTCTTGGTCTTGAATACTTCTCGGTCCTGATCATACGATTTTTTTTTAATTTCTGTATACATTAAAATCATTGTGTAAATGTATAACCTGAAGTTATACATAATCAATACTTAACTAATAAAACACTTTATATTTTTTATATATATATATAATGTTAAATATTTTTTTATATATTTTGTTCTTTATATGTATTTATTTAAGTAACGATAAATATTTTAACTCATTATTTCAACAAAAGTTTTCATTTTATTATTCAATTTGGTCTAGGTCTTGCATAAAGTCTTTGTTTTTGATCTTGCGGAAAGGCAAGACCAATTTGACTCGTCACTAACGGTAAGCGTAATCACCATCATGACTACTTCCTCGTTTACTCGTCTTTCCTATAAATTATTATATAAGAAAGTCAGTTTATTTTCAAACCTAACAAAACCCTAATTGTGGTTCTTAAAAAAAAATAGTATTGAAGTCTAGGTAAAAGATAATTAGTGGTAGGTCTCTGTTGCCGGAGACCGTCTAGCTACTTAGGTACCACCACAGCGCCTATTGCAGCTGACAAAGAGTACTGTGCAAACATTATTGCGGTCTCGTTTGAAGGGCGTTGTACCTAGTGTAATTACTGGGGTAACGAGACTCAATATCTTATGTCTCAGGCGACGAGCGCAATGTAGTGCAGTGCGTATCGTCCTCATTAGCGTCATGTTGTGTTAGTAATTACACTAGCAACAACGCCTTTCGAACCGGAACACAGTAATGTTTGTCGTCTGCAATAGACTACTACCTTTTTTTTTCTTTTTGTTTATCGCGGAGGAAATATTCTTAAAAGATACCTTACTTCTGGGGGGAAGACAAGGTTATGTGGTGCTTCTACCCACTAAAACCCTCACGATGGTCTCCGTCAGAGCATTAAGAGGGGCTCTGGAATCCCCCTGCACTCTGGCTAAAACATCCCAGGGAAGGGCAAATTCCTCAGCATCCACGCTGTGCTACAGCACATACAAGACCATCATGCACTTGCCGTCCTCCTAAGGCTCGCTTATTGAGCTCCCACCCAAAGCCCACGAACTCGAGGGCCTTTTTAGTCGCCTTGTACGACAGGCAGGGATATAAACTACAAACGTAGACTACCTAGACGGTCTCCAGCAAGAGACCCACAACCGGTGACCTTCTAGAGGAATCTTATATGAATATTAATACTTTAATCGTTCAAACTCATTTAGCCCGTTGCTTTACAATAAAGTCGACATCAAAATTAATTCCGTTTGCTATATTGAATTGAATTATTGTTTAAATTAAATCCTTATCTAATCAAGTGATACCGTGCAATACAAACTACGAGATTTACTTAAATAATTTCAATTAATTTTAATCTTAATGCTTAAATATCAGTTAATTAAGAGAAAACTGTATTTATACAAACAGTTAAAACTTGACTGCAACATTATACTTAACCTAGAAGATATAGAGATAGAATAATCTAATCGTCGTATTATCACAGTAATGCTGTTAAGCGACTGATTAACAATGAAGGTTGTTTTTTTTTTAATTCAACGAAGCGACGAGACGAGCAGGACGTTCACCTGATGATAAGTGATACGCTCATAACGACGTGCTATTTAAGATGATATACACAGCACAATATTACATTCGTCTTGAGACATAAAATATTGTCTCGTTACCCCAGTAATTTCTCTAGCTACGTCGCCTTTCAAACTGGAACACAGTAATGTTTGCAAACTACTGTTTGCCAGCATATAAGAGTTCCGGTGGAAACAGTAGCCTTAGGAACTCTTACAACAGATCATCCCTCACAATATTTTATTATCTGTTTTTAGTTGTACTGAATCTGAACAGAGAATCATATTAACAACAAATCTTCATTTTATAATAACTTAACATAGTTTATAAGTTAACTGGAGTTCTTATTTCATAAACACTTAACTGTTAAGCAGCACTTTATTGTATATAATTGGCCACTTAACATCTTTACCGCGGCTCACTGTTGTTGTTTTTCGCACTTTAATTGATTCGAAACAGTCATTTACCTGCTCCTCTATCTACCATATCGCACTTAAGAAAAAACCTAGTATTAGTAAATATAATACTATCTAATATTTTTCTGCTCAAAGTTTAGATCATCATCACCATCAGCATAGCCAGCTAGATTGAGAGTTGGAGCTCTTAAAATTATATACTTAATATCTTGTCTCAAGGCGACGAGCGCAATGTGGTGCAGTGTATAACCTCCTAACTAGCGTCACGTTATTATGGGCAGGCGTATCACTTACCATCAGGTAAACGATCCGCTAGTCTCATTGCTTTATTGAATAAAAAAAAATCACTATTAACAAAACTACAAGATTTGATTGCAAGAGTATTCTAGATGACTGCGCTAAATTGTCCACAGCCTCGTTATCACATGTCATATCCGGTGTTAGACCATCATTAGCCGATAGACGTCCACAGGTGGATATAGACCTCTACCAAAAATTCTCCTAACAGCTAGGGATTCATATAGGGGATTTGGATCATTTCTCACCACACTGGCCTAATGCGTGTTGGTGCCAGAGCCTCGTTTATTCATTAGCAGGGTGCACGGGAACCCTTATCAACAAACGATTGTAAATACCTTTTAGATTTCAAGTTAGAAGAGCGCTGTAGTTAGGGAAAAAAAACTAAGTTATTATGACTAAAAAAGAATTAAACATCTTAACCTTATATATATATATAAATAATATCTCAGCGAAGAAGATATATTGTTAATTTTATCTTTCCAAGAAATGCTGCTATAATTATATTACACACTTTAATAATATTAATTTCGTGTTAAATAGCAGTTGTACGTTTGTTTTATGGATATTTGTATCTTAGAGATTGTTCTACTGTAATGTAAACATTAAATAATCTCTGCAGGTGACAGCTTCGCCTTAATATACATGGAATTGGCGTGCAGGCCGGCTCTTTTTATTATCATGCTGTGTTCTAATAATGCAGCAGCTCCACGAACTGATATTGCATATAAAAAAAAAGTACAGATTCGTGATAAAACTGTTTGCAGTACAGATCCGTAATTGTGATCGGAAGTAGAGTGATCGTACGGTGCGTGCGCGTGTGGCTGCGCCCCAGATCCGACCGCGCCGGTGGAAGTAACCCTCGGCACAGAGCGCGCGCGCGCCCGCAGCCGAACGTCCCGCAGTCTGCAATGTCATCTCGTTACACGTTTACGAACACCTTTTACTGAAGCGGCACATCCACCCGATATTATAAAAAAGCGGTGTTCGCGCCGCGCGCCCTCAGTCACCGCCGCGCTACCGAGCGAGCCGCACGCTCTTGTAATGCAATAGTGGCAAACGCACGCGACGCCGACATGGAGGGGACACCTCCCAGCCACGCGCAGGAACCCGACGAGGGCATCGCCACCGACCGTCGCCCGTCCACCGACGATCACGCCGACTCATCGGATACCGCGTCGGAGGCCGGCTCCGGTGGCGGCAAGGATTCGGGCTGCGAAGTCGCCCCGGACCCGCAGGAACCCCCTTACACACCGCCGGATGACGAGCTCGCCAATCGAATCGTTTCCCAAGTAGAGTTCTACTTCAGTGACGCCAACATTACAAAGGATGCCTTTTTACTCAAACACGTTAGGCGGAACAAAGAAGGGTATGTTTCCCTCAAACTTATATCCAGTTTCAAGCGCGTCAAACATCTGACGAAAGACTGGAGGGTGGTCGCTGAAGCCTTGAAAAGGTCCACAAAACTGGAAATCAACGAACCGGGGACTAAACTGCGAAGGATAGATCCTCTACCACCGTATGATGAGACAACACCGTCTAGAACCGTTGTCGCAGTTAGGATGCCGATAGACAGACCTACAGTCGAGAACGTGTCAAGACTCTTCGCTAGCTGTGGGGAAATCGCGCTGGTTCGAGTGCTGAGACCTGGCAATCCTGTTCCGGCTGATGTGAGACAATTCCTGAACAAAAATCCTAGTTTGGTTAACTGTGTGTGTGCTTTAGTAGAGTTTACAGAGTCTGAGGCCGCCAGAGGTGCTTTAAGACTCCAGAGTCCCGACGATGAAGGCATGAAGGTGTATGAATTGAATGGTGTACCGCGAGAACCGAAGCGGAAGGTGCAACCTCGAAGACTCCCGGCCCGTCGTCACGAGTGTGAATATTCCTCATGTTGCAGTGGTTCGGAGGCGGAATATGATTACAGATATGCAAATCCGTTCTACAGAAGGAACTCCAGTGGGTTCTTCGCCCCGCGATCACCTGAGATTCAGACTTGGGTGCCGCGGCGTCCGTCCACCTGCAGCCATAGCTCCGATTCAGGCGTATCGTTCTTCTGTGGTTCGAGAAGGGCGTCTCAAGCAAGCACCGGCAGCGTGAGCAGCGCCGAAGGTTGGCTGGCGCGGCGGCTGTCCGGGTGTTCGCTGTCGGGCACGGAGTGCGGCGGCAGGCGGCTGTCCTGCACGCCGCGCTTCGAGCCGCGCACGCCGCTGGTGCCGGACGGTACACGGGGCTTCCACGCCGCCGCCCGCCAGCGGAGAATCTCCGACCTGGCGCTGTACTCGCGCTAGAAAGCGCCCGCCGACCGTAACACCTTTCTAATCACGCCGAATGCCTTTCACGTGGAGTCCACTCCGTCGTATCGAGGAAGCGCGTTCGCGTGCCGCGGCCGACCACTGTTACCTAAACTGTCCATTGTGAGACGATACACATATAAGTTAGTCTTTAATCAGTTCTCTTTTTATATTTATTGATATTTATTTATTGCGAGTTAACGGCGGCCGGCGCGCGACGGCGTGGTTGAGTTTTCTAGCTAGTATGTCAGAGTTGTGAGCACAAAGTTTCAATAAAACAAAATCGACATCAACTGCGTATCGTAGACTCTAATCCGTACGAATAGTATGGTCGATGGAACTACGGCGGGACTGTTGTGTGTTACATAAACGAGCAATGCGGACGCGTGCTTATACCGTGCAACAGAGAGAGGGCTGCGTAATACGTTCCGCCAAACGAGATTAAAAAAAAAAATCAGACCACGTCGTCGTTGAGCCGATCAACATGTTTCTTTTTCTTATTTACTACAACATAAGTCATTTAAGTCATTCGCCATGTCATTACTTTCATTGTCGTTTTTTTTTATTTAATAAGTTTCTGTTGTGATTTATTTGTAGATAAGAGTTAGAGTTATGTAAAGAAATCACTTTCTATTGTCGATGGCCGTGTGGATGGATGAATCGATCGTTGGATCTATTAATAAGGATTTAATATATTTATTAAACTTGTAAGTCTGAAGAGGTCTTACCGTGGAATGGCAATAAATTGCACAACGCTCGGTGCTTTCATGTCGGACCTCTTCGCCACCTCTAGCTGTAACTATCTATGTAATTCTTTTTTTATAATATAAGTTTTTAAAGAGCCCAGAGTTTAATTACGCACGACCTTCGTGGTAGAAAGCGGGTGTATCCGGTCCGAGTTAACCTTGACGATCATTTCTCACGGTGTCAAAAATTGCTTCACAGATTAATCGATTGAATGATTACATTGAATAGAAACTCTTTTATCACCTCTTGTTCTTCTCTTCTATCTTGTTCTATCGATGTTTTTCTATCAAAATATTTCAATGGCTGAACGAAAATCTTGAGAAATTCATTGAAATGAGACTATTAAAAATGTTTAACGAAGAAAGTATTAATTCTAGAGGTTAATGACTTTAATATAAATATAGTAAATCAATGCAAATGAACAGTATATAAGGACGCATCTATATATAGATTGGTTTTTAAATGTTTTGTGGTTATATCTACTAATATATATACCATGAAACATTTTTATATAGTTTAAATTATATCAGATTCCGTTTTTAACGTCACTAAAACCCACATCCATTAATACTTATAATTACATTTAATTTACTTCCGCTTCTCACATATGAGAAGTATAAGAAGTTAAGACTGTAATAAAGACGAGTTAGAAATTAGTTTGCTACATTAATTACGTTATCATTGTAATTAATTGTTCAGTAATTGAAGAAATTTTAAGTTGTTTAATCATTGCAGAAAGTCTTAAAAAAAAATATTATTGCAGGTTAAAAATGTTGCTTAAATACTAAAAAGACTAATTTAGGAAATAGCAAGTGGTAATAATTGATTTTGATATCGTGAAGTGTTTATTAAAAAAATTAAACCTTTGAAGCCTTAAACACGATACTGGTTATTATAATCCTGATAAGTAATAAGTGTTTTCTCTTACAAACACAAATTTGATGACATTTCAGAGAATAAGACCTCTTCAGAGGTTAGACATGAAACCTAGCGTGATGTTCTTCTTCATCTTATATTTTCCATATCGGTCAGTAGGGAAGGTCAATACAAATTGAACCAACGTTATGATTCAGTGTACACTGCATACTAAACAATGAAAAACAATTAAAAAAAAAGTATCAATATGGAAAGTGATTTATATATAAACAATCACCAATTAATATGCATATATTAATCATCAATTTTTGGAAGTTTCCATTGTACATAGATATTTTCATGCATCCATAAATACTTTTGAACTTCCTCAAGATTATCGTGGTTGTAAAAACTTCAGAATCGAGATACAGTAATAGTTTCAGTTAATTTAACTAGATAATTAACCGTTGGACGGAGCGAAAGGAAATATGTTATCCAATGTCTTTCACTACATTAAACGGCTCACACTGAGTTTATTAACTTAACCTACAATTCCTTTTTTTTATTTTAATTCAATCAACCGAGTACATTCACCTGATGGTATATATTGTCCATAACAAGGTGGTGCTAGTAAGGATGGTACACAGGACCGCATTGTGATCATCGGTTTGAGACAGGTTGCCGAGTCTCATTACCCTGATACTTTTACTAGCTACAACACCCTTCAAATCGGAATTCAATAATACCCTTACTTCTAACTGGATTATTAAAAACCATCATATTGCGCAGATAGTGATGGTAGGTCTCTGTTGCCAAGGAGACCGTCTAGGTACCACCGCAGCGATTATTGCAGTCGACAAACAGTACTGTGATCCGGTTTAAAGGGCGCTGTAGCTAATGAAATAAATCAAGACTCAACATGTTATGTCTTAGGCGACGAGCACAGCATGGTGGATTATATACCATCCTAACTAACGCCAGAGTGTTATGGGCAAGTATATCAACGCCTTCTAATCCGGAACACGGTAATGTTTGCACACTACTGTTAGGCGGTAGAAGTAGATGTTGCGGTGGTACCTACCTAAACGGTTCCAACAGTCTAAGCAGTAGTGTGGAAACATTACTATGTTCCGATCAGAAAGGCGCTGTAGCTAATGAAGTTACTGGGGTAACGAGATTTACCATCATGTGTCTGAATGTGGTCACAATGTGGTGCAGTGTTTACCAGTGCCATCACGCGAACGTCGAGTTCGTCTGATCGTTTCGTTGAATAATAAAAGATAATTCAAAATGGCGGACACCGTAAACCTTGTGTCAAGTTTTGTATTATTCAAAGTATACTAATTGGCAGAAGTCTACTATGTTAATTAAACAATAACTTGTATTTTATCAGGAAGCCTATGGGTTATTATCAACATTCTATTCTTTTTGTTTTTTATTTATAATACAATTATCAGATACTAGTAAATATTACAATAAAAAGCGATATCTTAAATATTTTATAGATAACAATTAAAATTAAAGATTAATTAAAACTTGTTAATATCGGTTTAATTAAGTTCGTTGGTGATAGGTCTCTGCTGTCCGAGACCGTCCAGGTACCATCGCAGCTGACAAATAGTACTGTGTTCCGGATTGAAAGGCGTTGTACCTAGAGTAATTAGAGTAACGAGATATCTTATGTCTCAGGCTATGAGCGTAATGCAGTACTGTGCATACTATCCCAACTAGCGCTACGTTATGGGCACGCGTATCACTTACCATCAGGTGAACGACCCGCTCGTCTAGTCGCTTAATTGAATAAAAAAATTAAACGCTTTTATCGCAATGTGACCTTAGACTTAATCAGGTCTGGTTTGGAAATACAGATGATTTTAATGTCTAACTTTTCAGATTTAATTACAGCCGTACGCGTGTGTGTAAGGTAATAACTGCATCTGATGATGTAACCGTGACCCTGGTTTATATCTAGATTGTAAGAGACTAATCTAACACTGGAGCTTCGCTAGACACTCTGAGATTTATTTTACATAATTATTTAAGATCTATGTCTAGATTTTCTGATGGCACAGACATGTTTGTGGAATGTGATGCTCTTACCTTTGACTAGATTATTACAAATCATATCACGGCGATGCTGGTGGTAAGTCTCTATTGCCGGAGATGTCTACGTACCAGCGCAGCACCTATTGCAGTCAACTAATTACTGTGTAAATATTACCGTGATCCGGTTTAAAGGGCGCCGTACTTGAAGTGAAATTACTATGGTAACGAGACACAACTTACGTCTTAGACGACGCGCACAGTATGGTGGAGTATATAACATCATAAATAGCATCACGTTGTTATGGGCGGGCGTATCAGTGCCCTTTAAACTGGAACACAGTAATATTTGCACAGTAGTGTGTCGACAGTAATAGGTGCTGATGTGGTAACTACTTAGACGGTCTCCGGTAACAGAGACCTATCACCAGTTAAATTAATAAACAGCCCTCCCAATATTACTACTGCGGAAACTGGGGGCCGTTAATCAACGGCCTTTACTTTCTCCTTGAAAGACTCTTGGTCAAGTGCGAGTTGGCGGATGAAATTAATGTATATATAATGTAGCTGATCGTACATCCGGTACATCTTTATGTTGGTCTTTAAGCATGACGTAACCCATATTTTTATTACTCACCGTTGAGGATATGAGATCGAATAATATTAGCAACATCATTAAAACATGAGATAAAGTTGTCCGTTCGTAATAATTTTTTTTTTTGTGATGAATTGACGAGTGGTTCTCTTGATGTCAATGATACTCTTGCCCATAATAATGCTAGTTAGGATGAGTTCCACTTCACCACATCGTGCTCGTTGCCTGAGACACAAGATGTCTTAATGATTTCACTGGTTACAACGCCTCTCAAACCCGGTCCAGTAATGTTTATCCTCTACTGTTTGACAGCAGGATCTAGAGCTGAAGTAACATTGAACTGGTGGAAGGTCTCTGTTGCCGGAGAGCGTCCAGGTAAGTACCACCGCAGCGCCTATAGCTGCCGACAAAGAGTACTGCACAAACATTACTGTGATCCAGTTTGAAAGGCGTTATCGATCACTAGCTACAATATAATTACACTTAATTACTGGGGTAACGAGACTCAACATCTTATGTCTTACGCGGCGAGTGCAATCTGGTGCAGTGTATACCAATCTAACTAGTGCCACGTTGTTATGGACAGGCGTATCTGCTTACCAACAGGTGAACGTTCTTAGACGGTCTCCGGCAATAGAGATCTACCGTCATTGTAATTCGGATATATACACTATTAAATACTGTTTTATTCATTGTTCTTTATATGTGGCTTGTAATCAGAAAATCAACAACTACAGTATTTCCTCTGTGTTTGACTCCTTTGCCTTTAGAAGTGAAATGTATGGACGGAATTTTATTGCCCATTCGCCGAATAGCAAGAGAACTATGGCAAGCAAAAAGCGACTTAATTACATACGCGATAAGGACCATAATGGCAAGACTTTATATTTGAGTTTTATTTTGCTCTTATCAATGTTAAGGTATTATGGTATTATAGAATTAGTTACAATGAGATTATTTTTAACTGTGATTTTAACACGGGTTTGTTTACTTATGTATTTCAGAAAATGATTACAACTATCGCCCTTGCGGCGCAGAGACATGGCACCGGACCGGCTGGTCCACCGATTCAAAGTAGCACAGCGAGCGATGGAGAGAGCTGTGCTTGGCATTTCTCTAAGGGTCAAGATCCGGAACGAAGAAATCCGACGGAGAACTAAAGTAGTCAACGTAGCTCTTAGAATCTCCAAGCTGAAGTGGCAGTGACGGACGATGAGGAGAGAAGTCTTGGAGAGGAGGTTGCGTAGAAGTCGCAGAAATGTAGGATGTCTTCTCTCCAGATGGACCGACGACATATCGGAAGTGGGTGGATGCGAGATGCTAAAGATCGTGTGGTGGAAGGCATTAGGGAAGGCTTATATCCGGCGGTGGATAAATAAAGGCTGACAATGATGATGATTCGTCATGATACGATTGTATATTTAAATAAAGTATTTTTTTATCTGTAATGGTCTCTTAGAGTAAGGAGCCTCGCACAATAACTCACGGTATCCAAGCCAGCTCGCCTGCTCGAGGTGCACCCTGCTAATCAACAAACGAGGCTCTGGCTACCACCAACCGCATTGGGCCAGCGTGGTGAGTAATGGCGCGAACCCCCCATTAGAACTCCCAGAAACGATGTGGGAATCTTCGGGTGAGGCTTACTTCTAACAGTGGACGTCTATCGCCTGATGATGGTCAACACTTGGTATGACGTGATAATGAGGCTGTGGGCGATGGAGCGCAGTCGTCTAGAATACTCTTGGAATTAAATCTTATAGTTTACTTAATAGTGAAAGTAATTTTTTTTATTCAATCAAAAGCGACGAGACGAGCAAGACGTTCACCTGATTGTAAGTGAATTACCTGCCCATAACAATGTGGCGCTAGTTAGTATGGTAGCTTGTCGTCTTGAGACAGAAGATATTAAGTCTCGTTATCCCAGTAATTTTACTAGCTACAACTTCCTTCAATCTGGAACACAGTAATGTTTGCACAGTGCTGTTTATCGACTGGAACAGGCACTGCGGCGGTATCTACCTAGACGGTCATCATCAGCCGATAGACGTCCATTACTGGACATAGGCCTCCCCCAATGATCTCCACATCGATTGACAGTCGGCCTGGCGATGTCCTCCGGTACAGCCGGGCAATAATGGCGTCGTTCCAATGCGGGTTGGTGGGAACCAGAGCCTCGTTTGTTGATTAGCAGAGTGCACCACGAGCAAGCGAAGTAGGCTCAGGTCCTGTGCCGTCGTTCGGTAACAATATACTACGGTATATACGACGAAGAAACAGACATACAAGCATGCCGAGCTATTTTAATTGTTGGCGTATTCCTTGCATTATTTGCGTTACGCAAACACAATGCCCACGTTATCACTTAACCTTCACCTAATTGTCAGTGTGTTTGTATGCATATGAAGTCAGAAAGAGTCGAATATACCGTCTATGCCCGCGGCGACGCCCACCATCTATATACAAAGATTCTGATAAACTATCTATTTAATGATATACAATCTTTTTTTTAGTAATACTCTGTTACTATAAAGACTATGCCTAAGTCACGTGACTTTATGTGACCATTCTCCTTTTATACCATTCTCCTCCGGAAAGCTGCTGAATGCAGGCAGCGCAGGATCGATACCATGTGCAGATCATTAGCCGAAGTCTATATCCAGCAGTAAACATCTGTACGTTGATAATGACGAATGATGATTATGATTTTCCATCTGGTCTATTATTTGCTGGCGATAGCGATGAGCAAAGCAAAAACTGGACCAAGTCGTAGACAATCTTGGTATGTGTTTTTTTTTTGTATAATGAGAAGAGCAGGACGTGCACCAGATGGTAAGTGACACTCTCTCCCATAACTCCCTTCAATCCGGAATACAGTAATAGCACGCTACTGTTTGTTAACTGCAATGGGCGCTGCGGTGGTATCTACCTAGACGGTCTCCAGCGACAGAGAGATCTACCACGAGTAAAGCCTGTCTGTTGCTTATTCAGTCATGGTTTCTCTCATTTCATCTGATAGATTTTTTTTTCTCTTTCGCAAAACCAAGACCAAGACTGCAAGAGCAGGTAAAGTTTTACTCATGAATAGCTGATATCTAAAATGGTCGAAAAACCGCAATTATCATTACCAAGAAAATATGCAGATTCGCTATACCTTTAAGTATTAACAATAGTATTGTTACTGGTAACTAGTTAGGTAATATTCTATAAAATTTTTAATTATCATAGTAACAGGGGATTAGTTTGAACTGTCTATGCATGATAAAGTAAAAATACCCATGAACTAGGTAGTATATTTACGACATAATTACTAGTGCTACGTTGGGCAGTCCTATCACTTACCATCAGGTGATCGTCCCTCTCGTTTTGTTGTTGAATAAAAAAAAGATCTATATAAATATAACTTTTATTAAAGAATTATTAGTGTTGCTATAACAAATACAGATACATCTGTTACATTAATATAAAATAGATATACATAAATATAATGTAAGAGAAATAGACTATTATTTACTGGTGGTAGATTTCTGTTGTCTAGACCTGTAGTCTCGGGATGTTAGGAATAGGACTAAGGTATTCCCTGCCTGTCGTACAAGGCGAATATAAGGGTCCTCGAGTTCATAGGCTTTGAGGGTGGGAGCATAATAAACGAGCCTTAGGAGGACGGCAAATGCATGGTGGTCTTGTATTTGCCGTAGCACAGCGTGAGTACCAAGGAGGACTTTGTTCTTCCGCTGGAAGTTTTAGCCAGAGTGCAGGAGGCAACGGTGCGTTCCGTAGGAGATCCCGGAGTTCCTCTTAATGCACTGAGGCCCACATAACCTTGTCTTCCCTCTAGAAGCAAGGTATCTGTTAAGATTACTCCCGCGATAAAAAAAAGGTCTCTGTTGCCGGAGATCAACTAGATGTAAGTACCACCGCAGCGCTTATTGCAGCCGGTACTGTGCAAACATCACTGTGTTCCGGTTTGAAAGGCGTTGTAATTATTAGGGTAACAAAACTCAACATCTTATGTCTCGCAGCGACCAGCGCAATGTGGTCTAGTGTATAACATTCGCCACGTTTCTATGGGCAGGCGTATCACTTAACATCAGGTGAATGTTTCGCCTGTCTCATCGCTTCGTAAAATAAAAAAATAATAATAAATAATTGTTTAAAATATTATTTTACACATAAAAATGATAACTATTCGATTGTATTGTAACATAACCTAGAACATACGTTTAATTAGCTGTATAAATAAAATTTCAAAACAGTTTTTTTTTATTTTTTTTTTTAAAAAAACGAGCATAATTACTAAATGACCCAATTATAAAGTGGAGGCCATGTTGTTCTTTAGTCCAAGCGATTTCCGGTTAAACTTACAATTATGACGTTCCCGTTTAATCTTTGCATATCATTTAGTCGCGTGCATTTGTGTTTAATTAAGAATTAAGTCACAATTAAAATTCATTATCATATACACAGATAGACAGTATACAGACGCCCACCGCTGGGCAAACTACATGTATATATAATGTACCCATAATAACGTGGTACTAATTAGAATTTTACACACAGCATCACATCGCGCTCGTCGCCTTGAGACATAGGATGTTAAGGCTCATAACCAAAGTAATTGCACTAGCTACAACGCCCTTCAATCCAGAACACAGAAACGCTTGCACAGTGCTGCTCGTCGGCTGCAATAGATCCCTCGGTTATAAGTTTCCGGCACCACCAGTGAAAGGCATGTAATATTAATTAAATACTAGTTCATCGCTTTGTTACTGATGTATGCAATTTTTTTTGTACGCACGTGTAGGAGGCGGTGAAGCGACGCGGCTGACTACAGCCACACAGAACCGGTACTGCATCATCGATCAAGATTCGCAACAAATTATATAAGCGATATAGTTTGCCGCACAGCCAGCCGCCACCGGTTCATTGGTGCCTTGCACGCTGATCACCAGCGCATGCATAATGTGAGAAGACTGACGTTTAGTATAGGGTGCCCCGTGGCAGATTTAGGATTTGAAATTCGAATATTTTTCTAACGGTTGCGCGGGAGACCGGGGAGGGGTTACAGTTTGGCGCGGAATTTGTGCGGATTGGTCAATCATGATGTTAGATTTTTGATGATGTCAGCGCTGCAAGCCATGCGACTGTTAAAGCTTATCTGACACTGGGCACGTGGACCTGGATCCACGGCCTGTTTACAAAAAAAGTGTACTACTTGTAGTGTTATTATCCGACGGCGGAGTTTTTTATAATGTGTGTCTGGTTATTGGTTTCTCTGGCGAATCTATTCGGTCGCCGAGGGCGGGTGCGGACCCGTTCCCCGACTACCTTCGCCTTTATCGGAATCTCTGGGCGGTAAGAACCGCCCCTGATCGCTGGTGTACTTAGTGTACGCGGTGTGTGAGTACCTGTGGCGCCGCGTTCTGAAGCGAGGGCGGCGTGATGCAGAAATTCGGAGCGTGTTGGTAGTGTCCGAGGTGTGTGTGGTGACGTGGTGTTGTCGGTGACTGTGGGTTCGTGTGTGGTGTGAGGGACCCCTGGGGATGACGGAATTAGCACATGCCGTGGTCTGCGCTTATTGGTCTTGGGAAGTCATGATGTCGCAGTGGACTGATGCTCTTTCTGTCAATGGAATAATTGGACCGTTTTTCTTTGAAAATTAAGGTGGTGCAACTGTAGCTGTTGATGGTGGTGTCTATCGCCGCATTTTTATACCGAAACTAAGAGAACATCCATCGAACAACTTTCACACGTGGTTTCAACAAGATAGCGCCACGCCTCACACAGCAAGAGCCACCATGAGCCTCCTACGCGAGATACACTCAGAATACTCTCGAATGATTCCGCGAGTGTGTACGTCGCGATGGAAAACATTTGGAAGAAGTGATCTTCAAAAAATAAAAACCGCATGTCTCGTCTTTCTTTTTATGACAAATTTATATATATTCTAAAATAATAAAATCCTTAAATTTAATTAAGAAATCCTAAATCTGCCACGAGACACCCTGTATATATCTAGGTAGTCTAATTAAATAATATATGTTGCTTATTTTCATCCTTTGAACTGTTGATGATGATGATGGTGATTATTCATTGCTTTATTTAATTATTTAACAACATAATAACATTATTACTGTTTTTTTTATATATAACTCTATATCACGAGCAGCAAAGCGGGTGGGGAACAACTAGTTATTCTATAACACCAGTACGTAATGTTTAAATAGTAGAGATTCCCAAACTGTCAACCACTGGTGGTAAGAGAGGTCCAAGGGTATAACGTTATCTTCTTCGTCGGTATCACTCTTGACCGAGTGTTCGTGGTCAATACTTCAAGTATTGGTTCAAGCTTCACAATACGTCACCGCTCGTCTCTGAAGGTCATCTTCCTCGTGCATTCGTATAAGTTTAAATAATTAATTAAGAAAGTTAATATACATATTTATATTAACAAAATTTTACTATCCTTGTCTCCGTCCTTCCTTCTTTAATCCTGTTACTATGAGCTCCAGTATCCCTTTATAGATCACAAGTCCTTGCAGACAGTACTAGATATATTATAAAGTTAAGGTTGGCAATATATAAAGCTTAATAAAGACGATACTGTCCAATACTGGAGGTAGGTCTTTGTTGCAAAGGACTAAGGACCATCTCCAGGTGACTGTGTTCATCTGTGTTCCAGCTTGAAGGATGTTGTAGTTTATAAAATTTGAGTAACAAGTCTTCACATGACAAAGCGCCAACAGATTTTTTGTCTGCAAAACTTGCGCTGCGAGTTTAAACTAAAAGTTATTTACTATCGTTAAACATCTAACTTCTTTTCTTATCATATCTGTTCTGATGCTGCATCCTACTTGTTATGAAAGTAAATGAGATTTATCTAGTTATAAATAAATTTTAGAGCTGACTTTCTCTTGCAATACATAAATCAGACAACTGATAATTGTTTATATATATATATGCGCTTTCATCTTTCGCATAACAACTTATGAGTTAGTGCATCTGTGAGATCTAATTTTGAAATTTCGCATGAGAACTAGGGGAATGGTTTTCTCAGAAGGAAGTGGTTACGGCGGGGTAAAGGCCGGAGTGCGATATATTTTTCGCCATTAAGTTACAAATACACAGACTTTTTTTTTCATTATATAAGGGGACGAGGCGAGCGAGACGTTCATCTGATGGTAAGTGATACGTCCGCCCATAACAGTGGCGACAGTTACAATGGTATAAACAGTACAACATTGTGCTGGTAGCCTTGAGACATTATTGTAAGCCTTGTTACCCCCGTAATTACATTAATTACAACCCCTTTCAAACACACAGTACTGTTTGTGGACAGAAATATGCGCTTCGGTGGTACCTACCAAGACGGTTTCCGATAATGACCTTCCACCAGTAAAGGGTATGAAGGGGCTTAACCATCGAGCTAGATGTAAGTAGAGTATGTTTGAAGTAAAGTAGATTAGTAACCAATAAGTTAGGATGTAAACTATTTATATTTAGATATTGCATATGTTGTGCACTTCCTGACTTCCTTGCGGTGTGGCGACCTCGGCACCGCCCGTGACCCGTGGCCGTGACACCTGACACATGAGTCGCCTGCAACCATACACCGCGCTGGAGGATACAGCGCCCTGTACTGAAACCGGATATAGAGATGCTAAATAACACATTTTGGGCTGCTATTTTGTTAAATATAATCAATTAGCAGCAGTGGACTTCTATAAGCTGATGATGATTGAGCTTGATCGTTTTTAACTTGTACTAGCGGTAACTCTAATGGCGGAACTCTATAGTCCCGACCGGAAGTAATTCGCCGCCAAATACGAAAGGCTTCGGGTTGGTATTGCGTGGATAACTCCAATCCCGAGGACGCGGCCTTATCAATAGCACCTTGCTGTCGGAACCATTGATGGATCTCTATTGGCGATTTGGGCATGTATGTAATCAAACCTGTAGTCTTGGATTAATAAAAATAGGACTAAGGTAAAGTGTGCCTGTAGAAGATGGCTGCTGAAAGCGTCTACAGGTTTCAGTGAATAAGAACATCATATAACCCTGACTTCTCTCAAGAAGCTGAGTATCTTTTGAAGAAACCAAAAATAAAGATCTTTATTGGCGGAGACCATCTAGGCACAACCGCGGTTATCCTATTTCTGACGACAAACAGTAGTGTGCAAACATTACCTTAATCAGGTTTGAAAGGCGTTATAACTAGGGAAATTAATTGGGGAACGAGATAACATCTTATATTTAAGGCGAGGAGCATTATGTGGTGCATTGGTAAGATCAGTTCCGTTATCACGGAGTAATAGGAATATAATTATAGAAGGCTCTGGCTGTAGTAAACGTTGACTAAGGTGTTCTTCCAAGGTTTCATCCTTAGCGGCCTCCACAACCTTTTCACCTCCTAAACCCGGTGCTTCTTGCAATGTACTGATGGTGACCATCAAAGTGGTTTTAATTGGTGCAATTCTCACATCGCCTTCGCTCCGAAAACAAGACATTTTTTGAAGATTGTTTATGGGTGTACCATATAACATCAGGTAACTGTGGTTCATAGATTACAAAAAAAAAAAAAAGAAAAGTTTTCCGATTCTAATACTTGACCTCCACCATGTGACAATGATGTCGAAATTGGTGAAGCTTGCTCGTCCAGAATACTCCAATTCTTATATGTTGAAACAGCGATGCTGTTATGACGGCAGATTTAGGTGATGGTAACTAACCAGGCGGGAATTCGTAAACTAATACTGCTTCACGGGGAGAATTGAGAGAGGCTTTTCACGGACAGACTTTAATCTTTGAATTTTTTCTAAGTTTGTAAAATTTTATCTTAGAGGATGTCAAACACCTGCTGATGGACTGTTTAATGTATCAGAGCAAAAGGGAGGTGTTGATGAGCAAACAGCATCAATACTCTACTTCCTGCCTTACACATGGTGTTGTTGAACCAAAGCAGCACAAAATATATTGTAAACACAGTATTAGCACTGTAAGTTTTTTTTTTTGTGTTGTGTCTTTTTTTGAGCCAATGTGGCTGACATATCTCTAAGAGATAAATAAAAGCCTGCCCAAAAAAAACTATAAAAAAAAATATTTTACTATAAAAACACTTGCTGTGAATGAACATATAGGAAATTGTTAAGCACATACAAGGTTATAAACTTATTTAACACAATAGTTAAGTTTTTGTACAGCTTTTTTTCCCATCTCATCTTCAATGTATATCAAACGATATCAACAATAATTATCTGATTGTTAAACATTAATTAATTTATTATTCTTGTGAATGTGTTAACAATTATTTAGATTGTTGTGTATGTTGATAATTTTGTTGTTTATTTGGCATTGGTCCTCTTTGCGGAAGTGAAATAAGGCAATGTTTGTTTCTGTTATTTTCCTCATTTAATATTATATAATGTCGACGAGATAACAGTTAGTGACTGCAAGCTCCTCTCCTTGAAGCCTGGCCGAAGAGTATACAGCAACATTAGTATCACAAAGACGTATGTATTTTTGGTAAACATAATTAATATAATATATATTGCTAGAGGTTAAAGTTAATATTAAAATCTGAATAAGTAGAAATTCCGTTATATTACATAACGGTAAGCACAACGTAATGTTGTATAAACATTCTGATTGGTACTTCTTTGTTATTGCAAGGAACCCTTAATAGACTTTACACAGTCTACTTCAGTAGTCCTTCACCATTTTCTCAAGGGGAGCAGAAACCGTATTACTCATGGTGACGTAGCTGCATAAAAACTTTCAAGATTGTTTCAGATATTTTTAAACGAATGTGAACCGAGTCCTCGTGTATATCATATTTTAACACGACTAATAGGCGTGAAGGTCAAAATGGGTTAAAATAAAATAACACTAGAGGGCAACCAAAAGCCCAGGGGCCAGCAGGTCGAGGATAACTGGTGTACTCTATAGAATATCTGCTATTTGTTATCATACTCTTCCTATATTACATGTCTTCTATATATACAAGGTGGCGCAAAAATAACCTTCCGATGTTTTTTGGCTGTAATTTAAAAAAAATGAAAAACTTTGATTCTTCTTGTGGATTATTTTTATTTGGTCTTTTAATTTTTTTACATCAAATCGAGAATATGATGTCATGTAAATGGCCACCGCCACAGTTGATAGTCATTTGAGCCCTTTTTATGGCATTTTCCATCACTTTGGCCAAAACTTCCGGCGATAGGTCCTCACATTCTTGACGGATATTGTCTTTAAGAGCTGCAAGAGTCTGAGGCTTGTTGACATAAACCCGCGACTTCAAAAAGCCCCACAAAAAGAAGTCTGCAGCGGTCAAATCAGGCGATCTTGCTGGCCAGTGCAAATCGCCAAAACGGGAGATTAGGCGCCCGGTAAATGCATCCTTCAGCATATCGGTTGTGGCACGTGCAGTGTGTGCCGTTGCATCGTCCTGTTGGAACCACATGTTTTCCAATCCCAATTCATCAAGCTGCGGCAAAAAGAACTCGTTGATCATTGCTCTGTAGCGCTCACCATTCACAGTAACCGTTTGGCCCGCGACGTCTTCAAAGAAAAAAAGGCTGGTGACTCCTCCAGCGAAAACAGCACACTATACAGTGACTTTGAGCGGGTGTAATGGCTCTTCGTGCGTTACACGCGGATTTTCAGTGCCCCAGAAGCGTAAATTTTGCTTATTTACGTACCCGCTACGATGGAAATGGGCCTCATCACTCATGATTATTTTTGATGAAAAATCATCTTCCTGTTAGTGGTGATTAAGGATGGCTTGAGTGTATGTTAGATGCAATTGACGTGTATTTCGCATGTGTTTACTACACAAATGTCAAAACAGAACTGACATTAGGGGCCAATCGCAAAATTTATAGCATTTTCTGATAGGAGGATTACCTTTGCGCCACCCTGTATATAGGAGATATCCTAAAATTCATTGTCTTATCACGAATTCTCTGAAACTAATAGATAATGCTTCTACAATTTACAGGTCAGCTAAGAATACATTTAACAAAATTCTTTCCTCAAAGCCAATTGCGGGGGTGTTATTAACGGTAAGGGGTTCGGGGAATAGGGGTTGCCACCGGGCGGCAATAATTCTGACAAAGTTTAAGTTTACAGTTTTTAATCTAATTCTATATTACCTTTAGAACAACGACCGGGGAACAACTAATGCTACTATATTATTCTATTTCTTCTAGAAGATTAGGATATGACGTTACCAAAAGGAACATGGGGAAATGCAGAATATTTAAAATTTTACATTTCTTTAATGCGAAAATAAAGTTATGTACTTATTAAAAATTAAGTCTATAATGTGTGTTTGGAGACCGCTTCCGATTGAATTGATCCGAGAATCAGCTGTTTTTGATTTTGTGTCATAGCTGGTTTTGTTTTTAATAAGGTATATATTACTTTTTTAATGAAACTATCGTTTCATTTGGTTGTACTAACATGATGAAGCCTAAATAATGTCAGTAAAACGATTTAAAAATACGATTTTTTTTCTGTCCTATCATCAAAGGTGTCATTAGTACTATCGTCTGTCTTCGTTTACGGAAGTGGTCTCCTAACATCCAGTATATACCTTCCTATTTTTCCTGTAGTTTCCTTTCTACGTCCGTGAATGCGAATTCTTCTTTTTCTACTCGTCAGTATCAGTCAGTATGGCTTTACTACTCGTGCTGAATTTATCTTTTATTCTTCTAAATGTTATCATCAATTTAACATACACTAATGTTGAGTAGCTACAGCGCCCTCCAGACCAGAGTACTGTATCATTAGCACACTAATTCTTAGCGGCAGCAATAAGTTCCTGAAGAGATTACCATCCAAAAATATATATTACGAGTGTTACATGTCTTATTTATTCATAAGTTTAGATTACTATATTACAGTCAAATTATTTAGCGACTGAATAATAATAAAATATAATAGAAACATCGTATTTGCTCTGACCACTAGCGAGGCTATGAAAATAACAATAATATTACAAGCTGACAACATAACGTGAACTGCCCACTTAATATTTCCACTACTGGAACTAAAAGCTTTCTCTCAGAAGGAGAATTTCAAAAATACTCAAAGCTCAGACCAAGTGAAGGTTGGCTAGTGGCACATGTATAATAAAAGCCGTTGTTTAGAATAACTCGTTTGCCTACTCTTTTCCTTCACCGAAACATCAAGTTCAGCCCAGATAACTTCATCATGAAAACATAATATATATATCACTTTTTATAAACAAACAAAAGCGTAATTATATAGTAATAAAGTTTATCAAAAG
Organism: Ornithoptera alexandrae; assembly: GCA_029030555.1. Classification (NCBI taxonomy): domain Eukaryota; kingdom Metazoa; phylum Arthropoda; class Insecta; order Lepidoptera; family Papilionidae; genus Ornithoptera; species Ornithoptera alexandrae. The sequence goes on along the minus strand of JARDVY010000296.1, from coordinate 1,955,702 downwards.
ATGGCTCATGTATTCCCTATTATAAGCAAATGTACAAACTAAATTTCCTAAAGTGTCCATGAGAGTCGAGACGTTAAACTAAAAGCTATAAGTAATATTTATTAACTTACTATTAAATTCTGTGCAACTTTAGTTGATGAGAAAAACAATGACTTACCACTAGTATTAGAGTACCTACTCTAATACTCGATCTATAACTGAACTAGCATTAACCTTAATACTAGTTTAGTTATAGAGTATATATATATAAAAAAATAATTTACATTTATTTACAGTAGCATTAATGTAATCTACAATATGAAGTTCTTCAAAATAAGCGTAAAAAGGTTTCTTCAGCATAACAGCAGATATCTCTGGTGTTACTGGCGGATATAGGCTGCGGTGACCGTTCAACATCAGGCGAGCCGCAAGCCAGCCTGTGGTATAAAAAAAATATATACTTCTTTTATCGGATGCAATCAAAAACTATCTTTGAGCATGTTCTCTTTAAGTAATAGTGTAGTTTCACTTTTCATATGAGACTACAATGCATTACACCACTTACTTTCCTTAGTTCCTTTTATATCTTATCTCATTCCATAGATGGCAAACTTATGGAATTTCAAACAAAAGCTGAAATATGTCTGCATAATTTAAGAGAAGAGTGAAGAGCCTTCTACTAGATTAAGGTGTTATATCATCTTTTGATGGTATGACGTGGTATGATGTCCCTGTCCCTTTGGACTAGGAAGGACAATTATGGTTTATTACTTTTAGTTTACTTAGATTTTTTAATATGAGCAGAAACGACGAAGCGTGCAATGATTTTGTCTTTTGTACAGAATTTTAGGATTAGATCAAATAAAAAGTGAAGGGCTCAAAAATCGGGACACCATTTCAGATATAGTTTTAAGCATTATCATCACGAGGATCTTTTCCACCTTGAGATAAGATAAGGCACAGCAAAACGATGAAGATCTTGTGGTGACTTCTACAATTTGAAGTTCGACTGTGAAATATGTAATATTATTAATTTACTCAGAAATTATTTTCATTTATGGAGTAATTAAGTTTGTCCTTTATATTGTCAAACCATTTCTACCGCTTTGTACTAGAAACATATATTTCAGTTTTACTGTTATTTTTACCGACCGGTATCATACTTGGGAATTCGTAGATAATACTTTCAGCAAATGTCTAAAAATTATAATTGTAGAATAACATAATTTTTGGAACAAAGGAACCGATTGGTAGATGTTTTGAAAAGGTTTACGTCCAACACAGCTGATGATGATTTTGAAATATTACTGTGGTTATTCTTTCGCTGGGGTTTGAAATTCTGATATTAACATAGTTCTACAACTCAGTAATTTACTATCTGATGGTGAGCGCAAAGTTAAATGTACACTTATGATTATGACCAACGTCCGATTTTTTTACGTAACTCGCGTACTTTCACTGGACGTAATCTTGCTAACAGTGTCCGGTGGTTTAAATAAAATTAGATTACTAAACTGTAGCTTATGTTTAGTGTATTATAAAATTGAACTTATGCATTCATGTACGGTGGTGGAAACATAAATAAGTAATAAAAGTTAATTCAAATGATTAAGTTTATAACATTTAAAGAAAATTTTAAATAATATAAATTAATATATTCGGTTTTCTTATTAACGTATGGCTAATGTTGCCAGTGTATGAAATTATAAATACACTTATCCAATAATGCAGTATTAGTATTTTTTTTTAAGGAGAAGATGATCGGCATATGATACGAAATGTTAATTTCCGACAATCCAATAACTTAAATAATTACGTCATTCTTTAAACTGGAAAAAAATAATGTTCGTATGTTACATACTATTTCGCAGTAAACATTACTGGAAAATAATGTTAAATCTCTTAAAACATAGAAGTTTTACTATAGTAAGACCTTTTCAATAAGTTTGTAAAATGTTAAAGTTTGTACCGTATATCTAACACCTAAAATACCAAAGTAAGAAAAGCCTAATATTATAGTATAATTGTAATGTACTTTCGCCATCTAGTATTGTAAAATGTAATTGAGTAAAGGCTAAAAATTAACCGTTTGGTAGCTCTTTCCCGTTAGAGAGCAAAACAGTCTTAAATGTTATCATAAATAATTTCACTAAGTGCCTATAGATGGCAGGAAAACAATCAGTACAACCTGGATAAGGATTACTTAAACATAATCGATCATTTTTAAAGTTTTGGAAAAATTAAATTCTATAGTTGTTTTTTTACAATTATTTATCAATTTTAAAATCTTACAACTTTCGTAGTATTCGTATTTTTTTTTTATTTTTAGTTATATGGCAACTTATATAATTCTTTAGTTTATGGCGAAACCGCCGCATGACAGTTGTGTTGGATAAAATTTAGAATTATGAAGTAGAATATTTTCCATATTACTGTGTTTAAATGACAGCAGGAAAAGAAACAATGGGGTAAGTTAAATCTGTTATATTTTAGTCACTCTATACTTACGGCGAAAATTAAAATATTTTGTAGTTCTTTAATAAAAAAATCGTTTTCTCTGCACCGAGATATTTTTAGGGAGGGGATACACTTTACCAATGCGAGGAAGTATTTTTGAGCTTTCCAATAAACTATTTAAAGTTTTCACTTTCATTAGTGCTTTGGCGGTAAAAATATGTAACGAATTGTATTTATAAATTTCTCGTACTCTCCAGGATAGAGTAAGCCAGAGAAGTTTACGCTTGTATGGACTGTAGATTGATTGCATCCGATTGAACGCGTTTACCTCATCGTTAAGGCTGTTTAGGGCTGGTTAGGTCGGCGCTTGCTATTTATAATGTTGAAAATTTATATATACTTGAATGGTTTTGCGTTTACGGTTCGCGTGCCATCGTAATTAGTTTTATTAGTAACTATGTGAAGAAATTGGTAGCTAATCACTCATTCTATAATTGCTTAAAAACTGAGTAATAAAAATAAATAATAATAATAATAATTTCTTAAACATATTTTTAATTGAATATGTTTCTTGTTGGCATAATTTAGCAGTAAATGATAAATATAAGTGATATTCATGCATTATAAATTTGTAATATCTTTTAAATGTATCTAATTGAAATTAAACTATTCACTGGGTGCTAGATTTTTTGTATGCGTAGCAACATAAAAACCTTATTTTATGTGGCCTGTAGCCTAAAAATTACAAAATATTTCACAATGAGAATAGTACAGCAAAAAACAATGTTAGACCTGCTGTTTAAGGAATTACTATTTAAGTATAGTTCACTGCATTAAAAGACTGCTTCAGGTAGAGACTGGATAAAAGATGTGTGTATAAAAAAAATATAACAGTTTAAAATCAAGCTAATGATCAACACAGTTATATAAATTACTTTTCAACTATTATGTGTTTAATAATTCATTGATAATTTAAATAGGTATTAAATTATTTGAAACTAAAATGCTTGGAAGTGAATGTATTATATGTACTACAATTATGAATAAGTAATGAACAATGATTTACTATTGTTGCTTTTAAATTTTGCATTCACTTAGGTACTATTAGTAAGTTACTGTGTTTCTAACATCTCTGGCTGATTTTGTAAAAAAAATTATTTTAAAATCATCTTATGATAATTATGAGAAGTCATGACTTTTCTAAAATTAAAATATTAATTTATTATAGAAATAATATATATATAAATAATATAATAATAAGTTTTATACATGTATTATATATTAATGTTGGTAGAAGTGCATTTCAATATCCATTTGTAGTGAGGCAGGAAATATGTAACTAAAAGAATTTTATTAAATGTTAAGAAATGTTTAACTAGATTGTAATTACTGGGGTAATGAGACTCAACATCTTATATCTCAGGTGACAAACACAATGGTACTAGTTAGGATGATATATACTGTACCAACAGTATGTATCATCCTAACTAGTGCCACATTATGGGCAAGTTTATCACTAACTGTTAGGTGAATATTCTGCTCGTTTTGTTGCTTAATTAAATAAAAAAAAGATATACTTAATAAATTTAAGGTACTTATGCAAAAGGATTAATTTATTTAGTGCTACTAAAACAACAGCTCATGGGATCCGAGCCAACCTCATGTGCTGGTGGTGCACCCTGCTAATCAAAAAAATTGGCTCTGGCCTCACTAACCCGTGTTAGGCCAGTGTGATGAAAAATGGCCCAAATCCCCCTATATGATTAATGTGGGAATCTTTGGGGAAGGCCTACGTCAAGTAGTGGACATCTAATGGCTGTTGATGATGAGATTGTTAAAGTTGCATATAGCTTATGCTAAGTGGTTCCCATAGCCCATGGACAACCATAACATTCGAAACTTCACAAGAGTTTTATTCTTGAATAGACCATATTGCTCTTTTAAGAATCCTGTACTGAGACTTATGAAAAATTTTAAATATTATGGATATTCAAGGAAAGGTCTGTTCGGAAAGGCGTGTTAAAGTTTAAAAAGAAAATGATAGCTGTCATTTGCTCCAGACTTTAAGCATTAAAAAAATAACCGGAATGTCTATAGTCAATCATTAGATTTGTTATAAAAAATGCGTAGCTCTTACAACTTTCTTTAGTGTTCGTGCCGTTAGCGGTTTTTCTTTTTTTTTTAACGATTAAGAGAAATCATGATTGAAACCGTCGCGAAAGAAGCTATGTATAACTGTTCTTTACTTATGTCAACATCTGAAGAACATCGGTGCTATATTCAGTGGATTACCGATAGCGGCAAGCTTTCCACTTCTGACTCCACCTCCATTTTGACAATCTGTTGGCATAACTGGTGGTAGGTTTTTATTACAGGAGATCGTATAGGTACCTTTTAAATACTTGTAGCGAACACTAGACTTTATATACGCTTAGTCGCATCAGTTCAATTGGTTGGTTAGTCAGCCTGGGATCTAATCTAGTTACGGCGTCGTCTATTTATCGTGTGATGTTATTTAGCGAGTTTTATTTGTAAAAAAAAATACCTGCAACAAGTATTTAACTCAAAAAGATCTTAGTTATATTACTAATAAATTTTATATATTAATAATTTCTTGTGGTTAAATTTTTTAGATAAGAACATTTTAGGTCGCATTCATATCCGAGATCTTTTTTCTGGTCACCACCGCAACTCTTATTTCTTGGCACAAATAGTAGTATGCAAATATTACTATGTTCCGGTTTGAAGGGTATATAGGGAAAGTACTGGGGTATTGAGATAATATATTTTAAAGTGATCACCAATGTGAAGTGTATATCGTTCTAACTAGCGCCACGATGTTATATAGTTATTGTTATAGAATCTCGAACGAGTATTGCATGAGTTTAGTAATGATGCATCAGCGTGAACTTGAACCTCAGTCCGTATAATATTGGATTAACAAAGCGCCTAAGGGATGAAACAATTTTAATATCGTAGTAGGGATCAAAATTCGTCCCCTCGAGCTATGAACTGTTAATAGAAATTTTAAGTGTTTATTAACCTGAATTTCGTAGATGAGAGAAATCGGCATAACATTGAAATGTTTCTTATATACTGCTTTTTTATAAAAACTTTCAATTCGCTATTATGAGTCTCTGTGATAAAAGACTGTCTAGGTAGGTAGTAGTGTGCAAACATTACTGTGTCCCTGATTGAATGGCGCTGCAGCTACTGTAATTACTGGAGTAATTAGACTTAATATCCTGTCTTAAGCGAGCAAAATGTGGTGATATGTACACTATTTTAGCTAACACTACACTACCTAACAGGCATATCATTTATCATCAGGTGAATGTCTCGTTCATATCGTGGCTTTGTAGAATAAAAAAAATTCAACAACTTTAACTATCCATCGTGTTTCTTTGATATGAATCTTATACCTTAGAGAAATGCCAAGTTCTCCTTTCCATCGCTTGTTGTTTGATTTTGAATTGGTAGACCAACCCGCGATGGTCGGTTGCCATTCCCAGCGCCATAGGTGTGGGCGGACAAATATAGTATAGTATAATTATTGATGTGTAAGGGCACAATAACTCACGAGACCCAAGCCAATTTCACCTGCTCGAGGTGTACCCTGGTAATCAACAAACGAGGCTCTGGCTCCCGCCAACCCGCATTGGGCCGGCGTGGTGGGAAATAGCCCAGATCCACCCAAATGAACCTCTAGTGCCCAGCGATACTGGGCGCCATGCTAAAAACGATATTTCGTAAGAGTTTATTAACTATCGTCTGTTGACTAGTTCGTTGTTAAACAATGTTAATTCATTATTATAATTATGATCAAAATATGTTTATAATTTTAAGAGTTTTTTTTTGCTAAAATCTTTCAACATCTAAACTGTTATTTTAGAATCGTATCAGGCACCTCCGTCACCGCGAGCGGTTAGCCACTGCACCACGGCAGAGTCGTAACACAATACATATATTCTTTAGATAACTAGTTCCATCACATAGTGTGACACGACGTTGTTGTCTGGGCGTATTGATAAACGTTAAAAGCGGCTATAAGCGGGATACAAGAGCGGCCGGTACCGCATTCGATTCTCGACTTTATGAACAACGTGCAAGCGTTGCTTTTACAAGCGGGCGTCGCGAGATAAATCGATACAGCATCATCGAAATGACACAGTTGCGATATTGATAAGACGCTTCGAGTGGACTGTAAGTTGGAGTTTATTGTTTACGTTCTGACAAAAAATGAGACATGCTATCATCACTTCTATAGGAAAACACCTAAAACATTTATTTAATAATTTTCAGAGCTGAACGGATTTTTCGATTGTAGTTAGGAGCACACTTTATCGCGGGATCTTCAAAGCAAAAAATAGATCAGATACCAGCAGCCTTGTGGTACAGGCCGCTTATGGATGCATTACAGCAGACCTATTTAAAGTATATTGTAAAAAAAAGGACAAAAAATTAATATTAAAATAGTAACAGCATTCATATATATTACTAATTTTACTAGATGTATTCTTACTAAATTTCATGATTATCAGTGTATAGACGTCCACTGCCGGACATAGACCTCTAAAGGTCCCCATATCGATCAGTCTTGCACTGCGAGTATCGCTGGGAGGGGCCTTTGTAAGGGTTCATGTGGAGGGATTTGATTCATAACCAAATTTACTAGATGAAAAATATTAGAAGCCGTTACAGTAATTTTTTTTTGGTAATTTTACACGTCCACGAATCGCGAGGCACTGTTACCGACAAATCTAACCACTATAATTTATACGCGGTGTTGTCATATATAAACAAACAAATGGACTTTATTTTTAATATAATTGGTGACCTATTTGTAGGTTTAAAATATGTCTTTCACCATAAAAAAAATACATCTCTAAAGAGGTAAATTTAAAAAGTACGATAAGTATCGGGTCAGTGGTAATGGCCGGGGATTCCTGCGCAGGTCAGCTGTCAGTGCAGCCGACAGGCGGCACATACTGCAAAGTTAGCTGCATTACGTCGAACTAAAGTATTTCTTTATATATAGCAACGCCAGCTTATCTGTTTAATTCCGAATGAAAACTATTTTATCCGGGAATGCGAATTTCATATCAATAAACGGAATAATATAAGGTATAAGGGGTCCCACACAACATTTCATTGGACCCAAGCCCACTTCACCTGCTCGTGGTGCACTCTGCTAAACAACAAACGAGGCTCAGGCTCCAACCAATCCGCATTGGGCCAGTGTGGAGTAAAATGGCCAAAATCCCCTAAATAAACCCCTACAAACGACGGCCCATAGTGTCCGATTGATGTGGAGATATTTGGGTCAGGCCTATGTCCAGCAGTGAACGTCTGTCGGCTGATGGGTGAGACAGAATATTGACAGAGGCTCATTTTCTTATATATATAGATCTTTTTGAAGAACATTGCAACAGCCACGTTCGGTGTGTCGCAAAAGGTGACTGAAGCGTCGTACCCTCGACGCCAATAAAAGAGCAGCTGCTTGTGACTTTTTCCAGCGCACTGAACTTATCAACTGGCATGCCAAGCGTGGCAATTATAGCATTTACCGCGTAATTAGAGAATCCTTTGTTTAGGTATATTTTCGTTATCATCATTGTCAACCGGTAGATGTCCACTGCTAGGCATATACATCCCCGATGATCTCCACACCGATCTGGCCTGTTTTGTCCGTATCTAACGGTTTCTCGTGACCTTCACCAGAAAACTTAGTACCAGTCTGTCCTCCCAGTATTATGTTTACCGGATGTTTATGGCGATAACTATTTTGATATATAACTAGTTGTAAAAAAGAATAGCAGAAGACTGAATTAGTTTTTTCAGATGATAACCTTCAGTTTGAAAGCACCTCATGTTGATGATGGTTCTATGGATATGCCCGTCCTCAACGAAATCTACAAGTAATGAAAAAAAATTAAGATAGATATTTTTTTGATTAAATTCGTGATTTTTTGGAAAGATGAAAAGCGAGTCTGTTTTAAAAAATTCTTATCTTATCTGATAGTTTAATTCCTGAAAAACGCTATATGCTATTACTGTGTTAAATATATTTGTTTTTAATAATGTCAGTACTGTTGTATGTATAACGATGTCACAACTTGCCTCCGTTTGTTTCCAGAGAACAACCAATCTTCACGTGTAAAGCGCACGTATTCCACATAGACCCCAAGACGAAGAGGTCTTGGATGTCGGCCAGCTCCGCGGCCGTTTCAGTCTCATTCTTCTACGACTCCTCGAGGAATTTGTACCGCATCATCAGTGTCGAAGGAACGAAGGTGATCTACAGTTTTATTTATTAAAAATAACAGCAGGAAGTCCACACTATGGGCCAGTAATAGGCCGGTACTTAAAAATGTGGCGTTATGATGATAAAAACTGGACCATACTAAGCCTAGCGCATGGAGACATGGTGTTAAATCTCATTAGTTCAGTAATTTCACTAGATATTGACTGCCTTTCAATCGGAACGCAGTAATGTTTGCACACTACTGTATGGCGGTAGATATAAAAGCTGTGGTGGTATCTACCTAGATAGTCGGCGAATGAAACCTACCAGCAGCTTATTGCTAATTATGCAGATCGTATTGATGGAATTCTTTCAATTTACTAGGTTAACGTTTGACCATCATCTGGTGATAAGTGGTGATGTGGACTGCTGCAGTAAAACGCACTAGCAGCAGTTGCAAATGGTTCAACTTTTTTCCCGTTCACGATTGGGAAATACATGTATGGTTCAAATAAAAGGGAATATTTTTCAACAGTTTTGGTACATTTGATGTAGTATATATAGTATGGCTTTAGATTTAGATAGAGTTGTATCGATCAGTGCACTGTCTGCTTGCCCGCGGCGGAGTCACCTTGGCGAGCTGAACCGCAGTTTTAGATTGTGTCGAAAACTGAACTGGCATCGCGACGTGGAAAATATTGTAAATGGATTGGTTATGCAGACGTATTACGTATATGAAATTTGTTATGTTACTCGTATGTAGTTTCACCAGTATGCCATTTCGACTTTAAATTTTTTTTTTATACTACGTGGGATATTTACTCGATGGTAAATTATACGCCTGCTCATAACAACGTGGCGCTAGTTAGAATAATACAATAGAAAATTCTTTATTGCACACCAAATAATATTATATCATACAAAAGAATATATATTATAATAAATGCGCAATGGGCGGTCTTATCGCTTAAAGCGATCTCTTCCAGACAACCTTCGGATGACAAATATGGAAAGTAACTGAAAATTTGGTGTGGGTACTTTATATATATATATACACACACAGTCATACATATATATACATGCATAATATAATAATATTGTTAGAACCAATAATATATACATACACATTAAATGAATACTTAAGGCGACTTTATAATATCATATATTATTAAGTAAAGCGAAAGATAATGATTCCTGACTAAGTTCTTAAAAGTTTACGGTGACTGCGCCTGTCTTATTATAAGAAGTAAGGCATTCCATAAACGTACAGTCTGAATAGAAAACGATTGCTCCATGAATTTGGTGGAATGTTTTGGAACTTTTAGGGTAAGGTTTTCGGCTGATCTTAAACATTGAGTGTGAGGTATAGAAAAATTCAAAGCGTTCCTTAAGATAAGACGGGTACAAAGGATGAAAAAGAACGTTGTAAAGAAGAGAAAGTATATGAGTATTCCGGCGAAGTCGAATTGGTAACCACTTGAGCTTATCACGGAAATGGGAACCGTGGTCATACTTGCGCAATCCAAATATAAATCTGATACAGATATTTTGAAGACGCTCAAGTTTATTAAGTTGTTGCTCGGTAAGATTAATATAGATGGTATTAGCGTAATCGACTATAGGAAGAAGAAGGGTTTCAGCGAGTTTAATCTTGATGGCAGTAAGAAGAAAGTTACGCAATCTTTTCAAAGATCTGAAAGACAAATATTTTGCGGCTTAATTCTTCCAATTGTGATCGCCACGAAAGATTGTTGTCAAAGTGTATACCTAAGTTTTTAACTTTGTTAATAAAAGGAAGAACAGATCCTTAAAAACAAACCTGATGAGTTTCAGAAAAATTTACTTTAGCAATCATTTTTGTACTACCTAGAACTATAACTTGCGTCTTTAATGGATTGATTTTAACACCATATGCTTGACTCCAGTCTGGAATTAGTGCTAGATTATAATTTATGGTGGTAACAGCACGAGGTAATTGACTAGGATATGGTTGCGTATATATTTGAAGATCATCTGCGTAAAGGTGGTAGGAAGATGTTAATTGGTGAAAGATAGAATTAATAAAAATTGCAAAAAGAAGAGGAGATAAAACGCCACCCTGCGGGACACCAGCAAATGTAGTACACCACATCGAATAGGTATTATCTACTCGAATACGTTGCCGACGCTCAGGCAGATAACTACGAAACCAATCAGTAGCTGATGGAGATACATTAAAAGAGCGAAGTATACTGAGAAAAACCTCGAAGTCAACAGAGTTAAAAGCGTTGCTGAAGTCAAGTAGTGTAAGAATAGTGACTTTCTCATCCTCCATTGCTGATCTAATGTCTTCTGTTATATTAACTAAAGCCGTCACGGTGCTATGGCCGGGACGAAAACCTGGTTAAAAAGGATTTAAGAGGGAATTATCTTGGAGATAACAGCTAAACCAATCGCTCTAGAACTTTAGACAGGAACGGTAGAATTGATATAGGACGATAGTAAGAAAAGGATGCAGGATTATGTTTTTTAGGTAGGGGATAATTTCGGCATTTTTCCATATGGAAGGGAAGGTACTATTTGAAATAGAGCAATTAAATATATCACATAGAACTGGGACGAGGTAGTCGATGATAGGTTGGATCATATTTCGGCTAATGCAGTCGTTTGCTACAGCTTTGGACGTAATAAACAAAACTCTCTTTTTAACATCACATGCAGTGAACTGATTACAAGTATTATAGGGATAGTTAGGAGTTGGAATTGATAAAAGATAATGTAAAGTTTTAGACTCAACACCGTCGTTTAAGTCTGACGAAGTGGAGAAATATTGGTTTAATTGGTCAATGTTGACGTCTTCATTAACTGAGTCTTCCTGCGATTTACCAACTCCTATAGATTTAAGAAATCGCCAGATTTTTGCTGGTTCACCATATTGTACACAATTGTGGATGTGATGGCGTTTTGCATCCCTTCACACCTTATTGCAGTGATTTCGAATTTTTACATATTTTTGCCAATTGTCTAATGAAGGCTTACATTTATACTTTGTTTTTGCGGAAGATTTTTTATCGAGAAAAGATTTAATTTCCGCCGTAAGGCAAGGTCAAGGGAGATGTTTAAATTTAATAGCGCGTACTGGAGCGTGTTTATCATACAAATTTATTAGTGTAGAGCAAAATAATTCTACTTTTTCATCAACAGTGCAAGCGGAAGTAACCGGAGTCCAATTTATTTTCGAGGCATTTTCACGAAGGTTATGCAGAATCATGCCACTAAAGTTACGTTGCATTAGAATACTAGACTTTGCTTTGGGAGGACGTATTTTATAGGAAAGAATTATAAGGTTGTGATAGGAAAAGGCATCGGCAGGATATTGATCGTGTGAATAATGTACACAGCATTTTATTGTGCTCGTCGCCTTGAGACACAGATGTATAATCTCGTTGTTTCAGTAATTTCATTAGGTACAGCGCCAATTAAACCGGAACACAGCAATGTTTGCACAGTACTTACACAGCTGGCGGTAGTAATAGGCACTGTAGTTGTACCTATCTAGACGGTCTCCGGTAACAGACCTACGACCAATGAAGATTACATTGCAATTAAGTAATTTTTAAATTATCCGCTATATTAATATCAAAAGGTAAGTGTCTTGTTTTCTAACATGAACTATCGGACATGTTCCGATTAAATCGAAGATGTCCTAAAGAAAGGCCGGTTCAAGAGTACTCGCAACCGACGAGCATGCATGAAGACGTTCATGAAAGTGGAGGAAGCGAGAGAGATGTGCCAGGATCATAGCAAGTGGAGAGAGGTGGTCTCTGCCTACGCCATTGGGAACGAGGCTTGATATATATGTATGTATGTAAGATTACGACCGTATGGTGAAGAATGATCGATCTTAACTAAATTAAACAGGTGGGGTTGCAGGGTTGCTGGAGACCGGGTAGGTAGGTAGGTACAGGTACCACCGCGGTTTAAGTTTATATTTCTGCTAATAGTAATGTGCTAATGTTACCATTCTCGTTTAGAGGATGTTGAACCTAGTGAAATTACTGAAGTATCGAAACTCAACATTATAAGGCAACAAGCGTAATATTGTGCTGAGTTATTGCCATCAGGTGAATGTCTCGCTCATCTCGTCGCTTCGTCGGATAAAATGTAGATCCCTGTCTATGATTTGGGGTGACATAATGGAGTTGGGATGGTGCTACGTTTATCAAACCCACCTATCTAGTAACCATCCTCATATTGTCTGTCTTTCTGGCCAATGGTTATCAACGTAGAAGAGCCAGAGCGTCCTAACCGAACTCTTCACCATTCATCCAACAATTTAAATGGGGAGACGTACAGAGATTTTCTTCGCAATCATTTTTTTTATTACCTGGAGGATATACCATTGGAAACCAGAAGAGAAATGGTGTTCCAGCTTGACGGTTGTCCCGCCCATTTTCGTTTCCGCCTAGTGGTTGGACACTACTTTCCCTCAGCGATGGATTGGCCGTCTCGGATCAACACTGTGGCCCGCAACTTTATGTACTTTCTTATACCTTTTTGGATAGGTATTGAAGTCAGGTACTTATTTATGTGCTTTATATGTATTTTTTATAACCAATATTTTATTTTAAGATTAAATAAAAATTTAAGTATGGCGCCTTATTTTGTACTGTTACGACTTTCAAAGAACCTAATTTAAAAGTTTTAGCCTGTAAGTGAAGATTATTAATTTAATTTATTAAAACAATGATTAAACAATAATTATTAAATTAAAATTTATGTAGAAATAAGTAACAAATAAAATCATCGAGTTTTTTTCTAGAAAATCGGGAATTTTTGAAAAATATTTAAAAAATTAATAACTCCAGAACCATTGTTTTTGTATGGGGTATTCCAAACATAGATAGATAGGATACAAGCTATACTTTAGCTCCTCCAGAACTTTTACACCTATTACCTTTCATACTGTATTACTGCATACCCCTCGATTCAATGAGGAAGGGAGGATTTTCGTTAGCTAAACAAGTTTCTCGTCTGCGATTTTTATGACCTCTCCGAGAAGCTTTGTACGTTTGTTAAGTTTATATTTTAGAGTGATATGTGCAATTCTTATATTTATATTAGTTTATAAGGGATCATGTGCTCTTGTGTCTGGGAGATCATTGAAGTTAAAACTTTCACGATCTAGTGGTATAATAGATTAATTAATTTTTTGCTACAAGCAGTGTATGACTTATTGATATATTTGTTTTATCTGTATAGAGGTTCCAGTTCTTTATGTATCTCGGCCAGTAAAACAAAAGGGATAATATAAAAAAAAAACATTTTGTATGAAAAATACAATGTGCCAATTTCTATGGAGACCGGTTCAAAAGCTTCAGAGAAAATGACTCTGAAACAATTTATGCCATTTCTATATAAACAGTTATTAAGAATTTTGGAATAAAAATTTACTGCTTAAACTATTTCAGTAGTTTCACCAGCTACCTTCACATCGATCGAGAATATTCTATGCTATTACAGATAACAATAGATGCTGTGAAACTCTAGCCTCATTGAAAGGTGACTCGCCCTTTGAAATCTTTTCTCACCTTCTCTATATCACTGACCTTGCCGATTGAACTTTTATCTCCGGCACCTTTGTGTTTATTAATATCAAAGCCTATTGATATTTCCAGTTAATAAAATAGGTATACTTCTGAACTATCATGCAAAAAAGGAGTTGTTTAAAATTTCACTTAGTTATCTATGTATGTGTCAGTTTGTGATGTTATCAGCATTTTAGTTTTAGTATTTAAAGTTGTTTTTTTAAACTGAGTTTTAGGTTAAGAAGCCATTAGAAGAAAGTACGTTTACCCGTTACGTGATACGAATAAAAATTAATCACTTAAATATTCACACAGCACATCGTCCAGTCTTGAGACGAAATATTTTAAGTCATATTACTTCAGTAATTTCACTAGCTTACACCGTACACTACTGTCTCGATTACTACCGTCGGTTTAAAGTTATATTTTATTATCTGCAGGCGGTGATCAACAGTACCATCACAGCGAACATGACCTTCACGAAAACCTCGCAGAAGTTCGGACAGTGGAGCGACGTGCGCGCGAACACGGTGTACGGTCTGGGATTCGCATCCGAAGCCGAACTAGGCAAGGTGAGGTTAAAGCGATAATACACATCTGCTAGTCTCTCGTCAACAAAAAAAATTGTACTCCTGCTGAGACGGTCTCCGTCAAGAAACCTATAAGCAACACATTTGAACAGTCGCGGTTCGACTCCTACATTATTTTATGTCCATATCTTTTTATAGATATAGCCAAATTAATTTTTTTTTTTTTAGAATCCTTAAACAGTAATGATTGATTGCGTCTGTTAATTTTCGTTATATAATTATTTCATCAATATTTACTTCCATCCAGTACACAAAAAAACTTTATTACGTAAAATAGTTTTTAGTGGCAGTGTAATAATTAATTCCGTACTGTTTTTAAAAAGGCATTAAATTCCGGTATCAATTTATTATAATATACCGTTTTACTGATGGTAGGTCTGTTGACTGAGACCGTTTAGATACCGACCACAGCAGCTTCCGTTTCTGTCGCCAAACAATGGTGTGGAAACTGTACCGATTTGAAGGGCGCTAAAACTGGTGAAATTACTGGGGTAAATTAGGCTTTATGTTTTATTTCACAAACCGACGCACACAATGTGGTGCACAGAATATAATACTAACAGGCGTAAAGTTATTATAGGTAATTATATCACTTATCATGAGGTGAAAATCTCACTCGCGTGTAGTACTGATAGTAAAAAAGAATGTAATCGATGAAAGGTCATTGACCTAATGGTGAGTGACATACTCATAATCTATGGCCCCAGTAATGGTGATATACAGTACACCACATTGTGCTCACCGTCTTCAGCGAAGGTTATGTTCTGTTACCGCAGTAATTACACTAGCTCTAACACCCTTTGACCTCAATTTTCCTATATGATTTAAAATAATAATAATAATCCGAACTAGAAAATGATTGAAAGAGTGATTCACAGAAATTTTTGACGGGTGTTCGGAGATTTAGATAATAAATATAATTAGTAATCTAGTATTTTTTTTTTAAATAATTTTCCTCCATATTTAAATTCTTATTCTCTAATTGCGACCTGTTAATTCTAAATGGGTCTCGTTCTCGTAGCGTGGTCCTCTCAGCGGAGATAAAAAGTATTGTCTTTAATTAATGTTATGTATGTCACGGTTTTAATTAAAAAAAAACAGCATTGACCTACGATTATACACCTGTTGGTAAATAATACACCAGGTTAGTGTGATGCTAGTTATTTATTTAGGATCA
Source organism: Ornithoptera alexandrae (assembly GCA_029030555.1). Taxonomy (NCBI): domain Eukaryota; kingdom Metazoa; phylum Arthropoda; class Insecta; order Lepidoptera; family Papilionidae; genus Ornithoptera; species Ornithoptera alexandrae. The sequence continues at coordinate 1,939,688 of JARDVY010000296.1, read as the reverse complement.
TCAATTATTTTAAGATGTTTACACGGCATCACTTGCTCATCGCCTTACATTCTAAGACACTCTTTCTCTTTAAGGCTTTGTCGCTAGATATGTTTAAAATATTCACTTATTCCACCAGAAAACCTACTACTTATTCGCTATTTTGTAGGTGTTTCATCATGGTTCCTCCTAGTATTAAGCGGTGATGCCTGCGGTCGTAAAGTGCACTACCCTTGTAACTAACAGCCTATGTACAGTTCTTAGAGACACGCATTCTTCAAACTTCTTGGACCTAAGGATAATGGTCGCAAGAAACTGTATGGGCTAATTTTATGTCTTCAGGCAGTTTGTTTTTAGGCTTTATGATATTATAACCAATACTTAATAAAATTTTCTATTACTCATTAAATACAAATGTGTTTAACTGTTTATGGCTAACATTTATTACTTAACGGCTGCAATTACTTTTTTGTTTATTATTACGTATATAAAAAGGTTTAGTCAGTAAAGGGCGATGGAGAGGGCTATGCTGGGAGTTTCTCTGCGCGCTGGAATCAGAAATGATGAGATTCGTGGAAGTACTAATGCCACTGACATAGGTGAAAAAATTGCTAGAGTTAAGTGACAAAGGGCAGGGCACATTACTCAAAGAACAGATAGCCGATGAGGCAGTAAAGTTCTCGAGTGGGGGCCATCTACTGGTAGACATAGTACCGATAAGCCCCCCCACAAGGTGGATGACGATCTAGTGAAGGTCACGAGTAGCCGTTGAATACGGTCAGCACGGGACCGATCGATGTGGCGATCTTAGTGGGACGCCATTGTCCACCAATGGACGTCTATCACTTGATGATGACGATCTTATCCATAAATAGTGAGAATGATGTGAATGTACTAGCCTTCATGTTAAAATTCTTTTTCTACTACTACATCACCCTATAAACGTCCACTGCTGGACATAGACCTCTCTCAAAGATCGCCACGTTTGTAGGGTTCATATGGGGGTTATTTGAGCCATTTCCCACCACGTTGGCCCAATGCGGGTTGGTGAGAGCCAGAGCCTCGTTTGATTAGCAGAGTGACCCACGAGCAGGTAAGGTTGACTTCGGTCCCGTGAGTTGTTATGCGGGGGACCCTTACACTCCTTATTCGTTTTACATATTAGTTAATGTAATAGTGTGTGATTGATTGTAGATCCAAAAAATAAATAAAAACAATGTATTAATACTAAATCACACTGCAGTTCATAGAAAAGTTCCAAGAGGTTAAAGAAGCAATACAGGCGCAACAGTGCGGCACCAGCAAAGCAGCGCCGAACGGCAGCAGCGGCGCCGCTACGCCCGTAGCGAGCGCTACGGCGAGCCCACTGCTGGCCGGCCGCGCGCCCCCCGACGAGCCGCCAGCGCTCTCCCCAGCTCAGGTACTTAGCGGATAGTGATAACCATTTCATTTTATTATTACCTTCACTGGACACAAACATAACAGTGGTTCCGGTACATGTACTACTGAAAGGTCTGTCTAGGTCAAGGTCTCTATGGTAAACCGATGATGTATGAATGTCGCGGGAAACCACGTGGGTATGATCGATGTGGAAATCTTGAGGACTATGTTCATCAGTAGAAAATGATCGGCCGATGATGACTACATTCTATAATAGGACAACATTATACATTAAGTTTTACATGACGTTATTTGATGTAGCCGTAGACAGTGACGCATGCTAGCCAGCAAAATTGCTCAAGGGGATAAGTTTTGGAGTGCATTAAGCTTCGAGAAGACTATTATTGAGGGAGAGGGAGGTGGACAGCGTCTGGGAAACTCTGCCACATCCTCACCTCTCAAATGCCCGAACGTCTCAAGACGAAAGTCTTTAACCAGTGCGTACTCTTCACCCTTACGGTGCAGAGACATGACACTTGACCATCGGGCTGGTCCATCGATTTAAGTTGTCGACGTAGCTCTCAAAATGTGCAAGCTGAAGTGGTAGTGAGCCGACCATGTCTGTCGTGTCAGTGTCGGCCGATGGGAGAGAAAAGTCTAAGTGGAAGCCACATATAGATCGCAGAAGTGTATAATGCTCTCCCTGCAGATGGACCGATGACATCATCAGGACGGTCGGAACTGGGTGGTTGCGAGAAACTGAGCATCGCATTTGGTGGAAAACATTGGGGAAGGTTTATTTCCAGCAGTGGATAAACAAAGGCTGATAAAATGATGATGGGGGGAGGAGGATTAAGCAAACTACTAATATAACCACACAAAATTACTACATGTGGACATATATTTTAATTTTTCTTTTTTACAGCCTAAAACCGAAAATGATGAAATGATGGCGCATCAAAGAGCTCACTCTGTCTCGTCCAGTCTTCAGGTATGTATTTGATAGAATTCGAGTTGGATATATTTTAGGGAGACCCAAGTTAAACAATTAATGAAGACATGCTATGATGATGATTATACAAAAATAAAAAAAAAATCCTATCAGAGTCGATCAAACATCTGGTGAGATATCTCTAAAAGCGGATAGCGCAGGATCGATGGGGGTAGGAATCTTTTAAGTTTTAAGTCCAGCTGTGTGACGTCTAACGACGAATGATGACGATTTTCAATTTTATTTTAGATATATTAGGTCCTTACGAAATTAGCGTTTAGTCGTACTGACCACTTTGATCTGAAATATCTCCTCTTTGGTTAAGAATTCCAAATTCAAATTTATAAATTCATTTAGCTGCTACATTAGAGTTTTGAACAGTCATTGATTTGATTTTTCCTCATTATATTTTTCTTTAGCGTTGCTTATTACTGCACAATGGAAAACGTGAATCGGTGGTTCGAAGGATTAATTATGACTACGGCGCTGGTGTCGCAAAAGAAAGCACGGTACGGTTTTGGTTTCAACGTTTTCGTTCTGGAAGTTTCGACCTTTAGAACCAACCCCGTGGATGGTGGGAGACCAAAGTGGAAAATAATGAATTAAAGGTTATTTTGGAAGCCGATCCATCACAAAAAACCTCAGAGATAGCTGTAGGCTTCGGGGTAAGTGACAATACTGTATTAATCCACTTGAAGCAAATCGGGAAAGTAAAAATACTTGAACCTCATGTATTGAGTGCATCGAACTTGCAAACGCGCATCGACTGCTGCTGCTATGTTACTTTGCTCAACCGACACAATAATGAAGGGATTTTAAATCGAATCATTGCTTGTGATGAAAAGTGGATACTGTACGATAATCGGAAGCGCTCGTCGCAATGGCTGAACCCTGGAGACCCAGCCAAATCCTGCCCTAAACGAAAATGGACTCAGAAAAAGTTACTTGTGAGAGTTTGGTGGACTAACGCCGGTGTCGTTCACTACAGCTTTTTAAAATCTAGCCAAATGATTACGGCAGATATCTATTGTCAGCGACTGCAGACCATGAAGGAAGAACTAGCTGCTAAACAACCGAGATTGGTCAATCGGTCTAGGCCAGTGCTGCTTCACGACAACGCTACACCACCACCACACACTGCACAACAAACAACCACTAAGTTAAATGAGCTACAATTGGAATGTCTGCTACATCCGCCGTATTCCCAGGACCTTGCCCCAACAAATTACCATTTTTTCCGGAATTTGGTCAATTTTTTACAAGGGAAAAAATTCAACTCCGATGCGGAGGTCCAAACCGCCTTCAAAGAGTTTATTGATTCTCGCCCCCATGGTTTTTTTAGTAAAGGGCTCAACGAACTATCTATGAGATGGCAAAAGTGCATAGATAACAACGGTGCATACTTTGATTAATTAAATATATTTTATAAAAAAAAAATGATTTTATATTCCTCTCGTACAAAACGCTAATTTCATATGGAAGGACCTAATATAATATGTAATACTCGTGAAGAGAGATCTATTCTTTTGTTGTTTCTACTTGTTCAGGTTTCTGAGTAATTTACATTTTAGTTAGGCAACAGATTAGTAAGATTTTCAATAGTAGTTTTACTGGTGGTAGGTCTCTGCTACCGGAGACCGTCTATGTAAATATCACCGCAGCTCCCATTTCTGCCGCCAAACAGTATTGTAGAAACATTAATGTGTTCCGGTTTGAAAAACGCTGTAGCTAGTGTAATTACTGAGGTAACAAAACAACATCTTGTCTCAGGCGACGAGCGCGATGAAATATATATATATATATATATATATATATAGTATATATCATAGCAACTAGCGCCACGTTGTAATTTGAAGGGGAATCACTTACTATCAGGTGAACGTCCCGCTCGCTTCTTTGTTTAACTGAATAAAAAAAAGGATTAATAACAGTTATTCCAAACAGTCCAATTCATTATATTTCAGAAACGCAACAATTTGGAAAATCTGTTACAAAATTATGAAAAAACTGTTAAAGAAAATGTGCGGAGCGAAAAGTCGATCTCAGATGATTTATCTACCTTCGGCCAACCAGCAGTAAGGTCTTCTCTTTCTAGTAGGTCGGGTCATAGTGACGTTAAAAAAAGACGCAAGCGCTTCAGCAAAGTTAATCGTGACCCGAGCGATATATTCGGAGAGTACGTAGCGGTCAAGCATAGAAAGTACGACGACAAGGTTAGGAGTGCTGTGGAGTTGCTTGTATGTAAAATTTTTTATCAAGCGGACATCGGTAAATTTGATAACAAGTCTAGGCTACTTTCTAAAATTAATCCTGTAGATTATCTAGAAAGTTCTTTACTTAACGATGGGATTAATGATGATATAGATATAGACTCTGTTAATTTTAATCTATCTAATGGTAGTTAGGACTAGAACGAGTAAGTAAAGAAAACTTCATACAAATATTATTGTAGAGTGACTCTTTAGTATTTCAATATATCAGTATTATAAAAGAAATTTCTAGATGACCAGGAAATTATAATATTCATCGCGTTGTAAAGGATTACGTGAAAAAAATATAAGCTACTAGTGGTGGACATCTTGCCGGATATCATTTAGGTCATCATCCTAACTATCATCACATTGTCATGGACATATCACTTATCGGCAGCAAAAGCTACTTTGTAACATAAATTTATGATTCAATTAGAGTATAGTAGTAAGAAATATGAAATAATAATTCTTTACATACTCTTAGTGAGGAAAGATTAATTACTTAATTTGCCTAGTATTTCCTTTTCTTTTCGATTTTTCTAATAGTTATAAATTTTTTTTTTTATAAAATTATTTATTACATGTCTAATATTTCTGGATATTAAACAATACTAGTAACTTTTTTAGCCTAAGGCTTAAAAATAAACAAAATTATTAAGTTAATTATATTCCATCATAACATCTTGAGCGACTCAACAAATTATAAGTGCATAAAATATTAAAATGTTATTTTATTATAATAAATAAACTATTTTGTAATTTTCTATTTTTTTTTATTTTAAAGAAGAAAAAATGAGGGCTGAATGTTAATTTAAATTATCTGTTTTTTTTTTTAATTGAAATAATTTAATGCATTACCTGTATGTTAAGTGGTAATTTGGTCTGCGTTGGTTAAACGCAGTAGCCCAGTACTTGTATTTTAGAAAATTACATTAACTATTCCTCGTTTGCTATTAACCTAAATAAAATACTAAACGAGAATACCGGCCACCAATATCAGTTATTTAAAAAAAAAAAGGAAACAGCGTCATTACTTTAATGCATTTTAAATTCGCACACCTGTTTTATAATAATAGTATTTCGATGCTGCTTATGTGAAATTTTAATAAATTAAAACTATAAATATATAAATTTTTTTTATTAAATACGGTTAATTTTAATGTAAAAAAATTCTGAATTTTATTTAATTACGAAACAATATTTTTTCGTTAACTAATATATTACTAAATGAAAATTAAATCATTAGGCTTTATGTCAAAGTTGTTTTAAATCGTGTTGTGAAAATAAAAAAAAAACTTATGGGCAGTGTTTATTTTTACGTAAAATACCTATATTATATAGTACTTTATTTATTTCTATAATTTTGTATATAATTCTTTTTTTAAATAATTTGTTTTATAAATGCAATGAAAATACTTTTTGTTGTAAATAAGAAAATGGTTTCATTGTTTTTAAAATATATTTCGTATGATTGAACAGTGCCATAGTTTGTATTTAAAAGATATAAAAAGTGTTACTCCGAAATTAAGCAGGATAAAATTATTTGATTTTTATTACTTTTAATTTTGTGTTAAAATTTAAAATTAATGAATATTCATGTTGTATGTAGTTTCAATATAAGTTAGCTGTATTTAGTCGAATTATTTTGCCATAGAAACATCGTTAGAACATCAACGTGCTGACGTCACAGAAATTGTTAACGAGAACAAAGGTGTCGTTATTTTATAATCTAAAGAGATAAATAACGTTATCACATAAAATTAGATTTGTTTTTATTGGATTGGTTTTTACAGGTCGTAATAATATATAAACTTAAAATAAAATAAATATAATTTATATCATATAAGTAAAATTTTACAAAACATTATATAATAATAATCGGAAAGCTTTAGTTTGAGATTGAGAATCGATCGATATTTATCTCTAATAGACAGATATTTTTTGATTTCGACGAAGTTACAAAACGGGTGGGAATTTTACCTAATGTTTACTGATACGTCTTCCCATATAGAAACGAGATTGCAATCCATATTTTAATTATCACGATTGTCATCATCTTGGCAGTCCACTGCTAGATATGCACCCCGTGCAGACGTAGTCGTGTGCCATGGCACGCTTTGTTTCACTTATAATTGGTTAGGAAATGGTTTACTTCTAATAATTATTACACCTTTTCTTAGGGCGGGTACGCGACGGTGGGACGCGCTCCCCGTGGCCCCTTGACCTCTACCACCGCGCCCCCCGACTTGGCGCCGCCCGAGTCAGCAGAGCAGCAGCTGCGGTACGAGAACGACCGCTTGAAGCTCGCACTAGCGCAGAGGTAAGCTGCTAAATTAATATAAACACGGACATGAACTCCATCAGATGGAAAAACAATAATCCATGTAGAGGTGGTAGTCAGGAGGTTTACACAGTCTTGCAAAGTAATGGTACCTTGGTAAGGTAAGTGCTAGTTATACGTTAAGTGCTCTTTTGAGCTCCTGAATAGAAATATTTATTAAGAGGCCAGGGATCTCTTACGCATCACACTGGTGTCTTTGTTCTGCGGCTAGGCATATTCCGGGAGTGTCTTAATAGTCCGCAGCATCCTTTGCTACGGCAAGCACGAGACAACCTTATATTTGTCGTCCAACCCGGGGCTTAATTAGAAGGTAAAATGGGTCTTCATCAAACAGAAAACCCTATTAGTCGCCTTCTACAATAGACTTGGCTCATCTTAGTTCTATTCTTAATAGCCCGAGACTAAAGGACAGACAGTGTAACATGCGCCTACTTAGTCTAAAAAATGGAAGGTTTCTCTCGTGGCGTCACTTCAGAAACTGGGATTGTAAATAAAACATCTTTATATTTTAAAACGATAAAAAAAAGTTTATTATGCGACAGCATTTGTACAACATTTAAAATTCTACTAGAACACAACGCTAGTACTAATTCCTAATAAAGAATAAAAACTTTTCAATAATCTTTATTACGAAGGCTTAATAAATAACAAACAAACAAGCATAATTCATTATACATTCCCAACACAGATATATATATAAATAAATATAAATATATATATAATATATATATTATATATACACATATACATACACACATATATATATGTGTATATATATATATATATATATATATATATATATATATATATATATATATATATATATATACATATATATATTTAATCAGGTGTATCTCATGTATCGATTAATTTAAACTAAGCACAATATCGATATTGTAGCCGCCATTAATTTTACATTTTTTTTTTGACGAAGTGACAAGCGGAATGTAAACCTGATCATAAGTCCATACCCTCTCCATAGCAATGTGGCTCTAGTTTTTTTTTTTTTTTTGATCATGTCTGTGCCGCTGGTTTTATTGACAACTATTACAGCTTCATCGGACTCAGGGCCTGCGGTATTGGTGTCCGCGAGCTAAAATGGCGCTAGTTAGGATGTTATACACTGCGACGAGGACATTACACTGGCGCTATAAAAAATTGTAATGATAATAAAATATTTACATTTGCGAATAGTACATCGTTTTATAATTGAATATAAATTAATAATTAAACACACATCTATATATAAACAATTTAAAAATCTCCATCGTTATTTATTGCAATGTATTGGTAATGGCGAATATAACTAAATACTTAATGTAGACAATTTTCTTTCTAATATTCGCTCATATTATTATTATTAACCAATTATTATTTATTTATTCATAAAAGATTTTTTTAAAAGCATAAGTGGAAGAATTTATTTTTTAATGGAAGTAATTTCTAATAAATTTTAAAGTAAGATAGAAAATCACCGGAAATATACATTTTTAATTGGTTAAAAAGTATCATTCATATATATATATATGAAAAACAACCACCTACCACCAGTAAATCCTCCAAATCCATTAATTGCAATTCCTTTAAGCCGCCATTTTGTTAACAATAACAAACTGATTATTCTTCTTTCAGTCTGTATTTTTGAGCTAACTAAATTTAATATTATGTTTTATACATATTTTAGTATTATTACACGTATAATTAAATATACACACACACATATATATATATATTATTCTGTAAATAACGATAAAGATTTTTTTTTTCTTATAAAATTCACTCGTCAAATACTAATAACACTTACATGATATTAAAGCATAGTATAAAGCGAAGGTCTGTGGTAAAATGGGCGATCAGGTCAATGTTCATAACTACCATAGGTGGGTAAGAAACCTTCGTCGCTGGTCTGGTACTCTTGTTGGTAAGGAAGCGGCTCGTACGCTGGCTTAACCACGTACTCTACATGTTTAGGTGTTCCTACAGCAAGAAAAAGATTACCAGTTTGTAGATATTTTTTCATTGATCCTCACTGGGTTGTTTTTTTTAATATAGTTTAAAGGGATGTTATGAAATCTTTGTATCTCTTCAAAACAGTTACGATTATTTTTGATGACTTATCATCACCACATAAACCTATTGTTGGCACTTGCTTTTTAGTTCATAAAGATATTTATTGTAGAAAGTATCCTCAAAAATAATCAGACTTCTTTTCAAGAGTCAAGGTTATTGTTGATTATAAAAATCTTCATTATCATGTACATATTAAAATTTGTTTTATTTTTTTTTTATAAAAAAAATACGTTGCTTCCTTAACGGATTTACTGTTTAGTAGTTATCAAAGGCTAAATTTTTTTTATCAACGACGATCAACGAAAGCGAGGAGACGAGCGAGTCGTGGAACTGATGGTAAGGGATACGCTTGCTCATAATAATGTGACCCTAGTTAAAATGATATACACTGCATCATATGCTCGCTTTGAGGCATACGATGTTAAGAACGCCCTTCTATCCGGAATATAGTAATGTTTGCAGCAGTACTACCTGGCGGTAGAAATAGGAGTTGCGGTGGTACCTAGACGGTCTCCTGCTTCAGGGACTTACAGCAGTAAATAAATACATAAAATATATTCTATAAATTTAAATATTCTCTTTATGTGAATGTAACTCACCGATTTTGTGTACAACCGCGTTGAAACCGTTTTTATCGTCCGCCTCGTACTCCACCACTCGCTTGGTGCCGTCCGTTTCAGTTAAACTGTAAGTACCTGGTGATGTGTAAAGTACATGCAGAAATAAATATAAAAACCTATCCATTGGTATTACCGAATAATGCGACAAACAGTCTAGACTTAATTCAGTTGCACACTACATCTAGGACTCGGAACTGGAAAAAATGCCGTTAAATCCTCGTGGGATATTTATTCACCAAGTAAGACGCCAAATGAGAGTTGGTGGATATCTAATGTCCACATAAGCTTTGGGACATGCTGGTGTCTGCTATGTTTTTCATTATCAGAAACTGGAACTCAATAAAGACCAAATTCAGACCTTGAGACATATAACGAGTACGCCTCCTTTATCCAAAAGTACTGATGATATTCTACAGCACAATTTATCTAAGGGTTGGATCCTTGTAGATTTATTTAACGTAATCGTTCGTGGCTTTATGTAGTATCTAGAGAGGGTGTGAGGGTTTTCGGTAACTAAGAAAGCAGCAACGACTACAATATATTGACACACAGAGTTAAAGTCGCGTGGATGTCGAGGATCGCATTTGGTGGAAGACATTGAGGAAGGCCTATATCCAGCAGTGGATAAACGAAGGCTGATGATGTTGATGACGAGACTTAAAGTACAGAAAGAACAAGGCACTATATTATTAAGGTTCCTGGTGATTAATCCTTGCTGCTATTGGGGAGATCCACTTGCTCGATCAACACGAAAATGAACGTTTCCTATATGATTCCTATTACAATTTTTTTTAATGGTGTCACCTATTATCGCATTTGACAACCAGTTACGAAACCATATTTTTAAGCTGTGAATACTACATCATGTCAATCCCATGTCATCCTTCCAGCCCTTTGATGCCTACCGATAAAGATAAGCCGCCTGAAGAGCATTTTTCGTGCTAGCTACACTTTTTTTTTTTCTACGAAGCAACAAGACGTGGCGCTAGTTAAGATAGATGTTATACACTGTCCATATTGCGCTCATCGTATTGAGACATAAAATGCAAGATCTCGTTACCCCAGTAATTTCACTAGCAACAGACATTTATCTGTTAAAATTTTGGTGATAGTGGTCATAAGGGAGGTTTCTGCTCTTGCTCGGAATTTTACCCCTTATTAGTGACATTTCACAAATCGAGACACCCATGGCGGCGTGGATATTCTAACAGGTATCCTACACGAAGACTTGTTAAGTGATAAGATTGTTGTACCTTTGACTTTGTCGCCATCTCTTGTCTCCCAGTGTTCCTTGTCGTCACCCGTGTGCGGGTCTTTCACGGAGTAGTCGAAAGAATATTTAGGATGTGCCTGCGAAATATTATTACACTGAACAGCTTCGTATTGTTATAAGGGAGGAGCATGATTTTGTTCGACGAGACAGGCAGGACGATCCCCTGATGGTAAGTGTATATCTGGTTATAATAGTGAAGTGTTATGATGAAGTACGCTACACCATATTCGGTTAATTTTAGGAGTTACAGCGCCATTCGAACAAAAACAGTTATATAGGGTGGCGCAAAAGTAATCCTCCTATCAGAAAATGCTATAAATTTGGCCTTGATGTAAAAAAATTAAAAGACCAAATAAAAATAATCCACAAGAAGAATCAAAGTTTTTCATTTTTTTTTAAATTACAGCCAAAAAACATCGGAAGGTTATTTTTGCGCCACCTTGTATACAAGGTATAGTTTTAGTTTGATTCTTCTTGTGGATTATTTTTATTTGGTCTTTTAATTTTTTTACACCAAGGCAAAATTTATAGCATTTTCTGATAGGAGGATTACTTTTGCGCCACCCTGTATTTGTATACTATTTTTTTTTATACAATAAAGCGATGAGTCGAGCGGAACGTTCATCTGATGGTAAGTGAGAGGCTTGCTCATAACAACGTGGAGTTAGTCAGGATCATGTACAATGTACCACATTGCGCTCGTCGTCTGAGACAAGATGTTGAACCTTGTTACCTTAGTTATTACACTAGCTATAACGCCCTTGAAACCGGACACAGTAATGTCTGCACACTACTGCTTGGTGGCAGAAATAAGTGTTGCGGTGGTCCCTACCTAGACGGTCTCCGGGACCTAGACTTATGTAAATATTGTTAATATACAAGTCTTTAGTGATACTAACATGGTAGTCAATATCGTAGTCGGCCCCGTGGTGCTCGTCCAGGATTTGCTGATGTTCGATCGGCTCGTGGACGCTGTAACCTTCGAAGCCGTGACCTTCGAAGTTGTGACCTTCGAAGTCGCCATAGCCTTCGTATTCAGCGAGAGCTGATGCTGCCACCACCAGGATTGTTACTAGTTTCTGAAATTTAAACGGAATTTTTATTGTATACCTTCGTATTAGCCCAGAATATCCTGATGATTATTTGTGACCAGCCGAAACACAGTAATGCTGTTATGGCTGTAGATTTATACGAAGATGGTCGCTAAGGTGATTGGATAAGAAACTTTTTCGATTACATTGGAGTTTGATGCTGTGTAAACAATCTAACCTATGTATAATAAGAAAGTTTTTTTTTATTCAACGAAGCGACGAGACTAGCGGGACTTTCACCTTATGGTTAATAACAGGCTTGCCTGTAACAATGTAAAACTAATTAGGTTCGTATACACTGCACCACATTGTGCTCGTCACCTTAAGGCATATGTTGTCGCGTTACCCCAGTAATTGCATCAGCTAAAGCGCCCGTCAAATCGGAACACAGTAATGTTTGCACACTGCTGTATAGCGGCTGCAATAGGAACTGCGGTGGTATCTATCTAGACGGTCCTCAGCAACAGAAGCCTACCATCAGGAGATGATTCGATTGGTTAATAACACACTACTTCTTGTGACCGACTGTGAACTCTCAGTTATTAAAGATCTCGTAAGCTGCAAGTCATCTCAAACGATTGTTGCCGGATCATTCATAAATAACAATAGCTAGAAGTTTCTAACATTTTGTATGCCGTAAGATAAAGGTAATAATCTTTATAAAGCGGAAGCGATTTTATATTATTTTATTACGAATTTTCAATGATGTAATTTGTTATATATGCGTTATATGTAGTGTATATATGTATGTGTTATGGTTTATATATTTTTTTTTTAAATTTTACATCATCTCAACTGACGAATGTCCACTACTAGACCGACACGGATCTCTTGTAAGGTATTACACAAAATAATGCATTGTTACACCCCTTCTTCGTTGTTAGCCGTAACACCCCCACAACTCCCTTTGGGGGAGGAATTTTGTTAAATTCTTTCTTAGCTCACCTCTAAAAAGCAGAAGCAATATCTCTACCAAATTTTGAGTGTTTACGTCTAATAAAATCGGAGATGTCGTGAAGAGTCGATGAATTTGATATCTCATACACACATATATAAATGGTGGTAGTAGGTCTGTTGCCGGAGGCCGTCTAAGTACCACGGCAGCGACTATTTCTGCCGACAAACACTACTGTGCAAACATTACTGTGTTCCGGTTTGAAGTGCGCTCTAGCTAGTGAAATTAGTGTGGTAACGATACATAAGATCTTATTTCTCAAAGTGACGAGCACAATGGAGTGCAGTGTGTGTTATCCTGCTAAGGGTAGCACCATTTTGTTAAGGACGGCCGTATGTATCACTTACCATCAGGTGAACGTCTTGCTCGTTTCGTCGTTTGGTAGGTTACATGTGTTATGCAAAAATGTTCACTGTTCGGTCTAGTGTGTCGTCGTCCTAACCTCGCATAAGTCCAGTTGGCGTGTTAACAGCTCATTAAGTGAAAAAAAGTTTCACTCTCTTTGAATACTTATTACTTTCATTTCGTCCGATCAATCGTTTATTAGATAACACTTGAAATTAAGTAGTCATTGCTATAACTATATTATTAATAAATTTTTTTGTATTGCTAATTGACATAATAATTTAAATAGTTACTATCCTTTGCTGGTGGTAAGACTCTTTGTTGCCTGGGTTCTTTTCAAGCGTACTGCAGAAGGCACCGGTTTCATAGGATCCAGAGACCCCTTACGCGATACACTAAGGTCACTGAGGAGGTTTTTTAGTGCTTCACATCCCTTATAACTTGGTTGTCTCTCCAGGGTGTATTTCGAAGATTACCACCCGATTAAAAGGGTCTTCATCCCGCAGAGTTATTTAAGTTTTTTTTTTATTCAATTAAGCAACGATATAAGAGTTTATCCTGTTGATAAGTGACGGTTAACAATATGGCGCTAGTTTGATAACAGTGGGTAGTAATAGAGAAAGTAATATATTTTTTTTTATTTCAAAGTATCTTTTTACTAATTTACTCATGGTAGGTCTGTATTATCGGAAACAATCTAGGTACCACCGCAGCTCCTATTTCTACCGCCTAACAGTAATGTGCGAACGTTACTGTGTTCCGGTTTGAAAGGCGTATTGGTTATTATAATAATAACGCGACTGAACAAATATCTTAAAGTAATAAGTATAATCTGATGCTGGGATTACCATCATAACTAGCGTCTTGTTATTGAGGTCTTTACTTACTATCAGGTGAACATCCTGATCGTCCCGTCGCTTTTGTCTAATAATAATAAAAAACATTCAGGTATATATCCAGCGCTTTCTGGACGGTCACGGGGCGCCGCCTACCCGCGCATGCGTACTCGCATGCATGCACATTAAAGGCACGATTATAATTAAAATGGCCACAACTTCCACTTTTTTCGCGCCTGTTTCGGTTCGTTACCAGATACAGACGTTTCTTTATATGATATATGTTTTGAAGAGTTTTACGCACAAAGTATAAATTATTTAAAGCTGATTGATAAAATAACGGGAACAAGTGTTAACTAATTACAATTTCATCATCATTATCAGCCGATAGGCCTCCTCCAAGGATCCCCTTATCGATCGGAGCTACGCTGCCCACATCGCTGAGCACTAAGAGCTGTTTATAGGGTTTCATAAGGAAAGATGTGGGCTATTTCCCACCACGCTGGCCCATTGCTGGTTGGTGGTAGCAAGAGCCTCGTGTGTTGATTACCAGGGTGCACCATGAGGTTGGCTTTAGTCCCGCAAGTTGTTGTACGGGACCCGGGACCCCTTACATCCCTATTATAATTTAACAATTATTTACGGTAAGGTAAACATTGTTAGGAAACATCTTTCGTGGCCATTTGGCTCGGTTGGTGGATAAATGGCTTTGACTCTCACTTTTGAAGGAAGACCCCGCGTTCCATTAGTAGGAACATTATCCCAGTTGTGGGACTCGAGTAAGACTAAAGTGCAGCCGACATTAAGACAGATATGAACAGGCATACCCAGAAACCCGCAATTTCGAGGCGGTTATCTATTTATTTATATAAAACTTGTTAATTCAAAAACATCCCAAGTTTAGTGTTAATATGAAGGTCTAGAATTGATCTTCATAAAATGATGACTCATTATTAGGTTCAATATTAGATGATTTTTTTTAAAACTAGCTAAACGTACTCGGGTAGTATTCTCTGCTGAACTATTAGCAACAACAAATATTAAAAAGAAGGTGGTGATGAATTTATTGGAGGACCACTTTCGGAGCCAACTCTCACATCATAAAATATACGATGAGAAGAAGGAACAAGAATACAAGAACCAATTAATAATAATTCATTAAAAATGAATTATTTTTTTATCCAAAGATAAATACTTTATCACGATCCCACCAGGTATTGAGTGGTGATTTGGTTTGCTGGGACGCACTGGCCTAGTACCAGTCTGTTCACTCTTTTCTTGAAGACGTATACGGGAACATAGACACCGGAAAGTTGTTCCATGCTTTTGCTGTTCTTATCAGGAACAAGGTGCTGTACGCTTTGTTTGCAAACTGGTGATGTTTACAACATACGGATGGTTACTCGCTGTTTGGACTGATCGTACTATTTGAGTTTCCTATTCCTGCCTCAGTCTATCAGCTAGCATTATATAATATTTTTTTTTTAAATTTACTGATGGTAGGTTTCCTCCAGAAAGCGTCTTGGTAGGTACTACAACAGCGTCTATGTCTGATGCCAAACAAGAGTGTGGAAACTTTACTATGTTCCGATTTGAAAGGCGCTGTAGCGGTAATGAGATTCAACGTGTACGTCAAAATGCGAAGCACAATCTGGTGCAGTGTATATCATTCTAACTATCGCCGTTGTTATGGGTAAGTGTATCATTTCCGGTCCGAACGTCCCGCTCGTTTTATCGCTTTGAGTAAATAAGTCAGATATCAATCCCAATGTTCCTGATTTTTGTAAGAGGCTTTTATTTCTATATTCTTTTATATATAACTAACAGTTCCCTGCTCGATTTGGTGACCGTACTATAGAATTAGACTTGAAATTTGTCTGAAATATTCCTTGAGAGCAAACACAACCGCGAATGACTTTCTATAGCAAACGTTACTATAGCAACCGCAAAAATACCAAATGAAAAAGTTTATAAAAGTTAATTAGATATAAATTGTTGATCTATGAAATTCAAAAAAAAAATCGCTCATAACCATCTACAAATAAATCCGCGTCGAATGCTCATGTTCTCATGTCGTCAACGTTCACTAGTTTTCACGTGATTGTCGAACAAAGAAAACCCATTTGGTTTATTCATATATATATATATATATATATATATATATATGTAACTCATTCCACCGTTCAGGCGAGAACAAATCGTATAGAATATCGCAACGCCAGTAACTTGCGGGAAGTATTGGCAATAGCTCAATGTAACCATTTATTTGTGATGCTAACGAGAGATCGCTTCCTTGACTAAAAATTAGCATAATTGACTTAGCTCTGGTCTGGTCGTAAACTGTTCGCGTTACGGCGTTACGGCGTTACACGAACGTTCATCTGATGGCAATGATACACCTTACCACAATGTTTTAGCCGATCCTAATCACAAATATTGTATTTATTTTTGATCTTACAATTTCGAGGAGAGAGGCACAGACTATAGATTTTTATTGCATCAAACTAGTTTGGATACGCTATAAGCTACAACTAACTAAAATTAGCTTTTATATGCAGACGCTTTCTTTAGCTAAAGTGCAGTTTTAGCTACAGTGAGATTTTAGCTGCAGTTGTGTTTTAGCTACAGTGCGGTTTTATCTAACGAGATTTTAGCTGCACTTATGTGTTTGCTACAGTGCGATTTATTTTATCTACAGTGAGCTTTTAGCTGCAGTTGTGTTTTAGCTACAGTGCAGTTTTATTTACAGTACGATTTTAGTTACAGTGCGATTTGTTTTATCTACAGTGACCTTTTAACTACAATGCATTTTTTTTTCTCTTTTCTTTAAACCATAACACGTTAGAAAATATTAGCCGAACATACGAATTCTAATATACGATCATACCTACTGTAGTCGCATCCTATCATGCTATAACCGCTCAGTATAGATAAAATTGTTATATTACAACAAGCAATAGTAATTAATAATTACTGGTAATCGGTTCCTTATTATCCTCTGAACAGCACCTGACAGTATTTCAAATAGGTTCACCGATTAGTTAAGTTAAACGGTTACAGCTGTATTGTAAATATCGCCTTCTAGTAATACGTAGTAAATGTTGTAGTGTAACATCATTACGTATACATGTACACAGAAAAATACAAAGCAACTAATGTATATATATATATATTATGTAAACATATATTTTATACGCTTTAATAGAACAAACTGTTGCTTTGTATTTATATCTTATTCAATTATTAATGATATTTAAAGAAAATATGTATATATAAACTGAATACATAAAAATATATACATTTTTAATAATATATTACTAGCTGTCCCCTCTCCCGTTCTGCTGTCTGTATGTAATTCCCCCACAATTTCCTTTGGAGAAGGATTTTATGAAATCCTTTCTTAACTGTCCTCTGAAAGGCAGAAGCATTATCTCTACTAAGTTTTCAGTCTGATGATCGGTAGTAGTCTACTAATAGGTCTGCTGGTGGTAGATCTCTGTTGCCGGAGACCGTTCAGGTGGGGGATACCATCGCAGCGTCTATATCTGCCGCCAAACTCTAGTGTGCAAGTTTTACTGTGTTTCGGTTTAAAGGCCGCTGTAGCTAGTGTAATTACTAGGGTAACAAATCTTATGTCTCAAGGCTAACTAACGCCACGATATTATGGACTGCCGTGTCATTTATCATCAGGTGAACATCCTGTCTCGGTTGAATAATTTCGGAGCTCTCGTGATGAGTTAATGAATCATTAAATATCCTGTATATATATATATTAATTTCGATGTTATTATAACTGATATTTTGACAATTTAAGAAAAAGCTACAGTAGTGTCTACAGTAAAATAAATACGGGATAGTCACAACACTTAATCACCGTTAATAAATAATGTTTACTCACAATTATGAAAGCCATGTTGCACAATAATAGTATTGAATAAACTTATACAAAAAAAAAAATATATTCAACGTACGACGATTGAATGTAAAACGTATACCGTGCGCGTACGCACTTATACCCGAGAATTGTTAATTCAATAACCCCACCACCACCTCATTACTATATTGGTCAACTGTACGCAGTAACATCAAGAAGGAAACATGCTATCAAATAGATTTATCGGTAATTTTTTTTTTCGAGACGTTCACTTCATGGTAAATGATACTCCTGTCCACAACGTGACCATAGTTGTGATGATATACACTCTGTCATATTGTGGTCCTCGCCTTGACACATTAAATATAAAATACTCTCTTAGCGTTCTTCGAACCGGAACACGGTAATGTTTGCACACTGCAGTTTGTCGGTAGAAATAGGAACTGCGGTGGAAGATGATCTCCAGCAACAGAGACCTATCATAACAAGAGTTACCCATGTTACTCTCTTATATTGACACTAGATCAGCTAAGATAATATTTAAACTATTACTTAGTAAAAAACTACTGTTGTCGAGTAACAATTTATAACCACAAATATTAAAAGCTTTATTCTTAACCATATTAAACAAGATTCCCTCCAAGTTTTTTTTTTTAACCTAGAGTCAATCAGGAATATAATAAGTTGTATATTAAATCATTAGGTAGTAAATAAAAGGACACAGTAATGTTTGTACACTAGACTAACAGACTAACAGAGACTTGCCACTAGTAATATCTTTGCACCTAAAATATCTATTAATCATTAACTTTCATCTCCTTTTACATCTTTTCCAAGGAATCGCATTTCTTTTACTTTAGTCGAAAGAGACGACTACCTGATGGCGAGTGATACGTCTGCTCATAACAACGTGGCGTTAATTAAGATGATATACACAGCATCACATTGTACTCGCCTTAACACTTGTCATGTATCCTAACTTCAATAATGTAATAGCTACGGCGCCCTTCGAACTGGAACACAGTACAACTAAGACTTGGTGGGAGAAATAAGAGCTGCGGTAGACGGTCTCCGGCAAAAGACCTACCACCAGTTCTCTTATGTATTTATTCATTATTTAAGTGTTCTTAATAATGTGTTCTCTTGATCCCTACAAACGACGGCCTCTGGTGTCTGGCGGTAGCAGAGTCCATGCTGACTGTGACGGACGTTGGCAAGGCGTCGGAACCGAGCAGTTCTGGACCGATCGATGTGGAGATCTTTGGTGGAGACCTATGTCCAGCAGTGGATGTCTATTGGCTGATGATGATGATGAATAACATGTTAACATTTCTTAAGTAATCTCTGATTATAACAGTTAAGTCGATATTAATATTTTTTATTACCAAAGTGAATTCTCTTCGAGTGCATAGACAACGTGTGCTCATTTATAATTGTAAATTATACCGTACGGAAATTGTTGCGATGTAAACAATGATTTAATAATACAGTCGGCGTTGTCGACATCGTGTCATTGGTTTTAAAGTCTGTAAAGTAAGGCCCGTAACCGACCGGAGTGATTAATATATTTGAGTAAATAGTGCTTTTGTAAAAATACTAGCTGTTCCTCGCCCGCTTCGCCGGCCGTATAATTATTAGTAAACTATACATGTAACCAGTATGGTGAGCATTACTGCGCATGCGTATCGCTTTTGTACTTTGATTATTTCCACTTGATGCATAGATTTACCACGGGATTGTCTATGATAGATCGTTACCACTACAGTAACGAAATATTTGTATTAATTGTACTACTGTTAGATTTCTGTTGTCGGACACCGTCTACGATGATACCACCGCAATTCTTATTTCTGCAGCCAAACAATAACTTCAGTTTGAAGGATGCTATAGCTAATGAAATTTGGGTTACGAGGCGTCTTATCTTAGGTCTCAGGGCGACTAGCACAATGTGATGCAGTGTTGGTTATCCTAACTAGCGCCACGTTGTTATGGGCGGTTGTAGCACTTATCATCAGGTGAACGTTTGGTGCCCCATGTAGTTTAGTTGGAGGAGTTATTTTAGGCGATCACGCTTTACCATCCTTGGCTTCATTATCAGCGTCTGAAATTGAAAAGTTTTAGCTAATTATATATAAAATAATATAGAATCATCAACATCAGCCAGTAGACGCTCACACCTGAACATAAGCCCCTTTGAAAGACTTCGCGATACTCAACAAATCAAGAATACGAAACGATAAAAAATTTTAATATTAAGATATACTAACAAGTATATGTTGATAACATATATAGTTACATGTGTAATCTATATATTAGGTCCTTACATATGTAATTGGCGTTTTGTACGGGAGGAATTTTGTAAAATATATTTAATTAATCAAAGTATGCACCGTTGTTATCTATGCACTTTTGCCATCTCATAGTTAGTTCATTGATCCCTTTACTAAAAAACCATGGTGGCGAGAATCAATAAACTCTTTGAAGGCGGTTTGGACTGCCGCATCAGAGTTGAATTTTTTTCCTTGCAAGAAGTTGTCTAAATTCCGGAAAAAATGTTAATCTGTTGGGGCAAGGTCCGGGGAATACGGTGGATGTCGCAGCGAACCGGGCAGGAACAACTTTTTTTTATTACTTGAAGTGAGAAGACGAGCGCGACATTCACCTGATAGTAAGTGACACGCCCGGCTATAACCACGTGGCGCTAGTTAGGATGATATACACTGCACTATATTGCGCTCGTCGTACAACTCCGTTGAATCCGGAACACAATAGTGTTTGCACACTACTATTTGGCGGCAGAAATAGTAGCTGCGGTGGTGTCTACGTAGAGTCTCCGGTGCCAAAGATCTATCACCAGTAATATAATTAGACAGTAGTATAAGAATAATTATGAAAGGGCTTTCTTAGACTTAACATTAATAAAAAATTATCTTATATTGTATAAAGTCGATGACATAAAAATTTATTTTCATTTCATCGATTTATTTCCAAATCGATTTTTTAGTCTGTGGTTCGTTATGCGTATCACTTCACGAAGTGGGCGGCGAACTTCTATGAAGTATGACGTGAACGTTTATTACATATAGTCGGAAAAAAAATTAAACCTCACTTGCATGAGCTGTCAAAATTGTCGTTAAATCTTACTAGGTACAGAGATTTGAAAAAAAAAAATAATCATATTTACTAGTGACGAGTAAAATTGGACTTGGAAAACAAAGTAAAACCAAGACCTATTATGCAACATTAAGATTAGAAGTATTTAAGCAAGACCAATACTAAGACGGCTAATAATGATCATGATGAATACTAAGACTAAGTGTCTTGTTCTTGCTTTGCTTATCACCAATAGTTACTTTATCCCATAAGTTGCTTTATGCACTTAATTAAACCTAGATAGATCTATGAAATAAATCAAAGGCCGTTTGTATGTTGCGATAAACGTGCTTTAGGAATCCGATGAGGCACTGATGGATCCTAACTTAGGTCATCCAGTGACAATAGTCCTGTTTTAAGACTTGCAAAGAAGCTTCGGAACCCGTACATGATCAGAGTAGTTAATAAATAGCCTTGCGAAATGCCTAAAGTCCCAGCAGTGGGAGCATTAAGAAAGCTGTTTCGTGTGTATTGGTATACCAGTTGTTTCGGCTGTTGCAGTTTTAGTTTCTTTTAACTATATTCTTATTATATTTAATACTGTTAAATAGCTGTGTAAGTGTTATTTAACTTTATTGAAAACGATGTCAACTTGTTATTTAACACGGCATGACTTTGAAGCAAACACGAAAATGTTTCCGCTAACCAGCGTCGCGATCGCTCACTGCTGCGCGGTTGGAAAGTGAGAAATCTAGCATCAGCACATGACTTGGCATGAGTTGGTGTTAAGAGTTATACAACAGCTCGGCGATTCGATTAGAAATCATGAGGATTTTTATTCATCGGTAAAAACTTTTTAGTGGTTAGAAAGAAACACCCACCGGTGGTAAGTTTTTCTTTCCAGGGATCGTTTAAAAATCGTCGCAATGTCTATTACTGCCGCCAAACAATAATGTGTAAACATTTTGTTCCGGTTTGAAAGACGTTATAGCTAGCAAAATTACTGAGGTAACGAGACATAATATCTTGTCTCGAGGTGATGAGCGTAATTTGGTACGGAGTACATCATCCTAACTAGCGCCACGTTGTTATGAGCTCCATCACTTTTTACTGGCAACGGAGACCTATCACCATTAAAAGTCTAGTTTTTCTGAACTAAGAATTGAACAATGCGTCAAATTTTATAAAACATCAAAATAAGGTTTCCCGGATGCTTTACCATTACGATGGTAATGGGCGATGTTCGTAAGTATCGAAAGATAGCATTGTAAGCAAAAAAGCCAATTGACTCTATAATTTTTTTACGCCCACCGTTCCATACAATGAACGCAACACTACATACCTGTTCGATGAACAGGCTCATTACATACGTAACAATAGTCTGTACAATACAATAATACAGGTTTTAATTTTTTTATTTTCTATTTATTGGGAAAAACAAACAATTGCGTATTGTATACACAAAATATAGTTAATATGAAAAAATATATGTAAACATACAATCAACATAATTTTCCGCGCGTTCAAAAATACGGAGGGCGTTGCAACAAAGTGTTTAGAGTATGTAACAAATGGAAAGCTTAATAGTAATAATTAAAAAAAAATAACTAAATTATATTATATTACAAATTATATTATTGATTTTAATTATAAATTATGTTATGAAAGTATTTTAAAAATCTATGCGAATTACTCTCTTACTCTATTCTATCATCGTCGGACGATACAGGTCCACCAAATCTCCTTATGGGTCGGTCCTGCGCTGTCCGGATCCAGTGGCTTCCCGCGAGCTTCACGTAATTAGTATGGCCTTCGGTACCGCCTGGCCCTAGAGGGGTTGTTTGTAAGGGTTAATATATGGGATGAGGTTAATCTTTAAGGCTTTTGTCAAATTCTCTCTCATAACACATTTGTCATTTTGTCGAAGCGGTGACATCTTTTATTGGTGGTAAGTCTCTTTTGTCGGTGCCCTGTACTCTAGGGCTATTAAGAATAGGACTAAGGTAAGCCCTGTCGTTCATAGAAGGCGACTTAAACGGTTTTCAGCTTTTCGAAGTTTAAACGGGCCTTCATTGACCAAGGATCAAGTACCTAGGTTCACAATAGAAATACAATGCGACGGCGATGTTGATTGAGATGTGACAAGCTGAATAAATGCAGGTTAGATGAAATGGCGAAAGGTCACTGGAACTACTTGTGATCCATGAATACCCCTTAAACTTAAGGGACAGATCTACAAGTCGGTCGTTGATCCTGTCGTATTGTATGGAGTTGAGTGTTGGGCCACCATGGGTTCGGATGAAAGGATATTACATGTGGCCGAGATGCGAATGTTGAGATGAATGTGTGGTGAGACGAGGATGGATAAAATTAAGAATGGGGATATTAGAGGAACTCTGAAAGTTGCTCTAGTGACAGAGAAATTGACGAGCAAGAGGTTAGCGTGGTACGTGCATGTTATGCGGAGGGATGAAAGACGTATAACAAAGAAAGTAATGAGAGTGAACGTGGATGGTTATAAGGGTAGAGGAATACCGAAGAAAGTGCGAATGGATTGTGTGAAGGATGACATGTGTAAGAAAAGTGTGAATTCAGATATAACGGCTGATAGAGGGATATGTAAGAGAAGTACATACTGTGCCGACCCCACATAGCTAGGGAAAGGGTAGGAGGAAGAAGAAAAAACGGGCCTTCATTGCCTACTAAGCCAGCCCGTAAACGACAAGTACGAGGTGGTCCCGTGTTAATCGTAGCAAAGAGAGGGTGCTGCTGCTGAATAAAGCGCACATATATATTTTTTTTCATCCACAAGTTCAGCACACTTGTGTACAATCCTAACTGATGTTAAGTGGTGATGTGATCTGTGGTGGTAAGGCCTGCGTTGTATTTGGACGGGAACATCGACGCCGGCATGTTGTTTAGCTTCTGCTGCAGTTATGAAGAACCAGGAGCTGAACCTCTCTGTACTCAAATAGAATGTCAATAACGTAAGGATGGTAACTCGAGTCTAGTCGTCCGGTGGTGAAAAGGAGATGGGGGTATGATATCGTGTAATACCGTCGCTTCCTCTACAAAATGTATATCAGTCTTTGCCGATCTTAGAAAGCGACGTGTTTCGTTTCACGTTGATGTATCGCGACGGTAAAATTTTTACGCAAGCGACGGCTGAATATGGAGCGGCCGCTTCGGGAAATCATTTAGATCTTCACGGCTGTTATCCGATACCGGAAAAGCAGCCATCGATCATGAGCCAGACGGTCGGGTGGCCAATGCAATCGTGCCGCCGTTTCGCGCTGAACAAGTTACCCAATGAGAATTTTATCTTCCACTTATTAAAGCGATGAGTGTAAAGTGTTTTGTGTAACACTTCGCGCGACGGGAGATACGTGTGGCAACATTATAAATTGCTACTATAATATTAAACAGATCATTCAACCGTTCCCACTGTTGGAACTTGGATACTTCTTTCATAAGAGAGCCAGGGTCATTTATCCACCATGCGGCCGTAGTTCATAGTGTCATATATTTATCTTCTTAGCATTTGTCCTGTCTTATGATAGGGTCTGCTTTCTTACTGACACACTCCACTTCGCTCTATTTGGGACCAAGCTTTCTTTGAGATCATAGCTTATCACATCCTTTGTCACTACACCAGCCATCGCAACATCGGTCTTACCCTCCGCCTATTTCCGGGTATGATGAGGCTATATGTCATATGTCATATATTCATGATAGCTGTTATCTCATAACATGTCGGTTTCCTCAAAATGTTTTTCTTTAACCTTAACTTATTAGAATCAAACCTGCGCCTCCTTGAGTCACATCGCCTTTACAAATATACTTTATCGTCCTTAATTTAATTATACTCATGTCATCAATAATACAATAAACCTATGTCTTAGAAATATGTATTAAAACACATTCTTCTGCATAATCCATTAAAAATATGTAAAAACGGCAATTTTGATGATGAAAATAGATTCAAGATTGTAGTTATATTTTACAAGAGCGGTAGTCGTAAAAAGATACCGCGGAGAAATTTTTTATTGCTTCAAGAAGATGCTTTTTTTGAGGGAAACAATTCAAGATTTACTTTGTAGAAATTGTACACTCTGATAGGATGTGGTGCAGGAAAGTGGTGATATTTTGATTATTTACCAATTGGGATACTCAAATATAAATATCTAGTCAAAATTACTTTGTCGATGTATATGATTGTGATACTTCAATTGTAAAACGAAAGAAAATTGACAAAGAATCCGAAAAATACTTTGTCCATTTCCAGGTACTACGGACAGCATCACATTTCCGCATGTCCATCGCATCAGGCCCACATATAGAAAATGTAGATGGTTTTATGTTTTTAATTATTAAGAATATACTGTATATACTTTCCGACTATTTGAGGGTTAGATTTTTAAACTTTCATAGAGTCTAAAATATTTGAGAGGAATCTTTAATTGAACAACCAATTTACTGTCGTTTGCCACTGTTGGGGCACAGGCCTACCCTCAATATGAGGGCGATGGGCCATAGTCTCCACGCGGGCCCAATGCGGATTGGTGACTTCACACACACCTTAGAATGAATTCTAATTCACGTGCCGGTTTCCCTTCACCGTTTGTATTTCGCTGTTGTTGCTAAAGTTCATAAATGTACATAACTTAAATATTAAAGTCATCGGTACATGCCAAGATTCGAACCTGCGACCTTCGGAAGGAAGGCCGCACGCTCAAACCATTAGCCCGGCGAGATACTTTAATTGAAGCGGTAAGACAACTTGGCGTTAGATCTCCCAATAGCACAACCCATTTTACTTCTACCTTCAAAAATGAAACGAAGGATTGTTTTATTCCAATCAGGGATTTTGCACAATTTCGCTCACGGGTGCATTTTTTTATTCTACTAAGCGACGCGACGAGCGGGATGTTCACCTGATTGTAAGTGATACGCCTGTCTAAAGAACGAGATCTCCTTTCGTAGTGTTATCTTTACGAAAAATCATCGAAAATTATATACACTGGTAGTAGATTTCTTTTGACGGAGACAGTGTAGATATCGCTGCCGCTCCTATTTCTGCCAACAACAACAGTAGTATAAAGATTACTGTGTTCCCGTTTGAAGGTCTCATATCTAAAGGCAGTGAGCGCAATGTGGTGTTGTGTATGTCGTTCTAACTAGCGCCACGATATTAGGCAGTAGGGTAGGCTGATCACTTCCCAACAGGTGAAAGTCTCGCTCGACTCGTTGCGTCTGCGTCTAAAAAAAAGACGAAAAGAATTATGCAAACATTACTGTGCGTTGCAGGTACCTGCTGAAACTGTCTCTGGATGCCCGATTTATTGGTCTACCGCCAGTAGGTCTCTGTTACAAGTGACCGTCTGAACTACCACCGCAGCGCCTGTTCATAAAGTACAAATATACTGCTTCAATTTGATAAGTGGTGTAGCTAATGAACTTACTGGGGTTACGAGATTTAACAATTGAATCGTTGTCTGGATAACTCGAGGAGCTGTCGTGTAAATTCTCTCCGATTTCGCGAAGTGATTAAAAGTTCGCCAATTGGTGCGGACATATCTTGATTACCGTTACGGTAACACGCATTGTATTTGGAACGGATCGGTTCGCTTGCGTAACGGAGCCGGTTTCGCGGCAAATTGACTGGCGACGATATATCACAATACAATGTAATTTACCATTTGTTTAGGACGCATCACTTTTACGTAACTGCCGCCGTGACGCAGCTTCATTAACACTGAAAGTCTTTAGTTCTATTCTGGAACCATATAAGTAATGAATATTTGTTACTCATGGGAACGAATATATAGATGACGTGAATCATCAAAGCTCTGGGAAGTCTACAATATGTAGAACAAATATGTGCTAAAGAACAACGATTCCTACCAGAGATGATTCGAGAAGCTGTTGAAATTAAAAAAAAAATATTTAATTTCAATAAAGACACTACTACTCGACCAATACTTGGAATCCGATCATCATTTTCAGATAGATCTACTGCTGAACATTGGCTGCTTACCAAAGATATCCATCGATCTCGTACTGCCCATATCAAGCTACTTTCCATTCCTAATAATTCCTATTATTAATCGGAATAAATGAAGCTCCAAGCATACCAATAGAAGACTTCAAGACAGTGAGTACAATCTGCGGGGGTCGCACTGTAAATAATAATTAAAAAGGTCTAGTTGATGATGTCAGGATGTCTATCAACCCAGTCCTCGTGACCATAACCGTTGCAAAGCACTTGAAACATCGGGGATAATAAATGGGAAGAAATTCAGGAAAATCTGTTCAATTAAGTTTTACTAAATCATTTTATACAACTTCATATCTTTTTTGTTAGCTCTGCGAATGCAAAGAAGTGGGAGGTTGAGCTCGCGACCTTAAAGAGTAACAACCTCCGGCTGACTGCGGCGCTGCAGGAGAGCACCGCCAACGTCGACGAGTGGAAGCGGCAGCTGCACCAGTACAGGGAGGAGGTGGCCCGCGCGAGGCATTACGCCGGGAAAGGTGAGAGGTTATATTAAATAATAAAATTAATACAGAACATTATTCATAAACATTTCAGTTACACTGTAATACTTAAAGATACTCGGAGAGTTACTATTACACATCATGGTGATAATTGCAGGTGGCGAGACGAACGAAGTGGAGCAGCTCAGGCAGCGCGTCGCGCAACTGGAGGCGGAACTGGCGCAGAAAAATGAGGAACTCGCACAGATCACCAAATCCAAGAAGAGCGAACAGGTTTTTTTTTTATAATGAAATTTCCGCCGCTAGTTTTATTGACAACTATTGCAGCTTCATCGGATTCACGGCTCGCGGATCTGGTATCAGCGAGCTAAAAGAGCAGGTAATGTATTATATTTTCCATATATTTTTGCGGTCTGCATGTCTGATGCGACTAGAGGAGGCGTGAGTTGTAATCCTATTAAGCATTTGGTGAAGTAAAATATCTGGTGGAAACTGAAATGTGCGACAAATACGGATCTACTTCATATTTATAGTCCTTGCCCGATTCGACCATTTTCCTTATGCTTGTACTTATAAACAGCCCACTTAATGTTTTCTTGCTGGGACTCTGGGCCTATTCTCATAAAGAGAGAATCAAGGCTATTCGCACATTGTGCAGTCCTTTAGAGCCAGTGGTTACAGGGCTGATACCAAGAGCATCAAATGAGATTAACAACGATAGTCTTTAAACATCAAAAATCTATTTGTACTACAGGACGCCGAGGCTAAATTGGCGCAAAGCCAGTTAGAACTGGCTCTAGCCGCTCAAGATGGACAGCGGCAGGTCATACAGGCGCTCAACGACCAGTTGGCACGTCAACTGGAGGAGCTGGTAAGATAAATTTCATGATACAATAATGGCTGTTCCTTCGCTCTGTGGAAGAGGTCTGCCATTACTAAAAACGAAATGGAGTAGTAACCTAGATATTTTTTATGGCCAATAGGGTAACACTTAAACTCAATTCTACATGGTATTAATTGATGAGGTTGTCCATGGTGATGTGTGCTGGTATAGAAAAACTGTGGGTGTCATATGTAGACAGCTGGAATCCATCGCTATTACAATGATAAATTTACAATGGTGGTAGAACTCTTCATGTGAGTTTAGAAACAAGCCAGCGTACACCGTGTTCCAAGGAAAGCGGTTTTTTGTGTGAGTGTTATATTGTTTGTTGTTTTTTTCGCAGACGACGATTCATCGCGAGATAAATACGGCGCTGCAAACATGAGACGCGGCCTCCGTGCAGCCGCCGCCGATATACGCGGCGGTCAGCAAGGAGCGCCGCACGACGCTGCCTCTGCTGCTGCGCGCCCCGCTGCCTCTCCCGCAGCCATTGCCTCCAACCAATCAACCACAGGTCCCCCCACATTCTCAGAACCTATCCTCGCTACAAAATCTTACGGAACCCGCCTACGTAACGCTGAAAGCGAAGAAATGAAGAGTGCTCTCGGTATTTCGCAAGGTGCACGAGTTTTTTTAAAATCATCCGGTTGGAGGGAGGATGAAGGATAGTAACCTTGATTCTTAACTCCGACCACCTCCATTTATACTTCTTTACTGTATACAATTTGCGCATCTCCAATGAAATATATATATAACACAAATGTGCACTGGCAGCACAGGTGCATCTGTCACCTAGTGTACATATACACCAAAACCATTCATCGATAATAAAATCGATATTGAGTTAAACTTCTTGCAGACCTCACTACTCGCCTATGCTATTAACGCCGCGATTATAATTCCTAAGCATTTATTTCCTGTCCATCACGAATAGGGCTTTCAGTTACATAAAATGCTTATTACATTTTCCATTTTGTCACCAATCGCTGTATTTAGTAATTGATACATAAAGGTTGGTATTAATGTATATACGCAAACTGAATGTATGAAATTTCAAAATACTTGTCTATGTACATTTTCGTATACTACCATAGACAAGTATCGTTACCACTTGCACTCATAAACTCGTAGTGATGTTACAGCAGAGAGATCGATTTTGGAATTGTCGATGAGCGCCATCTAGTGAACTTTCTTGTTAATTATGATATTTGATTAATTATTTTTGTATGTGTATGTTTTCGTAGGTTTTTATATAGACCCTACGGCCATTTCTATTGAGGCTAAATACTCTACGTTGTTTTACCACCGATTTTTGTATATGCTCTGGTTTCTATTGACATTGTTTATCGATATTTAATGTGTATAACTAAATTAA
This sequence comes from Ornithoptera alexandrae, assembly GCA_029030555.1. Lineage (NCBI taxonomy): Eukaryota > Metazoa > Arthropoda > Insecta > Lepidoptera > Papilionidae > Ornithoptera > Ornithoptera alexandrae. The sequence goes on along the minus strand of JARDVY010000296.1, from coordinate 1,909,835 downwards.
GAGATGTATCACAACACTATCAGATGCTTGTGCAGTTACGCAAGAATTCTTACAATGACCCTCCATCTCTTGTCTTCGTTTTTCTCTTATAAAATTATCTCCGTTTCGCTTTACTCCTGCGGGTAGTAGACATAAAGTTTATTTCCGCAATCGGGTTGTAGTGAAATATTTTAAGATTTGTAGAACATGTAGATATAACTTAAAACTACGCTATATTTATTATCTAACTTTGACCACAATAAATAACTTTTCTATCTCAATAACATCTAACTATAATAAAAACGAGTAAACAAAAAGTAAATTTATGATAAAATATTTCTTGTAGTCATATCTAAATTTTTAAATATTTGAAGATTATTTTTGTTGTTGTTTTTTTTTTAGTGAACATAAAATATCAGTGTTAACAGTAATGAAATATATCTTAAATTATAATTGTTTTAAAGTACTTTAAAAGTTACATATAGATAAATTTACAATATTTACAGTGTATTATAACTAATATTCAATGGTGCCACGATAGAACCTACAAAGTATCGGAAGCTCTAGTCTATTAACATAATTGTTTATTTTATTTTTCAATAAAATCAAAGATAAATTGACTGTGGCTTGACTTAGAAAATATAGATATTGTGGACTCCTCGGCATGGTGAATAATCGAAAATGAACAATATCTTGGATAACCTGAAACGTCGTACTTATATTGCTTCCCAAAATTTTAGCAGGTTTCTAAAAATAGTTTCCAATATCTCTCTCGACCTTGGGTTTATGTTTTAATGAATACCTAACAACACAACCACTTTATTGTCTCGAATAATTGATATTAATTTGTAATATATTTACAGGACAATTTTTTTTTTAATATTTACTACATTACAGTATTAACGGAAAGAAGCCGACAACAAAGTGTTTAGCTATCTGTCAAGTAATCAAATTCTCGAAAAGCTGTTACAATGTTTATACTGTTATTATGTTTTACACTATTGTATACAATATTGACAGCTCAGTCTGTAAGGCGGTTGTGCCTGTCTCGAAGCAAGGATCCAATTCCCGTTATTAGCTCGCTGATACCAGATCCGCGAGCCCCGAGTCCGATGAAGCTGCAATAGTTGTCAATAAAACTAGCGGCGCAAACTTTATCGTAAAAAAATCCAATTCCCATTGAGATTTAGCTTCTGATGAAAGAAAACATTATGAAGGAAACGGCTTATTGAAAAAATGTCTATTTTTTCTAATAAGCCAGCTTTATGGATATACTACTTTGACTCTCTCTTTGCGATAGGAAGCCCAGAGTATCAGCAGTGGGAATATTAATTGTTTATCTTATAACGCAAATGAAATTTTAAAATATGAAAAATATATAAGACATTTTCTTGATGTTTACGATTTTTAAAAAAAAATTCGAAAATGGGATTGGTCCTTTTATGATAAATTTAAAAAAATTTCGAAGTACGCGGTTAAAATTGAAGCGACTGCGCACACAGTGTTGCCAACACTACATTGGCCGATAAAAAGGTTTTATAGCGGACAACATTGTAAAGTTGCGTTTATAGTATTTACTATATTCGTTTGTATACATATAAATCGGTTGAATTCATATAGCATTCGTAAAATGTTTTTTATTTTTTAATTAAATGATCATAATTTTCTTTAATAGAATTAAAAAACTATTCCCATATTTTCAAATATTACAGCATTAATTTTTGTTATATATCCAGATGGTATATAAATAGAAAAATATGTGTAAATGATAGAAAGGTTGTTGTGTTAATCGATTATTTACTCATCCAATTGTTTTTAACGATTTTATTCCGATAGGTTATGTAGATTGTTTGTAGATGGTGCTTATATATTTTTTTATTCATTTTTACTTCTATCTTCGTAGACCGAAGTAAGAAAAGGAAGAAAAAAGAATCATTGTCCTGGAGTCCATACTCTCCTGGACAGCAACTACAATATATTATGAGCTGTGTAAATCTATCAAATGATTAGCAGCATTAAGCCATCACCGGAGATTAGGCACACATGCATTTTGCATTTATTGATGATGATATAAAAAGTATGTCTATTATCAGATAATATCCTTGTCTTTGTTGCTGTCTCCGTAACTGCGACTGGATGTAACGTGAACGTGGATGATGGAAGTCGGCATATATTTCGCCAACTGATTTATATCCGCACATCTTGTATAAAATGCCAGAAGAGAATTATTAAAATTAATCGAGCATTTAGATTTTTGAATGCATAATTAGACGTAGGCGTTGAAAACTGGTTGCACTGGGAAATACCGACACTGAGACACCGAGGCTTATATATATAGATGTTCCGGATAGTATGCGACAAGGCATCGGCCGCGTCATAGATTATTTGTTAGTACTAATAATCCATTGGTGTACTGGAATATTCGAGGTTGAAAGTGTTAGCACGTGGTTACTCTATGTGCATCTACATATTGGAGAGTGCAATGAACACGCTACATACATACCTTCTCACAGTTAGGCTTCTCCGATTATGATGCGCTTTACTATAAACCACCACGCAGGTCAGTGCTGGTAGTATGTGGTTTAGCACCATTTAACAATTATAAACCCGTCATGATAGCCCCCCTTCCGCGCATGCTACTGCTGGGTTGTCTCTATTGTTGAAGACCGTCTAGATGGGCATCATCACCAGCGTAACTTCTGCCGCCAGACAGTAGAATAAAGACATTACTGGGTTCCGCTTTGAAGGGTGCGGTAACCAGTAAAATTACTGGGCTGAGACTCGACATCTTATCAATATGTTGACCACAATGTGGTACAGTGTGTATCAACTAACGCAATATTAAGGGGAGGAGTGATACGCATCATCAAAGTGAAGATCTTTGTCGTCTCGTCGGTTCGTTAAAAAAAATAATTAAATATTCATAAATTATTCTATTATGTTTTTATATAGGTAAAAGCTTTATTTGTTAACTGGCAATAATGTTATTATACTTGTTTGTTGGCGTAAGAAAGCAAAATTTTTTTTTTTCTACTGCAACAATGAAATATTTTTTTGATTATATATAACAAAAAAATATATATTATCGTATGTAATGCTTTCTGCATTAGCATGTGACCGCCTCTCCCATGACTAACAGGTCGACAGGATTCTTTTAGAAGAAGCTACTAACGTGAGAAGGTAACCATGTGCTATAACTGTTAACTGAACTCTCACATTCTGGTTAACGAAGGGAATATATACATTCGAATATATTAGCGTTCAACTAATGCATAAGTTAAAAAATCTTTCGGGTTATCGTTAGATGGTTAAAATTAATAGTTAGATGTTTAACTGTAAGGTGGTTTAACTTTAAAAGTGTAACACAGAAATTCAATGGAATTCATGACGTCTCGATATTGAAACGTTTGTACGTATTGATTTGTATGAACGAACAGCTTTATTTAATTTATAAGGTTTTTTTTTTATTTTATTTTTCAATTGTATATTTTATTTCGTTGGTGTATCAAATGTATGGTAAAGCGTATATCATCTATATGTTGTAAAGTTAACGTGAGAACGCACCGAGTCCCAGTTGTGGGAACGTTGTGTGGGCCGTTTGATGTTATTATATATTATTAATCACAAAAGCTAGTCGTAAGTTTGACACGTCATCACAACATCCGCCTGTCGACATCCGGTTTGTTTGTAGTTGTTTTGATTAAGTTGTTCTGAACCCTGTACCCATTTAGAACCCTTAGCAAATTAGTGACGCAAATTAACGGGTAAAGGGGAACCGGAAATTAAATATAATTTTTTTTTTGACACACTATAGAACAGATAAAAAATGCTTATTTTTTAAAGACTTCGATAGAAGAGTTATTAAATGCAGGGTATACAAGTTTTTATTGTTTTACAAAATGAAAATGGAATAGATTAAAAAGTATTTGGTTTTTAGGTCGGTGTTAGGTTAAGTTTGATTTTTTTTGAACATGACAAAAAAACAGGTTAAAAAAGTTGGTGTATTGGAACAGATTGATAACGTCTAGTTTATTCATTTATAATATCATCGTAACAGGTATAAAATACAGAAGTACTTGAAATTTTTAGGATGATAATAGAACAGATTAAAAATGCCGGTTCATTTAATTTTCTATAATGTCATTGGAATAGACAAAAAATATATTTTTTTTTAATTTTGTGATATTAATTGAACAGACTTAAAATATCGGCGTATTTGAATCTTTAGTGATGTCAATGGAACAGATTAAAAATGGATTAGAATTTTTTTTTTTTTGATAAAGCGGTTCTCCTTCACCCGTTAGTATGTTGAATGTGAAACAAAACGATATCATTGGAAAAGGCTGAGGACACACAATTTTTAAAATATACAATGTCTTCTGAACAGGGTAATTTCATTTACTGTTGTGTACTTTTTGAATAGTGATTGTTATTCGATTTTTACTCTTGTCTACTGAGCATTATGGTACACGATCGACGAACAGTTCCCACGAGCATTTAGTACGCTTTGGAAGAAAGAAAAAAAAAACCTCGACATTGTACGATCCGGGCGTGACGTTAGACGTTTATTACACTGCAGTTGTTGAATATAGTGAAGAAATTAAATAATGATTTAATAATAGATTAATACGTTTAATTTGTTAGTTAAATAAAATGTATAGTTAACGGAACGAATATAGTGACACTATTTATTTGTATAATACATTTGGAATCCGTTGATCACATTATATATAGATATAGTCACAGATCTGTGTTGGCGTTGTAAGTGTAATATAGTATTAGATAATAATTATTAAGTGTTATTAAATAGTTACGGCGGACGTTTAAGTTTAATGTAATCTGGCTGGGAGATACATTGATGATTAACTTAAAAAAAACTTTAATCAAATTGTGAAAATATAATAATTAATTGAATTATTAAAGTTAAATAGAATGTAGTCCACGGCCCGGGGTGCTGCCCACCGATCATTAAAACTCACGAAGTGCCAACGTGTTCACCACCAACCCCCTCACCCGGGCCGTGCGGTTACAACAGATTAAATATAATATCTTTATTTGTAATCGCGTAGTAGTGTGTAATGTGTACTGTTGTCTATGACGTCTGCGTTGCATTTGTGTATCACCTTTAACTTTGTGTATATCATTCGTTTAAATATTACCACAGGTCATGTATGCCGGACTGTATCGGGACTGCTCTCTCTTTTAATAATTTATAAAGTACATTCGTGTGAATATTGCTCTCACTAACAAAGTACAGTCGAGTACGACAATTATTTTTTTTTCTTTAATACACCTGAATTATATGGTAAATCATATTAGAAGTATAGAGTAAATCCTGGCGACTATAGCCAATATTTATATGAACAACCATAGACAATTATTTGTTATCTTTTTTTTGTTTAATATTATGTTGAGGCAAGGATATACATATATCTGAACTATTTAGTAAATCACATAGAAGTATAGAGTAAATCTTGGCTACCATAGCCAATATTTATATAAACTTCCATAGACAATTATTTTGTTTTGCAAAAGCGACGCAGTCTAATACGTGTACGTTCAATCTTCCATTAGGATTGTAGTCGCTGTGAGCTACCATACGCATGTAACAATAAATATATAAATATGGATTACGATTTGTTTTTTTTTTGTATATACTGAATATAATTAATAAAATGTACTACAACATATATAATAGTGACTTAGTGGTAAGTAATAGTGTCGAGTTAATAAAACCTACCAAACTTAGGTTTCTAAGTCCTACGTACATCAAAGGATACATATAATAAGATTTGTCATCATCATCATAATGAGCCGATAGACGTCCACTGCTGGACGTAGACCTCCCCCAAAATCCCACATCGATTCATACTAGTATTACGATTTTTTTTATTCTAGTAAGTAACGCGACGCGCGACGTTCACCTGATGGAAAGTGAAACGCTTACTCATAACAATATGCCGCTAATTAGGATGATATACAGTATATAATATTGTTTTCGTCCCCTTGAAACAAAACGTTCAGTCTCGTTACCACAGTAATTTCACTAGCTATAACTCCCTTTAAACCGGAATACAGTGATGTCTGCACAGTTCTGTTTGGAGCCTGGAATAAGATCTGCTCTGGTACGTACGGTTTCCGGATACAGAGACCTGCCACCAGTTAGTAATTTATGTCTAGAAAGACCAGATCAAAAAAAGGAAGTATTATTGTTTTTTAATAAAAATTATTATTATATTTATCGTGACAGACTGCAGAGGACTATTAGCAATGGCCATACAGTAACGTTGTCGTCTGTCTTCTCTACAGAATTTGGGGGAGTAGCATAAGATCTTTCTTGGTTGCTCTCTCTAGAAACCGAAGGTGACCACCGAGAGTGTTTTAGTAAGTAAAAATCTCCAAATAACTCTAAATTTCCCCCCAAAAGACAGTATTTTAACGAAGATTACCCCGAAAATGAGAAGTAACAATCTTTCTTGGTCCATTGCCATCTATTAGTGGACTAAATAAGCTGCTTGAAAATATACACTAACGTTGGTAGATCCAAAGTATTTAAGGACTTCTTTTGAAGTAGCATAGACAGCGCCACCTATCGGACAGACTGAATCTTGAATTCCAAAGAGTGAATCAGAATTTGCCAAGGATATAAAAAAAACTAACTAGTATCTTAAATAACAATAATGTTCAATAGTATCTGTAAATTATTCTTTTACTGAAATAAGAGATTAGTAGAACCTTTATCCGGAGGTAAGCGATGTACCCGATCAGAGAATTTTACTGGTGGTAAGTATTTGTCGCCGAAGAACGTCCAGCTAGGTACCACCGCAGCGCCTATAGCAGCCGATAAACAGTAATGTGCAAACATTACTAAGCACCGATTTAAAAGGCGCTATAGCTAGTGTAATTACTAGTAACGAGACTGCATCTTATGTCTCAGATGAGCGCAATGTGGTGCCGTGCGTACCATTCTAACTAGCGCCATGTTATAGGCGCGGCGTGTTACTTGCCATCAGGTAAACGTCCCGCTTGTCTCGTCACTTAATTGTATATTAAAAAAAGAACGACAGAAGTTTATTGAACTTTAGATTACATCGAGGTGAGTAAACGTTATTAAAAAAGAAGGAAATTTAACTTATTCTCTTTGTTTAATTTTTCTGTAATTATTAACATCAGTAAGAAGCTTATGTAATGATTCTTGTTCAAAATCGTTGCAAGCAGGTCACCTCGGTTTTACAGCTTTTATGATGTTTATACGATTTTTTTAATTAATGTAAAGTAGATATCGTGCTAGCTTAATTTGTAAGGCGATTGTAAGCGATGTATCTTGGAGGGGTATGGATTCGATTCCCGCTCAGCTTGAGTTTCCAATGAAGTAAAACATCGTGAAGGAACTGATAGAAGAATATTGGCTTTCGTGTGTGACATCTACCAACTCGCATTTAGTCAGCTTGGTGTATAAACAATCTTAACACTCTCATCGTAAAAGAAGACATCGAATCCAAGTAAGGAGAAGAAAGGGGCTGTTTATACATTAATTAGTACTTATCCTTAATTAGATTTGCAGGGTACTATTTTGAAGACGGCGCTCCTCCACCGGGGCCATTTCCCCATCGATTTCCCAAAGCGCATGTCACGTTTCCCGCCATTTCGGCAGTACCGCGCTGCTTTCTTTGCGAGCGGACGTTCGGCGCGAAATTCGTGTGAATTTGTCAAAAAAAAAAATCATAAAAAATACAAAATATTAATAACTTTATAGTATTTTTTAAACAATATTTTTCTTTGTAAGTTTACGCGCTGTTTCTGTCAGCTGTTTCTTTTGGCGACTTGACGAAATTTGACTGTATTACCAACGTAAGTATCAATACTTCTGTATTATATTAAAAAAATCGTAGGTAAACTATTACATATTTCATGTTTTATTCTCTTGCTAAAAACTATAGATAATATATCTTATGAAATAAACTTAAAATTTTTACACATAAACAAATAATGAAGTCAAAGACGTAATAACTATTTTATAATGGTTATTTTTAAATTTGATGTTTTTTCTAATTTAAATAATAATAATAGAAAAAAGTTACTTAAATTAATGGCGAGTCGACTTAGTAACTTTGTTCTATTTTTTTATTGCTAACAGATATTTATCTAATTGGTACGTTTCATAAGACTGTTGCCAGTTTATACTTATGAAAAAAATTTTTTTTTTGATTTAATTATTTACTAATAGTAAAAAATCACTTAAAATAATAGCTGGTTAAATGTGTAAATTTGTTTTACTTTTTAATTATTAACAGTTATTAATCTAATTAGAATGTTTAATAAGACTGTTGCCATTTTTATTTATAAATAAAAAAAAATATTGAATTAGTTATAGTAGAAAGTCACTTGTAATAAAAGCATTTATAATAAATTTGTTCTTTTTTATTATTATTAACAGATATTTATCTAATAGGAATGTTTCATAATACTGTTGCTTTTTTTTAAAAAAAAAAACAAATAAATCACTGACTTCAACAATAGGCGCAATTCTTAAGTGTCAGTGAACTGGTTTTGCTGGTGTAAATAATCGTGAGATAATGAATGTTATGAAAGTTTTACGTACAAAATGGCTTTGTTCCGTTTTTATAGTTTATTTATGTTTTATGCAATCACGACAGTTGCTTTTGTTTGGTCTCTCTTCCCAGAATTCGTTTTCTTGGCTTTGACCAAGCACAGATTATGATAAACCTTTTTGTTGTTGGGTGAAAGCTTCCAAAAGAGTAGTGAAATTACTGGGGTAACGAGACTCGACATCTTATGTCTCAGGCGACGAGCACAATGAGGTGCTGTGTCATTTTAAGTAGCGCCACATTATTTATTATGGCCAAGCGTATCACTTACCATCAGGTGAACGTCCCGCTTTTGTAACTTAATTCTATAAAAAAGAGCAATGCGTGTTACTTAACACACTGGTAAAGTTTTTACAGGATTATAATATAAAAGTATATGTATATACATAAATTTTTATACAGAATATTATTATATAAGGTGGTAGAGGAAAATAAATTACCACACTGACCTCAAGGTTTTTAAGATATTTGCAAATGTCCTCGCTGTAATATTCATCATCAGCTGATAAACGTCCACTGTCGGTGGGGTAGGGATTTACATGGGGGGGATTTGATCCATTTCCCACCACTCTGGCCCAATGCGGGTTGATGTACACAATGTCCAATTAAACTCAGTAGTATAACGTCAACGTGCTTTTCTGACCGCAGGCTCCGACAAAGGATCCGCTGTAATACGCCAGTGCTGCAACCGCAAATCCCCCCACCCACATAACCGGATTCGAACATGCTATCCACAGCTCTTTTTAAACGACAATCAAGCGATGCTCGACCACAAACTATCAGCTCCCGTTGATTTCAATAATTGTGTTTTTAGCTTTATTTTACAATGTTAGCTGGTTCAGAGATGCAAGTGGTCGGATAATATATATATATATCAGACCTCCACTTTGGTGATCTGGAGACTTGGAAACTGGTAGAATTAGAAAGGCATTTTATTTCATTAATTTTTTTTAACATCATGAATGTAAACCGATTGTGTTAAAGTTTTATATACTTCTCCTCTTTGTCTTTTTTTCCTCCACCTTCTTTTTGTAGAATAGAAAAAGCTGGCTCGCAGAAGAATCTCGAACTTACGCAGATCGATAGGATGTTGGCCATAAGTATGGCCAACATCCTATCATACATCGTATATGGGTAGGGTACAATCATATTGCGTTGTAGTCTCGGGCTATTAAGAATAGGACTGGTGTAAACCCTGACCGTCATAGAAGGCGACTAAAAGGGTTTTAAGATTCGTAGATTTTGAAGGTGTCCTAATTGCCCCTTAAGCGAGCCTAGTATGTACAATAAGTACGTGATGGTCTCGTGCTTGTCGTAACAGATCCCAGGATCCCCCGTAACGCAGTGTGGATGACTGCCGAGGGGGTTTTAGTGGGTACAAATCCCTTGTGAATTTGTTTCTCCTCCAGAAAGAGGGTATCTTTTTAGAAGATATAGGCCTCGGTGACAAAAAAAGAGTACAGTCGTAAGACAGGTGATCGTTAAGGCGGGGTTAAGTGTTCTACGCGGGGGGAAATGCTTACGCATACTCGTCCTCGCGGGGGCAAGGACGGGTTATGTCGGACTTGCACCGACTAAAACCCTCACGTTGCTCCGCCTCATCACCTGATGGCAGGGTCACGGGTACGCTTTCGCCCGCAACCGTGACCCTGCCGGTTCTGGCTGATTTTGCAGCCCCATCTCGGGAGCGAGGGATGAACCCTCCTATTACAGGGCGCGCTCCCTCCTCGGCCTCCTGCAGTTGCGCGGACGACGGGTTCCCTCGAACCTGTCGCCCAGAGGCCACGGAAGCCACGGGAGAAAACCTCTCCCGGTTCCCTGCGGCGGAAAGATGTTGGGCCCACCGCTACCCGTTAATGGCAGCGGAGGATAGGGAGAACGGCGCATCGCAATACAGACACTCCTCTTCCCCCGCGGCCCCACCGCCGCCGCATTGCCGATGCGATACCGGTTAGTCGCAGAGGGTATTTCCTCCGTGACTCTACCTTGGCTGCAAGGAGCAATATGCACCGCCCCTGCAGCCTGACCGGAAAAGGCAGCATAAAGCCGCACCTGCAGCCCCCGGCCGCTCCGGTGAGTTCCAGTTATCTAACCGGTGCTCTAACTTGAAGCGGCCGCTTTGGCCGGCCCGTGTCCAAGGACCGGCCGGGTGGGTTCCACCTCGCTTCACCGTGTGTCGGTCCACGGTTACTAAGCCCCTCCGCCACGACAAGGCGGGAACCCGTTGGGGGAAGGTCATTAATTGGTCGCCCATAGGTGAAACTGGTATTCTCCCCCGTAATGAAATGGACTGGTTATCTAGTGACGGATATGGGAAGCACCTATTTATCAAGAGCGCAAAATGGTAGAATGTGATCATGCTTATAAGAGGTCTAAGCCCACTTGTGAGCGTTTATTAGCTGCGTATTTAAAAAAAAAAAAAATTGTATGAGAGTTACAGTAGAGAGCGATGTTTCAAATAGAGCGAAGTGGAGTGAAAGAAGTAAGAAATCAGACCCTGTCATACGACGGGACAAATGCTAAGCAGAAGAAGAAGAAAAATTGTATGAGAGTATGACATTCAGAATACGAATACCGGCCTCTGGATAACTCTAGTATAGTCTCTCTAAATTTTTTTTTTACTTAAATAATCGACGAAAGGAGCAGGATGTTCACCTAATGGTAAGTGTTAGTATCGTATACACAGCACCACATTACGGTCGTCGCATGAAACGTAATATGTTGAGTTTCGTTACTCCAGTAATTACACTAGCTACAGCGCCCTTCAATCCGGAACAGAATAATCTTTGCACAGTATTTTCTGTCGGCTGCACGCGGTGGTACCAAGGTGGCTAGACGGTCTGTAGTAACAGAGACCTTTTTTTTGTTTCGGAGGGGCGGGGGGAGGAATCGTCGAAAGATACCGTGCTTCCGGGAGGAAGTCAGGGTCATGTGAGATTTTTACTCACTAAAACCTCCTCGGTGATTTGCATCAGTGCATTCGGAGATCCTCCGAGATTTCTTATAGAATGCCCCTGGCCCCTCTACACTTTGTGTTACGTCTATGAGGAGGAGCGTAACCCTCCTAGGCACCATCGCTGAGCCTTACGTTGTTCCACACAAGTTCGCTTGTGGAGCGATAAAGACCCTCACACTCAACGCCCGTGAAATTCTTAGACCCTTTTAGTCGTCTTTTACGATAGGCAGGGCTTACCTAATCTTATTCTTACTAGACCGAGACTACAGGGCAGAGCAACAGAGACCTAACACCAGTAAGTCTCTGAATCCAGTTAACATCGATAACGATGAGTGAAAAAAATCATTTCGATTTAAATTACTCGTGTTAACCCACCCCATTTTGTTTATGGTCAGAGGGTTGATAATCACATGGCAGTGTACACTACGTAACGCAGTTAAACTGAAGGCGTTAAATCGATCAAGTGAGATGATTAAGTTAGCGCTCGGGCGGCCGCTTGCTTTAATAACTTTAATGGATACATCCTTCGGTTCCATTGGACGTTATTGTATTGACTTTGTTACACTACCCATACATTAATCTTCTTCTTCTTGCTAGACCTTGTACCATCTTTACTCGGGGCCGGTCCTCCTGGTCATTCCTCCAAATCTATCTCTACTTCGTGTCATAGCTTTTGTCAATTTGTTATTCTTTAGATTTTTATTGATCATCGTCAATCAAGTAGTTGGGGGTCAATAACCTAATTTAAACATCCTACATACATACTACATTATGTTCGTCGCCTTGAAACATACGTTCAGACTTACTCCAGTAATTTCTAGAGCTACAGCGCTCTTCAAACCGGAACGCAGTAATGTTTGCATAGTACTGTTGGGCAGAGGAATTAGGATCTGCGGTGTCACCTAGATGGTCTCCCGCAATAGAAACCTACCGCCACTAAATTAGTTTTTTACTAGAAAATTGCTATAAATTTTTAAATAGATGTTCCTTTCTATAAACGAACATATTATTTGCGATTGATTTATTTCAGAGGCTTTGGAACCTGATTAATTAAAAGTAGTCTTAATACCTACAGCTTCAGCTATCTGCCTGTCAGGAACAGTTTGACTGGTCCGGAAATTACCAAGAACAAACATACAATATTTTAAAAAATTGGTTAAGATTATAACATTCTAATTTTGTTATATATCCGACCAAGCGATGAGGGAGACGAAGAGATGAAAGAGACGTTCACCTGATAGTAAGTGATACAAGTCAAGAACGCGGGGCCAGTTACGATGATACACGCAACACTACACCGTGCTCGTTGCTGTAAGGCATATGTTAAATCTCATTACCCTAGTAATTTTATTATCTATAACGCCCTTCAAACCGGATGATAATTATATTTGTAAACTACTGTTTGATGGCAGGAATACTAGCTACCTAACTATCTGGCACTAAACATCAGTAACATTTTGCTAAAAGCTGTTGTTTAGATATTACATATAGTCACAGGCGAAGACATGTATTGTCTATGGCTTTAAAAAGCCTGTAATTTTTTTATTTAAGGACATTCTAAAGGATACACCGCAATAAAGAAAATTATGTAACACTTTCACAGTTTACATTGTGACGTATTACTCAATTACAGGTGATCACTGCATGCATATTTATATATTTATTCGACGGCACAAATTTATATCTACATATATGAAATATGCAAAGTTTCGTTGACTCATCACGAGATCTTCAAAATTATTGTTACGTAACACTCAGAATTTGGTAATATTGCTTCTGCCGTTTATAGGTTAGCTAAGAATGAATTTTACAAAAAAATTTTCCCAGAGGGAGTTGCAGGGGTGTTAATAACACGAAGAGGGCTGGGGGACGGCGGTTTGCCGCCGGGCCGGAATATTTCTGACAAATTTCATGCTAACGCCAGCACAGCGGGCGGGTAACAGCTAGTGTTATACAAATTTGCTATTGTATATTATATAAATGTAACGTAGAACAATTTTCTAACAGCCCACCTTCCGAAAATTTAATATGTGGATGTACATCGGGAGATATTGCCGCCGTAAATGTAATATAGGTGCGGTGACGTAACGGAAAACTTTATCGCGCACAAATTCGGCTCGGCCGAGCGGGAAATGTGAAACGCGCGGCGAGGCGAGGCGTAGTGATGCGACTGATATAGCAGGTGTTATAACGTGTTAAATAACATAGTTTATTTATTATCACGAAAGTCAATCGACCTTTTAACTTCATAATAAAATATATATATATTTTTTATGTAATTATTTATTTCATTGTTCAATATGATTACCAGTCTCATTCCAGTTATATATGAAATTAGTACATATCTTCTTTCATTACGTTCTATCTGCTTATGACGTAACGTTAGTAAGGATGATGAACAGTACACATTATGATCGTTTTGAGACGACAAGATGTTAAATCTCTTTATCTCAGCAATTTCTTTAGTTACAGCGCCCTTAAACCATAACTTTCATTCTAAGAGCACACTATAGTCGCCACCTTATCATCCACTGTCTCTTAATTTTTTTACGATATGCGTCCATTATCGGATTAAATTTAAATTAAATTTTAAAATAGATAATTATGTATGTAAATAGATTTTCTAAAGGGGAGGTGAAAAAGATGACAGAGTATTGGATAAGGTATGAAGAGTTCGATAGTAATATAAGCGGGGAGAAAGACGGAAAAATATTTGGATAAATATATAGGCATAAAATTAGATGTTGGCTCAAAGTCCGCTGAACTACCATCTCATATTATTGGATATTGATCAAATACTGGTTTACTGGTGATACACCTCTGCTAGCAGAGACCGACTAGGTAGGAATCACTGCAGCGCCTATTTCTGACGTCAAACAGTAGTGTGCTCACATTACTGTGTGCGGGTTTTAAAGTGCGTTGTAGTTAGTGAAATTACGGGGGTAACAAGGCTTAATATCTTACATCTCAACGTCATGATTGCAGTATGGTGCTGTGTATAAAATCTTAACAAACGCCATGTTATAGGCAGGTGTTTTATTTATCATCAGGTGAACGTCTTCATCGTCTCGTCGCTTTGTTAATTATAAGAAAATTATTTCTTTCTATTACTTGTATACGATATATATATATATAATATCGATCCTTGTGTTGCTGCAGAGTGTTAGACTTCAGACTCCCAGTTGGCACATTCGCGCTGTGATACGGCGCTTAGGTATACTAAAGCTCAAAGTAAACATATGCCACAGAGTAAAGCGGCCGCAACGTGCGCCGTTAGCGTACTGGTAAAAGCGACGCATCGCCGGTATATATCTCATATGCTCTATGATTCAGTACATTTTATGCGAATATTATTACCGCTATTGGACATTATTGAACTTTTTATATAACAATCAGCTGATGGTTAATTATGAGCTTTTGTATAACAGTGAGTCGTTAGAATATTTACATGACTCTCGACTCGAAATAAAAGTAAGTATTGATTTTATCATCATCAGCCGATAGACGTCTATTGCTGGACATAGGCCTCCCCAAAAGATACCCACGTCATTTATAGGGGTTGATATGAAGGGATTTGGGTCATTTCCCACCATGCTTGAACAACGCGGGTTGGTGGGAGCCAGAGCCTCGTTTACTAATTAGCAAGGTGCACGAGCAGGTGAGGTTGGCTTGGATCCCGCGAGTTGTTGTGGGTAACCTTTACACTCTTTGATTTGATTTAATAAATTATCTAGCTACTACCCAATAAGTAGATATTTATTCTCCAATCCTTAATTCCTTATTTCGATGAGGATGAAGATGTACCATTTGAAATCGACTACCGGGGCGGCTCCAAGGGGCGTATCTCCAAATAACTCTTAAATAATACGTATAAAAAGGGTTTAGTTTTAGCAGAGCACTTCCTATTAGACTCCGTAGTTTATAAATAATCTTTAGGTCCGTACGACCATTTCTCTCTCGTTAGAAAGTTTCTTAAGTAATTTATTTATTAAAACATTTATTTGATTAATAATGATTGGTTTAAACTGCTAATTATTATTATGATTTGATGATAACAGTGATAACAAGTAGTTCTTTAGTATCGCTGCAAAAAATGCAATTCGCGATAAACAAAAGGTTTACGCTCTTTTATTATATTCATATACATATTAATATAGTAAAGTATATTATATAAAGGTATATATTTTACTTCGAATCTTATTTATTAGGCGTTTTCCTATGTACATAAACTTTAGTTTTTTTTTTCTCTCCCAAATTTTTCTTTCATATCTGCTTTAAGTAAATTGCTGAAAATGACATTTTAGCGTTTCATCTATCATCCGATGAAAATGACGTATTAAAGTGCCAATTATTAAATAATTTTGAATTGTAATTATTGTGTTTTATCGTTATTATATAGCGGAGGAATATATAACGAACAATAAATTTCATATATATTCCAATATACAAGTAATTGAAACCTTCAATCTGCCGTCGATGCGGCCTTGACATAGATACCCATGGAATAACGGCACGGAAGCGTGATATCATAATTTTAATGAATCTGCTGCTCGGTATAATTAATGTAATGACGTCATATTACCGCATACATATATATATATATATATATATGTTTATTGTTGTTGATTTTAGTATATTTACTGCTATTTGTTTGCTATGTACATGACAAACTCTCAGTCTAAAGAGCAGCGGTCGCCAAAGTTTTCTTACTGCACAGATAAGAAAATCATAATTTGTATCCTGCGGACCTTTAAAAGGATATTTTGAGTGTTAAATATATACATAAAAGAAATTAACTTAAACACTAAGTTTTCACTATTGTTGTGAATTGAATTGTTACATTTTAAAACCTAAGTTAATGTGATGAAAATATTCCGAATTTTTCAGCGATTTTTTTCCCGCGGATTTTCACTTTGGTGACCAGTACTGTAGCTCGTACCCCCAATAGTATAATGAAGCGTCTGCTTTGTAGCCTCAGGCTAAGAGTAAGACTAAAGCTCTATCTGCTGTAGAAGTACATAAAGGATTTCAAGTTTATTGACCTTAGATGCTATTGTCTAATACTTATGTAAATACCCATCACAATATCTCTGGAACTATAAGGCCTGGAGACTTCCAAATTGGTAAGAATATTCCTTTTCCCGAGCATAGGTCAGTTAAGAACGGGTGTTACGAAATGTTACCCTCGAAAGGGTGTTGCGGGGATGTTACGGCCAGCAAAGCACATGTTGAACAGCTGGCAACTAAATAAAGACGACGATAATTGCTAAATGATCCTGTATTGCTGTAGATGAGGGTGTTAAGGAGGTCATTAAATTCCGTACGACGTACAAAGTGAACAAAAGTACCTATGTGTTCTGTAGATCCTGTAGATCCTTTTTATATACTGAACTTGATGGGGTTTTATTGGGTGGAAATACATCACAACCCTAACTGTTCCTTCAAAGTAGGGTCAACGTTTTAAAGACTAAATGTCAGATAAGATTCATTATCATTATCATCAGCCGATAGACGTCATTTGCTGGACATCGGCCTCCCCCAAAGATTCCCACATCGGATAGAGATTCATATGGGGGGACTTGGTCATTTCCCACCACGCTGGTCCAATGCGGGTTGGTGGGATTAGATAACATTATTATAGTTATATTTAATAACTGTATATATATATATAACTGAGTCATCCGTCAATTTCGAGTTTTAAATGTATCATTTGGATGCTGCGCGATATATACGAGATGATTAAAAGCGTCCCGCCAGCAAACAGACCGGAAGGAGTTCGCTTTAGATGTTAAACTGAAAGAGTTGCTCGAAATAATATTTTTTTTACGAGCATCTTACGTTTTTAATTACAACTGAAAGAGTTGCTGAAAATATTTAAAATTTTTGTTTTTATCTTTAGTCCAGATTACCTTACACAAATTTAATCTCCGTTATTGTGATAAAAAGTATCATCATCAGCCGACAGACGTCCACTGCTGGACATAGGCCTCCTCGAAATATTTCCACATCATATTGGACTTCATTAGCCGGAGTTGGGCCGTAACCCACCATGCCGGTCCAGTGCGGGTCGGTGGATCGTCAGAGCCTCGTCTGTTATTCAGCAGGGTGCACCGCGTGCAGGTGAGGTTGGCTTGGGCTTGGGCGGAACTACTTACACTCCTATATAGTACAGTAATTATTAACTTAAAAGTTTCGTTCTAAATTATTTAATAATAATCTTCTGTAGTGTTATCCTGATGATGAATCATCTAATAGAAATAACTGAATTATATACACTGCTGGTAGATCTCTTTTGCCGGAGACGATAACGCTGCAGTTCCTATTTCTGCCAACAACAACAGTAGTATAAAGATTACTGTGTTCCCGTTTGAAGGTAGTCGTAGCTGGTGAAATTGTTGGGATAAGGAGACTTAACATCTTATGTCTCAAGGCGGCGAGCGCAACGTGGTGCTGTGGATATTGTTCTAACTAGCGCTACGTTCTTAGGCAGTAGGGTAGGCTGTCACTTCCCATCAGGTGAACGTCTTATACGACGAATTATACGTATACTTGATGGTAAGTGATACGCCTGCTCATAACAATGTGGCGTTATGTGGGATGTTATATACAACGAAACATTGTGATCATCGTTTTGTGACGTAAGATGTCAAGTCTCGTTACCGAAGTAATTTCACTAGTTACAGCGCCCTGCAAATCGGAAGACAGTGATGTTTACACACTGTTTGTCAGCGGAAATAGGAGCTGCGGTGGTGTCTAGCTGGTTTCCAGCAACAGAGATCTGGTAATAAGTCATAAAAAATAGATACAAAGTTATTTTAGATGACCCCGCACAACAACTCCAACAAACGAGACTTGTTTCCGCCAACCCGCATTGGGCCAGCGTGGTGGGAAATGGCCCAAATCCGTCCATATGAATCATTGCATACAACAGCCCCTAGTGCCCAGCGGTACAGGAGGCCATGCTGACTGTATGTGGAGATGTTTGGGGGAGGGCTATGATCAGCAGTGGACATCTATCCGCTGTTAATGACGACGATAATGATATTTTATTACATACTATTATAACTTAGTTAAGTTTAATTAAAATGTATGTTATACTAACTTTTATGTCGTTTATTTCAATAAAGATACTTTAAAAGGTTTTTCTGAACTTTAAAATTGCATTTCAAGTTTCCTCGGACTGATGGCGCCATTAACAAAAGTAATGGTTGGACCTTCGCGGAGGAGCTCGTGATAACGTTGGTTAAGAAAAGTTCTAAAGACTTAAGAAAGAGATAGAAATATAAGTAATCTAATAAGATTACTACATAGTAATAAGTGATAACTTACCGTGTTAAATACTTGCAAACAGTAAATGTGAATAGATGAGGTGAAGATGAAGTAGAGTTGACAGTCTTGAAGATAGGCGACGTGTTGGTCTCGCGGCCTTCTATAGGATATATTTGAAGGAAGGAATCGTATGATATAGTTCTTCTATCCCCTTGTCATCACCGGATGACTATACTCATCGCAAGTCACCACCCTTGTGATCCAGTTTGCGACATCCCCAGTTTGCGATCAAAGACGTTCAGCTCCTCGTTTTCCATAATAACGTTTTACTGGTGGTATAGGTCTCTTGCTGGAGACTGTCTAAGTAGGTACCGCAGCGCCTATTTCTGCCGACAAACAGTAGTGTACAAACGTTACTGTGTTCCGGTTTGAAGGGCGTTGTAGCTAATGTAATTACTGGGGTAACGAGGCGTAATGTCTAATGTCTCAGGCGACTCATGCTCGACAGTGTGGTGCCGTGTATATCGTTCTAATCAGTGCCACGTTGTTATGGACAGGCGTATCACTTACTATCAGGTGAACGTCCCTCTTGACAGCAAAGGAGTGGAATAACTTGCCGGCGTCTATGTTCACGTCCAAATACGACATGGGTGTCCTCAAGAAAAAAGTGAACACTAAATTGGTGCGCCTTACCACCACAGACTATATCACCACTTAACATTAGGTGGGATTGTGGGTTAGCGCTTACGTCGTCAATTAAAAAAAAATAAGTTAGGGAAGGTCCTAAACAAAAAGAGTTAGCATTGGGGCGCGTGGTTCACGTTTGTCTATCATGAAATTAGTCAAAAAAATTAGGAATTTACTGGTGGTAGGTTTAAGGGTGTAAAGGTGTATAAAACTCAAGGGATCCAAGCCAACCTCACCTGCTCGTAGAGCACCCTGCTAGTCAACAACCGAGGCTCTGGCTCCCGTCATCCCGTATTGGGCCAGCGTGTTGGGAAATAGCGATATCCCCCATATGAATCTCTACATACGACATCTTTGCCCCAGTCCCAATTAAAAAAAAATGCGGGTAGCGCAGGATTGATTGATATGGAGATCTATAGGGGAGACCTATGTCCAGAAGTGGGACGTCTATGGGTTGATGATACATAGATAGGTCTCTGTTGCGGAGACCCTCTAGCTCTTATTTTTGCCGACAATCATTACAGGGCACACTTTGTTCCGGTTTGAAGGGCGCCGTTTTTAGTGATAATAGCGTGGTAACGAGACTTAATATCCTTTGTCTCAATAGGACGAGCACAATGTGTTCCTGTGTATATCATCCTAACTGAACCTACAGTATTATGGGCTAGAGTATCACTTACCATCAGGTGACCGTCTTGTTAGTGTCGTCGTTTCGTCAAATAAATAAAATTTGTCATCA
Organism: Ornithoptera alexandrae; assembly: GCA_029030555.1. NCBI lineage: Eukaryota > Metazoa > Arthropoda > Insecta > Lepidoptera > Papilionidae > Ornithoptera > Ornithoptera alexandrae. The sequence continues at coordinate 1,889,596 of JARDVY010000296.1, read as the reverse complement.
TGACAGCATCGTTGTGTTACAGATATTTACATATATTAGTCAGAGTATGTTCAGCTAGTACTCTTCATCATCTTTATCATCTGGATCATTGTCATTTCATATCATGCGACAAACCTATGTCCTTGATAGAGAAGAACCCACATCCCAGTAGTGGGAACATTAAAACCGCTGTTTATTATTAGAGCATTGTCGATATTTTTTTATTATTTGACGAAGCGTGTGGTGAAAGGTTCGCATGGTGAGTTATACGCCTGCCCATAACATCGAGGAGAGTGTTAGGATGATATACACAGCATCACATTGTGCTCGTCACTTTGAGTTATAAGTTAACTAGCTACAACGCCCTTCAAAGCGGAACACAGTAAAGTTTTCACACTACTGCGGAAATAGGCGTTGCGGAACATCGCAACCAATTAAGATGGTCTCCGGTAACAGGGTCCTACCAGCGCAAAATTGTTCACTAGTCACCACAGTCAGGTCCTAATCCATCTCTTCACATCGCAAGAGAATCTAAAAGTATAAGTAATCATATCTTACCCAAACTTTTTCATCTTACACTTTACGCAATGATATAGGTTATATATTATATACATATGTATGTAAATATACTCTGTATACTCTGTACTTCCGCAATAATGACGTCAGAACCTCTCCCCTCCCCATCGCGATAGAAATGGAGTGTAGACAATAAAAAGGGTATCATTTGAATGGAGTAGGGTTGGGTTGGATCGAGCGGTGCGATAAGATTAACCTTTGTCAAGTTCAGTAATGAGGCTTCAGGAGCTGTGTTGCCAGTGCAACTATACTCTCTATTATATATTGGATTCTATTTTTTTTTTTATTTAAATAAGCGACGAGGCTGGCGGAGAATTCACCTGATGGTAAGTGATATTCCTGTTCATAACAACGTGGCAATATTCGTGATGGTATACAATGTACCACAATAGCGCTCGTCGTCTGATAAGATGTCGAGTCTTGTTACTGCAGTAATTGAATTAGCTACAGCGTCCTTCAAAACGGAACACTGTAATGTTGGCATAGTACTGACTGACGGCAGAATCAGGCGGTGGTGGTAGATGTTTTCCGGCAACAGAGACCTACCACCAGTTTTGCTAATTAATAGAAGTTTTTAACATTTAGATAATTTTGTTTCTCCTACTCATCAGCCTATAGACATTCGCTGCTGGACATAGGCCTCTCTCAAAGATCTCCACATTGGTCCTGCGCCGCCTCTATCACGTGGCTTCCCGCAACCTTCAACAGTTAGCATGGCCTCCGGTATCGCCGGGCTCTAGGGCCGCCGTTTCTAGGGGTTCATAAAGGAAGGGTTTGGGCCATTTTCCGCCATGCCCATTGCGGGTTGGTGGGACCAGAGCCTCGTTTGTTGATTAGCAGGGTGCATGCACGAGCAGTTGAGGTTGGCTTCAGTCCCGCGAGTTGTTGTGCGGGTCCTCTTTACACCCCTGTTTTGTTTGCGATATAATTTTATATAGAGTAAGGAAACGTTGATGATCTATCTGCTATAGCTCAGAGGGGATGTTAGGAATAACCTACTCTCTCTTTGGACTTCGACATGGTGCAGGACATTGGTGAATTCTGTAAGAGATCCTCTGGTCTATTCTAACGCACTGAAGGACAATATTAACAAGAGTTTTAGTATAAAGAAGTTGATTTCTTCTTTAAGACAAGGATAGGATAGGAAGAATAGTTTGTAAAAAATGAGCAAGGAGACGTGTGATATCTTAACCTGGTGGTAAGCAAAACGTCTGTTCTTACGTGATTCGTGTTAGGATAAAATACACAGCATCATATTGAGTTACTAGTTAAAGCATCCTTCATACTGGAGTACAGCAATGTTTGGCGGTAGAAATTGGAGCTGCTGTGGTACCTAGACGGTTTATGGCAACAGACACCTTTTTTTTTGTTTCGGGGGGAAATCTTCAAAAGATACCCTGCTTTTGGGGGAAGTCAAGGTTATTTAAGATTCTTACTCTTTAAAACCCCCCCGGTGGTCTGCATCAATGCATTCGGAGAGGCTCCGGATCTTATATACAACGCACCGTTGTCCCTCTAAACTTTGTGTTACTCGTCTCTGAGGAGGAGCCTAACCTTCCTAGGCACCATCGCCGAGCCATACGCTGTCCCATGTAGGTTCGCTTGTTGAGCGATAAGGGCCACCACCATCAAGCCCCGCGAAACTCCTAGACCCTTTCAGTCACCTACGACAGGCAGGGCTTACCTTAGTCCTATTCTTACTAGCCCGAGACTACAGGGCAGAGCAACAGAGACCTAACACCATATTTGTACCAACTAAAAAAAATTACCAATGAAATCGACAACAATTTAGCATTATTACATTTTAACAATAAACCGGTATCCGAATAAACAATGGTAAAGTAATCAGCTCGTGTGACAGAAGGGAAATTGTTCCGGTCCTATTAGGGATGCTGCGAAGCAAATAAAGTGGGTAGGCGTTAATATAAACAGATTTGTTTCTCACGCGGTAGAACCCGAGTAAATAACCTATTTAACTTACATAAGTAACAGAGCTTTAGATACATAAAGCTCTATATGTCCTTCAGTACTTCGGTAAGGACACTTCAGTTGGGAAATATAAGCTTACGTTGGTTGTTGAGGGAATCAATTGACGAGGAAAATAGAATAAGAATATTATTCTATGTAAAATAATATTAAATCAAACGTATGAATAATAAAGGATAATAAATAAATATTCTCTTTAGTCAAGTTAATTAACTTATCGTTTAAAAGACGGTTAGAATATTGGCAAGTAAAAGGTTCAACTTGAGTTGTAATCACTGTTGAAGCATGTGTATGTCGTCGGAGATTAATGTCCACAGCAGCTTCCATTTCAACCGCCAGAGTAGTGTACAGGAATTACTGTGTTCCGGTTTCAAGGGTGCTGTAGCTAGTGTAATTACTGGGGCGACGAGATTTAAAATCTTAAGTCTCAGGCGACGAGTGAATGGTGGTGCAGTATCATCCTAACTAGCGACACATTTTAATAGGCGGGCGTATCACTTACCATCACGTGAACGTCCCGATTGTCTCGTCGCCTAATTTCATAAAAAAAAAATTAAAGTTATCTTGATTGAATTGAATTCAGTGATTTGTAAGGAAATATAAATCTGTTTAGCTTATAAGGATTTTTTATATCCGATGTATTTCTCCTCTAATAAAAATGCTAACAACAATTTTTTTTTGCCGTTATGAGGGAGAGTCCCAGACTTTCTTTTTCCATTACCGAGCGAAGAATTCTCGTATTTATTTTCTTTTCCACCCGCGACTTGGTTATTGAAGTTTTCTCCTTATTTCTATGTGATCGCAAATTATGTAAGTTATCGCAACAGGGAGGCTTCTTTGCTGATTCAAGTTAATGCCTCTTCGTTTCATTATGTAATTGATTGATTAACACTTTATTGGTAATATTAAAGGTACAATATTTTTTTTCTTTATACAACAAAGCGACGAGACTAGCCGAAAGATCACTTAATCGTAATTTTTTTTTTATATTACTTAGGTGGCAAACATGCATGCGTTTCGCCTGATGAGCGGTAACCGCAGTCTATGACCGCCAGTAACACCAGAGGTATCACTGGGCGTGTTGCCGACCCCGCAGAAACCTTTCACGCCTTTTTTGAAGAACTTCATATTGTAGCTCCTAGGGAAAACCTCGACAAGTAACTCGTTCTACATTTTGAGTTTTCTCGGGAGAAACCCTCTCTAAAACCGGACTGTACGTGACCACTGCGGTTCAAGAGTATGAGGATGAATTTCCTTCGAATGGCGAACGGTGGGATGATGAAATGTGGCCGTCGGCATCATGTCAAATAGCTCATCAGAACATATCCCGTCACGATTGTCTCAGTGATAGCCGTTGCGCATGTGTTTAGATCATCTGTTGCGAAGTGTATACAAGTGGCGCTAGTTAAGATGTTATGTACTGCACCACATTCTGCTCGTCGTCCGAGACATAAGACGTTGAGTCTCGTAAAACCAGTAATGACAATAGCTACAGCGCCCTTCAAACCGAAATACAGTAATGTTTGCGCATTACTGTTTGACGGTAGAATTAGGCGCTGCGGTGGTAGTTACCTAGACGGTCTCCGGTATAATCTAAACGTGAAGGGCGGTCTTATCGATATAAACGATCTCTTCGAACCAACCCTGTAGGACAGAAGTAAAATAAATAAATAGCGGGGTAATATTAAAAGTAAGCAATACACACAAAATATAATCATACATACATAAATATAATCACATATATATGTTTAAATAAGGGTAGTTCCTTTAGCAAGCGACTTTGTTCAGAAGATGATGAGATGATTGATATGCAGCTTAGATTGTTTGATTTATCTTAAGCGAAGCGTTCATTCTTATGAATATAGGAAGGTTTCGCGCTGGAAGCTCCAGGCAAATACCTTTTTTGTCGGGAAGAGATAGTTATATGTTCACATTTGAAGGATACTGTAGCCGATTAAATAACTACAGTACGAGCCATATTGTTTCAAAGACATCACGTGGGTAGTCTTAAAAATCTCATGTTTCAAAGCGATGAGCAGCACAATGTGGTGCTGTGTACAGCCTAACTTTCGTCATGTACTTACAGACACGCGAACCATCGGGAGAAAATCTCGCTCGTCGCCTGAGACATAAAATGTTGAGTCTCGTTACTCCAGTAATTACACTAGCTACAGCACCTTTAAAACCGGAATATGGAAACATTTGCACAATACTGTTTGCCTGCACCTATACAGTCTCCGGCAACAGAGACCTATCGTCAGTAGTTAACGTAAGCATTGTAACCAAAACCATGTTGTATTGAGCAGCCGTTAGGGAAATTAAGCTAGTATTGCTACGATTGCCAACAACGAGACGTTTATTAGAATGTTTACACAACACCACTGTAATATAAGAGTGTTGAGCGCGCGCCGCATTGTAATATAAAAGAATAGCTCGCTGGCCTAATGGTTAGAGCGTGAGGCTTTCGTTCCGAAGGTCGCGGGTTCGAATCTCGGCATGTACCGATAACTTTAATATTTAAGTTATGTACATTTGTGAACTTAAGTAGCAACAGCGAAATACAAACGGTGAAGCAAAACATCGCGAGGAAACCTGCACATGAATTAGAATTTATTCTAAGGTGTGTGTGAAGTCACCAATCCGGACTGGGCCCGCGTGGCGACTATGGCCCCTCGCCCTCATATTGAGGGTAGACCTGTGCCCCAACAGTGGGGACATAAATTGGCTTTATAAGAGCGCGCGCCGCGCTGTCAGGCAGACATATCAGTTGGCGCCATTTTTGACAGGCGGCCATTTTCCTTTTTTGCGATAACGAACCTGTAATACAAATTTGTAATTTGTGTTGTTAAGTCATAACTGTATCGTGTCGCAATTAACTAAAGCAACGACTACAACCACTAATACACCGCTACTCCGCTTGAACAACCACATCCGGTTACCATCTTTAGATGACTTACAAAACAACATGAGGACCTATTTTATAACAACATATTCTTTTCTCTTCAGGTGCAAAGTATAGCGGCGTACAAACAAATAGTCGACTAGACTGCGATTGTGCATTGTTCGGTGGACGGCTTCGGTGTGGACAATGTGCAGTGAAAAAGTGGTGATCGAGCTCCCCCTTGCTTCATCCCCGTGCTTCGAAGGTTACATATGTGTTGAATGTCAGTGAGAATTAATTATGGCGGACAAAGTTAGCTGATCGGAGAGGCACCGTGGGAAGCGGCGTTTACGGCTCATCATGGTGAGTAGCGACTACATTGTATTTATAGCATTAGGAAAGAGACTACAGTGTAGTGTAGAGGAAGAGAGAAGAAAGAGAAAAGAAGAAAAGACATTGTAGTAGATAAGAGGAATATCTCTATTAAAGCAATGATATTAATTAAATTGTATGAACTTGATTTTGATATAAATAATTATGTTTAAAGGTCTTTTATTATTCAATAAAGCGACGAGATAAACAGGACCTTCACCTGATTGTAAGTGATACTCTTGCCCATAATAACGTAACGGAACTTTAAACTCGTCGCCTTAAGACATAAGATGTTGAATTTCGTTACCCAAGTAATTTTACTAACTACAGCGACCTTCAAACCGGAACACGGTAATATTTGCACACTGCTGTTTGGCGACAGATATAGCAAGGGCGTTGGTATCTATCTAAACAGTTTCCGGTTACAGAGCCGTACCAGCAGTGAATAACTGGGGCAGTAGGGTCTCTGTTGCTGGAGACAATTTCTTCCTCCAGACAATGGTATGTGAATTACTATGTTCCGGTTTGAAGGTCGTTGTAAATAGTGAAATTAGCAGGTTGCTGGGTATATAATCCTAATAGCGGAATTGTTTTGTTATATACAGCAGGTTTTCGGCGAGTGGGCGCAGGTGGAGGTGGTTGAGCTCGTCAACGATGGCTCGGGTCTGGCCTTCGGCATCGTCGGGGGCCGGTCCTCTGGCGTCGTGGTCAAGAGCGTCCTGCCGGGCGGTGTAGCTGATAGAGTGAGTCACTTCTATGGTAACATACAAAAGAAGGAACTTGGAGATCTATAGACAAGAGCTGCTTAATTTGGACTCTTGTCTTCCACGTTGAAATTATATATACCCGTAGATATTTTAAAGGAGGTGGAAGTTCATATGTATGTAATTATGTGTGTAAACTCCTTACTTACGTATCCTGGTGGTGGCAGGTCTCTGATGCCGGAGACCGTCTGGGTATTATCGCAGGGTCAATTTCTTCCGACAAATGGTGTGCAAACATTACTGAGTATATTCAAGGGCGCTACAGTTTGTGAAGTTATTGAAGTAACCAAGTTTACCATCGTATTACCCAAGACCCAAAGACGAGCACAATATGGTGTAGTGTATATCGTCTAAAGGGCTATGCTCGTGGTTTACATACGATTGATCGAATCAGAAATGAGGAGATCCACAGGAAAACTAAGGTCATCGATGTAGTCCAAAAGATTGGTAATCTCAAGTGTCAATGGGCAGGACACAGCTCGAAGGACTGACAGACGATGGGGCACCAAAGTCCTCGAATGGTGACCTCGTAGCGAAAGATGCAGCGTTGACAGGCCCTATACTAGGTAGTTCGACGATCTGGTTAACTTTGCGAGAAGTAGCTCCATGCAGCGTAGGATCGATTGATGAAAATCTTTGAGCAGGGCTATGTCCAGCAGTCTGTCGGCTGATGATGATGATGATATCTTTTTAACTAGCGCCACGTTGTTATGAGCAGGCGTATAATTTACCACATGCAAATATTATGAAGTAGCAAAGCATGTTACTACTGTTCAAAATTTATTATTCTTTTTTTTATTTAATTAAGCGATGCCATGAGCGGGACATTCATCTGATGGTAAGTGATACGCCCCGGCCATAACGTAGCGTTAACTAGGATATTACACACAGCACCACATTGCGCTTGTCGCCTGAGACATTAGATAGTAAGTCTCCTTATCCCTATCACTACACTAGCTACAGCGCCATTCAAACCGGAACACAGTAATGTTTACACACTATACCTTGAGACTACGTAGACGGTCTTCGGCAATAGAGATTTACCACCAGTGATAAAAAGTGATATTGCAGCGATGTGTTTATTTGGCTACTGTGCAGCTTTATGTGTCGGGCCGCTCCGTAAGCTTTATTGGCTCACCGCAATACGGAGCTTTCCAGTTCTGAAATATATCCTTTTCAGGTCACAAATGTTTTACCTAAAATATAGGTTTCAATACTTTGTAAGGCGTTTAGGTCTATCTATAGTCATTTATACAAAACCTAGACGAGACGAGTGGAACTACTGGTGCTACTAGTGCTAGGTAGGATAATATACACTGCACCATATTCTGCTCGTCACTTTAAGACTTCAGATGTTAACTGTTTATACCCCAGTAATTTCACTAGTTAACGCCCTTCAAACCGGGACATAGTAATGTCTGCACGGTACTGTTTGGCGACAGAAATAGGAGCTGCGGTGGTACCTGAACGATCTCCGGCTACAGAGACTTACTTCCAGGGAATATTTAAATATAGAGTCTATCTTCAACAGTATTTCTACTTCTATAAAGAAATAAAACTTAAGGTTAGTAGTAAAGTATATACTTTACCCAATGATTCCCTCTTACAGCCCTTGACCTTTTTCTTTAAGGGTTAGAAAAGAAAACGTTGGATAATTCGGTAAATTGTCGAGTTGAGTAGGGTCGAATGTTTCAGATAATATTATGAAAGTTCTGTGATATCTTCCCTCATCAACTTGGATTAAAAGTTTCCGTACAAGATTCCCTCTTAAATGGCCTCCAAGTTATATCACAACAATTAAAGAAATATGAGGAGATAACACGAGCTAAATAAAAACAAATTAGTCAAATGTTTACTAGGGGTAGGTCTCTATTGCTGGAGACTGTCTAGGTCGGCTATGACTCCCTTCAATCTAAAACATTATTGTTTCGGATTGAAGGGAGTCGTAGCTTGTGAGATTGCTGTGGTAACGAGACTCAACATGTGTAGTGTGTATACTATTCAAACCGGCGTCACATTGTTATGAACAGGCGTATCACTTACCATCAGGTGAACGTCCTGATCGTCGACGCTTGGTTGAATAAAAAAAATAATTGTACAATAACGCAGAATGAGTTCAGTATCTCTTGAATTTAGTGATGTGCTTATTTCATGTAATTTTGTTAATAATGGGATCGCGAGCTGATGCCAGCCATCCATCTCTATCGTAATTAGGAGAATATTTTCAGCCCTTTTTCATGTTAAATGCATTTACAATGGTTGGACGGGACAAATTTTGAAAATTCTTTTTCAGCATAGCTGCGTCGTAAAGTGGATTAGCTTCGCCCGTTCACGGGCCGATTTAATTTGGCGCCGCCCTTCAAAATTTATAAGGGTGCAAAATAAAGAGGCTAAAAGTTTTTAACAGTTAAAAAATAATATTACAGCTGTAATATTTTAGAAACGACTAAAGTATTTATGAATGATCTCATTCATCGGGTTCTTGTTATCGCTGGAGTGCCAGCTATACTAGAGACGGAGAGTGATGGGTTCTTTGGAGAGTGGGAAAGGCTCTTATATAGGATTTTTTTTCTTATTCAATTAAGTAATGAGTCGAGCGGGACGTTCACCTGATGGTAAGTGATACGCATGGCCATAACGTAGCGTTAGTTACGATGGTACAAACAACACCACATTACGCTCGTCGCATGAGACATATGATGTTGAGCCTCGTTACCCCAGTAATTACACTAGCTATATTTTGATTGTCTCGTCGTTTAAATTAGACGGTACAGTCATGTAGAAAGAATGGATGAAAGAATGAAAGAGGTATACAAGGTAGGAATGATTGGAAAAACCGGTGCAGGTCGACCTAGGAGGACATATTCTGATCAAATCGAAGATGTCCTAAAGAAAGGCCGGGTCAAGAGTACTCGCGACCGACGAGCATGCATGAAGACGCTCATGAAAGTGGAGGAAGGGAGAGAAGTGTGCCAGGATGTTAGCAAGTGGAGAGGTGGTCTCTGCCTACCCCACTGGGAACGAGGCGTGATATATATGTATGTATGATTTATTGTAAGAGTACACTGCTGTATCGATCCAACACGGGCATCGAATCGACGTACCCGCGGCCGGTGAGTCGGACATTATTTATGCAGCGACGACGTGGACCAAGTCAATTGGAATTCGGTCCAACTCCGTTAAACTTTCGTATGTCCTACATTAGAATATAGTTCTGAATAGCTGACCCAATTCGAAAATTGTAAATTACTGTGGTAACGGAGCTTAATATCTAATTTTCGCTAAACTATTCTGTGATAATATTACCGGGTTATAAGTTTAAGTGGGTTGTAGCAAGTGAAATTACTGAGGTAACGAGACTTAACATATAATGCCTCGAGGCGACTACCGCAATTTTAGCGATGGTAGATCCCTACTGCTCTTTACGAGTAAGTAGTTCGGTGACGGAAGTAGACAGCACCTATTTCTACCGCCGAACTAGTATATAAAATTACTGTGGTCCGGTTTAAAGCTATCTGTGGATATTAAAATTACTTGAGTAACGAGACTTAACTTGTCGAAGAATTAATCTAGGACCTAAGTAAAGCAAACCTAATCTCCTTTACATAAATGAAAAGTAATTTGTAGGTTATCTTTCTTGACGGACTAAGTTCATCAAAGCACTTTAACTTGGAATAAAGTTTGGATCTCTCCTCAGAAGCCTCTGCGTTTAATTAAGTTACTGTAATTGCGAGTGGTAGACGGATAACCAGATACCAAGTTAAAAGGTAGTAATGTAAAGGTAGTAAGGTAGTCAAGTAAATTTTATAATGGTAAGTTTTATAGGTTTGGAATGAACAACTATTATAGTAATATCGTGATAATTTTTTTTATATACAATTAAGCGACGAGATGGACGGAACGTTCACCTGATGGTAAGTTATACGTCTGCCTATAACAATATAGGCTAGATAGGATGATATACACTCTGCCACATTACGATCGTCGCAAGAGACATAAGATGTGGAATGTCGTTACCCCAGTAATTACACTATCTATAACGCCTTTCAAACCGGAACACAGTAATGTTTGCACATTACTATTTGGCGGTAGAATTAGGTTTTGCGGTGGTAGTCGAGGGTCGCCGGCAACAGAGACCTACCACCAGTACCACCAGACTTACTCATCTATTAACAATAGCCTAACAATTCACGTGGTCACTATGGATGGTAAAGCATGGTAATTCAGATTACGCTGACCATCAAAAGACATAATGATGCCGGAAATCATCTAGGTAGATACCACTGCAGCGCTTATTTCTGCCACCGAACAGTAAAGTGCTAATACTTTGTCACGTTTTGAACGGCGTAGTACGTAAGTACTTACTGGGGTAACGAGACTTAACATCTTACGGCACGGCAATGGACTTAATGTGGTGCAGTGTATAACATCTTAACTAGCGCCAAGTTATTATAGACAGGCGTATCATTTACTATCATCTAAACATCTCGCTCGTGTCGTCACTTTCTTTCTTTCTTTCCTTCCTTTCTAGTACGTATTTTGTAAGTGCATCCAATATTGCACTTAATTAAATGACTTTGTTCCTACGTGTTGTATGCCTCATGAATATATTAGACATCTTCCTTTTTTTCTTTATCTCTTCCTATTTTTTTTTCTTTTGAAACTGTTTAAAATAATAACACTGCACGAGTTAGATTTATATTATTATCTTCTCATTGAAAACACAGTAAAATTAAGATGATAAGAAAATTAATAAAAATAAAATCTCATAGAATTACAAATTAGAAAGTATTTTATTGTACTTATAATATTTAATAATATTAGTATTTCGTACTAGTTTTAATATATCATAATTTTTATTCAAACTTAGTATTAACCAACTATCAAACTATCGTTAAAAGCCTTTTCTACTTACTAAAGCAGCAGATTTGTCTTGCTTCTCGTATATATTAGGTCCTTACATATGAAATTGGCGTTTTGTACGGGAGGAATATAAAGTCAGTTTTTTTTTTTGTAAAATATATTTAATCAAAGTATGCACCGTTGTTATCTATGTACTTTTGCCATCTCATAGTTAGTTCATTGATCCCTTTACTAAAAAAACCATGGGGGCGAGAATCAATAAACTCTTTGAAGGCGGTTTGGACTGCCGCATCGGAGTTGAATTTTTTTCCTTGTAAGAAGTTGTCTAAATTCCGGAAAAATTTTAATCTGTTGGGGCAAGGTCCGGGGAGTACGGCGGATGTGGCAGACATTCCAATAGTAGCTCATCACAAGTAATGATTCGATTTAAAATCCCTTCATTATTGTGTCGGTTGAGCAAAGTCGATTCACTCAATTCATGAGGTACCCATCGTTTAAGGTTTTTTACTTTCCCGATTTGCTTCAAGTGGATTTATACAGCTTTATCACTTACCCCGAAGCCTGCAGCTCTCTCTGAAGTGCTTTGTGATGGATCCGCTTCCACAAGGACTTCAATTCTTCATTTTCTACTTTGGTGTCCGGCTATCCACGGGAGTGGTTTTGAAGGTCAAAATTTCCAGAACGAAAACATTGAAAACAAAAACGTACCGTGCTTTCTTTTGCGACACTAGCGCCGTACACATCATTAATCAGTCGAGATGTTTCTGCAGCACTGGTACTGGTGCCACGGTAGACTTGGTACTCGTAAATATACCGATACTTCATGTTTTCCGTTGTGCGGTAATAAGCGACGCCAAAGAAAAAAATAATGAGGAAAAAACAAATGAATGACTGTTTTCAAAATTCAAATGTAGCAGCTAAATGAATTTATAAATTTGAATTTGGAATTCTCAACCAAAGCGGAGATATTTCAGATCAAAGTGGTCAGTACGACGAAACGCTAATTTCATATGTAAGGACCTAATATTAACTGAGTTACATAAATAAGCTACAAATGCTATTGTCATACTTTTCATCATCATCACGACCATCGACAATCCGCTGCTGGAGTTAAGCTACTTTTAAGGAATACTTATATTACTATACTTTTAAATAAGAAAAAAACAAATTGTATCGTATTTACCCGATAATGGTCAATTCAGCGTACAAATGATCTGCAATTACATGGACGATCCTTGTCCACCGGGCTCGTAAACCCTCCCCTATTAATGGCTGGGGTAAATCAAACCCCTGACGTGGGGAGTCGATTGATGATACTTTTTTTAAGAATTTTATTCACATTAAAAGCGATTCGTTTCCATTTATTTCTTAGTTTAAAACTCAATAGTTAAGAGAGTTAATAATAAAAATAATAATAGTTAGAATATTTTTAATCTGTTGCATTAGAATATTCGTAATTTTTTTTTTACCTAAGCTACAAGTTGAGTTAGACGCTCACCTGATGGTAAGTGATACGCCCGTCCATATCAACGTGGTGCATCACATTGCTCTCGTCGCCTCGAGAGGTGTTATATGGAGTCTCATTACCCCAGTAATTTCACTAGCTACAGCGCCTTATAAACCGGATCGCGATAGTGTTAGCACAGTACTTACAGAGAACCCTTTCTCTTCCTAGCCATTATCCCATATGTTGGTGAAGTTAGCTTTTTTATTTTTCTCCCCCACTTCGCTCTCTCCTAGACTTCATCGTCAGTCACTTGACACTACACTCTTCCACATTGTTCTGGGTTTGCCATTGGTCTCCGACCATGGACGCCGCCATCTTTTTACGTGACCATACATAGACCATCGCAGCCTACCTGCATCTACTCGTACACGTACTCGTTTCCTTGACAGAGATCTACTATCGGTAAAATCCATTTACATTGTTTTATTTATTTCTCAATATAAATCGATTATAATTTTTTTTATATTATACTAATTTTCTACAACAGTTATTGAATTTTTATTAAAATTTAACTAATAATAAGTAATTAACCAGTTTATATTAAATTTGTCTTATTATGACGTCCGAAGTGGAATATTTGATCGGTTCTCTTTAATCTCCGCGACCGTAACATAATTATTAAAATATAGATATTATTAAGAGAAAGGAAAGTAAACTCTTCATTTTTTTTTAATAGTTCTGCTCATGGTGTGCCTTTAGGGTGCTTTACATTTACCATCACTTTCTTACTTTCTATTTCCTACTCATTCTCATCTTTTATTATCTCATATCTTGCTCTCTCATACGATATACCAATTCCTTCTACCAATCCTCTCTTGAGTGAAGACCGTCGGCACCCACTTTGTTTTCTTTTCTGTAAAATACCTGAAAATCATGAAAGCTCATCCCCTGTGCATTTTTATATTTTTCTTATTTAATTTACATCAGGTTTTTTATTTCGCTTACTTTACTATAGCTACTTAGTAGTCTCTTATTTGTTATTTATCTATACCTATAAATTTTCCCGGCGCTACCATCAAACGGGAGGCTGTGGTGCTACCTTTTTCTTTACGTGAGCGAAAAGCTTTAGCATATCTGCCTTCGTAGAGATACAAACCGGTTATGTCGCACATGCACCGACTTAAACCTCAGTGATGTTCCATCCTTGTCGCGTTATGGCGGAGCGACTGGAACGCTTTCGTATACCTGGGCGTGCCATAGGAGCCGAGAGGAAATTCTTCTGACTCCCTGCAGCGCACCTGGTCTTAGGCTCAATTACTCTGGTACCTAGTCTAAATGATTTTTGGGTTATTATAATTAAGTATATGCAATCGCTAGATTGATTTTCTATAAGAAAAATAAAGATAAGGTGAGCGGGAACATTTAAATATTATCACCACAAATCTATCCTCGACGAGTTAAAAAAACAATTTCAAGTATTCTTCTCGGGTATCACCCTTGACCACTTTTTGAAAGTGGTGAAGAGTGTTATCAATTTCAAGTATAGGGCAGCCTATTTCTATGATTGAACTAATATTCTTCACACAATACACAGTTCGCCTTAAATACAGTTATCCTTCATATTCATGATTTTACATGTTCAGCGATGGACTTGTTTACATGATGAACTGCAGGTTTCTATTAAAAGAGCATACAGCTACTTACTTACCTATTAGCTATTAAGCTATGTCATTATTCTGTGACAGTTTGAAGGGTGATGATGATTATCAGGGGAGTCATTTAAACGTTAAATCTAATCATAAAGATATAAAAGCTTTGCAGTATTTTGTATTTAGATTTAGAAAGATGTAAAGGATGTCTCACGGGACCCATGTCAACCTCGCCAGCACCTGGTGCAACCTGCTAATCGACAAACTTTCACCAATTCGCATTGGACCAGCGCGGTGAGAAATAGCTTAAATCTCCCCACATGAACCACTACTCGTACAAACGAAGGCCCCTAGTCCCTGGCGGCACTGAAGGCCATGCTGACTATGGACCGATCGATGTAGAGATCATTGGGGGAGACCTATGTCCAGCAGTGGATATCTATCGGCTGATGATGATGACCGTATTTAGATGTATAGCTTGTACTTATAAGGTTCTAATCTAAGTTTCGTAGTATTCGCTAATTAGTTGAGGACCGGACTTAAATGACATCAGTTGAAAAGAATAGTTGAAGACCGGATTCGTTTCTTCATGATGATGAAAGAGTTTCTTTTTAGATTAATATATCATCAGCTCCCGTCGCATATCTCGCTTCCGTTTACAATCAGCTATTTACAAACGTTTGGCCGAATGTAAACGAATGCGTGTCGGACTGCGAGCTCGTATCGCTTCAAGCGTTTCTATTCCCGTAACAAAACAACGTTACGCCCGCGAGCTGGTGCCGTTGCGTCACCGGCGTGTTGTTCTTCAGGAGCTCTGTTGATGCAACTTCCCAACGAGGTTTTGTTTCACGCGTAAACTGAAAGGTGACGGTGGAGTTGCGAAACAGTCAAAATAACGCTGCGCTAATTCGGCTCCATAAACAACTTGCTAAATCTGGAATATGAATCTGGAACATTTTATTATTCAGGAAAATGTCACATTTTAAAAATAACAGACGATCTATAAGCTAGGTATCATGATCTTCTTGATAAAAGATAAGCTAGGCTATAGCATACCTCTATTCATTACGAAAAACTTTGGATATGACTCAAATTATTGGTAATATTTGCAGTGATAGGTTTCTCTTGCTAGAGACTGTCTAATTAAATAATACTATGCAAATCAAAAAATGGGCCTATGTCCAGCTGTGGACCTCTATCGGCTGATGACGATGATGTTGACTATGCAAATATTACTGTGTTCCGGTTTGAAGGGCGGTGTAGCTAGTGTAATTACTGGTGTAACGAGTCTCAACATCTTATGTCGCAAGGAGATATATAACACCTTAACAAGCGCCACGTTGTTATGGGCAGGCGTATTATTTACCATCAGGCAAACGTCCCCTTCTACTCGTCTATTCGTAGTATATATAAAAAATGTAATATTTAATGTATGTGTGTTGTGCTGTGTGGTGCAGGACGGGCGGCTGCGCAGCGGTGACATGCTGCTGCGTATAGGCGCGGTGTCCGTGGTGGGGATGTGCGCGCGGCAGGCGGCCGCCGTGCTGCGGCAGTGCGGCGCGTGCGTGCGGCTGCTGGTCGCCAGGCCCGCCGGCGCCGCGCTGCCGCCTTCCATGCAGGTATTTACTCTATCTTTTACAGACATATATATGTCAGCATATCATACATTTACTGGTGGTCATAGGCCTCACCCAAACATCTTCACATACACTCAGCACGGCCTGCTGTACCGCTGGGCATTACGGCCGATCGTATGTAGGGGTTCATATATGGGGATTCGGGCCATTTCCCGTCATGCTGGCCCAATGCAGGTTCGCAGGAGCTAGAGCCTCGTTTCTTGATAAGCAGGGTTCACCACGATCAGGTGAAGCTGGCTTTGGTCCCGTGAGTTGTGTGGGACCCCTTACTCCCCTTACTGGTGGTAAGTCTCTGTTATCGGAGACCGTCGGGGTAGATACTACCGCTCTTGTTTCAACCGCCAAACAGTAGTGTATAAACATTACTGTCTTCCAGATTGAAAGGAATTGTAACCATTGAAATTACTGCAGTAACGAGACTCAACATGTTGTGTTAGGCGACGAGCGCAATATGGTGTTGTGTATATCATTCTAACTAGCGCCACTTTGTTATGAACAGGCGTATTACTTACCATCAGAACGTCTTGCTCGTCTCGTTGCTTAATTATATAAAATAAATAATACCTTATGTCTCACGGCGATCAGCGCGATGTGGTGCTGTGTATATCATCCATCATCTTTAGATAATGTACCTCTATTGTACTTAAGGGACAGGTCTACAAGTCGGTCGTTAGACCTGTCTTATTGTATGGAGCGGAGTATTGGGGCACCGAAGGTTCGGATGAAAGAAAATTACACGTGGCTGGGATGCGAATGTTAAGATGGATATGTGGTCTGACGAGGATGGATAGAATTAATAATGAGGATATAAGAAGTTTGAAAGTTGCTCCAGTGACAGAGAAATTGAGGAGCAAGAGCTTAGCATGGAGCGGGCATATTATGCGGAGGGATGTAGGACATATAACAAAGTAATGTAAATGAACGTGGATGGTTATAAGGGTAGAGGAAGACCGAAGAATGTGTGGACGAATTGTGTGAAGCATGACATATGTAAGAAGAGTGTGAATTCAGATATGACGGTTGAAGGATATGGAAGAGAAGTACATACTGTGCCGACCCCACATAACTGGGAAAAGGGTAGGAGGAAAAAACACCATCTTTAGATGCACCTGGATAATGAGTGATAACTAAAAAAAGTTGATATGTTGGAAAATCATCCGACACCTTCATACGTCTCAAACTTATATTTCTCGTAAAAGCTTCAGGAAATATTTAATACACTTCGCCCAGGGAAACTTTCCTGAAATGTCCATAAATGTGAATATTACGCAAGGAGAGGCCTCCTTAATGCTTCTCCCTTCCCTCTCCCGTCAGTTATGATGGATCGAATCAGTTCCCAGCTACACCGTACTTCCGGTCACTGTTGGTTAAAGTTAAGCTTTTTTTTATTCGGACATTAGTGTTGCTATATAGATAATAAATTTGAAGTAGATATTTAAAGTTGGAGAATCGCTTATCACTATAAATCTTTTATTCTGCCTTTAATCATCACATCATCATGTCAGAGGATCCAATCTATCGAGATGACAAATTAGTACTTCTTTAAAAAAAAAAATTATATCTGGTAGGTCCCTGTTATCGGAGACCGTCTAGGTAGATACTGTGCAAACATTACTGTGTTCCGGTTTGAAGGGCGCTGTAGCTAGTGTTCCGATACAATTACTGGGGTAACGAGACAACATCTTATGTCTCAGGTGACGAGCGCAATGTAGTGCAGTGCATATCATCCTTGCTAGCGCCACGTTGTTATAGGCGGGCGTATCACTTACCATCAGGTGAACGTCCCGCTCGTCTGTTTACTTAAGTCCATTAAAAAAATATATGAAAAAAAGTGTTTAACTTATATAAAAGCCTTTTACAAGAAATTGTATATATTATGTTTTTTTTTAGATTTTGGACTAAAATTATTTCGTCCAATATTCCTTCCTGTCTATTCAGTTGACTACTCTGTTTAAAGTTTTTTCTAGCAATCTTCGTCTAGAAATAGATCATTATCATTATCAGCCGATAGACGTCCATTGCTGGACATAGGCGTCTGTCAAAGATCTCCACATCGATCGGACCTGCTTTGTCCATGTCCAGCAGCTTCCCGCGATCTTCATAACACCGGTACCGCCTGGTAAAGAGCCGACATTTGTAGGGATTCAGATGGGGGGATTTAGGCCATTTCCTACCACGCTGGCTCAATGCGGGTTGGTGGGAATTGAATATCGCTTAGATAATACCCGATTTCTATATAAATAACTCTCTCATAATGTTTCCAGACTCATCTTCCGTAAAGAGGAATGAGTTGAGGTTAATTGTACTTGGTCAAGTGCTGGTTTCTAGATGATATGTGACCATGAAAACTGTCTTTTTGAAACAGGCTGTAGTACAGCAGGGGTCCACCCGTGCCTCCCCTTACACACTGACTATTACGACAGTGTATAATATTTCATCCCCTTTATACTCTTATTACACTTTCCTATACAAACTTTGAAGTGTTGTTCCTCTCTCTGAAGTTTATTCAAGTTTGCACCGACTCTGTAGGACCTGTATTAAGAAAACTTGTCTTCAAATGTAAATATTATGCGCAAACCCCCCATAGTAACTCCTACATACCACAATCCTTAATGCTCGGCGGTGCCGGAAGTCATGTTAACTGCAGTACATATATATATGTATATTTATATATAAATAAATAATAAGAAAAAGTTATAATTTATATTCACAGTTATTTATGAACCTCTAAGTTAGACTTTATTTTATATAATCAAAAAGATTATTTTAGGTCACAATTTTTTAATCCTCTTGAAGTTAAAGTTAAAAGCTTTTTTCTGTTTTATAACCTTTTTCATAATAAAAACAGAAAGGAATATTACTTATTATTATTCTACTCGGCTATTCTGTTATAAAGTTGCAGTGTGTTGGTTAAAAGGAAACAACTTTAAAATAATTCTGTTGGAAAGTTTGTGCAGGAGTGGAAGTCTCGTTAAGTCTCGCTCAAGGTATTCTGTTGCACAAACACTGTGCTTTCTTCATTGAAGTGCTGTGCCGTCCATAACAAACTACTTGCAAAAGCTTCCAATTTCTAAATGAATTAAAGCCAATGTGGTGACATCAATTATTTTCTTAAATCCTAATTGATTCCTCTTTTTCCCCGACAGCCCCCTTTAATGGCTTCTGAATACATAGTACAATAATTTCAGGAGCCATTGTGAAAAAGCTCACCTTAAATGAATAGTAATATATTCAATGTGTAATTCGATGTGGAGATCTTTGGGATAGATCTACGTCCAGCGGTGGACGTCTACAGTCTGATGATGATGAATAGATACAAGTTCAGAACAGAATATAAAAACTGCCCTAAGTTTATTGAAGTTGATTCAGAGTACAAATATAAAAGCTAGATCAGTTTGTTTCTTATCATTTTCTCCTGCCGAAAGATACGTCCTAAAATTTTAAAGATGTGTTTTTTTTTATAGGAAGGGTCGGCAAAGAAGCAAATAGTTCACCTGGTGGAAAGTGATTACTGATGCCCACGGACAGCCGCAACACCAGAGGGGTGCTTGCTTTGTATATATAAATACTTACGTTTTTACTTACACAACCTGTACTTGCCTCATTCTTTTGCAGAGCTTATACTTACTTACGTAGACGTCCACTGCTGGACATAAGCCTCCTCTGAAGATTCTCAATTTAGGTAGGGATTCATATCGATTTGGGCTATTTCCAATCACGCTTGTCGAATGCGGGTTAGTGGAAGCCAGAGCCTTGTTTGTTGATTAGCAGGGTACACCACGAGCAGGCTTGGATCCTATTAGTTCATGTGCGGGACCCATTGGCAACATTAACTTTTCATACTTTTTTTTTTCCTAGATTGTACCGTGTTTTCTTCTGAACGATGAAAAAATTATAGTTTTCATCGTATTAATGGTTCAATTATATATATCCCAAAATCAGAAAGCGCTGCCCACGCCCTACGGTTATCCCGTCATCTCAAGGGCTTCCACACACCATGGGTTCCAATCCCTCCGACATCAACAACACCCATGTCACCAAACACACCTTCGATACAACAAACGCACTCCGCATATCGTAGCTCCAACTACACACACACACCGCGTACACGAGGTACATCCGCGATCGAAAGCGGTTCGCACTGACCTATTTCCGATACAGGCGTAGGTGATCGGAGAACGGAGCCGAGCTCGTCTTCCACAACCGAGTATTTCCGCCAGAAATTTAAAATGAAAATCCGCCGCCGGATACCTACACTCCAAGTAGTATACTAGTGCACAGTAGATTAAAAACAGGCTGTATGGGCGATGCGACTTGAGGATACGATTCAACCCTCATTGGTCTTAAGCTTCCGATGAAGGGCACCCTTATAAAAAAACAGCTATCAATATAATCCATCCTGGAATTGGTTATGTGATGGATAACTGCATTGAAATTGTGAGAGAAGGCGGCGTTACAACATTGTGGTGAAAGTTGGGCGGATTTGAAAAAATTTCCACCGGACATTGGAATAGAATCGAATTGAAGATCTTTTGACTTACTGGGCAAATTAACTATTGAACCATAGAGGTTGCATAAAAACAATATAACGAATACTGATAATTTATTATACAGTTACGAATGGAGATTTGATTGTGGTGATAAGTTCTCTAATTGTTTTGCAATTGGAACTATGCAATTCCACTTATCTTCGATATCTCTTATCACTATTTCTTAATTATTCGCAATTATAACGCTTTTTTTTTTGCTCTCTTATGTACTGCAATGGTATATACTATAAATTCTGACATATATAATTATCAACTGGTTATGTTATATTACTGTACAAACGTCCGCATTTGTAGTTCTTTTGTTAACTTTAGTTCATGTACTACTTATTTCCATGTAACCATTTATGTGAAGTCATATTAAGGTTTATTCAATCTTGTTGCGGTGTGATTAAGTGGATGGCGGAAACACCGTCATCGTATTTCCGGTCGACGGGCCGACGTCGGATGTTAAGTAATCTGACGTGACACGGACATCCGACGGACGCTGGAGGAACTGCGCTTTAATAGAGATTTTTAACATTCATACTTTTGCAGTTCAAGTAAACAGTTTTAGATATATTTTTTTATTCAATGAGGCGACGAAACGAACGGGACGTTCACCTGATGCTAAGTGATACGCCCGCCTATAACAACGTGGCGCTAGTTAGGATGCTATACACTACCCCACATTGCGCTCGCCGCCTCGGACAAACAAATTAGCTACAGCGCACTTCAAACCGGAACAAAGTAATGTTTGCACACTACTTTAGTGATAGATATAGGAGCTGCAGTGGTACCTTTTTTTAAGTGGGGTAAATGCCTACGCATACCTGCCCTCGGAGAGGCAAAGACAGGTTATGTCGAAGTTACACCGACTTAAACCTGGATGATGTTCACGTCGTCTCTTTAATAAATCGCCTAAAATTGAACACAAAGATGTCCTATATAAATACGAATAATCGTGGTTTTCTTTATTACTATATAAATTATTATGTACCATCATATGATGATACTGAAGCCAATCAATTTCTCACACCTTTCATCTGATCTCCTTGTTTTTAAATCCTCGATATTTAATAGTCCTTAGGTGCATCTCAAGCTCCGGTGGTGCCTTCAAGACTGCTGGCGGACCCTATAGAGCTGGAAAGGAGTCTGGCCGAGGCCGGCCACGATGGTTTTGGTGCTCTTTGCGAGGATACTTCACCACCTTCTCCGCCGCCTACTATCATCGAGGAACGATTACATCACAGGGTAAGAACAAGCAAAACTCTTCGTAGTAAAAAGATATGAATCATGGATATGATTATTTTGTATTCTTCGGATACTCTTCTTGCCAGATTGTCTAGATGTATTTCTACTGTCATATAGTTATGTATAAATATAGTAATATCCAATATTGAAGTATGACATAGTAGTAAAGGTTTGAAGGATGCTGTACATACTGAAATTAGTGATATGATAAGTAACGTATCCTTTTATATGCGACACCATCATCAACAACTGATCCATGTCCATTGCTGGACTTAAGTCTCGTTCAAAGATTTCCGCACCGGTAGGAATTCATATGAGAGGGATTGGGCCATTTCCAACCACGCTGGATGAGGTTGTCTTGGATACCGTGAGTTGTTGTGCGGGACCCTTAACATCCCTTAAACACGACATAGTAGTTTTTATATGATAAAGCCATGAAACAGTCTACACCTTCACCTGATCATAAGTTGCATGTAACAGTAGCGCTAGTTAGGATGACATACACAGCATCACGTAGTGCTTGTCGCCTTGAGACATAAGATGTTGCTTTGTTACCTTAGTAGTTCCGTTAGCTACAACACCCGTCAAACCAGAACACAGTACCTCATACTACTATTTCGCGGCTGCGGCAGAGACGTACCACATGTGTTTGTTATATCTAGAAAATGTCTAGATTTTTATAACCTCTATTTACATTAGGAATTATTTAATAGTTTTGGAGATGAGCGATGGAGAGAGCTATGCTAGGCATTTCTCTAAGGGACAAAATCCAGAAAGAAGAAATCCGACAGAGAACTAAAGTTGTCGACGTAGCTCTCAAAATCTGTAAGCTGAAGTGGCAGTGGGCCGGCCATGTCTGTCGTATCAGTGACGGCAGATGGGGCAGGAGTCTTGGAGTGGAAGCCGCGTACAGGCCGCAGAAGTGTAGGACTCCCTCCCTTCAGATGGACCGACGACATCATTAGGGCGGTCGGAAGTGAGTGAATGCCAGAAACTAAGGATCGATTTTGGTGGGAGACATTAGAAAAGGCTCAAATCCAGCAGTTCTATAAATAAAGGCTGATAATGATAATGATGAATAGTTTAATGTTATTTTATTAATATCATTATTTATTTTGTTGGTAGCCGGTCGCTTCTATAGTGGCGGTAGTACCACGGGGCGCATTAGCTCCGTCTCCTGGCCCACCGCCGTTGATCATCGCTCCACCTGAACCTCAACCTTCCCCCATGAGGTAAGACATTTTCAAAAATATTTTCTATTATAACTATGTAAATTGTATTTAATTCATACCTTATTTTATGAAAAACAATAGATTGACAGCAAAAAATAATTAAGTACTAGTAAGTATACTATATACTGGTAAATGTGAAAAATGCTATATATTTTTTTTTCACCGCTTTTACATATAAATCTGTGATAAATGAGATCTACTGTCAATAAAATTTTATTAAGAAAATAAAATTTATATAGATAATGATGATGGTATTGATCTTCCCTTTATAAAGCAGAAGAATTAAAGGGTTGTGATCAATATCGTATGATAATATATTCTATAAAATCTCAACATTCTGAATCAAAAAATTTGGGAAATCGCTCAGCGACATCTGTCTTCAGCGGAAGTTGTTTTCTTTGTCCGTGCGTTCACAGATTCCTTAACTTTACCGCTGAGATCCGGATGAGACAATTTCTCGCAATACGCAAACAAATTATTAAAGTTGGAAGGTCGAGCTGCAAAAGGTTGTTTGCACTCTCACCGCCACCCACCACCCGCTTACCACCCATCAGTTGACTGTCCGAGTGAAACTAGGACGGCGACAGATCACTGCGTACAAGTTAGTCGGCAAGTTTTCACGGCGCCGATTCGGAAGCGAACTATTCTCATCAAACTTGGCGGGCTCGCCGTACTCCGTTTGATTTGGCAACGTTATACCGAAACTAAATGTAAATACGTCACATCCTGTTCAAATATAACCGGGAAAGGAAATTAAATTGCGGCTTTTCAATATCGAATTTGTTTCCACAATTTATTTTTAACTAAAACCAAAAATGAAATAAGTATATATATATATTTATTATTTATTTTTTATAGAGGGTGTGGTCATCAAAATAATCATAACACCCTCATAATCGAAAGTCGTTTAAGCACATTTTTTAAAAGAACCTCATGCGTTTCAAGTCAGGAAGGTTTCCTGGTAAATCCTCACACCATGAAGGTTGTATGTTAATACAGTTTCCTTCAGTATACAAGGCCAATTTCATAATTTAACCCCTATTATTAGAGTATATAATATTAGGTTGGAGAGAAAGTCTTTTCGCATTATAGTATGTATGAACTTGTAATAAAATCTCTTTGGCTATACTATTTGTATCTGGCGGGTTTTGGTAACATTGAAAGATTAAATTTTAAAGAACATAAATCCAAATTCAAATTAGGAAAATGTGTGATTTTCATTTGTTTTTCGTACTGTAAAGATGAGGGAATCTAATGAAGAAATTCCATACATTTTAAAATGTTACTACAAAAAAGGTAAAAATGCAACGCAATGACGATCCTATTACGGATAAAATTGATGCCATTTTTGAAAAAGTGGAGCAAAATCGGCATATCAGTAATTACGACGTAGCTGAAAAACTGGGAATTGACCACAAAACAGTTTTGGCGCATTTGAAAAAACTGGGTACACGAAAAAGCTCGATATTTGGGTACCTCACGAGCTCACTGAAAGAAACCTAATAATGAACCGTGTACTTGTTTGTGATTCTTTATTAAGGCGTAATGAAACCGAACCATTTTGGAAGAAGCTGATAACTGGTGATGAAAAGTGGATCACGTACGACAAGATCGTGCGAAAAAGGTCCTGGTTAAAGGCCGGTCAGGCTTCATAGACTGTGGTGAAACTCGGGTCAACTCGCAACAAGGTGATGCTGTGTGTGTGGTGGGATTGGAAGGGCATAATTAATTATGAGCTGTTACCACCAGCAAGACCATCGATTCTGAACTCTACTGCCAACAACTGATGAGATTAAAGAAAGAAGTTGAGAGAAAGCGGCCGGAATTAATCAACAGAAGAGGTGTGGTTTTTCATCATGATAACGGTAGACCTCACACATCTTTAGCCACTCAGCAAAAATTAAGAGAGTTTGGCTGGGAGGTGTTAATGCATCCGCCGTATAGTTCTGACCTTCCACCTTCAGATTTCCACTTGTTTCGGTCTTTTCAGAATTCTTTAGGCAGTGTCAGGTTAACATCACGAGAGGACTGCCAAAATCACTTGTCGCAGTATTTTTATCAGAAGTCCCCAAGTTTCTATAGCAATGGGATCATGTCCCTACCTACAAGATGGCAAAAAGTTATCAAACAAAATGGTACCTACATACTTTAGTTGAATATAAATAAACTATATTAAAATATGTTTTGAATTTTCTTAAAAAATGCGAACAAACTTTTTCCCTAACCTAATATTATTTAACTCGCAGGTTACCACTGGATATGGCGGTGAGAGGCAGCAGGGAGCCGGAGATGCTGAGCTACGACGTAGAACTAAACAAGGACTCCTCTCTGGGTCTGGGTATCACCGTAGCTGGATACGTCTGCGAACAGGGTATGTAACCATCCGCAATACTGCTAGTCCAGGTACCAACGCAGCTCCTATTGCAGCCGACAAATAGTAGTGTGCGAACGTTATTGTTTTCCGGTTTGAAGGATGCTCGAGCTAGTGAAATTACTGCGGTTACAAGACTGAAGATCTCAAGATGCCTTCTTTAACTAGCGCCACGTTGTTATGGGTAGGCGTGTCACTTGCCATCACATGATCGCCTCGTTAATTAGCGCTTGAAATTTATAAAAAAATAGTAAATAATTTATTTCCGGTGTCTATTAAGAAATGCACATGAGTTTTGCCAACACCGACGTACATATATATACTCAGACTATATAATCAGAATGAAGGCACTGGTCTGTCATCAATGTATCACATAATTCTATTCGAACATTGGATACAATAGACGACAACAACAATTCAACAATTTCCCTCTCTTTGATTAAGAGCGTCCCTTCTCACTCCGTCGCTCGGGGACAATACCTCACACTTAGGTGTGGTCTCTTCATTAAGAGCTAGTCGTTCGGTAAATTGGACCACTCTTTGTGTTTGTTCGTTTGTTTGTCACAATTAATCACTGTGCTCCAGCAACACGTCTCATGTCGGATAACACCGGAAGAAACAGGATCTTATTAATTGTATACTAATAATTATTGTTTATTAATATTAAATTAGGAAACGGCCCAAATCTCTCCATATGTACCCTTACAAATGACGGCTAGTGCTTGGCGATACCGGAAGCCAAGCGGACTGTTGATCGACCTGTGGAGATCTTTGGTGGAGGCCTATATCCAGCAATGGACGTCTAACAACTGATGATGATGATGATGAATATTAAATTGGATATAAGTCTCTCCGTTTTAGAGGAACTTCTTTGGAAGATGACGGTAGGCGATTTCAGTGTGTTGATAAAGTTTGCTGCATTGTTCCTGGAGACGAAGAATTCGCGTTTCAGTCAGCTTTTTACTCATGACCTTCCGCAGAGGAATAACAAACTTTAGGTATATAAAAGCGGTTGATACACTAGTTGGGGAAATGGGTTAGAATATCTTCATCAGGCAAAAGGTACAGCGAAGAAGGAAGGCGGTAGTTCCAGAAAAAATTATAGTATCTTTGTAACTGTTACCTGTTGTATGATATTGATATAACATATTCCAATTCTCATTTAAAAGATCATAACATTTTTTATTCGCCATTGGTTGTCCAGCGCTGGGCACTCCGACTAATTGCCTCGTTATTGTCGTGGACGAGACAATTGTACGTATGTTTTTATAACGCCGCTTTATTGACAACTTCACTGCGAGCTTTGTTCGTGCTATTGTCACATTAAAAAAAAATAAAAACTTCACATTCAGATCCGTTTCCCTTCATACATTTAAATGTGAATTTATATACAATATTACAAGTAATAATAGTAATGCAATTTTTTTTAAACGACTGATCGTTCCGGAGAAACTACAACAAAAGCTTTTTGAAGATATATATCCTTAAGAAAACTTTGGCCTTCAGACCGGATTGTTCTTAGAAGAACATTGCTCCGGAAATATAAAATACATATTTTTTTTATTAGACTAGACAAGCGAGTCTCCCCTGGTGGTAAACGATACGTTTTCCCTAATTAACAACGTGGCGCTAGTTAGGATATACACATCACCAAATTGCGCTCGTAGCCTTAAGAGTTAAAGTGTCTCATTATCCCAGTAATTTAGTGGCTACGGCGCCCTTCAAACCAGTACACAGTTATGTTTGAATACTGCTGTATGACGGCGGAAGTAGCTGTGGTGGTAACAAGACGATCTTCAGCAACAGATACCTAACATCAATGAATACTTAATATCAATACTTTACTATTTTTGTTACGATAACTTACTAACAGCTAAGTTGAAGTTGCGTAATGACGTATAAAAACTATAAATGTGTTTTTATAGAAGAACTAAGCGGTATTTTCGTTAAGAGTGTAAGCGGAGGAAGCTCAGCGGACCTCTCTGGCAAGATGCAAGTCAACGACAGGATCGTGGAGGTGAGTCGCTTGAATTAATACTATAAAACAAACAATTAACAAACGTCCTTGGTTCGACTCCTTGTTGGTAGGGTAGTAGGGTAGGGCAGAGAGTTTTTTTATTAATTTAGCATGGCTACTGTCTTCTTCTTCTTTCTTAGTCAATATGCCACCATAACATAATTGTACTCATTATCTTTTATAATCTTTTAATAGTCGTAGGTTTCTGCAAAATACTACTAATCGAAGTTTAAAAATAAGTATCAAGAATGTACGAATATATTCTTAATCAATATATATATACATATGGCTATCGTTTGTTCCCCAATCACTTGAAAAATAGTGAACGTATCGATATGGGCATATGACCATTCGACGCGGAATGATACGTAGATGGTTATATACTATTCATTATTTGGATTTCATAGATCCTTTGTCATATTATTTCTAATTAACTTTAATGAAGGTTTTCATTTGGTATTATATATGCGGTTGCTATAGTAACGGTTAGTAAAGAAAGTTATTTGCGGTTGCGGTTGCTCTCAAGGAATATTTCAGACAAATTTCTAGTCCAATTCTCCATTACGACCGGAGAGTCGGGTGGGGAACAGCAGGTGTATATATATGCTAGCTGTTATATCTACATGTGTATATATATATATATATATATATATATATATATGGCGCAAGGGGTTCCGCCCAAAATTTTATGGAGTTCAAGCCAACCTCACCTGCACGCGGTGCAGTCTGCTGAATAACAGAAGAGGCTGTGACTACCCATCAACCCGCACTGGGCCAGCGCACCCCTCAATTAACTCTAGCAAGGAGATATTTGGGGGAGGCCTATATCCAGCAGTGGACGTCTGTCGGCTGATAATGATATCTACATGTATATATATACACTTCCGGCGGCCTTTTTGTACCAACTAGTAAAATATTTATTAGGTGACATTATTGAGTGCTTGCGAAATAGAACTCCTTCATGAACATCACGCCGGCGTATCGAAGTAGTAGTTAAGTTGTGAAATAAGGTTTTATGTAAGCCTGTAGATATGCCATCCATTAGTAAACTAAGTATTGGAACAAACTTCGTAAAACTTCCAAGGCTCTCCTACTTATTTATGGAGCTAAGTTTCCGTATTATATCTATGTGTCTACATCTGTGTATTTATACCAACTGATCCCCACTCGCTGTGCTGGTCGTAACACCCCCTCTTAGAGTAAGGAATTTTGTAAAATCCCTTATCAGTTGACCTCTAAACGTCAGAAGCAATATTTCTACCAAATTTTGAATGTTTACGTTTAATACTTTTGGTTATCTCGTGATGAGCTAATGAATCTCCTATACATCATAAACAAATCATATAAATAGATTATAGTGCATTTTTCTCAAAGAACTTGTTGTTCTCTTAAAGAATGCCTTGTTGTTGTGGGTGTAAATAATAAATAAATATTTAATAATATATATATATATATATATATATATATATATATATCATATCTAGAGATTCATTGACTCACCACGAGATCTCCGAAACTATTGAACGTTAACATTCAAAATTTGATAAAGACGTTGATTCTGACGTTTAGAGGTCAGCTAAGAATGGATTTTACAAAATTTCTTCATCAAAGGGTGTTGCAAGGGTGTTAATAACGGGTAGGAGACGGGGGAGGGCTGCTGCCGTGAGGTAATACTTCTGGCATTTCGAGTCTACATTTCAAATCTAATTCTATATTACGGCCTGAAGCGGACAGGGTACAGATAATATATATATATAGGGTGGCGCAAAAGTAATCCTCCTATCAGAAAATGCTATAAATTTTGCCTTGATGTAAAAAAATTAAAAGACCAAATAAAAATAATTCACAAGAAGAATCAAAGTTTTTCATATTTTTTTTTAAATTACAGCCAAAAAACATCAGAAGGTTATTTTTACGCCACCTTGTATACAAGGTATATTTTTTTTTAAATTACAGCCAAAAAACATCGGAAGGTTATTTTTGCGCCACCTGGTATAGGTGTGTACACCAGGTGGCGCAAAAATAACCTTCCGATGTTTTTTGGCTGTAATTTAAAAAAAAATATGAAAAACTTTGATTCTTCTTGTGGATTATTTTTATTTGGTCTTTTAATTATTTTACATCAAGGCAAAATTTATAGCATTTTCTGATAGGAGGATTACTTTTGCGCCACTCTGTATATGTAAACTACTCCTTGGTAGTTATAATGTGACTTATAAATTTAAACCGCAAAATTCGCAAGGTATACAGATATATTATACTATAGGAAATATGAATAATGTAATGCTTGGAGTGTTTGCTGCAGCATCAGGATTGAATTGATGACGGCAGCGGGTCATGACAAGTTCTTTAAAAAGACATACATCATGTGAAACGCGAGCTGGTGCAATTTCGCAGACGCTCCCCGTCGAGTGCTCTGTTTGCGCATCGTTAGCTCTGAACGGGGATATATGTGCTGTGGGGTCGGTATTGTGAGCGGGTTGCAACATGTTTGTACGCTTTGCGGGGGTGAAATGGGGCGAGGCTGCCTCGCTGTATATATTCTATGCGCTTTGTATCCATTGCTACCAAATAGGTTTTGCGATGGGCGATGAAACCTGGGTCGACGTAACTGGCATCTGAGAGATATTGACTCTGCTCATTTACAATTTGAAAGAAATAAAGAACGAAAGAATAAAAGAAAAAGAAAGAAAGAATGTGCTTTAGTTAAAACCGATTAACTACTTTCATCATCATTGGACTTAAGCCTCCCCCAACAATCGATTCTGGGCTACCCGCATCCAGCTGCTTCCCGCAACTTTCTTAGATCGTCGGACCACCTGGTGGGACGCCTGCTGACACTACGTCTTCCGGTACGCGGTCGCCATTCGAGGACCTTACTGCCTCATCGGCTGTCAGTCCTTCGAGCGATGTGTCCTGCCTATTGCCATTTGAGACTAGCAATATTGGAGTTCATTAAGAAGAATTGGACCGCAAACCCATGCTGGCCCAATGTGGTGTAGCGCGACGTAGTTATGGAGGCGTATCACTTAATATCACGTGAATGGTCCACTTGTCTCGTCGCAGAATTGATGGTGAACTTTCGTTTCCTGACAAGTAAAAGGCATTGGTCATTAGAGATGCGATGGAGTCTATGCAATTTCCAGATTTTTCTCATTGTGTGTTCAATTTGTGTTACCATTGTAGTCTAGTAATTAGCCTAGTAGTAGTGCAATGGAAGTTTAGGTTTAAAAAAAAACGTCTGTATAACGTTTTATATCTCAAGGCGTATGTAACGTGCAGTATCATCATCATCAACCAATTGGGGTCCACTATGGACATAGGCCTCCTCCAAAGATTCCCTCATCGAATGGGTAGGGATTCATTTGAGTGGATTTGAACCATTTCCCACCACGCTAGCCCTATGCGGGTTGGTGAGGTTAATGACGCAATGCTGGTAAATATTGGTGGTAGGTCGGTTTTGTCAGAGACTGTCTATATACCACCATATCTCTTATTTATGCCGCTAAACAGTGGTGTGCAAACATTTCTGTATTTTGGTTTGAAGGACGCTGTAGCTAGTGAAATTACTCAAGTAATGAGATTTAAAATATTTTGTCTCATGGCGCCGAGCAATATATATATATATATATATCTATTTTAACTAGCGTCACGCTGTGGGAATAAACATATGGTGCTTATTACCACCATCTCATCACTTCGTACTACAAAAATAAAGTGATATAATGCACAACAATGTGACCCTAGTTAGAATGATAAACACTGCATCACATTATACTCATCATGATGAGACTCTGGCGCAGTGTATATCATCCTAACTGCGGCATGTTGTTAGCAGGAGTGTCGCCAGTATCATTGCTTCGTAGTATAAAAATAAACGTCCTAAAGGAATATAAAGGAATTGATATTAATTCTTGTGTAAATACTCCCTTGAATGCCTCCCCCCACCATCTATTACATTTGGTATCAGGGTGGTATTAGTTAGTGTTATGTATGTTATTGTACAAATTGAAAAGGTTCCGAGAAACGTATGAGGTCCATTTAACGTATTGACGCACCAGCGGGGCAAATAGGGCGGCAAGGGGTGGTGCGTTTCCGCTAACAACGTAATTGACCAATCGTGCATTCACAGCGTCACAGTGGACACTGTAAAGTCGGTGACACAATCGGGAAACGATAAACGTGATGAACCTCACTCTTCGTTAGATATCATTTAGGTTCTAAGGTTTATTCCTTTTAATATAATTAAGCGACGAGCTGGACGTTCATCTGATGGTAAGTGACACGCTTGCCCATAAAAACTTGATGCAATTTAAGATGATATATCATCATCATCATCAGCTGATAGACATAGACCTCCCTCAAAGATCTCCATATCGATCGGTCCTGGCATTCAGTGGGTTCCCGCGCCTCTCACCAGATCGTCAGTCCACCTTATGGGAGACCTTCCAACACTACGTCTACCCAGTACGCGGTAGGTGAGCGCCACTCGAGGACCTTACTGCCTTAATGTGTGTATGTGATATATCATCATTATCATTATCAGTCGGTAGACGTCCACTGCTGGACATAGGCCTCCCGTAAAGATCTCCACATTTGTAGCTGCTCATATGGGGAGATTTGGGACATTTTCCACCATGCTGGCCCAATGCGGATTAGTGGGAGCCAGAGCCTCATTTGTTGATTAGCTTGGTGCACCAGGAGGTTGGCTCGGGTGTGGTTGCTGTGCGGGACCCCTTACACCCCTTTGACAGAATATACATAGGCATATAGAATATTACTTGGGCACTCATGACTAGTTTTTTGTTGTGTATTTTATTTACATATGTATTTATTTATATATTTACATATATTTTGTATGTATGTGTACACTGCTGTTAACTTAAAGATAACCCACCATAGCATCTCCCCACTTCCTAGGCTGACAGTCAGAGAATGCCTACATTAAATCCGCCTATTCTAGTCTAAGTATTGTATTTGTAGTCTAATTTTAAGTTTTCTAGTAAACTTTTTAATTAAGAAATATATAAATAAATATAATGTATAATTTTTAAGGTTGAAAAATATATAATTGACCTCAAAAAGATGGAGTGACTTTCGAATTATATAAGGGCACAGGAACGAGGTCGTGAGTAGCGCTAGGTGATCTAGATAGTACACGGCGACATTAAGAGAGCATGCCTCGCCGGAACTGGGTTAAGCAGCTTCTTCGCTTCCGGCGCAGGACTCCGCTGACTGCGCACTTGTGACTGATTATAAATGGAGCATTTAGAATATATTATAGATCTTTGATTTCTACTATTATATGATTATTTTCTGTATTTGTTATAGTTTATCGCGATATAATGTAGCGTTAGAACATCGGAGAATATCTTTTTTTACTGGGTGTAGGTCTCCATCGTTGTTACTATTTCTGAGGCCAAAAAGTGGTATGTTCCGGTTTGAAATCCGCTGTAGCTAGTGTTATTATTCTGGTGACAAGACTGGACATCTTGTCTCAGGCGACGAGCGCAATGTGCTATATACCATTCTAACTAGCGCCACGTCGTTATGGGCAGGAGTATCACTTCCCATCAAATGATCGTCACGCGATACGGTTGTAAGGGTTCCAGAACTATAACTAACGGGACCCAAGCCAACCTCACCTACTCGTGGTACACCCTGCTAACCAACAAACGAGGCTCTGGTTCCCATTAATCCGCATTGGACCATCGCGGTGAGAAACGGCCCATTTGAACCCCCATAAGAAATCCTGCAAACGGGGGGTCTTTGAGAGAGGTCAGTGTCCAGCAGTGGACGTCTATCTGTTGATGAAGAAGAACGTCTCGCTCGTCTCATCGCTTAATTGTATAAAAAAAAAATTTTTCAACACTATGTCCACATTTTTAATAAGACGATACTAAATATACTTTAAGCAGTGACAATTATACTAATATTTCCAATAAATACAAAATATAACCTAATATACTTAATAACTATTAATATATTTAAATTTTGATTTTTTTTTCTATATCAATCCAGGTCAAAATATCAGGGTTTCGTATCATTATCCAATGTGGTGACAGAGTCCAGTGCTTTCTCGTCTATCATAATTACTTAATTTCTCTTATATTTAACATAATGTACATAGCTTAAAGGTTTTACACAAATTATCTATCATAATTTACACGTGGTTTTGGAATAGAACCATGAACCTTGGTGTTACAAGGTCACCTGAGGGACGGGGTCATTTAATAAAAAATATCAGGAGCTTTCATTAATTAAGGGTGTGGTAGGGGCCCGCACAACAATTCACGGGACCCTAGTCAAACATCATTTGCTCGTGGTGTACCCGGCTGACCAACAACACTCTGGCTCTCACCAACCCGCATTGGACCAGCATATTGAAAATTGGCCCATATCTCCCACAGCTGTCTATCGGCTGATGATGGTGATGGGAATTTTCCCAAATCTCTCCATATGAACGCTTACAATCGAGTCAAGGTCGCGGGAAGCTGTTGGATGCGACCAGCAAAGGATCGATCGATGTGGGGATCTTTGGAGGAGGCGTAAGTCCAGCAGATGATGATTCCTATGTATTGAATATAAAGCAGTCGCGTTTCATTCTTCCATTGTGTATTTATACAAAACGAAATGTTAACAAACATAAAGACAGACATTCACGTCGCTGTGAATGCAAAATGCGAGCGACACAATGAGCGCGGAGCGTGAATAGGAAGCACTGGCAAATTAATACCGGACGTATGTTTTAATAATGGCTGCACTTTAGCTGACTTTACTTTAGCTTATATTCTGATTAGATTTCATATTATATGTATATATATATATCATCATAATCATCATCATTATCAGTATACACTCTGCTAGATTATAGCCCTTCCTCACTGTTTTCCACCAAATGCGATCCTCAGCTTCTCGCACCCACCCACTTCCGACCGTTCTGATGATGTTGTCGGTCCATCTGAAGAGAGGGTATCTCATACTTTTGCAACCTGTACGCAGCCGGTACTCCAAGACTTTTCTCACCATCTGCCGTCACTGACACGACAGACATGGCCGGCCCACTGCCACTTCAGCTTGCAGATTTTGTGAGCTACGTCGACAACTTTAGTTCTCCGTCGGATTTCTTCGCTTAGAGAAATGCCAAGCATAGCTCTCTCCGTCGCTCGCTGTGCTACTTTGAATTGGTCGAACAGCCCAATGGTCAGGTGTCATGTCTCTGCGCCGTAATTAAGGGTAGGGATATTCGTAGAGACGGTGAAGACGTTCACTTGATACGACATCCCATAACAACGTGGCGCTAGTTAGGATAATATACATAGAGGCAGCTCGTCACTTCGAGATCTAACACGTTGCCTCGTTACTTCAATAATTAAACTAGCTACAGCGCCCTTTAAACCAGAACACAGTAATGTTTGTATAGTACTGCTGGTCGGCAGAAAGCTCTGCGATGATACCTACTTAGACTGTCCGCGGTAACAGAAACCAATCACAAGTAAATGGATGATGTCTAACAACAGTAATGTTACATTACTTTGTTCCGGTTTGAATGGTGTTGTAGTCATTGAGCGCAATCGAACTGTAGTTGAGAATCGAACTAGCCTATAGCTAGTTGTAGCTAGTTAATAATGTGTAAACAAGATTTAAAATATAAATTATGGAAAGCAGTATGATGATGCAGAAACTCTCTAATCAGCCCCAAGTTAAGAGGTCGCTGAGTATTTTGTAAAATAATGACTACTATGTTTCAATATTTAAGACCTTTTCAGTGGTTAGAAAGTAACTTAACTGAAGAACATTTGTCATAAACCATTTTAGCCTTTTTAGAAAATTCGATACATTGTTGTTATATTG
The DNA here is from genome assembly GCA_029030555.1 of Ornithoptera alexandrae. Classification (NCBI taxonomy): domain Eukaryota; kingdom Metazoa; phylum Arthropoda; class Insecta; order Lepidoptera; family Papilionidae; genus Ornithoptera; species Ornithoptera alexandrae. Next base: position 1,854,188 of record JARDVY010000296.1, on the reverse strand, counting down.
GTAAACCACCATATCGTCATATCAAAAAAAAAACTTATATATTCATCATCATCAATCAAACAATGGAAGTCCACTGCCGTCATCATAATTATAATCAAATGTTACTTGCTCTCGTTAAAAATAATATAAACTATATTAGAAGTCTATTGAACTCACATAGTAAAATATTAATTTTGTGATGTTATGTATGGGGGTATGTGTAGATATAATACTTGTCTAGGGGAGGTATTTGTAAAGTAAGCGGTGGTTGCGCCCACCGAGATGCCAGAACAGAGTCAGTGCGTTAACGTTAACGGGTACACGCGTCTTAACTACTCCCTACCTGCGTACACAACATTAGCGACGAGGACTTACTTGTTAGAGATAAAATGTTTTCGACTAGTGTAGGCATTTTATCTAGTTATGACCACAATTTTCATATGTGGAAGACGTATAGAAGCAGGGCCAGCCAAACACCACAGCAGTGACCGATGCAACGGGAGGTCACAGTAGAGCAATATTATTGAGCGCACTCAGTGGAGGGAGATTCCTACAAGTTCGGAGCTGCAGGAGATACCGTACGAGGAAATTTTGACGCTCTTGGATGCACACTTTAACCCAAAAGGAATTGGATTCAGCGAGCGTTACAACTTCTACATCGCGAGGCAGTTGCCAACGGAAACTCCTTCGGAGTATACAGCGCGTTTGCGAGGTTTAACGGCTAGCTTTACATTCAGCAATGTAGAAGCCCTGCGTGATTGCTTCATCGTGGGGCTATTACCGGGAGTTGAGAAGGAAAAACTGTATATGCAAGACCTATCCAGACCGATTCTAGCCAAGACATTGGATATAGTGGGGAATCTACGCAGTGCCCGAGTCAGCGCGGCGGCCGGCGCGAGCGGCGAGGGATGTGCAGCGAGCTCCCCGCCGCGCCATAGCAACTGTTCCAGGTCAACGAATCCAGTGTCGTGAGTGTGGACAGAGTCAAGTGTACGGTGTGCGGGTATTCAAATCACAAATTGTTGGACTGTCGGTTCGTAAATTACACCTGCAATAAGTGTAATACTAAAGGCCATCTACGCAGAGTGTGTACGAAGGTAAAGAGTATTGCAGATGGTGGGCGCGGGCGACGCCGGCGACGACCGGGAGTTATCGAACATTCATACTGTTAAAGGTGAACCAATGGTGGAACTGGTGAATATTAATCGTAAAAAATTAACGTTCGAAATAGATAGTGGATCCGCAGTAACAGTTATCCCGGAGGGTACATATAAATTTTATTTTAACAAGGTACCGCTAGCACCCACCGACAAAAGGCTGTTGAGTTACAACGACGACAAAGTCGCGAGCGGTGCGCGGGCGCAGGCGCAGTGCAGTGCACGGGGGCTGCGGATATCAATAGACTGATGATGTTGAACAAACAGCTGAATCTGACTATTTCCATTGGCGCTACTGTTTATATTATTTACCCTCATATTGAGGGAAGGCATATGCCCCAACAGTGGGGACGTAAATTGGCCGTTGAAACTACCGTTTTGATATTATTTAATAAAGTAATGTTCCGAATAAAATATGAAATAGCAAAGCGAATTAAGTTAACAATTGCTACTGTAACTGCAGGGTACTTGGGTCGAGCAATTTCAGGAGACAAAGTTATTTCCAGCGGACATGTTTGCTCGCTCGGAATTCATAATAAAAGTTCACCTTGTTCTGTGAACTCGTTCAGGTATGCAGTTTGTGTGATAACGTAGAATGTGGACTGAAATATTATTATGAGGGGTTTTTGTTTATATATTTAAATAGTATATTAACTTATGTAAAAACTTAACTGTACGATAAGTATTTATTACATCACCTTCTGGTTTTTCAGCTAATGCAATTTTATAGTAGTACTAGCTGGTCGTAATACAGAATTAGATTTGAAATTTAGACTTGAAATTTGTCAGAAATATTTCCACCTGGTGGTTACTCGCCACCCCCGCAGTGCCCTCACTGTTATCTACACCCGCGCAGCAGCCTTTGGGGAAAGAATTTGGTAAAGAATATTCTTAGGTGAACTCTAGATAGCATAAGCAATATTTCTACCAAATCATAGGTGTTTATGTTTTCTCCCAGATCTAGTGATGAGTCAATGAACTTCTTCTGGATATCTTCAATATATATCTATAACCCATTCCCTCCTTTCCCCAATATATCATAAACTTCAGTAAAGTAAGGTCAACTTACCAAGGTTAATAGTTCCAGAGATATCGTGATATAATCGTCTCCAGATAGTTGGAAATCTCTTGTATAGATATATATTTACTGGTGGCAGGTTTTTGTTACCGGCGAAAGTCTAGATAGATCTTCAGCTTCTATTAATGCCGCAAAACGGTAGTGTACAAACATTACTGTGTTTCGGATTGTAGGGCGCTGTAGATAATGAAATTATAAGGGTAACGAGATTCGACATCTCTCTTAAAGCGACGAGCACAACATGGTGCTATGTATACCATCCTAACTAGCTCTACGTTATAAGCAGGCGTATCAGTTACCACCGTGTTATTCGCTCATCTTGTCGGTTCCTTGAACAAAAAAAAATGAGAAACAGAGATAATTGTCTAGTGTAGATTACATTCGAAAGTTATCCTACCAGTTTAAAATGTAAATATAATATTAGTATATACGAACTAAGTTCGAACAAGTACAACGCGGCGCATTAATTCTGAGTCAACACCGCCGCTACGACGCTACGCCGTAGTCACGTAGCGCTGAACATTAAACGTGGCACTTTTATATCTCCGTCCCGTCTACTTGCAGGTGGATGGGGTGTCGCTGCACGGCGTAACCAACCATAAAGCAGTGGCGCTGCTACGTGACGCGAGGGGGCCGATCGTACGGCTGAAAGCTCTGAGGTGACTTGTGCTCGCGTAGAAGTTACGTTAAAGCTTACGTAAAGCCTGTATACATTTATAAATAGAACTTTTTTTATTATGTAGTTTTTCATGAAAAGCACACCTTTTTATTATGGTTACATTACGTTTATTAATTCTTGGTAAGTCTGTTGATAAATACCATCTAAGTAGATACCACCGCAAAGTTCATCTCGGCCGCCAAGCAGTAGTGTGCAAATAGTACTGTGTTTCGGTTCGAAGGAATTCGACAATCTGTTCCACAATCCGGTGCAGTGTATATCATCTTAGTGTTACATTGTTATGGAATGATATATCACTTACCATCAGGTGTACGATCTGACTCTTAAAAACTTTCTACTTTCTCTAATAAAAAAATATACTTACAAGGTGGATATATGGTGTTTTTATATTTGCCATATCATGCAAGTTAATTACTTAAAATGAATTATAAATTATATTAATAATATAAAATTAAATAAAAATGTAAATGTTTTAATTTATTGCTATCATTTTAGTTATTAATAATATTATAAGCGGGATTGATTCGCGCAATAATAATATTATTGTTAGTATAGAAATTAAGGTCCTTCGCAATTGAAATTGTAACATTAAACTAAAATAAAGTTATTGTCAATATTATTAGTATTAAAAGAAATCAGAATAATTAATATGAGCCCTCGCAAATAAAGTAAGAGAGATGAGTAAGAGGAAAAGAGGCAAAAAAGCAAAATCGACAGAGTAAGTAACTACGAGTATCTCTTTACCTTTATGGAATTTTTGTAAAGCTTACACAATTATAAAATTTGCTTGAAAAAATAAAAAAAAAATGTAACCGTTTGAACATGACGAGTTACTGTTTGGAGATTGAAGAAAATTTAAAAATAAGTTTTTTTTTAATACTTATAAAAGTAATACAAGTAAAGCACTATTACAAATCGGAAGATTGTGCTGAGATATACTTTCTTGTTCAAGATGAACGAGAAGGTTACCTGGTGATTAGTAATAACCTGGCATCATTTAAGGTGATATACACAAAACCATTGTCCTTATTGCCTTATAACAATAATTTATTTAGCTACAGCGTCTTTCAAACCGGAACACAGTGCTGGAATAGGCGCTGCGCTGATACCCACCTAGAGGGTCTCCGGCAACAATACCTGTTGTAAGATCATCTGATGTAATAAATAAGTAAGAATGCAGTTAAATATATTTCTTCCGAAGGTACCTTCGTGGGGCGGGGTTTGAGAGGCTTCAGAAGGCTCTGGCAGCTCAAGCAGGTCGCAGGTCACCCATCGCACCGCCGAGCCCTTCCGTGACTTCACTGGCGAAATACAGCTTCAGTGTGGTAAAATATACTTTGTAGTAGACGGCCATTTTTTACTCCATGAAGCGATGAGACATTCACTCGATGGTAAGTGACATGTTGGCCCATGGCAACATGGGGCTAGTTAGGATGATATACACTGCTGTAAAGTCTCATTACCCCAGTAATTTCACCAGCTACATCGCCTTTCAAACCGGAACATATTAATTTATTCCCACCACTGTTTGATGTCGGAAATATAAGCTCTACCGACCTAGACGGTTTCCGGCAAAAAAGATCTACCACCAGTATGATGCTGTCTATAATCCTAACTAGGATTACATAGTTATGGGCTGGCGTATCACTTACCATTAGATGAATAACTTAAAATGGCTAAATAATGAAAATGTAATATTTTTCATTACAGTACGACGAGTCCACTGTAATAGAAGCGGAGCCGGATTCGGAGATTCAGCCGCACCTCCCCTCCCCAACGTCGCCATCTGAAGAGGCTGAGATCGTGATCGGTCGAGATGACGACGTGTCCGAGCGGGAGGTGCGCAGGATACAGGACAAGTGGCGGGACATCCTGCAAAACGAGAAGGACTGGCCGGGACATCAGTACCAGTACGACATCATTGTAAGTTCACTGACTTCATCGCCGAAATTTCTCCTGGAGATAATCTTTTCTATCAAGAGATATTAGCAGCCACTCTCCCCCACCCCCATTACATCGATTTCCAACGCAACTCATCTGGTGTCACCTGTATCCAAGGGTTCCCTGCAACATTTATCACATCGGTATAATAAATTGGGAGATATTAAAAATTACAGTTATTAATACTCATGATGATGAGATTATCCAATTCCAGGTGGGTACGATAATGAAGGAGAAAGACAGCGGACTGGGTATATCGTTGGAGGGGACGGTGAGGGTCGTGGCCGGCAAGGAGGTGCAGGCGCGGCACTACATCCGGGCGATCGCGCCCAACGGGCCCATCGCCAGGCTGGGCATCTATAGAGTCGGCGATGAGCTGCTAGAGGTCAGTTAAGGGACCCTTTTTTTCTGAATTCCTTATCACGAGGGTGAAGAATTATACCTTAAGTTTTCCATCAGCAGAAATCCGGTATAATATTTTGATCTAATTTCACTAAAATTAGATTTTTTTTTTAAACCAGAGATAACATTCAGTTTATTTTTGTTATTTGAATCTTCGTCGTACAGGTGAACGGCTGGAGGGTACTTGGATCGCACCACGTCGAAGTGGTGACGAGGCTACGAGCGGTCATCTCTCCCGTACTACTAGTATGCGTTAGAAAGAGGCAGGAAGAGGTCAAAGAACGAACTGACGGTAATTTTGCTAAGGTATGAAAGTCGCCATGGTAACGATTATAGACTTACGAACTGTAGATAAATAAAAAGCCCCAGTATCATTCCCACTGTTGGAACTGGCGACCATCCCTGACAAGCAGAGTCAAGAATATTTATCCAGCACAAGTCACCTCGAACTTATACTACTGTATTTATAAGTAAGCTGTAATGATGATCATGATAATGATGAAGAACCTTCGAACAGAAACACTATTATTTCTATACCTCACTTTGACGACAGATGTGGATGCTGCACTATAAGATTCTAATATCTGAATGAATGATCTCCTACATTGTCTCTGGCGGTAGAAACCTGTTACTAATAATTCATTCCTTTATTCACAGAGTGCTATAATAGGAGGCAGCCTCCAAGACCTGCTCACTCCGCCTCAGAGACTTATCAAAGCGAAATCGGAGAGTTCCGTTGCCTCCCTCTGCAGCGCGAACACTGTCGTTTCAGCTGGTCACGATCATGATGGTAAGCACAGTGATGGTATTAGCCGTAAACTTTGATACTATTGATGAGGAAGAAACTTCGACTTTTACATTTTTATCGTTTTTCAGAATTCTGTTGCGATGACCTTGAACGCAACAGGTCGAGGTCACTTGAACCGCTAAGCGGTCTCGCTATGTGGAGCGATAACATAGAGTACATCCAGCTGCAGAAGGAGGACAGGGGACTCGGCTTCTCCATACTTGACTATCTGGTAAGAACAATACATAACTTATCAACAGCGGCAGGGTAAGTCATCTTCTTCCTCCTGATAAATTTCCATTTTCTTTGAGGTCTGGCTTCCCAGGAACCTTTCGCCACCCGTCGTCCGTCTTTACATGATCTTATAGACCAGATCTAAATCACTTGTTCATTTCCTCTCCTTCCTAAGAATAAGAATTCTTCTATATGGATATCACAGTTCCACAAAGCCATGACAGCCTTTCGAAGAAGCTCGGGTTCCATCCCCATTGAGCTTAGCTTCCGGTGGAGAAAAAAATCGCGAGGAAACCAACATGTTCCAAGAACAGCAGTTCTCAGCTACATGTGATATGGAACAATCCGCAGGTAGTCAGCGTGCTGGACAAATGCGGATGGACTTCATTTTCTCCTTGGGAAAGAAAATCCTAGTCCCAGAAGTGGGAATATTATTATTGCATATTTATTACACGACATAAATTGTGACAGCCCTAGCAAGATTGCTGGTTTCCGGTTTATAGGATGCTGTAGCCAGTGATATTACTGAGGTATCAAGACTTAACATCTTGAATCTCAAGAAGACGAGCACATTGTGAAGCTGTGTTCCATACCAACTAGCGCCATGATGTTATGGGCGAGCGCGGCGCTTACAATCAGGTGAAGGTCATTACTAATATTTCTCTTCAGGATCCATCGGAACAAGGCAGTTCGGTGATTGTGGTGCGCTCGGTGGTGTCGGGGGGAGCTGCGGCTGCTGACGGCCGCCTGGCACCCGGGGACAGACTCGTCTCCGTCAATGGTCTGGATGTGTCCAGGGCTACCCTTGCGACGGCTGTGAGAGCGATCAAGAGCGCACCTAAAGGTGAAATCTTTATTCTGATCTTACACCATTCTATCTCCATATAGATCATATATTTATCACATACCTGACACACATATACTTATAACCTGATGGTAAATAATTCCTCTTCCCATAATATGACGCTAGTTAGGATGATATACACAGCAACATTTTGTGCTTGTCGCTTTGAGCCACAAGATGTTGTCTCGATATCCCATAAATTTTACTGTCTACAGCGCCCTTCAAACCGGAACACAGTAGTGTTTGCACACTGCTATTTAGCCTCAGATATAGCTACGGTGGTGCCTAATAGATCTCCGCTTTCAGAGACTACCACTAATAATTATCTATTTGAAAGCGAAGAACATTGATATGCAGTGTATATCATCCTAACCAGCACCACATGAGCGGCTATATTTATCATCAGGCGATTGTTCAGCTCGTAGGAAAAACGTATTTTAATTTACTTAAAATTAGTTTTTAGAGATATTTTTCACTCACGGGACCCAAGCCACCCTCAACTGCTAGTGGTGCACCGTGCTAATAAACAGACGAGCATTCTCACCAATCCGCATTGGTCCAGCGTGGTAAGAAATGGCCTAAATCCCCTCTATATGAACCCCTACAAATGACTGAAGGTTGCGGGAAGGAGCAGGATGCGGGCAGCGCAGAACCAATCGATATCGAGATCTTTGAGGGAGGTCTATGTACAGCAGTCGACGTCCATCGGCTGATGATGATAAAGTTTGCACAAAATGGAGGAAGACAGAGACAATGACGTGTTTTTTTTTTTATTTTCCTCATTATATTTTTGAAAACAAATGTTTTATCTAATCACCGCTATTAATGTGGACAAACATACACTGCGACGCAAACACAGAGATAATGTTTAGTTGTGAACATCTCCTGCTTCTATACAACACGTATCAACCTGTTACCGAGCGGGACGTATAAATACGTCATACCGAGTACGGGTAACACATATAAATACGTCCTTAAAATATGTTTCATTTATTTTAAGCATAAAGAAAAAAAAAGTTCCTCGGTTAACAGGTTAAGTGTTTGGTATTGTTGAAGTTATATATTATGTTATATTTATCATATTGTCTACTGTGTTATTAATAGGTAAGTATTTTTTGTTATTGTCTTGTATATATATACTGGCGCTCGCTGGCCCAATGGTTAGAGCGTGCGGCTTTCATTCCGTAGGTAGCGGGTTCGAATCTCGGCATGTACCGATGAGTTTAATATTTAAGTTATATATATTTGTAAACTTTAGTAACAACAGCGAAATACAAACGGTGAAGGAAAACATTAACATTATTCTAAGGTGTATGTGAAGTCATATTGACGGTAGGCCTGTGCCCCAATATTAAGGATGTAAATAAGCTGTAAATAGGCTGTAAAAAGTACTGGCTGTTCCTTTTGGGGATTGAATTTTGTAATGTCCATTCTTAGCTGATCTCTAAGAGGTAGAAGCAATATCTCTACCAAATTTTGAGTGTTTACTTATAATAGTTTTGAAGATCACGTGATAAGAGACTAATGTATGGATACTTACATATATATATATATATATATATTCACGGAAGTGCCGAGACGTGCGAGATATTCACCTGATGGTAAGTGATACGCCTGCCCATAACTACGTGGTGCTAAATAGGATGGTATACAGAGCACCTCGTTGCGCTGTTCGCCTGAGACAAAAGATGTTAAGCCTAATTACCCCAGTAGTTTTACTGGCTACGACGCCCTTCAAACCGACACACTTTAATGTATGCACAGTACTGTTTGTAATCGAGAACATTAAAAATCACATATTTTTTTTTAAATATGAATAAGAAATATCATTTGTAACGTAATTAATCTTGTCACCAGGGACAGTGACCATCGGTGTTGCCAAGCCGTTGCCATGCAGCACGGTGGTCGGCGGTGAGAAGGCCAACGGACACAGCCTTCAGGGCAGCCAGGTCAGCCATTGATAGAATCCCTAATAATGAATACTATACCATTGAGACTATTATGCTTAATTACATTTGTTAAAATTTTAAGGAATTTAAAAAAAATATATAATTAAGCGAGACGTTCACCTGATGGTAAGTGATACACTTACCCATAATAACCTGGTAATAGTAAGAATGATATATTATACAGCACCACATTACGCTTGTCGCCTGAGACATAAGTTGAGTCTTTACCTTAGTAATTACACTATCTACAACGCCCTTTAATCCGGAACATAGTAATGTTTGCGCAGTACTGTTTGTCAGCTGCAATAAGCGCTGCAGTGGTATCTACCTACACGGTCTGTAGCAACAGAGACCTACCACCAGTACTTGTGTTCCGGTTTGAAAGGTGCTGCAGCTAGTGTATACCATCGGAACTAGCGCCACGTTGTTATGAGCGAGCGTATAATTTACCATCGGGTGAATGTCCCGTTCGACTATTCGGTCTGTTAAACAAAAAAAAATACTGTGTTCCGGTTTGAGGGGCGTTGTCGCTAGTTAAATCATTAGGGTAACGAGATTATCTTATGTATCAAAACGAGAACAATGTGGGTGCAGTGTATATCATACTAACTAGCGCCACGTTGTTATAGAGAGGGGTAGTTCATTATCATCATCATTATCAGCCGACAGACATCCACTGCTGGACATAGGCCTCTCCCCCAAAGAGATCCACATCGATCGATTCCGCGCTGCTCGCATCCAGTTCCTCCCCTCAACCTTCACCAGATCGTCGGACCACCTGGGGGAGGGAGGGGCTGCCAACACTACGTCTTCCGGTACGCGGTCGCCGAGGACTTCCTCTATTGAAGTTTAAACTTCAGTTTGAAGAGGCCACCTAATGATGATGATGAGTTATTATTCTATAAGTACTGTTTAATAACGATTTTTTTTTCTTTTAACCGTTTTTATACTTAAGTTAGTTAACTTGATAAGTCAAAATAAATACACAACATACTTCGCGTTTCATATTACTTATACGGGACTACGAGAAGGATAAATTGTTACTGTATGATAGTATCATATAACGGTGCGTTGGTACAAGTCCTCGCTTGGTACAGTACCGCCGCCAAGTTTCGGTCCGTAACGGTATAAGCGTTGTTGCTATGATATTGTACACTGAGGGGAAAGTCGTAAAGTAAGTCACACTTTTATTTTTCTTATCAAAGCTTCCTCTTTACAAATGCTTAGAGCAGTATAAAACTGTTGTACTAACAAAGCATGCCTTTTTATTACATATATGAGAATTTATTTAGTTAAACTTTTGTACAATAAAGGGAATTTTTTTACCGCTCTAACATTTAACTGGTTTTTAAATTTATTTGTTTGTTTTTTCTTTTATTTATATATATATATATATATATATATAATATTAAACTAATCCCTTTAGTGTACAATATTTTGTTTTGCATGCACTTTTAGAATATTTTAACGATTAACTTAATTGCCTTCTCGGGTAAGCTTGCTTATTAAGAGGATCCTTAAATCGATCCCTAGATCACATGTTGTGGAGTTTGGTGATAGGGTTTTTTAGTTTGCATTGCTCCGTTCCGACTGACAACATATCACAACTGGAGTATTCAAGTTGAGCATCCATCATTACCACGTCCCCATTGTCAGTTAACACCGTGTCAAATAGAGGTCACACGTTAGTCCATAGCGGACATAAAACATACTTTAATGTGACTAAAAAATTGAAGACTTACGGATGTGATGCTATAAATTTTATTGCAAAAATTCTGATGGAGATATTTTTATAAAAACTATTTCCTTATTCATATATAATTTATTAAATATTAATTATAAAAACAGTTTTATTTTCGTCATCTGCAAAGAAAACTCTTTACGTTGAAAGCTTTTAAAAATTGCCAACAGATGGCGCTGTTATTAATTTAATACTGTTTTATTAATTCGGTTTTTAGCTCACTTTCGGTAATTTTTTTTTCTGATATGTATTTTAATAGATATTGCTTTAGCGATATTAATTATATATATAAGCGTTAACAATTTCTCAAACTCTGTAAACATTAGTATAAACTTATGCACTTACTAACAGCTCAACATAGCTTAACTATTGTCATTTCATTTAATTTGATATTTATGTTTAATTTTGCAGAAAGTGGAATACTTCACGAAAATCCTACGGCTGATAATGTCGCTGCACCGCGATATCATGGAGCTGCAGTTGCAGTGTTCGCACGATATGATACCACCTTCCGTACACCTTTACGGTTTGTCGCCGAAGATCAAGGCCGAGATCACTATGAAATGACAATCGGACAAGCTGAAGTACACCGTGAACGTAGAGATACCGCACTGTAGTAACAGTGATGCGAGCACAGAGGATGAATCTACAATTTAATTGATGTTATATAGATATAACTGTTGTATGCACTAGGTTATGATACGGTCGACCATACGCCCTTGCAGCACAGTGGTCTCTTACCTAGTACTTACCTAATAACTAACTACTTACCTAGATACGCGGAAGTTGTAGGTCGGATCCCAACGCTAGATGAGCTGTGGAGAAGTGATGGTGGTTTCATCAGACCTATCAGGTTCTGGCTGATATCTGGCTACGTACCATACTCATATCACTTATATATAACTTGATACAAATTAAGTACAGAAGCAAGAGTAACTATAGAATGCTTCATATTAAATAACATATGAATCTGAGATCTAGAGAGAAGAATCTAAACTCTGATAAAATCAGCCTCCATAACAGCACGTGTATTCCAGCTGAAGGTTTGAGGGAGATTGAATATTCTAGAAGATCACACTACGTATTCATTGACACTTGTTATTATGTGACGATGAAATAAAGTGCTGCAAATCGTTTCAATAGAAACACTTTTTCACTGTTACAAAAAAACAGTACTGTGCAAACGTAACCGTGGTCCGGCTTAAAGGGCTTTATAGCTAATGAATTTAGGGAGTAACTAGACTACCGCTACGTTTACTTTTTACCATCAGGTCACTTCGCCGTTTAAAAAAAAATTACATTGTTGATGTGAATCATTTTCCAATATTAACAGTTTTTATCTAATGTTGGCACTGCTGTCATTGTTTAATAAATAAATTATGTTATGAAGAATATATGTATATATATAGGGTGGCGCAAAAGTAATCCTCCTATCAGAAAATGCTATAAATTTTGCCTTGATGTAAAAAAATTAAAAGACCAAATAAAAATAATCCACAAGAAGAATCAAAGTTTTTCATATTTTTTTTAAATTACAGCCAAAAAACGTCGGAAAGTTATTTTTGCGCCACCTTGTATACAAGGTATTACAGCCAAAAAACGTCGGAAAGTTATTTTTGCGCCACCTTGTATACAAGGTATTACAGCCAAAAAACATCGGAAGGTTATTTTTGGCAGTAATTTAAAAAAAAATATGAAAAACTTTGATTCTTCTTGTGGATTATTTTTATTTGTTCTTTTAGTTTTTGTACATCAAGGCAAAATTTATAGCATTTTCTGATGGAGGGTTACTTTTGCGCCACCCTATATATATATATGTGTATATTTAATTATATGGATAATAATACTAAAATATGTATAAAACATAATATTAAATATAGTTAGCTTAAAAATACACACTGAAAGAAGAATAATTAGTTTGTTATTGTTAACAAAATGGCGGCTTAAAGGAATTGGAATTAGTGGATTTGGAGGATTTACTGGTGGTAGGTCCTTGTCACCGAAACAGTCTAAATAGGTGTCCACACGGCATCTATTTCGCACAACGTTACTGTGCTCTGGCTTGAAGGGCACTGTAGCTAGCGTAATTAGGGGGTTACGAAAAAACGTTTTGTGTCTCTGGTGACGCAATGTGGTCAAACGTATAACATGTTAAATAGCGCCACGTTGTTATGGATGTGCGTATTACTTACCATCAGGTGGACATCCTGCTCGTGTCTTCACTTCATTGAATAAAAAAAAGGTTTCTTTGTTCTTTCTTTTATCGTATGTAATACTTTTCTTATAGAGAATTAGTTTTTGTCATTAGTAATATCTGAAGGAAGAAGAAGAAGGTTAGACTAAATTGATACGAGTAAGAAAAAAAAATTAAATGCTTTATTGTTGTAATTGTGCAATGAAAATGTGCGTGTATTTGTTACTATATAATCATAAAATAATTTACACAATTAATGGACTCTCATGGTGAAAGTTAATGAAAAGAAAAAAACAATTGGAAGTAACAAGTACTCACTGGTGGTAGGTCTTCGTTGCCGGAGACCGTCTAGGTACCACTGCAGCGAATATTGCAGCTGACAAGTAGTAACGTGCATACGTTACTGTGCTCCGGTTTGAAGGACGCTGCAGCTAGTTTAATTACTCGATTAACGAGACATATTCTATATCTCAAAGCGACGAGTACAACGTGGCAGTAACGTCCTAACTAGCGCCACGTTGTTATGGGCGGGCGTATCACTTACTATCGCGTGAACGTTCTGCTCGTCTTGATGCTTAATTGAAAAAAAAAAAAAAAAATGACTGGTGGTAGGTCCCTGTCGCCGAAATTCGTCTAAGTAGATACCACCACCTATATCTGCTGTAAAACAGTAGTCTGCGAACATTAATGTGTTCCGGTTTGAAAGGCGTTGTAGCTAGTGAAATTTCTGAGGTAACGGGACTTTTGATGTCTTAACAATGTTGTAAAGGAACACTAGCGCCATATTTTCAAGGACGTATCACCATCAGGTGAACCCGGATATAGATTATTGGCTAAAGTTTTCGTCAATTTTGTATGTGATGGTTCTTGGAGTCGCTCATAGAAATTGGAAGTTTCTTTTTTTGTTATATACAAAAAGCTCTTTTTTTGATTTTAAATAATTTGAGCTTTTATACACACCGTCCATATGTGACTTAGGATTAAGGGCTGTTTTTGTTTTTACATTTTTTGGAGGGTTGAAACGTTTTTTGTTAGAAACAGGTGGTAGTTCACTGGTCGCAGATCTCTGTCGCCTGCGACCGCCTGTTGCCGCCGACAAACAGTACTGTGCTCCGGTTCGAAGGGCGCTGTAGCTAGTGTAATTACAGGGCAACGAGACTTAACATCTTATGTATCAGACGACGAGCGCAATGTGATGCAGTGTATATCATTCTGATTAGAGCCACGTTATATAAGTAACACTTGTTATCGAGTGATCGTTCCCCTCGGCTCGATGCTTAATTAAATGAATTAAAAAAAAAAACTAGCTTAACGCTCAAGTTTGGCATCTAGACACATTCCATTGCTTGGATACAGGTGACCTAAAACATATCATAGTTCATAAGTGTTAGTTGATTATCAATGATTAGTTGGGAGAGGAAGCCCAATCCCAGTTGTGGGAACATTTTGTGGGATGTTTGTGATTATTTTTTGTTATAGTTTATCAATGTTGGCACGTTAGATATTATTGGATCTGTGGAGATAATTAGGTTTTAATATTCGTAGTGAGAATAAGGCACTAAACGATTTATTATGAAGTGTATTACTTGTAGGCGTATTAGCAAATATTGTTTTTTTTTTTAATAGAGAAATTGCTTTTTTTTTTTTAAATGAAGTTGGTACAGCTTTATTGACTTCCAACTTCAGACTCAGAGATTATGGACAAGTAAACAGTAAAAGGTAGTTTAAATTATAGCCTGTTTAATTTACCACCTGTGTGGACTTGGGAGTCTTCGCTCATAAGGAATATAGGCAATGTTGTCTTTGTAAGACCCAAAGAGGTATAAGTTCAATCCTCAATGGTCACCAGCTTCTAGTGAAGTTTTACACCAGTAAGCCTTGTTGTTGTCTACCTGGTGGTAGGTCTGGATGGTGGAGATGTAGCTAGTGAAATTACAGAGGTAACGAGACCTAACTGTTCTATGTCTCAAGGCGACGAACGCAATGTGGTCCTATGCCATCTTAACTAGCACCGCGTTGTCATTGGCAGGGGTACTGCTCACCATCAGATAAACTTCCCGCCTGTCTCGTCGTTTCGTTGTATAAAAAGAAAAGACGGCTTTCGTCTACTTGTGACATCTAGTAACCGGAACTTGACCAGGCTGATGAATAAATGCTTTTGATTATCTCTGTGAGAGAAGGCTTCGAGTCTCTGCAGTTGAGTGAACTATCTTGTAGTGATTATAAATGTGTTAAACATGTAAAACATATGTTAGCTACAAATTGGGATTGAGTATGTGTTAGGAAATAATTTTTTGATTGTATATTTATTGTAGCTGAAATCATTGTGTAGTCAAATCGTGAGCACTTATTGTATATCAGCGTAATAAATGTGTTAAATGTCGTACCAACAGGCTTCGTTAAGTGTACTGCAAATAAACGTTAAGAGAATTATTAAGCTAATGTTTTATTTCAATATTATCTATTATTAATACAATTTACAAGTATATTATTATCTTTTAGACTCGCCGACTTATCAGTTTATTAAAATAAAATAAAAAGATTTTACAGCATTGTACATTATTTCACATAATTGTTTAAATGAGGTTTGGAAGGGTTAAGATAAAATCTAACCTAGTTTAAATTCACAGGAATGTGTGAACTCCATTGCTTCTGACGACCACACCGGCATGGACTCATTCCACGAATGCCTTCAAGAATACGGAGAAGGCATAGAAGTTGTCCAGATTTGCTTGGAACCGGAAGAATCGTCTATAAAAGACGATGAATTATCAGCATTCGGTGATCTAAGTTTTGATGAGTGTATAAAAAAAGAGAAAAAAATAGAACGTGATGTTTATAACGATAAAGAGGATAAAGAAAAGATTAATGGAATAACAGAATTTAAGTCGTCTAAATCCGAAGAATCCTTGGATGAACATGATGATGACATGACTATAACGGAGGACGATATTTTAGTTACTCCGAGAGAGTTGAATATAAGGAGTAAATCTGCTGATAGGAAAGAGTCTAATGGTAGCAGGTGCCTATCCAAACAGAACAGCAAAGATTTGTCCACATCCGACGAAATGGTGTTCGCAGTAACTCCTACCGGTTTAGAAAGGATAAGTTTTGAGAAATATTGGAAAGAATGCAACGCAGGTGAAAACAAAAACGATGCTTTGCAAAAAGTTAAGAGCGACGAAAGCTGGAAGGAGTGTTTACTTTCGCCCACAGATGATACGAGTAGCTTTTATGATGCGACCACTAGAATATCCGTCCAGGAACAGACTCATACGTTACTGTACATCGATCATGAAGTAGACGGCTACGAAACCTGTCTCGATGACGACACGTCCGTGATTTGTAATGAAAACAACGTACATAAAATCAACGGAGATGGGGAGATCAAAGAGTCTAGTAAACAAGATAAAACAGTTAATAGAAACAAAGACAGCAACGCGTGTGCCAAAACAAATACAGATCAGAGTATTGCCGAGCCAGAGGATGAATTGTCGTCTTACACCCGGCCTTACGTACAAGAGCATATAATCAAACAAATGAAATCGCTGCGCATAGAGCCGCTTAACGTTAACATTAGTACAAGGAAAATAAGAAAAAAAAGTCCAACGAAACCGTCCAAAGGTGAACGCCGATGCATCGAATACTACAACGACCAAGACGAATGTTTGAAAGAAATACGCCAGAAGAAGTTAGAGGAAGAAGAGAAGAAGAACGAGACGAACACAACAACGACAAAACTAATGACTTCAAAAGAGAAAAAAATGATGTTTAAATTACAGCAGCCAAGTGAGGAATCGACAGATTTGGAGAATAATTACGTACAGGGATGTCACAAGTGTTTCCTAGAAAATTACGCGTACGCCATCACCAAAGCGTACATCGCGGAAGCGAATGCCTGCAAATATTGTGAAGTAATCAGAGATATGTTGGAGCCTCCAAAGACGATACCTGAAAGAAGAATGTCGGCGCCAGCAATCGTGAACCTGGAGAGCCCAGGATCGGAAACGGACGAAGAAGATTTATTAGCCGTTCCAGTTGTGAAGGACAGGAGGAAATCAGCCGGACCCTTAACATTTTTAGTGCCTTCGAGAAGACTCAGGTAAGGATTTTTAAATTACCTATTTAAACTTCATGTTCATTGTTGTTTTTTAATATAACAACATTGTCGCAAACATAAAGGTCATCATAATCATCATCATCGTTGTCAGAGTCATTATTATCACCACCATTATCATAGTCACCGTCATAGACGTCCACTGCTGGATATAGATTTTCTCCAAAGATATTCTGATCTCTGCGTTTCTCGTATCCTGCTATTTCCTTCGACCATCACCAGACCTTCGTCGGTGGTAAAGTAATTTTTTTAATAACTACACAACTTGGAGATTATCCAAGTCGCATGTTGATTGATGTAGTTGTAGTATTACTAGAAACTTTTGTAGTTATTACGACAATTAATTACACTAAAAGCTTTGTGATTATATCGCTACAACCGGCTGACTGTTTGTTTTGTTCAGATACTGGAAGTACTGCGACCGCCATTTTTGTAGACATATTGGTTATTAACGGAAGTATTATTTAACTGATGTAGGTCAATTGTTTTAATTGAAAAAGTAGCTTTTAGTAATAACTAATGTTTTTTATTCTGTGAACCGATCCCACTAGCAAGATTATCACCTAATTATTGGTGATAGGTCTCTGTTGACGGACACCGTCTAGATATAACCGCAGCTACTATTTCTGCCGCCAGGCAATAGTGTGCAAACATTATTGTGCTCCGGTTTGAAGGGTGTTGTAATTACTGGGGTAATTAAGACAACATCATATGTCCCAAAGCAAGCGCAATGTGGAACACTTACTATCAGTTGAACGTCTTGCGCGTCTCATCATCGAATCATTGAATAAAAAAAATCCTTAAAAAGATGCGACCAGCAGGATGACCACCTAATTACTGATGAGAAGTATGTAGCAGGAAACCGTGTAGATACAACCGTAGCTGCTATTTCCGTCAAACAATAGTACGCAAACATTACTGTGTTCTAGTTTGAAGGGCGTTGTAGCTAGAGAAATTACTATGGTATTATATATTTCAAGGCAACGAGTGTCCTCCTTACTATCCCCACGTTGCTATGAGCGAGCACTTGGTCGTCCCGTCGATTCGTGGAATAAAAAAAAATTGTCCAAACCAAATCTGCTGATAACAGTGGTGTTAGTTAAGGTCATTTACACTGCACCTTACATTCAGTAGTTTGAAGACATTCTAATTTTTTTTAATTTCTATTAAATTTTCTGTTAGTTTTTCTTCTAATCTAATAACTCTAGGATTACATGAAACCTTAACTATTGTAATTAACTTTAAATACTCATTAAACGGATTGAAAACGCACCAGTGTATATATCTTATTAAACTAATTTGTTCGTGTGTGTATATTTGTATGTGATTTTTGCATAACGGACGCTCATACAACTGCTGCGACTTATATCATTTGTGTATTGAGGTAAGAGATGGATTATATCGAACTAAGTTTCGTTTGTGGCTTCAACATCACCTAGAAACAAATACCTAGATGTAACCATTCGATAGTATTCTAGGTTCATCTATAAATCATTCGTTAGATTTATGGTTTTACTTAGAAATTATTCGATAGTATTCTAGGTTCATTTATAAATCATTCTTTAGTATTCTGGTTTCATTTATAAATTATTCGATAGTATTCTAGGTTCATCTATAAATAATTCGATAGTATTCTAGGTTCGACTATAAATTATTTGTTAATATTATTAGTTTCGTCTATAATACATTTGATGGTAGTCTGGGTTCATTTATAAATAATTCGATAGTATTCTAGGTTCATCTATAAATAATTCGATAGTATTCTAGGTTCGACTATAAATTATTTGTTAATATTATTAGTTTCGTCTATAATACATTTGATGGTAGTCTGGGTTCATTTATAAATAATTCGATAGTATTCTAGGTTCATCTATAAATAATTCGATAGTATTCTAGGTTCGACTATAAATTATTTGTTAATATTATTAGTTTCGTCTATAATACATTTGATGGTAGTCTGGGTTCATTTATAAATAATTCGATAGTACTCTAGGTTTATCTATAAATTATTCGATAGTATTCTAGGTTCATCTATAAACCAAGAAGTTTTTAATTTATTTGGAGCAGTAGTAAAGTATGAATATTAACTCTACTGGTCTGTACTTTAAGCTTTATGGAACATTCTCGCGGATTCTTTTTTTTATTTCATTAGGCGACGACACGAGCAGAACCTTCACCTTATGATAAGTGATACGCTTGCCCATAACAACGTGGTGCTGATGATAATGATATAAATTGCACCACATTTCGACCGTCGCCTGAGACGTGAGATGTCGAGTCTCGTTACGCCAATAATTACACAAGCTGCAGCACCGTTCAAACCGGAACACGGTAATATTCGCACAGTACTGTTTATCGGCTGCAACCGGCGCAGCGATGGTGTTACCTACCTAGACGGTCTATCGGTTCCAGTTCGAAACTTGGAAGCTGATAACCCAACGATAAGTCTTCGTAAAGTTATTACGATTATGTATCTAGAATATCGTATGATAATTACTGTTTCGTTAGTTATCATATAATTAGTAATATATATCAGCTGTAGTTAAACTTAGTAATTTTTCACAAAAAAAAAAAATCTTTTGCGAACAATCGATCACACAGTGGGGCCAGTGTGGTGGGAAATGGTCCAAATATCCCCATACGAACTCCTAAAAACGTGGAGATTTTTAGAGGGGACTTATGTCCAGCTGTGGACGTCTATCGACTGATTATGATGATGATCACTAAAGAATTACTAAAATAATATTGACATTTTCAAACTTGAATGTTCGGTAATCGTAATCTGATGTAGTGTAAACATCTTAACTATCCTCTTATTGTTATCAGTAGCAGTATCACTTAAAATGTAACCATTTACCCCTCAAGCAACATTTCTCAAGTTACAGTTTTAAATCGAAAAAAACGTCTCCAAAACACAGCGCTTAAAGATTGCCTTTCAACGTGGAACTACTAGTAGTAATTACTGCTAATACTAGGACTTTCAAGCATCCTCAGAGACTAACACAAAGTGCAGAGGACCTCTCCGAATGCACTGATGCCGACCACCGATTATAGTTTTAGTGAGTAAGAATCTCACATGAACCTGACTTTCCCGCTAGAAGCTTTCTCTTCGAAACCAAAAAGAAAAAAAAGTACTTTCGAGCAACTTCTAGAAGTAACGAGAATATCCTGTTTGTATGTACGCGTGCAATAACTTTGTCGATTTCCTGAAACACGTGATCCTTAATGCGATGAAGCCCTTGCAGTGACGTCGCGTCACGCATTATAGCCATTACAGTGTGCAGTACAAAATCAACTTTATTTGTATGAATATAAAATTCAGTTTTCATTGAACGCGATAGGCACGTGATCTACATTATATACGCAATGGAAATTCCGCTTTAATGCGACTGCAAAAGGTCTAATATCGAATGATTGACGTTTGACGTTGTTACTGCAGTAATCATTTTTATTGAATTGATCAAGTTCAAGACGAAGTTCACCGTTGTGTCGTGGATGACTGGTATAACAAGGACAATATAACTGCCTCTGTGCCGCAGAGGTATTTGAGGACCTTGATCCGGTTTCAGCGCCACTTGAGTAGATGAATCCCCTGATATGTGATCTAGAATATTCCGGATAAAGCACCTTCCCCCATTGTCTCTTAACACCATACATTTAAATGAAATTAAAAATTTAAGAGCGTTGTGGTTAATGTAACTGTGGTAACGAGGGTCAACATCTTATGTCTCAAAGTGATTAGATCAACGTGGTGCTGTGTATGTCATCCATTGATTTCACTAGCTACAACGTCCTTCAAACCGGAATATAGTACTGTTTGCGTTCTAATGTTTGGAGGTGGAAATACGAGTAGCTGCGGTATCTACTTAGACGGTCTCGAGTAAATTTGCGACGTCTATTTTTCTTCTTCTTAAAGTGCATCTCCAACTAGTGAAGGCTGGCGATCAGCATGGTACAGTCTCTCTGTTTCTGCTTCAGCGGAACAATTCGGACGCACCAGATATGCTAGTTCATTCCCTGATATTCCTCAACCATGACTTTTTCTTTCTCCCCCCCCACCTTTAGTTTTCCAATACCATGTATATTTCAAATAATCAAAATCCATATTTCCGATTAAGTTTTTTTTATCAGCGGGTAGTTTTAAAATTTCTCTATTTATAAACATTTACAGAATTTACAAAAGAGATTATTAGATTTATTATTTATGTTGTATTTATCTTTTTTTTTTAATTAGTATATAAATATAAATAAACAACACTACTGCATTAGAAAAATTTTGTAAGAGTAGTTAAGTGAATAAAATGTTTAAAATTCATTTACAAAAAAAAACTAAGGTTGATACGGTTCAGGGTTTGATTCCCCACGTACTCAGGTCAGCATTAATTTGAGTAAGTGGCGCAGTCCGCGTGGGGGTTGGCCAAAGTAATTGATTGGCATTGCCATTCGGCCGACGTCCCAGCGGTGCTGGTCGTTGGGCATGCAATACAATTTCATTATTACTTTAATAATTCAAATTTGGGAATATGCTTTTTAACCGACAATTAAAAGGAGGTTCTCGATTCTATGTAACCTGTTGCCGGGGACCGGTTAGGTTAGGCCAGGTTAGGTTACCACTGCGCCTCCAACTTCTACCGTCAAACAGTACTGTGCAAACATAACTGTGTTCCGGTTTGAAGTGCTACTCGTAGCTAGTGAAATTACTGGGGTAACGCAACTCAACCTCTCCCTCTCTCTCTTAAAATGAGCCACATTGTTAAGGGCAGCTGGTACTTACCACCTGGTGACCATTTTGCTCGTCTGATCAAATCAAAAAAAGGTTTTATCAGTTCTAGTCTTTCTGGGAAGAACTTGTAAGACTGTAGTGCGTTTTTACTATCATCGTCAGTCAATTCCTTCTTCTTCTTCTTCTCAAAGTGCCTCTCCAACTAGTGAAGGTTGGCGATCAGCGTGGTACAGTCCTTTCTGTCTCTGCTTCGGCGGAACAATTCGTACGCACCAGATATGTGCCAGTACATTCCCTGATATTCCTCAACAATGACTTTTTCCTTCTCCCCACCAATTAATGCCCACTGCTGGCCAAAGTCCTCGCCTAAAGATCACGCCGATTAATGTTGCCTTTTTGTATCCAATTGGTTAACCTCTTAATAAGAACTTCCTTTTATAATGCGGTACTAGTTAAGATGATATACTCCACATTTTGCTCATTGTCTTCATCATCATCATCATGCATAGCCCGCGGCAGTCCACTGCTGGACATAGGTCTCTCCCAAGGAACGCTGCTTAATCCGATCGGCTATACGCATCAACGCTTCCATTAATATCACCTCCCTTCAAACCGGAACAGAGATACTCTAACATATGTCAACTGAAATAGGTCTTGTGGTGATACTTCCTAGATAAACCGGCCTACCTGCCCTGTATATGAATGTGGAATTATCCTCTTCCTCCTTCATCCTTCTCTCTGCCCAGGATGATTAGTTAAAGGAGTATTCTCATCATGAAGTTAAAAACTTGTCCTCACCTTTACTTACTATTCAGTGATAATTAGATAAATGATGGTGAAGAAGAACCGAAACAACAGTCTCATGTTCAGCTATTTATGCCGCTGATAAATCACATGGTGATAAATTTACTATGCTAACTAGATCCGTCTTTTCATCACTCCGTGACTCCTGACTGACCTTCAAGTTATAGACGAACGTGACAACTACCACCAGGTGAATGTTCAGCCAGTCTCTTTTACTTACGACCAGCATACCATCACCGAAAATAAATAATATACAGTTGAGTAATAAATAGAGTATAATAAAAACGAGGATTTGATGGATGAAAGAAGAAAATTTAATGTTAAAGATAGAGTATGAAAGAAGAGGGGGGTATGGAATGAGAGAAGGAAATAAGAAATAGTTAAAGTAGCAAATAAAGAGGCTTTACTGTACCGAGAGGGATCATATTAAAATACAATAATAAAACTAATAATGACGATTTGAGAATAGTTAAAAAAAAAACAATCGTGAATGAAGGACTTTAGATATGTAGTTAAGTAATTGGATTATAAATTCTTACCTTTACTTCTTCATAATAGTTAAAAAAAACTGAATTACCAGTAATACGAGAAAAAGGAGACCATAAAATATTAATAGAACTGACGAGTTTTAAAATGAAATCAATAAGAGAACAAGTGTTACATACGAGTAGACATTATTGTAGTATGTTAAAGTTTTAACTTCTAAGTTCAAGTTGTACTTCTATGAAGCCGTAACGTATACGTTAAGCTGTCTATATATCAACTGCATACGAATAACGGAACATATCATAAATTCACATTCATACAAGTGAAGGATTAAGCAGCTTAAGTAGTGATGTTGTGAACTCTTTTACACGTTATCGATATTAAATAATAAACTAGCAATACTTATCATCATCATCATCAGCCGATATATGTCCACTGCTGGACATAGGCCTCTCCCAAAGATCCCGATCTATCGGTTCTGTGCTGCCTGATCGCCAGGTACCAGAGGCTGTTGCTTTTAGTGATTCATATGAGGATATTTTCCACCACGCTGGCCCAATGCGGGTTGGTGTGAGCCAGAGCCTCATTTGTTGATTAGCAGGTGAGCTTTGCTTGGGTCCCGTCAGTTGTTATGCAGGACCTCTTACATCTCCTTATTAACATATATTATACACATATATATATATTCTTATTCCTCGCTCCCTCACTGCTGAGGATCGTGACCAGGCACAAACAGTTTCCATTGAGAGCAGTCATCAGAATGGACCGCATGGTGTATACTGCCACCCACCGCCTCTCTAACAGTTTCCACCCATGTGGGAGGGGCTCTTCTTTGAGCAGGTCTGCTTTCTAGTCTCACTAAAATGACTTGTCTCTCGAGACAGCCCATTGGAGAACGCATGATGTGCCCGAAAAAGTTGAGGACTCGTTGGCATACCGAGGAGAAGAGATGTATATATATATCTATATACTACGATGCTGCAATAATAATACTTGATCTCTTTTCTTTCAATATATTTACTGGAGTATGATGCTGTATAAACATTCTAATTATCTGTATATCTTGAGATTCATTAACTCATCACGAGATCTGTGATAATTTGGTAGAGATATTGCTTCTGTCGTTTAGACTTCAGCTATGAATGGATTTTAAGAGGTGCAAGGGGTTCCGCACGACATTTTACCAAGCCCAAGTCAATCTCACTTGCACGCGGTGCACCCTGCTGAATAACATATGAGGCTCTAACCACCCATAAACACGCACTTTGCCAGGGTGTTTTTTTTTATTAACGTGGAGGAAATGTCCGTGCATACCCGTCCTCGTGGGGGCAAAGACAGGTTATGTCGGACTTGCACCGATTAAAATTTCCACGATGTTCCAACTCGTCGCCTGATGGCAGGATTACGGGAACGCTTTCGCACTATCCGCGACCCCGCTGGCGCTGTTCGCTTACGCAACTACACCTCTGAAGGGAGGGAACAACCCTCCCTTTCCACCTCCGTAGGGGCACACCGGAACCTGCAGCGCGTCCCCTCCTCGGTCTCTTGTAGTCACGCGGGCAACGGATTCCCCTGAACCCGTCACCCAGAGGCCATGGGAGCCTAGGAGAAAACTCTCCCGGCTCTCTGCGGCGGATCCGATGTCCGGCACCGCTTAGTCGAAGAGGGTACTCTCTCCGCTGCTCCACCTCGATTGCAAGGGACAGTATGAAACCGCCTCTGCAGTCTGGCCGCAAAAGGCAGCATAAAGCCGCCCCTGCAGCTCCCAGCGCGCATCTGGTGAGCCTACTAAAATCTATACTTATGCTATCTAACTATCTAATACACACAGAGGCCCATGTTCAACAGTGGCCGTCTATCGGCTGATGATGATATAAATAGATTTTAGGAAATTCTTTCCCCAGTAACGGGGAGGTATCCGGGGGCTGTTGAGTTGCAGCCGGGTGGAAATATTTATGGCGAATATGAAGGCTACATTTCTAATCTAACCCAATATTATAGCAGCAAAGCGGACAAGGAACAGCTAGAATAATTTTTTTCCATGGCTATACATTCATAGCTCTATAAGTTAATATAACAGCAGTTTTTTTTTTTAATCTTCTATATTCACAATGGATTAGAAGACGCTATAGATAGTTATTCATGCTCGTCCAGAATACTCCAGCTCCAATATATTGACAACCAAGGCCACAGCGTACATTGTATACCATTCTAACTAGCGCCACCTTGTTATGGGCAGGCGTATCACTTACCATCAGATGAGTTAGTTTTGAAGTTAGTAGGTCTCTGTTGACGGAAACCCTCAAAGGGGGTACCGCTGCAGCTCATATTTCTGTCTGCAAACAATGATGTGCAACCATTACGGTGTTCTGGCTTAAAGGGTGTTATAGAGAGTGAAATTATTGAAGTAACGAGACATCTTGTCTCAAGGGTATGAGCACTTTGTAGTGTTGTGTATATCATCGTAACTAGCGCCATGAACGATTCGCTCGTCCCGTCGTTTTGTTAAATAAAATAAGCTATTGTTCTTATCAAATAAAAATATCGATATCGATAAACACGAAGCGGTTACATCACTACAAGAAAATTACTAATGCCGGTAATTGAGTTATGGTTAGGCGACCTGAATGTTCCATTACCGATTGACGAGCCGCACTTGAACCACGTCCACCGGTTATTATTGTAACTTTACCGATTTTTTTTTAATATTAAGCTACGGTTATAACTAAACTTAGAAAGCGATATGTAGTGTTCTTACATCTTACAGTATTGGTAAGTACGTAACCGTTACGTTAGTTTTAATGCTTAATAGTTTACTACATTCATCATTATAATCATCATCATCATCAGCGTCTACTGTTTTCATTTATGTTTTTTTTTTTAATTTATAGGCAATTAGTCCTTAAGAATCCCTTTAATGTTGTGGCAATGGAAACGTGTGTACGGCTTCATCTCCTTCTTCACGCATTACTTTAATTCGTTAAGTTTTAACTTAAGTTACTTTATTATTAATTAAATTACAGTATATGATATAGTTGTACAATAAGTAATTTATCTTGGTAAATGTAATCGCTGGGGATGGTGGTGTATACTCGCACAAGTCACACGGAAAACGGATGCTGTTAGGGCGTCAGATTTACATAATGAGAGTAGTTAGTCTGGTGAGTTGAAAAAACCTAGCATCATTCAAACTGTACGAAATGAGGCTCCAGAATCGAACCGGGGACCTTTAGGTTATTAAGCAAGCGAGTAGATAATTAACATCTTATATCTTAAGGCGACGAGCGCATTGTGGGGTAGTACATACCATCTTAACTAGCGCCACGTTGTTATGAGCGGGCGTACCACTTACCATCCGGTGTACGTCCTGCTCGTCTCATCGCTTCATAGTATAGTAAAAAAAAAGTTAATATATTTCTTTGTAATACAAAAAAGTTAATATTTATTATTAACACTAAAAAAGGCGCCTACTGCCCTTATTTATATATCACGGAGCCAGAGAGGAAATGTGCGAAATGTTCACCTTATAGCAAGTGACTTGTTTTTTTTTTACGTGGGGGAAATTCCTTCGAGTACCGGTCCTTGCGGGGCCAAAGACAAGTTACGTCGGACTTGCACCGACTAAAACCACCATGAAGTTCCACCTCGTCGCTTTGTGGCAGGGTCACGGATACGCTGTCGCACACCTCTGCGAACCCGCCAGCGCCGGCTTCACCATGCAGCCTCACCTCGGGAGGGTAGAACTTTCCCTTTTCACCTCTGTAAGGGCACTGCCGGAACCGCCGGAACACACAGCGCGCCCTCCTCTCGGCCTCTCACAGTCACCTGGGCAACGAATTCCCAAGAATCCGTCGCCCAGAGACCATGAGAGCCAAGAGAGAAAACTCTCCCGACTCCTAGTGTTCCGCCGCCAACTGTTATGCGGCCGCGGATGATAGCGAGAGCAGCGAATCGCAATACCGACAATCCTCTCCCTCTGCGACTCCACGTCGGCTGTATAGGGCAGTATAAACCCGCCTCTGCAGCCCACCGGTACACATTCTTGGTAAGATCACGGAGCTCACCTGGAGCGGCCACCTCCGGCCGGCCGGGTAGGTTCCTATTAGCTTCACCGTGGGTGACCAAGCCACAGCTACTGGTGCCACCGTCACGACAAGTCGGGAACTTGTTTGAAGGGAGCAAGTGACCCGTCGGCCCATAGCAATATACTGCTCTTTAGGTTTATATACATTGCTTTACATAATGCTCTTCGCCTTAAGTTCTACCCCTGTAATTGTACTAGCTTTAACCCTCTTCAAATAAATACTTTTTTTAATTCAATTAGGTGACGAGACGAGCGGTACTTTCACCTGATGGTTAGGTGATAGGCATGCACATAACAACGTGGCGTTAGTTAGGATTTTATACACTGCACCACATTACGCTCGTTGCCTTGCGACATATGTTGAATCTCATTACTGCATTAATTACATTAGCTACAATGTCCTTCATACCGGAGCACAATGACGTTTGTACAATACTGTGTTCCGACGGTCTCTGGGAACAGAGACCAACCACTAGTAAAAGTATCCAGTAATGCTTGAAGCGTATTATTTGGTGGCAGGGATAGGAGACGGTCACTGGTGATAATCAGATCTATCACCAGTATACTATGACCTCACGGCGATGCAACCCTCGAATTTGCATTCCATTTTCAAATCATCGCTGTCAAAACGTTCTGCGCATTAATTAATTAAAACATGGCGTCGCGACGACTAGAAACTCTTTGAAGTGAACCTTTTTAGAGACGGTGTCAATTGGAGTTAATGAGACGGGAAAAAGAGAACAGCTTTGAGAAAATGAGATAAATAAATAAATAAACAAAAACTACTTTATTGCCTTACATTACAATAACATATACATTATTATCTACTGCTAAGAAAAAAGGGTTCCCGCACAACAATTAACGGAATCGAAGTCAATCTTACCTGCTATGTGATGCAGCCTGCCAATCAACAAATGAGTCTCTGGCTCTCATCAACCCGCATTGGGTCAGCGTGGTAGGAAATGGCCCTAATCCCCCCATATGAATCCCTATTCGATCAATGAGGGAATCTTTGGGAAAGGTCCATGTCCAGCCGTGGACGTCTATCTGATGGTGCTAAGGAAATAGGAGACGGCTCAGCTAATCAAATGCGTTTCTATATAGTCCCCTATCCTCCGTCACCTCTTCGTGCTGTAGTTCTTAACGTGACCACTACTGCACCGCCTGCACAGGAACAGATATTTTTTTTTAAATTAATTCTAACAAATTTCATCTTTATTGAAATATTTCTAAATTGTTTCTCTCTCTCTCTTTCTCTGGTCCTTTCTTTACTATAGTTAATAAAAAAAACGATTAATCATTCCCTGGCTTTTTGTTCTCTTACAAATTAAGCAGAACATAAAGTTTAAATTCTATCGCGCGCGAACTAACAACCCCTTTTTACGTAACAAAGTGGTAATTCATTAGAAAAGCGAACCCAACCGCCGGTTGAATTACGAGGGTAGAGTTAAAAATTTAATTAGTGCAATCGGTGTAACAGAGCGCTGCAGTTTTCCATCTGACGGAGCGCGATAACTGACGGGCTCATCGGAGCGTTTTATACCTTCTGTAATGGATTTATACCAAACCTTCGACTCCGGATATCAGATGGACTTCCTACGTAAGTCAGAATAGAATAGAATAGAAAATTTTTTATTGCATACCAAATAATATTATATCATACAAAAGAATATATATAATAATAAATGTGCAATGGGCGGTCTTATCGCTTAAAGCGATCTCTTCCAGAAAACCTTCGGATGGAAAAATATTTGGTGTGGGTTGGTATTTATATATATATATGTATATATATATATACATACACATTCATACATATACATTAAATGAGTACTTAAGGTGATAGGTCAGGCTCTGTAGTGTCTTGTTTCCAAGAATTAACCCCTGCCAATCATACAAGGCGATTAAAAGGGTCCTCCGCTTCGTGAGATTTGAGGGTGGAGGCCCTTATCGCTCAACAAGCGAACCTGCGTGGGACAGCGTACGGCTTAGCGATGGTGCCTAGGAGGGTCAGGCTCCTCCTCAGAGACGTGTACAAACAAAGTGTAGAGGGGAACCGGTGCGTTTTATAAAAGATCCTGGAGCCTCTCCGAATGCACTGATGCAGAGCACTGAGGTTGTTTTAGTGAGTAGAAATCTCACATAACGCTGACTTGCCCCTAGATACGGTATCTTTGGAAAATCCCTCCCCTCCAACCAAAAAAAAAAGGCTAAGGTAAGTCCTGTCTGTCAAACGAGGCGAATAAAGCGGTTTTCAAGTTCAAGGGCTTTGAAGGTGACGGACCCTCATTGCCCACAAAGCGAGCCCGGGATGAAAGACAAGTACAAGGAGTTACCAGTTTATATTATGCAGCTTCACAATAATGCAGTCGCGTCGTTATTTACAAAGTGGAACTGATAAGCTGCAATTGCGGTAATTAATAAAAGTGGACGTCTCCCACGCAACAATGGTGTCGTGGTGGCAGCCACGTTAAATAATTACTGTTAAGAAACGCCCTTCAAACTGGAACAAAGTAATGTTTGCATAGTAATGTTTGACGTCAAAAACAGGCGCTGCGATGGTATCTATCTAGACGGTCTGCGGCAACAGAGATTTGAGAGTGAAAGTGGGACTTTAAAACGAGGTATTAACCTACTGATAATTTACCATCAGATCATCCATAATGCTTAAAGCTACTTTTGTATAATATAATATTTCTGAAATAATCTTTTAAATAAATATGTCCTTTTCATATTAAAAGAAAATAATTAATTTTAATAACACTTACGTCGCCGAGTGTACGCACAATGGGATGTATTGCTGATGGCATTGTGCCGACAAGAGGCGTGCTCACCCATCCGCGGAGCACTGTGTTAAGTGATTGAACTGCAGCCATCCTGTACCGTCGCCGGGAAACGGTCCACGTATTTTACTGGTAATATTGCTTTACGACATTTGCGCATTGTGCTTCGGTGATACATTACGCTGTGCACTTAATGATCGCGTACATTACGTTACTTGACACACGCGCACACACACACACACACACAGACAAACAAACGCGTACACACACAGACAAACAGACGCATACACACACAGACAAACAGACGCATACACACACAGACAAACAGACGCATACACACACAGACAAACAGACGCATACACACACAGACAAACAGACGCATACACACACAGACAAACAGGCGCATACACACACAGACAAACAGGCGCATACACACACAGACAAACAGACGCATACACACACAGACAAACAGACGCATACACACACAGACAAACAGGCGCATACACACACAGACAAACAGACGCATACACACACAGACACACAGACGCATACACACACAGACAAACAGACGCATACACACACAGACAAACAGACGCATACACACACAGACAAACAGACGCATACACACACAGACAAACAGACGCATACACACACAGACAAACAGACGCATACACACACAGACAAACAGACGCATACACACACAGACAAACAGACGCATACACACACAGACAAACAGACGCATACACACACAGACAAACAGACGCATACACACACAAACAAACAGACGCATACATACAGACACACAGACGCATACACACACAGACAAACAGACGCATACACACACAGACAAACAGACGCATACACACACAGACAAACAGACGCATACACACACAGACAAACAGACGCATACACACACAGACAAACAGACGCATACACACACAGACAAACAGACGCATACACACACAGACAAACAGACGCATACACACACAAACAAACAGACGCATACATACAGACACACAGACGCATACACACACAGACAAACAGACGCATACACACACAGACAAACAGACGCATACACACACAGACAAATAAACGCATACACACACAGACAGACGCATACACACACAGACAAACAAACGCATACACACACAGACAGACGCATACACACACAGACAAACAAACGCATACACACACAGACAAACAAACGCATACACACACAGACAAACAAACGCATACACACACAGACAAACAAACGCATACACACACAGACAAACAAACGCATACACACACAGACAAACAAACGCATACACACACAGACAAACAAACGTATACACACACAGACAAACAAACGCATACACACACAGACAAACAAACGCATACACACACAGACAAACAAACGCATACACACACAGACAAACAAGCGCATACACACACAGACAAACAAACGCATACACACACAGACAAACAGAGACTCACACGCACACACACATACTTAATTGAAGTATTAAATTTTTGCTGGATACTCTCCAGAAATTAATTTTACTAAGAAAATAAAGTATATTATATATAATTGAAGAAGAGAAGAGAAGAGATTGGAAAGACCTGTGTTCAGCAGTTGGTATACTCAGCGTGGGGCCACCGCTGGAAGTGTATTGAGAAGGATTGATGTGATGTGATAAGTGATACGTTTTCCCATGACAATGTGGCGCTAGTTAAGATAGTATACAAAGAACCGCAGTGTGCTCGTTGCCTTGGTATATGTTAAGTCCGATTACCCCAGCAATTTCATTAGCTACAGCCCCCTTCAAACCTGAACACTGTAATGTTTGCACAGTACTATTTGGCAACAGAAATAGGCGCTGTGGCGGTGGTGATAGTCTATAGAAACAGACATCTACCACCAGAATTACTGTCTGGGGTGCCACAAAAATGGGTTGACATGATGATGATAAACCTATTATAAAAGATATATCTTTATGTCGTGACTTCCTCCCATCACTCTTCTCTTCATGATGTTTCGCCATCTCCTCCTATCTCCAGCTATTCGGAGAGCATCGTGGACTTTAGAGTCAAGTTTGTTGCGGATCTAGTCAGATCAACGCATTGCAACGCAGTCATGCTCATGTTCTCATTTCTATACGTTCACTAGTTTTCACGTGATTGACGAACAGACAAAACCCAATTTTATCATATATATAAATGTATGTGATTGAAGAACGAACAATAAAAAAGAATGTATATTAATTTCCTTTTTTATTAAATTAATTGTAACAAATAAGATCGCGACTGTACCCGCTGCGAGGACGGTCGGCCGAGTAGATTGAATAAAGTTAGTGTTTTCAAATTGAGTTACATTTCGTACATACGCGTATGCAAATTGTATAGGCGGCTCGTATCAATAACCGTCCAGCGGTGGACATGCGCTGGTGTCTGTCCGGCTTCCGGGACCTCGCGCGTAGGAAAAAAGAGGCAGAGAGCGACCACGGAGTCAGGTTTTATATAACATTTTTACTCTTGATAAACAAGAGTATTTATTTTCTGGACGATATAAATTTTTTCCCATTATCATTTAATAATATATGTGATATATATTAATTTAAGTTTTTAGCTATTGGTGTACTTTCTTCCGGTTTCTCTTCATCATAATATTTTGTCAAAATGTTATTCGGTTTTGTTTTGAATGGGTGATCGTATAACGCGCGCTTCTATCTTTCGCACGAGACGATCTGATGATCTTCGTTGTTACTTTAGGACAAAAAATATTGCTCTTTGTGTACTTTCAGATATAAGAGCCTATGAAGCTTGTTTGTTGGAATAAAGCGATTTCAGAACCGTGATGGATTGTTGGTCGTAACAACCCCACAACTCTCCTAGGGGAAGGAATCTTTTAAAATCGATTCTTAGCTGACCTCTAAACGGCAGAAGCAATATCTCTATAAAATTTTAAGTGTTTATGTCTAAAAGTTTCGAAGATCTCGTGATGAGTCAAAGAATCTCTGCATATCATCAATGTGGGCATAATGTGGGATTATTGTTTTTTTTACTAGCAAAGAAAAAAGAATCCGTATAGCATACTTTATAAAATCAGATTAAGAAATAGGACATTATCATTTAATTTGGAAAAGATATATTTGATCATCGTCATCAATTAGCACACGAAGGTCCACCACTGGAAATGTGTCTGTCCATTCATGGTCTGACGCCATGTGCATCACACCACTCCCAGCGATCTATACCTTTCACAGCTTAACAAACCAACAGTCGGTACAACTGGTAGGAGGTGGTTTCTCAATATCCTTGCCGATTGTTAGTCACCATTTATTTATTTTCTTTGAGGGGTGTCGGAGGTCCCGCACAACAACTCGCAGGATCCAAGCCAACCTCATCTGCACGTGGTGCACACTGGTAATCAACAAACGAGGCTCTGGTTCCCACCAACCCGCATCGGGCAAACGTGGTGGGAAATGGCCCATGTCCTCCCATATGATCCCTAGCTGATCGTATGGGAATCTTTGGAGGAGGTCTATGTCCAGCAGTTGACGTCTATTGGCTGATAATCATGATTTATTTGCTAATTAATAATTAATTTAATAAATAAAATATATGTTCACTGTTTGTGTTTTGATGTCTGTGTGTCTGTCTACTTCTAAGTCTTCTCGGTGTATGATCTGATTGTTTTTATTTTGGTGGTCTTGAAAAGCTGGCGGTGTTTTTTTTCTGTATTATCTGTATATTAAAAAGCTTATACAGGGTGGCGCAAAAGTAATCCTCCTATCACAAAATGCTATAAATTTTGCCTTGGTGTAAAAAAATTAAAAGACCAAATAAAAATAATCCACAAGAAGAATCAAAGTTTTTCATATTTTGTATAGAAAGTGGCGCAAAAATAACCTTCCGATGTTTTTTGGCTGTAATTTAAAAAAAAAATATGAAAACCTTTGATTCTTCTTGTGGATTATTTTTATTTGGTCTTTTAATTTTTTTATATCAAGGCAAAATTTATAGCATTTTCTGATAGGATGATTACTTTTGCGACACTCTATACTATACCGATTTTCGAATAGATTAGACTAAAATGTCCGCTTATCCAATTTTAGTGGAGAATATATTTATGAAATGTATTTATAAGAGAATATATACATATATATATATATAAATATTATGAGAGCAAATTTTTAATTTTTTGCCTGTGACGATATCTTCAGCATTACTACCTTCACAGTCACGTCACTCATCCAAACATGACGGTGACCGTCTCATCCGATCGTCCCACACTCGGCGCCCAGCGCTGGGGTCCACCGCGGAGCGTTACTCTGAAGAGGAGTCCAGGGGCTCCACTCGGTGTCAGCATTGTTGGCGGAAAGGTAATTATTTATTTGGTCTCTTAATACAGTTTTAATATGTATTTTATTAAAAAAAATATTCTCGCCATTTACTGTGGCTATAATTTAAATCCCAGACTGGGAAGCATATGTTCAGCAGTGGACGTGAAAAGGCTGAAATGATAAAGTAAATAATAATTGTACTCTTCCAAAGCTTTTCTGTTAATCAATATTTTTAATGGGGGTAATCTAGAAAAATATTAGCGATTACGTAATTTACTTGGTTACTATTTGAAAGATGCTGTAGCTTGTGAAAATATTGACGTAACAAGATACTCCATTACTGTTGTGTTGCTGTGTAAACATCTCAACTGCCTTCAGATTTCTTTAAAAAACATATGTGAAGTTATTTTAACTGTAAATATTATCTACATAACTTTGGTTTCCAAATCATCCTCAAAGTTATCCGGATTCAGTGCGCCGTAACTTGTTACAAAGTTTAAAGTCAATTTTCATATCTTGCGGGATAATGTAATTCTAGAATTAATGTAGATTTTACGAAAATTTAATTTACTTCAATTAGTTTGAAGTTAACTAACATTTTTAAACTACAAAAAAGTACTTTATAGGTATGTCTAGTATTGCTGTTTATTTATTGTGTTACTGTCTTTCATTATAAACAGCGTTCTACATATTCCCACTAGTGGGAATTAAAATCTTCTAGAGAGTCAAAGCCCTTTATACATCACACTGGACAAGTGCGAGTCGCTTTATGCTATATCCTCGAGAGCTAATGTTCTTAAAACATGGTGATTCCCTCACTGTCCTTCGACCAAAGACTTGATTGTATATAATATATGTATATTATTGTTATTAGAAATGTAAATGTCGATTGATTTTTTAACTGCCTCCTGGACAAGTTTTTTTTTACACCAAGGTCAGAACTTCATCTCTGGGATCACATGTATTAATCCATCAGTATTTTGTGTTTGTCCTTATAAAATTATTGTAGTATTGCCAGACATACAGATGGGAGCCAAATTATTTCAAGCTTTACTATCTTCGACCTGATTATCAATCATTTAATATCATTTGAAATTCATGTTAAGTTTTAGCTCATTGTGGATTTTAGAAAAGCTTTTGTGATTCCATAAAGATCTCTCTAGTTAGGATTACCAGCAACCGCGACAGCATTCGTTGCTCATACTTTCGTATAAGTGATTGATAAAATGGTTTTGTTTGAAAAGGTGGACATAATATCGCACCAGAACACGGCGAATGGTGACGCGAAGGCAATATTCGGGATCTTCATCAAGAACGTCGTCCCTGATAGTCCAGCGGGCCTGTGCGGTGAACTGCAGGTAGAATTGACAAATATATATATAATTTACCAGCACTAGTTAATTGGAAGCATCTAATACGAAATTTGCATTTTTTTTGCAGGAGTTAGTTACTCTATGAGCGATATTTAATATGTAATTCAACTGGCTGTTCCCCGTTCGCTTTGTTGGTTGCAAAGCCCCCGTATCTCCCTTTTTGGCATGAATTTTATAAAACCCATTCTTAGCTGACGTCTAATGGCAGAAGCAATATCTTTACCAGATTTTGAATTATCATCGTCATCAGCCGATAGATGTCCACCGTTGAACATAGGACTCCGCCAAAGATTTTCACATCGATCGGTCTTGCGCTGTCCACATTCAGCAGCTTCCCACGATACCGCCGGGCACTAGGAGCTGTCGTTTATAGTTGATATGGTGGGATTTAAGCTCTTTTCCATCACGCTGGCCCAATGCAGTTTCTTGGGACCCAGAGCGTCGTTTGTTGATTACCAGGGTACCCCACGAGCAGGTAGGGTTGACTTGGGTCACAGAATATATTGCTATTATTATCTTAAAAAGCACTTGATCGTTAAGATGAACCCTGTTAGTTTATTATCAGTTACTTTTAAAGGATTTAATAAGGA
Organism: Ornithoptera alexandrae; assembly: GCA_029030555.1. Taxonomy (NCBI): domain Eukaryota; kingdom Metazoa; phylum Arthropoda; class Insecta; order Lepidoptera; family Papilionidae; genus Ornithoptera; species Ornithoptera alexandrae. Next base: position 1,817,921 of record JARDVY010000296.1, on the reverse strand, counting down.
ATATTTGCGCTGGAGATTAAGACAAATTAAGATCTCTCAGGTCGGATCTCTAGTTACCGATATGATTTTAGTTAACAATATCGTTGAAGATAATTAAGTTCAGATGAAAGCTATTAAAGCAATATTGTAGGTTAGCGTTACAATATTCACAATTACAGATTGTTTTTCCTCTTTCAGACTGGCGATAGGATTTTGGAAGTGGATGGTGTATGCGTGAGGACAGCTCAGCACGAGAGAGCAGTGCAGCTCATCAAAGCCGCTGGCAACACTGTCACGCTCACTGTACAAAGCCTTATAGCTTGGGTAAGAGATCATTTGACAACTTTGGTCCTTTCAAATTTAAAAATCTCCACCTTGTTTCAGTCTAGTTTGAAAATTCTGAATGTTTGTGGATTTTTAAAAAGCTGATGATAAACATAATAATATTTACTTTTCTAACAGCAGATCTATCAGAATAATAATGAGGAAGTATAACTTTTTGCTAAAATACCAAGAATGTTGTTTTGTTCGACTTTTGTTATAGGAATATTATATAGCCTTTTATTATATTTAAATAATATTATCTTCAACCTTCTTTCGCATAAGAGAAATTAATAATTATTTTTTTTTTATTTAGAAAAATGATTCGTCAGATGTCGAAAGTTCAACGCCAGCTCGAACACCCAGGCCTTCTTTTAAAAAGACTCCAGCTCCTCCGGTTCCAGTAATAGATCGTGCACCTAAACATGATATTAAGGTTTGTTGATTATCATTAAATATATCATTACTATCATCACTAATTGATAGAATAATTATCTCGGCTGAAAATCATAACATCACTTAAAAAGTACTGTTTGTAAAGAATTTACATTATGAATATAATTATGACTTCATTTATGAATGGAAAATAAGATATCTAATTATTCATTAATATTTATGTCAATTAAACTTTCAGATATAAATAAATTGGATGTTTTAAAAGATTTTTCTTAATCCTAGATAACGGTGACATCAGAAGCGGGAACAGAAAAAGAAGGTGAAGTGGATACTGATAAAGAAACAAAAGAGAAAGGTTCTTCGGAAACAGAATCATCTAAGCCTGTGTATTCGGATTCTGAAAGCAGCGATGAAGAGGATGAACGGGAATTGAGTGGAAGGACGTACTCGGAAAAAGGAGTAGAGGTAAGTCCTTACAACAAACTGATCGACAAGAAATAACTCATCTCGAACTTTTAGATGAGTCGTATTTCTTATCAGATCGATTGGATTGTGTCCTATATCAAAATATTATATTGATTTTTGATTTTATTTATGAACTTGGTGCTTTTTTAATAATTGTAAATAGAAGTTAAATCAGCACCAATATTTCTATTAATCATTAAAACAAAGATAATCAGATGAAAGATAGTAAATGTAATAATATTAAAAAAAATATATTTTTAGATCGACCGAGCGTCTGCCGGAGCAATCAAACGCACCAAGGAAGAGAAGGAGGCGGATCCAGAGGAAGAAGACGACTTCGGCTACACCACAAGTGAGTGGAAAGATACATTATTCACATTTTTCAACTTCTCCATCTATTTGATACATGTGTACTTCTATTCCTGTCTTTTAGAACATAACAGATGATTAATAATATCTAAAATCCTGTAACATTATATTAAATATTGGGTATGAGAGATTATAGATTTAGACACTGACAACGGAGACGTTACAAGATCAAGTTTGAAAAAATTACTGGTAATAAATGCATTACTTTCGCGATAATTGCAAAATTCATTCTCTCCAATAAAACCTCTTTTAATATAAACTTATCTAATTGTAGGGTTTAGTTAAAATTCAACTTTAACTACACTTTAACAGAATTTACAATTTAGCCGTTGTTATGGAGAATGGTATACTGCGGTCGATGTAACTCGCGTCTTTATCTTCGGTATTTATGAGATATGTCTCCGCAAGGTCTAAAGGTGTATGAAACAAGTGATCTTGATGATGATGGTGATTACATAGGTTACAATATACATAATCATCATCAGCGGATACACGTCCACTGCTGGACATAGGTCTCTCCCAAAGATATCGACATCGATCGATCGTTGCCTAGCGGCGTCTTGCCAACGTCCGTCACAATCAGCATGGCCTTCAGTACCGCCGGGCACCGGGAGCTGTCATTCATAGGGGTTCATATGGGGGGATTTGGGCCATTTAACACTACGGTAGCCTAATGCAGGTGGATGGGAGCGAGAGCCTCGTTTGTTGATTAGCAGGGTGTGCCGTAAGCAGATGAGGTTGGCTTCGGTCCCATGAGTTGTTATGCGGGACCCCTTTCACCGTCTTACATATGAACCTCAGTAATAATAAATATTTTAATAGTCATGAGATACCAGAGACCGTCAGAGATAACGTTAGTACAACTAAGTCCCGGCCATGATTTTATGTACAGACATATCATTGAATTTAAGATGAAACTCCTATTTATTCAATTGTCATATAAAAACGATTATTTTTATGAAACGGATATCCGGTTATTTGGAAAATCCCCAGTGAGCATCATTTATAACCTTATCTTGTGAAATTTTGGTGATGAGTTAACCCATACTGATAGACGGCAATACCAACGCTGATCACGATTTTCAGACAGGAAAGAGAGAGAGAGAGAAAGAGAAAGAGTTAATATATAGTTTAAATGATAAACGAATAATATTAATTTCATTGAATGTAATAAAATAAAAAAAATACATTTATTGGGAAAACCTTTAACATGTTGTATATATACTTTCCTATCGATATGAAGATCTTTGAGGAGGCCTATGTCCAGCAGTGGACGTCTATAAGCTGATGATGATGATGCTTTATACATTCAAATAGTTTACTGGTGGTAGGTCTCACTGTTACATTATCTAGGTGGTTGGTCAAACAGTAGTGTGCGAATAATACTGTCTTCTGGATTGAAGGGCGCTGTAGCTAGTGAAATTACTAGGGTAAAGAAGACTAGGAAAAGAGACTTTATATCTCTCAGGGCGACGAGCGCAATGTGGTGCTGGGTATGTCATTTTAACTAGCGCCACGTTATGGGCGAGCATATCACTTAATTTCTGGTGATCGTCCCATCGTCTCGTCGCTTAATTGAATTAAAAAAAATGCTGCTTTTTTTCTAATTTTCTTTCACTTTTTTGATTCTTTCACTTTTTAATTGAAAAAAAGAACTCGATACTGTCAAATAAAATCGATAATGTATCTTTTCACATTTTATTGAATTTTTATTTGTTGTTATTTTTTATTTATGTTAATCTATAAAAAATATATAATTTTTTTTTTTTAGTTTTTAATTTATGTATTATATTTATTACACATCAAAATAATCGCGATTATTTATAACTATATAATAGTGTAAAATAATAGCAACTACAGAATTAATAAATAAAATAAAAAAAAATATCTCCACACTGTTTGAATTTACTATCAAAAAAACTTATTATGTGGTAACTGATATATTGGTTTACTATTGTACTGGTGCTAGATCTTTGTTGCCGGAGATCGTCTAGCAACCACCGCTGCTCCTATTGCAACTGACAGACTAGTGTACGAAAATTATTTTTTTCCGGTTTGAAGTGCGCTGTAGCTAAAGAAATTAATGATGTAACGCGGCTCAACATTTTATGTCTGCACAATGTGGTGCAGTGTATACCATACTAACCGGAGTCGCATTATTAGGGAGGGAGAGGGGGGGCTAGTACTTACCATCAGGTAAACGTCCAGGTCCTGTTATAAATAACTGGTGTTACAGCTGTTATTATTATTTATTTCTGATGGCGGCCATCTTGTTAACTTCTGTATCTGATACCTTAACATTGAATTCTCAGATTTTTTTTTAATGAAGGAAGCGATGAGACGATTGAGACGTTCACTTGATAGCAAGTGATACGCCTGTTCATAACAACGTGACTCTAGTTAAGATGAATCACATTACACCACATTGTGCTCGTCGCCTCTAATATTAAGATGTCGATTCTCATCACCCCGGTAATTAGCTACAGCGCCCTTCAAACCGGAACACGGTTATATTTGCACACTGTCAGTCGTTACGAATAGGAGCTGTAGTGGTACCTAGACCGTCTCCGGCAAAAAACACCTACCACCAGATACGAGTGGTAAGCACTGCTAGTCTCATTGACGATTACTTCGCTACATTGAACTTCCGGATCCGGAAACCGATAGCTTATATAAAGACAGATAGTACATGATTTGTAAATTGAAGCGTCTGTTAGGTAAACTGGGATACCTCGTCTAATAATAATAGATGAAAAATTCTTTAACATCCTCCGGTTTGAAGTACCTCTCATTATAGAATACCTTGCATTCAAATATACGGTGATGAAATATTACTTACGTTTAAACTTAAAGTACAATTACAGCGTCTATTGCTGCCCTTAAATAGTTAACAAACATCACTGTGTTCCGGTTTCAAGGGCGCTGTAAACAGTGAAGTTATTGAGGTAACGAAGCTTAATATCTTAGGTCTCAATGCGACGAGCACAATGTGTTGCTGTGTCATTTACCATTAGGTCAACGTCCAGCTGGTGTCCTTGGGATATATGTATATATCCAGAGATCTCCCACCAACCCGCATAGGGCCAGCTTTGTAGGAAATATCCCAAACCCCTGATATGAATCTTTATAAACCCCTAGTGCCCGGCGGACGCCATAATCACCGTAAGGTCGCGCGAAGCCCCCGGAAGTGGGCAGCGCAGAACCAATCGATGTGGAGAGCTTTGGATGAGGCCCATGTCCAGCAGTGGACTGATGAATGATCCAGAGATTAATTGTATAGATCTCCAAATGTATTAGACGTAAACACTCAAAATTCGGTAGAGATATTGCTTCTGCCGTTTAGAGGTCAGCTAAGAATGGATTTTACAAATTCCTACTCCAAAGGGAGTTGCTGAGGGTTGCTAGTAGAGCGGGCAGGGAACTACTATATCATTATCATTCATCGTCATCATTACTGCTGGATATAGGCCTTCCCTAATGCGATCCTCAACTCCTGTGGGTGGATGCTAGAAGCTGTGTGTATATATATATATATATATATATATATATATATATATATATATCACACACACACACAGCATCACGTATTGCTGCACACGAGCGTATCTGCGGCGTTTGATCTATGGGCGGCACCTGTTAACGGCATTGTTTATTGTGTCCGACCTTCGCGCACTAGAAATAGAATCGAACCCGGTACATCGTATATCGATCAAGGCGTGTTATACTTTCGCGCCGGATTCGAGTGGAATTTCGGATGCTTTTGTTGCTTACTTTCTGTATGGGGAATGTTTTACTTTTCAACCTATTACTAGTAAACCTAGGAAGCAGCGGAGTCGGGGAGCTTAAACACGTCCCGTCTATTTTACTCGCGTACAAGTATTTTTTTATTTCACGAACAGGCGATTGAAGCGTGATGTATACCTGATGGTAAGTGATACGCCTGCCCATAAAAACGCGGCGCTAGTTATACACAACCCCACATTGCTCTCGCCTGAAACATAAGATGTTGAGTTTCATCTCTCATGTAATTTCGCTAGCTACAACGCCCTTCAAACCGGAATAGAATAATGTTTGCACACTACTCTTTAGCGGCTGATATACTCGTAGCTGCTGTGATTACCTACTTAGACTGTCTCCGGCCACAGAGATCTATCACTAGTATCTATCACTCACCGCCAAGAAGTAGTATTACTTTAAAGACTTCAACGCCGTTTACCATGAAGTGAGATCTTAATTAAGCAATAATCAATTTAATTAAAATATCTATATATTACTTTTGATATTTTAAAAAATAGTTAATTTTTTGTTATTGTTAACGTTAAGCTCAAACGAAATTTTAGATTAGATTAACGCTTACGTATAAATAAACAAAATAACTGATTATTGTATCTAATTAATCTATATATATATATAAGAGATTTCCCCTTATGAAAAGACTTCAGGATATTTCCGGAATCATAAGGCCTGGAGACTTGAAATTTAGTTGGTATTTTCCTTCTACCCAGTGTAGGTCAACAAGAACGGACTTAACAAAATTCCTTCCCCAAAAGTTGTGGGGGTGTTACAACCAGAAAAGCAGGCGAGGTAGATGTAGTCTTAATATAAATAACATTTGGCAATGATATGAAAGGTCTCTTAATAAATAACTTTTCGTTGTTTGGATTTTATTTGTATATACAATGGAATAATAAACACAGTTCACGGATTTCTGGAGACTACTCCAAGACCACTCTGAGACCACTTAGGGACCGCTTACCATTGAATATAAAGTGAAGCCCAAGGAATGATATTGAAAAGTGGAAACGTATTATTTTGTTTCGAATAGGCTTTGAAGCTGCTGTGAGTGGCCTCGACGACTCCAGCAGGCAAGACTCGATACTGAGTACTAAGTATAATATATCCTACTTAAAAAAATATATTTTATAAATATTCCTCATTAAAGTGTGCTTTATGTTATTGACTATTAAAATTCAATATTATCGTAACTCGATAGATGTCCACTGCTGGACATGGACCTCTCAAAAAATCTCCAAACCAATCCGTTCTGTGAAGTTAAGTGGTACGCCTGCCCGTAATATTATCGCGCTAGTTAGGATGATATATACTGCACCACATTGCTCTTGTCACCCTGGGACGTAAGAGGTTGTCTCGTTATCGCAGTAATTTCACTAGCTACAGCGCCTCTCAAACCGGAACACAATAATGTATGGACAGTACTGTTTGACGGTAGAAATAGATCGTGCGGTGTTACCTAGACAGCCACCAGTACAATCTGAAGCTAAAGCTCTCCAATGAAGCAGTAACCAAAAATCAACACTAAAGGAAGGGTTACTGTATTTGAAGAACAACGCCTTGAAGTCTCAAGTTCGGTTCTCGATCAATATAAGTGTGCACGTCTGGAGCAGTGCTCCGAAGCGACGGAACAAACCGCACAGTATCTCCAACTCTATCGATCCAGTGAGCTGGAGACTTGAGATTGTTGGCTGTACGTTCCATACACACACACACACATATATATATATATATATATACATAGTGGCCGTTGTATGTAATAAATAAAAGTGAAATCGCCTCTTAAACAAGCGATAGGAAGATATAAATTATTTTTCTAAACAGATGAGAGGATTCCACAGATTGCTCTTGCTACAACTTTATTCGAAAAGGTTGTAGTTGTAGTGTTTATTTTAGGCTCTCCCCTGATTGAAAAAAGACTTTACGAGTTAGGTATCAATTTAGACCCTGTGGTATCAAGCCTTTTTCTTAGGGGTACTCTGATTAAAAAACCTCCCGTACGCCCTTCTTCGATCCCCGACGGTACCACAGTACATACTGATCCAGGAAGGAGGATTAATTCTTTTCCTGTATTCCTTCTATTAGACATAAATTTCTTAGATCTTTAACGTCACCTGTTGACTCCTTCCCAAGTTTCTTCGCCAACGTGATCTGTGTTAGGGGTTTCTTAAGATTATTTTAAATCTTTCCATTCTTGTTCGAAGCGCCAGCACACGGTTTCCTTTCTACGGCTTCCTGTTTCCTCAGCTAACATGATTGATATCTTCAACTTTTTTAATTGTGTATTTCTATAGATTTGGATAAAATAAAGACTAGTTCTTCTTAATAACTAAATAGATGAAATAAGATGTTATTATATAGATATGTAAATATGCTAGATGTTCCCCGCCGGCTTTGCAGGCCGCAACACCCCTGCGAATTTCCTTTGGGGTGAGAATTTTGTAAAAATCCATTCTTAGCTGACCGAACGTAACGTAAACACTCAAAATTTAGATCTAATGGTTTCGGAGAACTCGTGATAATCCAATGAATCTCTGGATATCTCCTATATATAACTAGTCTAGCCATAAATACTGTTACATAAAAACTTAACCATTTTTCAACTTTTTAATTATTTTAAAAATTTCTTGCGATTTTCCACCATTTTACATATTTTTTCGTGTTCATTATCAATTTACAATATGGAATGGGGTGTTAAAGAAAATAGTATTGCAGTGATCGCCTTGCACAAAGTGGGTATGGAGCCGGTCCGATCGGTCATATTCCAGACACTTCAAAAGTTTGTTATCAGCCGTATGTTCGTATATCGCACTATCAACAGATACAACCACACTTCTTTAGTCGAAGACCGGAAAAAATTGGTGCGGCCGCGTGCTTGTAGAACTACAAAGGCTGTTGATGCTGTTAAAGCCAGAATTCGTCGAAACCCCATTAGGAAGCAAAAATCTTATCGCGAGAAATGAATATTCCCGCTAGGACTCTATCCAATATCGAGTGTTATAAAACAAGACCTGAAGCTCAGTGCTTATCGTCGATATACAGGACATGCCCTAAATCAATCTTTGCAATTAAAGATGGATGGAGTTGATCGATCAAAACGTCTTCTGTCGCGATACGCAGGTGAAAGTCACAGAAATATCCTCTTTACAGATGAAAAAATTTTCACGATTGAAGAACACTACAATAAACAAAATGATAAAGTGTACGCTCACAGTCCTAAAGAAGCTGCTCAAGTGATGGTGATCGGAAAGGTACAACGTGGTCATCATCCCGCGTCAGTGATGGTTTGATGAGGCGTGTGTTATCAAGCTAAATTTTTGTGAAAAAGGAATAAAAACTTCAGCCAAAGTGTATCAAGATACAGCCTTGGATCATGTTGTGAAACCTCTCAGCATCCTGGTCACAAGGCACGAACTACCCAAGCCTGGCTTGAAACTAACGTTCCGGACTTTATAAGAGCTGAACACTGGCCCTCATCTAGCCCAGACTTTAACTCTTTAGACTTCAAATTAGGGTCAGTTTTAGAGGACATGGCTTGCTGCTGCTCTAAACGACACGGCGACATTGAGTCTTTTAAAAAATCTTTGGAGCAAGCAGTGGCGGTGGCGGTGGTGGAAATTTCCCTTGGAAACAGCACGTAAATCCATAGATTCGTTGCCAAACAGATTAAAGGCCTGTATAAAAGCCAAAGGTGGCCATTTCGCATAGATTTTTATTTCTTTTTTGCTGAGATAAATAATATGTAGGTATACATTTTAATAATATTACATTACTTCATTAAGAAAAAAATGCTTTTTCATTTGTAACAGAACTTATGGCTGGACTAGGTATATATATGTATATATAAGTATATGTCGCTAAATGAGTAGTGACATCGAAACAGTCAAAGAATTGGATAGATTATTGATCAAGATTTCTCTCGATCGAAATCGTTCCTAACTGTACTGAAAATATTCGATCTTCCATTAGAAAATAATTACTAAAATTAGGGAAAATTAAGTTTATTTATTTATAAATATATTTAAATTGTAAGTTAGAAAAGGAAGAAAGTGGCAAGCGCGTTGCTGAATCCAAATAAAATTTATTTATAATTAAGAATTCTTTCCTCAGGTCAGAGTTGTTTTAAAATTTAAATTTTCTATGTAAAGTCCATTCAAATCGTAAACCTGTTGCTTTAACTGGTAGGTAGAGACCTACGAGCATTAAGTTAAAGCAACCCTTTCCGGTTTGAAAGGCGCTGTAGCTAGTGTAATTACTGAGGTGTCGAGACTGAATATCTTATGCCATCATAACTAGCGCCTCGTTGTTATGGACAGGCGTATCACTTACCATCAGATAAACGTCCCACTCATCTCGTAGTTTAATAGTATAAAAAAAAACTGCTTCTTCGATAATGATACAGCTTAATAAATCTACTTCTGTACACAAACGAATCGTTGAAGCAGATCTACATATCAAAACACTAACTCAAATGTTTTATTATATCGTAAAAACGTATGAGATTTGTAATATTTTTATCTCGCACAAGACTCCGGCGTGCTCTCTCGCATCACCATGAAAATCACCTCGAATGATATTGTTTTTATGATGAAGTATGCGCCGCAAGTTTTATTGACAACGATTGCAGCTTCATCGGAATCAGAACTCGCGGATCTGTCATCTGCGAGTTAAAATAAGAAAAAAAAAGAAAATAAATTAAATGAAATGAATGTAACACGCACAACAACTCACGGGACCCAAGCCAACCTCACCTGCTCGTGGTGCATCCTGCTGATCAACAAACAAGGCTCTGGTTTCCACCAACCCGCATTGACCCAGCATGGTGGGAAATGGGCCAAATCTCTCCATACGAACCCCTACAAACGACGGCCGCTGCTGGTTGGCAGGTCGCGGGAAGCCGCTGGATGCGACCAGCGCAGGGACGATCGATGTGGGAATCCCTAGGGGAGGCTTAAGTCCCTCAGTGGACGTGTATCGGCTGATGATGATGATGAAATACATAAACAAAAATCGACTGATTTACACAACTACAAACGTTTTATAATAGATCATCGGTTCTCAAACTTATACCGTCATCTTAGGGAAAGAATTATTATCCGACAAGACGAACGGGACGTTCACTCGATGGTAAGTTATACGCCTGCCCATAACTGCACCACATTGTGCTCGTCGCCTGAGACATAAGATATTGAGTCTCTTTACCCTAATAATTACATTAGCTCCAGTGCCGTTCAAACCGGAACACAGACCTAGACGATCTCCGCGAACAGAGACCTACCAGCAGCGATAATTTAAATCAAAGTTTAACTAAATTTAAGATTTAATAAAAGATTAATAGATTTAATCAATATATGCCCACTGCTGAACATAAGTCTCTTCTAATGTATTACACAAAATACCATCCATCGGTTGTGATGATAGTGATGAAAGAGCAATGAGCAGGGCATACGTTAAAACGACCGATGGCCGATGAGCACAAAGGTCATCGGCTTGTGGTCATATACCAGTAGATGTGGTGCTGGATAATAGATCCAATCTGGTAAAGATCGACAGATGGCTGGATGCAACGCGGGGTGGATCGGTCTGGAGATTTTGGTAGGAAGCCTTTGTTCAGCGGTAGGAGGTAATGCATGACATGTAAAGAGGGAGAAGAGGGGAGATGGGGACATAAATAACAGCAATGGTTGGTTGAGAGGAGTTTGAAATATGTATGTTTATATCTAGATGTATATGCTAAGATTTTTCTAATGGCGTATTAAACTCATATTTTGTTGGATCATATATTTATCAGTTATTCCTTTAGTTGGTTCATCATCGTTATTATCATCATCATTACCGTTAGCTGGATATAGAAACTTTTGTTTATAATACTAACGATAATTATTTATTGATAAACATTAGCTATATATATATTAGCTGGTCCCCGCTCGCTTTGCTGCCCGTAATATAAAATTACACTTGAAATTGTCTGAAATATTGCAGATTAGAGCAACCGCAAATGACTTTCTATAGCAAACGTTACTATAGCAACCGCATAAATAATACTAGAAGAAAATGTTCATTAAAGTTAATCAGAAATAGAATGATGAAGAATCTGTGAAATTAAAAAAATAAATAGCCTATATCTACAAATCTTCGCTTCGAATGCTAATGTTCTAATGTCGATACCTTCAGTAGTTTTCTCATGATTGGCTAGCAAAGGAAACCCATTTTCATTATATATTTTCATTATAGATTAATTATATAATAGAAATATTTATAGTAATGCACATCGACAGACATGTTAAGAGAGAACAGACATTTATACATACACAGAAATGTGTAAATAAAAATAAATAAAAAAAAAACAAGATAATTTTGCAAATTAAAAAACCTTACAAATAGGACGCGCAACAAAGCGTTTACAGAAAAACATGCCGCCATTTTGTTTTGCCGCCGCTTTGAAGGAATGTCGCGTTTACATTTGTCATGCAAAAATATTTTTGCACATCATTGCCTAAATAATTCGTCTCTATACAAATTGCCACTTTACTTATGCAGTCGGCGCACAGTAAATATAATTTAGGCGATTTAATTTAATCTTATCTTCATAGACATAGAGTACATTTTTAGTTGACTAATGGATGCTTTATTTATGAGCTGCAAAACAAACTTGGTACTGTTAGCAAACAAAAGCTTCTCACAGAACGAGCGGGAACTCCACAGACTTAATACGAATATTTCAGTATAAACTTTTTCATTACTAGAACATTTCTATAAACTGAAATAATTACTGAAAATTGTTTCTTATTGTCATTGCATACAGTTTAATTTTCGTATTGATCATTTAACATTGAAAAATTTACTAGTGGTAGGTCTTTGCTACTGGAGACCGACTAGGTACCACTGCAGCGCCTATTGTAGGTGCCAAATAGTACTGTGCAAATATTACTGCGTTCTGGTTTTAAGGGCGCTGGAGCTAATGTTGAGACAATATCAAAGACCGATATCGAGTGCGACTCGTGGCGATTCCACCTAGCGCGCAACTGAAACAGATTCGCAGAACTGATGTCCAATCTTCACTGGTCGGAGAGGAACGAGTAGTTAGTATAATTACTGGGGTAACGAGACTTAATGTCTTGTCCCAGAGCGTAAGGTGCACTATCACTTGCCATCAGGTGAACGTTCCACTCGTCGCGTCGCTTAAAAAAAAAGGTATGTATCATCCAGCTCCAGCTGCTCGCAATAGGTGAGGGTATCGTTTGAAAAACAACTGTCGCTTACAGCATTTCGGTGTTCAGTGGGAACGGGGTTCAACTGCACGTGTTTGCTTTTTCAGTATCGCGACAGCGGTCCGGGCGTGTGGACGTCGCGTCGCATCCGCCGCCATTTTGTCAGTCGCGAAGTTTCTCGTCGGCAAATTAGAAATTTAAATTTAGCGAGCGTATTTATGATAATGTATTTTTTTTTTTTATTATTATGACCGTCCCGTGTAACCGACGGTCCGCCCGCTGAAAAGGTTATCACTTATTATATCGTGTGTGTTCAGTGATTCTCGTGTTGTATGAGTGACGTGAAAGAATGACACAGAGTAAATAATAAAAAAGCACTAACATAAATATATTCGTGTAAAGTTTTTATTAGATATTAACTGAGTATATAAAAGATAAATATTTTTTTTTTAAATATAATTTTAGTCGAATTAATTTTGTACGGTATTTTATATAAATAATAAAAGAAAGAAATTCGTAATCTTCTTTTCAGTCTTTACTGTCTAGTCATAGTGGTTAAGTATTAGTAGGTATGTATTTACTGGTGGTAGGTTTCTACTGCAGTCTAGGTAGGTACCACCGCAGCGGCTATTGGCATACATTACTGTGTTCCGGTTTGAAGGGCGTTGCAGCTAGTGAAATTACTGGGGTAACGAGACTCAATATGTTATGTCCAAGGCTTCGAGCACAATTTTGTGCAGTGTATAACATCTTAACTAGCGCCACGTTGTTATGGGCAGCCGTATCACTTACCATCAGGTGAACGACCAGCTCATCTCGTTTGAAGTTGATCGATTGATTGCGTGAGATCTACAACTTAATTAATCAATGAAGATACTTTAAACTTAATTGCTTTTTACTTAATTTCTTGAGCTTTTAAACTTGGTAGTTAAGACCTTTCTATTATGACGAGATTCCTACTTATGTTATTATGTAACCTAACTAAAAAAAAATCAGTCTTTCTATATTAACGAAACGAGCGAGACGTTCACCTGATAATAAGTGCCTACCTATAACAACGAAGTAGTTAGGATGATATACACTACAACACATTGGGCTCGTCGCGTTGAATGTAATATGTTATTAAGTCGCGTTACCCATAAATTTCCCTAGCCACAGCACCCTTTAAACCGGAACATAGTAATATATACACACTACTGTTTTGCATTAAAAAAACTAAACGGTTTCTGACGAGTCTTTTTTTTTTCGCGGCACCATTGCTAAGCCATACACTGTTCCACGCAGATTCGCGTGTTGAGTGATAAAGGCCCCCACCCTCAAAACCCTGGAATCTCCTTGACCCTTTTAGTTCCCTACGACAGGCAGGGTTTCATCACCATCAGCCGATAGACGTTCACTGCTGGACATAGGCAGTAAGGGAGGGTTTACCTTAGTCCTATTCTTACCAGCCCAAGACTACAGACTTACCACCAGTAAATTCTCGTTAAGCTATAATATTACTGGTTTAGATACCCTTCAATTATAGTAATGTTTGCACACTACTGTCTGCCGGCTCAAGATCGAGAGGATCTCAAGCACATAGTATATATTCCTATTATCTCTTGAGGCTGTCGCTGGTCTTCCTTTTGTATATAGTACTGTATATCATTTAACATAAAGCACAAAGAATACTTTGATGTATTATTTATTACGCAAAATTAAGTGTTAAGAAGTTTACTGGTGGTAGGTCTCTGTTGCCGGAGACCGTGGAGGTACCGCCGCAGCTCCTATTGCAGTCGACCAACAGCATTACTGTTCCGGTTTGAAAGACGTTTAGCTAATGTAATTACATACTAACTAGCGCCGTGTTGTAATGGGCCGGCGTATTATTTACCATCAGTTGAACGTATAATATATATATATATATATATATATTAAGTTTGTTGCTTTAAGATGATACATGAGCTCTACTTATTTCAAACTAAACTAAAGCTTTAAGCTTAACGACAGTAAAGACCGGCAGTATATTTATTTACAAAGCCCTTCAAACCAGAATGTAGTGTTAGTACGCCGCTGTATCAGATAAAACTTAACTTAGTTCATTAGTTAAAAAAATAATAAGAAAGTGTTACATAAAAAATATTTATCAGCTGCAGATTTCTTCAGAGATGATGCTTCACTATTCAGGCATGAATTAAATAGCTTTAAATTAATTTCAAGCTGAAGCATTGAAAATCTGACGTCTGTAAGAATTATTACCAGTAACAAATATTGTTTCTGTTACCAAAGTAACAGTCGGTAGATAATTAGATACGTAAGTAACAACCTGTTCCCCGTCCGCTTTGCTGGACGTATTATAAACTTAGGCACCAAGTGATTTTCTATACCAACCGTTACCATAGCAACCGCTTCAATAGTACGATATGAATATGTTTATAGAAGTTAATTAGAAATAAAATGATGAAGGATCTACGAAATTCAAAAAAAAATAGCCTATAGTCATCTACAAATCGTTCACCAGATTTCACGTGATTGGCAAATAAAAAAACACATTTTCATTATATATATATGTATATATATATATGTAACAAATATAATTTTTTAAATAGCAATTGAAATATATAATTTCTATCATCTCTGTGTTCGGCAATTATAAAATGGCCGCAGCTAAAAAGCGACCAGACGAACGGGACTCTCACCTGATATCGAGTGATACGGTTCGCCATAACAACGTGGCGCTAGTTGATACAGCACCACATTGCGCTCGTCGCCTGAGGAATATGTTGAGTCTCGTTACCTCAGTCTACTCTGCCATGTTCAACAGCATAGCTTCTAAGGTTTTTTTTTTACTTTTATATTATTTATAACAAATTGCCAATTTATTTGCAACTTTTTCTACGTTCATTTCATCATCAGCCGATAGACGTCCACTACTGGACATAGGTCTTCCCCAAATATACCCATTAATCGTCCCGTTTTGGACTAAGGGTCGTCGTTCGTAGGGGTTAAATTGAGAGGATTTGGGCTATTCCCACCTCACTGGCCCAATGCGGGTTGGTGGGAGCCAGAGCCTCGTTTGTTGATTAGCAGGGTGCACCACGAGCAGGTGAGCTTGGATTGGGTCTCGTGAGTTGCTGTGCAGGATCGGAAGGTGCAAGACCGCATTTTCGAGTTCTTAATATAAAACTCTATACTAAACATAACTTCACTTTTAGGACGTTAATTAGAATATCCTAATTGCTACGATATTCTTCAGCGTATTTTGAAATGACGGCTAAGGAGAGGATTATTGATACTATATTTTTTTTATTCCTCTAAGCGACGAGACGAGAGGGACGATCACCTGATGGTAAGTGATACGCCGGCCCATAGCAATATGGCGCTAATTGGGATGTTACACCGCACCACATTACTCTCGTCGCCTCGAGACTTAGGATGTTAAGTCTCGCTACTCCAGTTATTTTAGTAACTACAAAACCTTTCAACCCGGAACACAGTTATGTCTGTACAGTGTTTGTCGGTGGATGGTGGAGCGGCGAGGTCGGTGGTGGCGATCAATAGAACCGTAGATTTGTCACCAGTTTTCTTTAATCGTAGTTTCATTAATGGACTCCACTTTTACATCCTGAAGAACATTTTCTTTCAACGTAAATAAAAAGAAAATATTTATCAATACATCTAGTTAATTTGTTATAAAAATGTAAATTATGTATACAGATGATGTTCTCGGTAACGAAATATATATTTATTCTGTCGGCATCTGTCTATTACAATAAAACACTGTGTGTTTGTCCGTTTGTATGTTTATGTTTTAATGCGGTTGTTAAATGTGAAGCTGCGATAACAGACGGAGTAATCGACGGAGCATCCCGGTAATATTGGCTCCTTGACAAAATGATACCCGTATTGAGTTTATTAGACAGGTCTATTTTCTAGATATATTTAGCGAGTTACTTAGAACAGAATTAAGCTCCTCTTATTCCCCGTAGGATATATATAAACATTGCTGAAGGCTATTTCAAGAATATATGACATCAAACAAATTTATTACATTTTTCTGAATTTCTCCGTTTAATCTATTCGTCTCTAGATGGCGCTGTATGCAAACTATTTGAATATATTATATTCATGTCTTTGAAAGTCCCTGTTCTTGGAACATATCTTTAGGTCGTAAAGCGACAATCATCACTTCACAGAAGCATTCGTTATCACAAAATCCCAAACTTTAGACACGAAAACATCTGATATATTCGTGCTTTTTAAAACAAACCCCATTCTCAGGTCGTCGTACTTTCTTACTCGCGGCAATAGTCTCTAACTTGATAGAATAAAGTTGCCCGACTGTCTTCGAGTTCGGAGAGTCCTTGTTTCAATAATAATAAAATAAATTTTCGCCACCCCGACTTTATTTTTTTTAGTTCTCTTTCACTGTCCTGTATTCGGTTACTTTCTCTACATTAAATTTATTTTTACTGAAACACCCTTAAATTATTCGCATCAAATGTTTTCAGTCACTAAACCAAAGAAAAGCTTTCGTTTCTCTATACATATTTAATATGACCGGATAACTATTTGTTTTCTCTTTCTACGACCATTAATAAAAAGTATTGTTCGTATTATATTTTTAATATTTATTTATTTTCAGTTATTTCAGTTATTAATGTATTATATCACAAACTGTTAAAACGTTACAACTCTTGGAATACAAACAACCCGTTGGCAACGGATGATAAATGATTTAAGATCTAAAAACATTTTGAAAGGTATTACAAAATGAATTTCTGAAATGCCTGAAATAACAGAATGAAAGAGACAGATCAGGTGACATCGTGAAAATATTTATTTATTTATAAATGTAAAGGAATTTAGTCTAAACTCTTATATGTGTATACTAGCTATACCACATCCGCTTTGCTAGCCGTAACATCCTCGCATCTCCCTTTGTGGAGGGGTTTGTGAAATCCATTCTTAGCTGGCCTCTGGCAGCAATATCCTTACGGAATTTTGAGTGTTTACGTCTAATAGTTTCCAACATCTTGTGATGAGTGAATGAATCTCTGGATATCTTCTACACATAGATGAGAGTATATAAAATCGCTGATGAAAATGGATACACCGTTTTGAAAGCTTTATTAGTTTTTTGAGGTGTTTCACTTGATTACTGGTAACAGAGCGGTAATTCTTACTTTTACATTAGCTCCACATTGTGCTCATTACTGTAAAACAATAAAATGTGACTTGAGTAATCCGAGCCCTGACTCCAATGAAGCTGCAATGGTTGTCAATGAAACTAGCGGCACAAACTTCATTTAAAAAAGAAATCCTTAGATCAGGTTTACACGTCTCCATACTTTCTCAATATAATATTATGTTTTTGATGAAGCTTTAGTACATAAAAAAACCCTTTTTTTTAAAAAAAAGCTCCATATTTTTGTTTACCATGACAGTACTCCTAGTAGTCATCATTACCATTTCAGTCTATTGTCTTACTGGTGGTAAGTCTCTGTCACCGAAAACCACCTAGGTACCGCAGCGTCGATCGCAGCAGTAGCTTTTCTTGGTCTCGGAGAGAAATCTTCGAAAAGATACTCTGTCTTCTGAGGGAAAGTCCGAGTTATGTGGAGCTTTTTACCCACTAAAACCCCCTCGGTGATCACCTTCGACGTTTGGACGGGTCTCCGTTCGGAACACAACCACGGCCTCGCTAACGCTGTGCTGGGATATCCCGCCCCGAGGTCTGTTTTAGGCAGACCCAACCAGCCTCGTGAATACTTTAATGTCCGCAGACCACGTTCAGCCATTGTCCTCCTCAAGGTCGTTTAGAAGGCGTTGAGAACTCCAATTCTGACCCCCCACGATCCCAAAGGCCCCATTAAAGTAGGAGAAAGAATTCACCCCTGTACCAACACGCCGTGCGTTTGCGCCACGGCGGCTTCTTCTCCGAGCGGGATCTGTCATCTCTCGATCTTGCGCAGCAGCCTCCTTTTGTACCATAATAGTTTCTAAGTGCGCTGTGGCTAATGTAACCACTGGGGAGCGAGACTTAACATCTTATATGTAAGCGACGAGCGCCACGTTATTATGGAGATATCAAGTGAGGCCCGAGACGGCCGCTCCAGGTTACAGCTGCGGAGTTCCACCGTGAGCTCACCTCGAATGCGTGCCGGTGGGCTGCAGGGGTGGCTTTATGCTGTCCTTTGCAACCGAGGTATAGTCGTGGAGGAAGAGTACCCTCTGCTATTAAGTGATGCCGCATCGCTGATGCGGCGGCGGTGGGGCTGCGGGGGGAGAGGAGTATCGGTATTGCGATGAGCCGTTCTCTCTATCCTCCGCGACCGTATAAAAAGTGGCGGCGGGCCCAAGATCGGATCTGCCGCAGGGACTCAGGAGAGTTTTCTCTCTTGGCTACTATAGCCTCTGGGTGACGGATTCGGGGATTCCGTTGCCTGCGCGACTGCAAGAGACCGAGGAGAGGGCGCGCTGTGTGTTCCGGCGTGCCCCTACAGAGGTGGAAAGAGAGGGTTCAACCCTCACTCCCGAGGTGAGGCTGCTTTGTGCGGCCAGCGTTGGCAAGGTCGCGGATGTGTACGAAAGCGTTTCCGTGACCCTGCCGTAAAGTGACGAGGAAGAACATCGTGGGGGTTTTAGTCGGTGCAAGTCCGACATAACCTGTCCTTGCACCCATGAGGACGGGTATGCGCAGACATTTTCCCCACGTTAAACAAAAAAAAAAGGTGACGTCGGCTTGGGGCCCGTGACTTGTCCGGGAACCCTTACATCCCCTAGTATTCATTATTATTATTAAACTAGATTTTAGAGATTGAATTCAGTCTTCCGGCGTGACGTCACATTAAACCCGCCCTTTGATATTTAAAATATTAAATATACCCTGTCAATTTTCATCTGTGGGTATGTGTATTAAAAGCCGCATTTAATTAGCTGCAATGTGCCACCATTTTATGTTGGTATTTCGTGAGGGGTTTTAAGTACCAATAAAATGTGGTGCAGCGCGTTCCTCCCCACCACCGGCACTGTACGCAATCAACGTTGACGGAGTTATTTTTGAATAAAACAACTTGGACCGATCGTTGTGGAGGTCTTTGGGGAAGATGTTTAACAGCTGATGATGATAATGAAGAAATAATTTAAAAAAAAGTAAAAAAAGCTAATAAAACAAAATGGCGCGCTAATTATATGTTATTCGCTTTAGCATTTGCGGATCGTAAAGACTTCCGGTGGATGGCGCGTGGTCTTAATTCAGGACTTTGTAGTTTAACGAGAAGACATTACTCAGGCGCTGTCAATTTACAGTTATATTTTATAGTCCTTATTATATCCTTAATGTATATACACTACAAAGTACATTAAACTACTTTTTTTTTATTCAATTAAGCGAGCTTACGAGTGGGACTTTCACTTGATTGTAAGAGTCATACCTCTGTCCAAGGTGTGCCCGGAGTGTAAGAGGTCCCGCATTACAACTCACGGGACCCAAGCCAAGATCACCTGCTCGTAGTGCAACTCGCTTTGGGCCAGAGTGGTGGGAAATAGCCTAAATCCCCCAATATGAACCCCTACAAACAACGACTTAGTGCCCGGCGGAGCTGGAGGTCACGCTGCCTGCAGCACGGGACCGATTTATATAGAGATTTTTGGGAAAGGCTTGTCCAACTGTGGACGTCTATCGGCTGATGATAATGAACGATAGCTAATATCTTATGACTCAAAGCGACGAGCACAATGTGGTAATGTGTATGTCATAATTACTATCGCTATGTTGTTATGGACATGCGCATAAATTACCTCGTCACCCCTTTTAGATCTCCCTACCTCAGCAGATCCACCATGTACTGCATCCTTGTAATCATATACTGTTTGGCGGCAGGGTATAAGGGCTGCGATATTATAATACGAACCTAGACGGTCTCCTTCGGCAGCGGACAACAACTGTTAATAAATGTCGCACTAGTGTTACATCACCCTTACATCACCTTTAGAATAAGCGTTGACGTCACACATCGCAATTATAATACACTTTATAAATTCTACCGCCGCCGCGCTCGCAGCGGGTATCGGATTATGTAAATGATATCGCATCGTTTCCACGCGGAGGAAAACGAAACTAACGTATCCATTGCCCGTTTTGTATCGGGGTCGCTCATTTCAATTCATGAACAGCGGGTAATGTACATCGAACATTTTGAACGATGTAGTGCATTATGTCGTGTATAAATAAAGTGGTACAGATTATAGAAGTTATATTTTGACAAGACCATGTATCATACAGTATCGAATATAGTCTGTTAGACTTTATTTAATGTACGGCTTAGAGTACATAGTAAATTATCATATTTATTTAGCAAAAATGGATGATTTTTTGGATAATAATTATCATTATCATCAGCCGATAGATGTCCTTCTTCTTCATAAAGCGCCTCTCCAACTGGTGAAAGTTGACGATCAGCGTAGTACAGTCCTTTCTGTCTCTGCTTCGGCGGACCAATTTGGACGCTCCAGATATGCCAGTCTATTCCCTGATATTCCTCAACTATAACTTTTTCCTTCTCACACCCTTTTATTTCGTTAGACGTTCAGCTGGACATAGGCCTCCCACCAAAGATTCCCACATCGAACCGGTGAGGATTCGTATGGAGGGATTTAGAACATTTCCCGCCACAATGGCTCCATGCGGGTTAGTGGGAGCCAGAGCCTCGTTTGTTGATTAGCAGGGTGATGTTGTAATACGGGGCCCACTTACACCCCTTGGGATAGATTATAATGTTATTATATTATAAACATAATATATAGATAAATACTTTATTATAAAAGCCTATATAGCCTAATATTATAGTTAGTACATAAGCATAAGATTTTATTTTTCTCTATTTTTTTGTTATACCTAAATATAAATGAAGTATATTTATTTTTCATACGTTGCATCAACTAAGTAATTAGTTATTACTTAAAATTAATATAACTTTAACTGTCTCTTATATAGATGCTACTTATATATTTACAGGAGCAAAGTTAATTCGATATTACATCCAATTTATAGTGTCCAAGAAGAACTGTTTTTATTGGTAATAGGTTTCTGTTTTACCGTCTAGATACGTTTCGGCTCTAAAGAGTAATGTGCAAATATTACTCTATCCCATTTGTGTCAGGGTAGTTCGAGAAAACTCCGCCAACGTAACTCGACAATCTGTGATCTCAGAATTGGACCAGAAACATCCCTGTTCAAAAACAAGCGTTTAGCCATTGCGCCTTGGAGCCGGTTACAGAGTCTCAGTCTGACCACAATGAGATGTACTGTCATCATCCTAACTAGCGCTATATAGTGGGATATGGACCAAATCTCGCCTTATGAATCTCTACAAAAGACGGCTTGCGGAGCACGGCATACCGGAGGTCATGCTGACTGTGACGGACGTTGGCAAGGCGTCGGAAGTAGGGCAACGCTGGACCGATCAATGTGGATATCTTTGAGGAATGGCTATGTCCAGCATTGGAAGTCTATCGGCTGATGATAATGAACTATTCAGTACATGTTTAGTTTTTGTCGAAAGAAAAATTAAATTTTTAGTAATTTTTATTTTCTTGAATTAGATATCACAAAAATCGATTGATCGTAAAAAAAAATCAGCATCGTTATGAAGAGTGCTGAAGCTGAATATTACTTAAATACTTATCGCTTTACCTTATAAAGAATATATCGATACTCAGTCATTCATTATAGGAAGATATAGCCAAAGATATCCTTTCAGCCTTTAAGTCACCGGGATCCAACCCTGAGGGCGGCATGAAAATGTTAATATCCTTTTACATTTAAGGATCACCGCCTCACCATGATCCGTTCATAATATACGAGTTCAAATCATCATTTACACTTGATATGTGATGACTATATTTCTTTCATCACCGATTCTTATAGTTACGCGAATAACACATTTCATCATCATCATCATCAGCCGATAGACGCGAACTGCTGGACATAGGCCTACCCCCAAACATCTCCACATCGACCAGTCCACAACAGAACACGTTTGATGAAACTAAATGGTACAGATTTATTCCCGTTTATTTGAACTATATATAACTCCCACTCTTGGAGGGACTCGCGGGAGGACCGAGGAGATCAGCGTTCTGATAAATATCTTTGCGGTTTTTAGTTAATTAATGTTATCTTCGAATATTAAGATTATTTTGATAGATTTTTGATGGTGTCCCTCTAAGTAAAAATGATCACGGGGGAAGTTTCAGTGGATATAAATCCCACATAACCTATATCTTCTCCCCAGAAGCAGGGTATCTTTAGATATCCCGCTTGACAAAAAAAAAATCTCTGTTGCCGAAGACTGATAGGTGCTATCGCAGCACTTGTTCCTGTCGCTGAACAATAATGTGCAAACATCAGCATATTAGATTTCGAAAGATGCTGTAGCTAGTGATATAACAAGACGTACATTTTATATCTAACGTGGAAGTAATTTAAAAAAAGCATTGTCGTCTTTCATTTATGAAACTAATTAAAAATTTATAAATGAATCCGACCTTTAATAATTTATTTATATTATCTACATTGTTACACTGGTGCATCCGTGAACGAAGTGTTTGTGTAGTGCAACTGTTTATTATCGCATCCCGTAAATAGACATTTGTATAAATGTTATAAGAAATAAAAAAAAATATCGACAAAAACATTCGTGCGATATTCGCGCGCGAACGGACACGGTGGGGTTTGAGACACGCGGGAGGGAGGGAACGACGGCGTCCGGCCGCCATCTTGTGGTACGTCAGCGCCGAATTGGCGGGAAAACGGCAAGTTGTCGCACGGCCTGTGCGCGGAGTGCCTGCGGCGGGCGGGTCGCGCGCGCTCCACGCTCGCGCGCGACCTCGAGCCATGTCCTGAGAGGGTCATGGAGACGATCTCCGAGGATGCTGAGGCGGAGTTGGAACTTGGTAAATATATACATCAATCACCGAGACTATTTTATATCTATACTAATTTAATCCAGCATACGTTAAACTGACAGATAATAATTTTGTTTGTGCTAAAGAAACTTACTTTACTGTTGGTAGGCCTCTGTTGCTGGAGACTCTTGTTAAGTACAACCACAGCTTAACACCAAACACTGTTCTGGTTAAAAGGGCGCTGTAGGTAGAGAAATTACTTGGATAACGAGCCTTTGCACCTTATGTCTGAAGGCGATGACCATAATGTGGTTTAGTATATATCATCCTAACAAGCGCCAAGTTCTTATGAGCGGTCGTATCACTAACCATCAGGTGAATGTGCCGCTTATCTCGTCGCTTCATTGAATAAAAAAAAAATTGTAAATAAACACAATAATTAATATTATCGAAAACACACCCAAGAACACAAACATGATTAATGTTTTAACCCATAAAAAATATTTGACTCAGCCGCATAAGTATTGAGCAGTTGATCATAAAAATTGTTTACAAATATTCTCGGATCTGATTGATTGGCCAGCAATTACTTAAGGAACTCTGTGTATTTGGGTTCCCGTTATATACGGAATACGGTTACCATGATGTATAAATATTACTGGACAATCATAAACGGAGACAGACAGACAATCTATTAGACTACTTTGAAGAAAGATCTCTTTAGTGAGTTTGTTTTACTAATATTGGATACTACAACATTACAGCATTTTTATGAGAACAGACTAAAGGCTGTGGTAGGTCTACGTTGCCGCTGCTTCGTAGTCTTGGACTATTAAGATAGGACTAAGGTAATCCCTGCCTGTCGTAGAAGGCGACTGGAAGGGTTTTCGGGATTTCGGACTTTGAAGGTGTAAGCCTCTCATGGCTCATTAATGAAACCCACGGTGGACGACAAATACGCGGTGGTCTTGTACCTGTCGGGATGTGCATAGGCGCAGTGCAGGTACGCACTGTTATCTTCCGTAGGAGGTCCAGTGCAGTCTCGTGAGGCAGTTAATACGACCAGAAAGGGTTATAGTGGATACAAATCTCACACAATCCTATCTTCTCCCCTAGTAGCAAGGTATTTTGTGAAGATATCTCCCTGACAGAAACAAAATATCTCTGATGCCGTAGACCATCTAGGTAATACCCGCAGCTCGTATTTCTGCTGACGAACAGCAGTGTGCAATCATTACTGTATTCAGGTTTGAAACGTGTAAATAGCGAAACTATTAGGATGCAATAAGCGCAATGTGGTGCTGTGCTGATTTTATAAAAAGCTATAACGTGATCCAAAGCTATTTCCTCCAGCACTTGACCGTTTCGTCTTACTCTCGATAACAATTAAATCACTTTGACGGGCGTCGGCTAAATTTATCAGGTTCCTCCTTAGTTACGCTGTACCGCCGGAAGCGTTGTCATGCTCTAAAAATATCTCCACTAAGCTTTAATTCTGTGTATTCATTAAAACTTTGGATGGAGGTCTCTGTTGCCGGAGATCGTCAAGGTACCACCGCAGCTCTCATTTCTCCTGACAAACGATACTATACAAACTATGATCGAGTTTGAAGGGTGTTGTAGTTAGCGAAATTACAAAGTGTCAAGGTGATGAGCGCAATGCCATCGTCATTATTAGCCGATTGATGTCCGCTGCTGCACATAGACCTTCCCGAAAGATCACCTCATTGGTCGGTCACGCATCCAGTGGGTTCCCGCGATTCTCACCAGATCTTCGGACCACTTTGTGGAAGGTCTCGCAACATTTCCAATGTATATCATTCTAACCACTACCACGTTGTAGACAGGTATTACTTACTGTCAGATGAACATTTCCGCAGTCTCGTCGCTTCATTGGATAAAAGAAAAATATCCCAATCAGTGTTGTGGCCTTCCGTCCTAGATATACAAACTATTTTTAACGGACCAGATGTTTTTATCATTACTATCTACCTAGATTGTTCAAACAACAGATATCTATCTCCATCCTCATGTGTAGAAAGTGTGTCTTAAGGCTAAGGCACTAATTGTAGACAGCTCAAAAGAATTACTTCAGTAATAAAGCATACTATCCCTGGACCATGTTATAGAACCATCCAATCATCTAAAATACAATCGTCGAAGTCAACAAACACGTCAGACATTAATAAATTGAAGAACAAGCTGAAGACTAAAAATAGACATTGGTTATTATTTTTGTGCTGTTCAGACATGTTCAGATATCTTTTCAAGGCTGTGGACTTCAGGTCTACGAACCTAATATTCGAAGAGCTATATTGCTTAAATAACTAACAGCATTGAACATCGTTAAATATCCAAAAAAAAGTCGTCCGCTTAATGGTAAGCATGCACATAACAACGTAGCGTTAACTGGGATGATATATACTGCACCATATTACGCTCGTCGTCTGTGACAAGGTGTTCAGTCTCGTTACCCCAGTAATTCCACCAGCTACGGCGCCCTTCAAACTGGAACACAGTAGTGTTTGTACAGTACTGTTTGTCGTCTGCTGTAGGCGCTGCGGTCGCACGTACCTAAACGGTCTTCAACAATAGACCTACCACCAGCAAAACCAAAGGGCTCTTCGTTGCCGTCTTGAGAATAATCACCATCACCACTTCTATGTAATATTTAATTTAAATTCTATTAGATAATATTTACTTTCCACTACACGACCATCAGGAGTATTTGAATTTTCAATAGCCATTTCATCTCGGACGTCTTTAATCGGATCAGTTTTGTTGCCCGTTATAACGTTGGCGAAGTTAAAATAACGAAATTAATCCTCTCCACTTGAAACTCTTCATTTTAACTTTCCATTTTAACTGTTAGTTCAATGGTTAATTAGTAACTGAGATTTTAAATTGAACCATTATCAATTGTGATAGAATATCGTAAAGCTTTACAGTTACAATAAATAAGTGCTTGCGATGTGTATACATCTAGAGGTTCCTATTTTCTGATGAAGTGTAGCGCTTGGTAGTCATTTTGACCCTTACAGCCCACCTGTTACTGGGCTCGTGGAACCAGGTTCACGGCCTGTTTCGTTGCTAGGCTTGATAGTAACCGATTCCTTCAAATCAACTTCTGTTTTATTTCTCTTTTGTAATTGTTGGAAAAAATCTCTAGTAAGAAGTCAGTGTCTTAGTAAGATTTTTACCTATTAAAAACTGTTTGATCTGTCTTGGATGCTGTATGATGACCGTAGTCATTTGAGCGATTTATATCGAATACTTTGCTCGTGGGTTGTCAGAGACTTAATCCCTTTGATGCTCATCTTTATTTTGTTAAAGGGCAACAAGGTTTAGTATCGATCGATCTGATGATCCCTATCCTACGTCTGAACACTTTTCAGGAAGAGGGGAATAACATTCTTCAACAATATTTGCTGTATTCGGACAAAAAGAAGACGGAGTTATCTTCTGTTTGTGCGAACTGTTTGTATATCGTTATTCGCCGAGCTCGGTCAATGGCCTATGAGAGATCTCATCTTTAAAAGTTTTATTGTTTAAAATACTCTTATAACATACAGTTTTGTATTTTTTTTTAATAGATCTACGAAGATCTTTATTGTTTAGTGTATACGCAGGTAACGTGAAATGTTAAATCTTTACAAAGATTTCAAAATTGTTTTCATTCCGAACAACTTTATCCGTTATAATGATTTATTACAATATTTTGGGAAACTTTGGCTCATACGTTTGTGCTGTTGTTTGAAACTTTTCTTTTTATGTACTTGTTACAGTCTATGTACGACTTAGAATGTGAATTTTTTTTTTTCTATATACCATCAATTTTAAAATAAAAGCAGTGGAAAAATGACAGAAAATAACTGTTTTAAAATTACATTCTTACACTAAAAATTTTATATGATGAGTTTATATATCATCATCAGGCAATAGACTTGTTGTTGGACATAAACCTTTCCCAAAGATATCCAATGATCGATCCTGAGTTGCACTCGACGGTCTCTCACTATAGCTTGCAGCGATCACCATCCGAGGACCTTACGACTCCATAAACTCTCAGTATTTTGAGCAATGTGCTTTTTTGTTATAAAGGAGTAGAACCTAAATGCTTGCTTCTCGAGGGAATACAACGATCATCGTCTTCAATTTTAGAACCTAGATATGACAACTCTACCGTTTCTCTGCTTACTGTATCATGAGTAACTCTAACCAAGCTTTGATGCGGTCCAGAATAATGGAAATTAACTTTAAAAGCTTTGCTTTGTAGGACCATTAAAACTTTATAACGAAGGAAACATCCAAAGTATTACGTTTACGGAGACCTGCGGCTCACAACCGCTAATACGGTACTTTTTAATTGTTTTTCGTGCTTTTGTAGAGTTCGTTTCCGGTGGGTAATTTTGGTTTCCGGTTTTTTAATATAACCTTCATTTATATTATTTAAACATATGATGGAAGCTAAAGAACGAATGAGTGTAGAGAGGGCGCGACGAGACGAAACGAGAAAAAAAGGATAATATACATTTATAATCAAAATGGGTTTTCTTTGTACGCCAATCACGTGAAAACTAGTGAACGTATCGATGCGTTTCTATTTATTATTTGAATTTCATAGATCCTTCGTTTTATTTCTAATTAACTTTTATAAACATTTTCATTTCGTATTATTTATGCGGTTGCTATAGTAACGGTTGGTATAGAAAGTCATTTGCGGTTGCGGTTGCTCCCAAGGAAGATTTCAGACAAATTTCAAGTATAATTCTATATTACGGCCAGCAAAACAGGCGGGGAACAGCTAGTATACTATATTAATCATCTGCGACCTTACGGTCAGCATGGCCTCCGGTATAGCCAGGCACTAGGAGCCGTCATTTATGGAGGTTGAAGTGGGGGGGGATTTGGGCCATTTCCCACCACGCTGGCCCAATAGGTGGGAGTCAAAGCTTCGTTCGTTGATTAGCAGGGTATACCACGAGCAGGTGAAGTAAGTTTGGATCCCGTGAGTTGTTGTGTTGGATCCCTTCACCCCCGTATACTATTTACGTAGGGTATATATACTTCAGCTTGTATATTTTAAAATTTTCTTTGATAAATGCTAATATACCTTTGATGTTTATTACAAATACTATAATTCTGCTGCTTTTACAGTAACAACGTTTGAAAACAAACAGCAGTGTGGTAATAACGTTTTTTGATTGCAAAGTTATTGCATTGAGAGAGACTAGAGAAGGCGACGGGAATAACGTAGGCGTATATATCATTCTAATAGTCACATTGATGTGTACATGCGTCATCATCATCATCAGCCGATAGACGTCCACTCCTGGACACAGGACTCCCCAAAAATTCTCCACATCGGTCGGTCCTGCGCTGTCCACATCCAGCGGCTTTCTGCGATCTTCGTTTTTAGGAACCCTACGGGGGGATATGGGTCATTTCCCACCGTGCTAGCTCAATGCGGGTTGGCGGAAGCCAGAACCACGTTTGGTGATTAGCAGGGTGCACCACGAGCAGATGAGATTGGCTTGGGTCTTTTGAGTTGTTGTGCGGGATCCTTTACACCCTCTTTTACATGCGTATCACTAGCTATTAAGTGAAGGTCCATCGTATCGTCAGGTTATCAAATAAAAAAATATATTTGTATGATTTTTATTTAAATTCCTTATAAGTTTGATGTCCAACTATTTCTTCTGTGGGAGGTAGTGTTGTTATATATATACAATAGGAGCTAACGAACCGATGAAGAAATTGTTTTGTTTTCATCATCATAATCTCATCTGATGAACGTTCACTCTTGGACTTAAGTCTGTAGTGTATTCTACAAAATAATGGTTCTTTAAAGGTCGTCTTTCCATCTGGTGCCATTATGATCTCCTGCGGCAGTCTGTTGCAGGACATAGGCCTCTTTCAAGGAAGTATTATTTAGATGTTACGCAATATTTCATGAAGTATGTAACATCAAGCTTTTGTCGCAGAAGAGAAGTTTGTAAGAAGAGCTGAGTATGAAAGATAAGATTGAGTAGGAAATGGAAATTAATAATCTGATGGCAAATGTAAAGTAATTAAAGGCTCTCACCCAAAACACACGGAGAGGAATATTATTAAAAAAAAATCAAGCATTTTGATTTGTATTTAATATACGATTTTTAGTATTTAAGTAATATAGTACGAGGGATGTTTCCAAAGTTCTGGGCATTTATTAACTAAGGATTTTTGGCATTGCGTAGGCATTTTTTTTTTTTGGATTATCTGGCGAAAGGTACTACGTACTATTAGAATTTATTATCCGGACCACTACTAACAGATACTTGTTAAAAAAGGTCCTGGAAAGGTGCACGGGCGTTAGTTACCGCAACAGGATAATGCAAGACTAAACACCGCAACATCTTTGAAGGGTGTTTTGAGTTCACTATGGGAATCGCTTCCGCACATTCTTCGGATCTTGCATCTAGTGATTATCATCTATTTCCGGATTTAAAAGAAAAACCTACAGGATGTTCAAATTGAAAGTTTAATTAATGTAAAACTTGCCATAAATAGGAGAGACACCGAAAAAGTTCTTTGAGGACGACTTTTATGATGATAATTAACAAATTAATTAAAATTATAGTTAAATTCTCAAAACACTGGTGGTAAGCCTCTGTTGGTGATGACAGTATATCTGGGTACCATAGCAATGCCTCTTGCAACCGATAAACAGCAGTATAAAAACATTACTGTGTTGCGTTTTAAAGGTCGCTGTGGCTAGTGAAATTACTGGGGAAACGAGACTTTATATTGTACGTCTTAATGCGACGAGCGTAATGTGATGCTGGATGCGTAATGCAGTGTGTGGCGATTACTGCTGATAACCAGAAGCGTACAAACACTACTGTGTTCCGGTTCGAAGGTTGCTGTAGCTAGCGAAATTTTTGAGTAATAAGCCCTAATATTTTATGTCTCACAGCGACGAGCGGGACGTAATGAAGAGTATAACATTCTAATTAGCAGCACTCTGTTACAGGCGTATCACTTACCATCAGATGAAGGTCCCGCATGTCTCATCGGTAAATTGAATAAAAAAAATATTATTTTAACTTAAAATCTATTTACATATGTAGTTGGACTATACCCGGTGTTTTGCTATTATTTCAAGGTTTTTGCAATACGTACACTAAAACATTGAATATATATAAATTTTGTGAAAATCACTGTAGATTGCGTGTTTATTTAACATTGACCTTGTCTCTATCAAATACTAAACATTGATGTATCGACTACACAACGCCATTTATCTTGGCTTCAGGTCCCCAGCGTACCGCGTAATGGAATCGAGATAATATCGACGATTGACTCCTCCGAGCTGTTTGTATTGACTTTTCTTGTTTTACGGCAACCGGAAGTGAACAATATTCAGACCTTATATACATGTGTCCATTTCAGATGAATTGTGATAATTTTTTTTTAATTGACAAGTTGAGCAGATCTTTTATCTGATAAAGCCCGAAGCTTACCTCCAAAATTTACAATGTAAGTTCAGCAGTGAATATCAATACAATTTTTTTTTTATACGTCTTATTGACGAGACGAGCTGGACATTCACCTGATGGTATGTGATACGTCTGCCAAGACTAAGACACGAGATATAAGATATAAAGATCTCGATAATTTCACTACCTAAAGCTGTTTGCAGGTAAGGAACCATGAAATTTCTTCTCTTCACTTCCTGATAAGAATTAATCTATTTCTCTTAACGTATAACGTTAACAGGTAACGGCCATAGACGTCCACTGCTGGACATAGACCTCCCCCTAAGATCACCACATCGATCAGTCCTGCGCTGCCCGCATCTAGTGGCTACCCGCGAACTTCACCAGATCGTTGGTCTATAGTCAGCATGGCCTCCGTTACCGCCGAGAACTAGGGGCCGTCGTTACTATGCTTTCATATATATGAGGAGGGGGGGGGGGATTCCGGCCATTTCCCACCATGCTGACCCAATGCGAGCTGGTGCGAGACAGAGCCTCGTTTGTTGATTAGCAGGCTGCACCACGGACATGTGAGGTTGCCGTGGATCCCGTGAGTTGTTGTACGACACCCTATACACGCCACTACCCCAGATTTTTTTTAAGATGTCGTTTTTAAAAACTTTTCTTAATTCATTCTCCAAGATGCAGCTGCCGGCGAGCCGTCACTAACACTCGCGTGAACACATGAGAGTGCTAAATCTCCTTTCAACGGCCCCTCTTTATACTTAGTAGAAATAAAAATGCCCTCCGTAACTTAGTCGCTTCTATATCTCAACAGAGAATATATGTTAGTAACAGTTTAATTCTTATTTATATCTTACTTTTGTTACTGGTAATAGATCTCTGTTACCGAAGACTTTATAGGTAAACATCAAAGCTTCTAATTCGGTAAACATTACTGTGTTTCAGTTCTAGAGGATGTAACTAGTAATACAGCAATCTCAGTACGACTAGACTATCTATATAGCATGATGATCTCAAAGTGCTGCAGTGTAAATATTTTAAAAAAATATTATTGTATATACAATAATTGTTATTGTCATAGGCAGGTATTTAGCTAATCACCGCATGCTCAAGATGATGACGATGATGATGGTGATGTTCAAAAGAATTCATTTTCAACTTAAGATGTTAACCGCTTGCCTTGGGCGTAGATCTCAAATAGAGGTTCATATGTTGTGTAGCTGATGGATCCGTGCATTTTAATCCTTACGGCTCGGGTGCCGGATATATACGTCAACAAAAATCTAATGACTGTGTATACGATCGCCTTAAATATCCGTCGTCGATGTGTTGATTTGTTTTTACAGGTGCCTGAGATATCTATCCACTAAAAATGTGATGATCTTTTCAGATCACATTGTGAACGTCCCGCTCGTCTCGAATAAAAAAAAACCGGGTGCCGGTATATAGTCAGTATCTATTGGGTAACCTGCGCAGATTGAACGCCGGATATATCCGGCACTCAAAGTTTAATGACGTCTGCAGACGAGCGCTGAATATCAGGCATTCATGTAATGATTTGCGCAGACGAACGCCGTATATGTCCGGCATCTCAAATCAAACTATATGTATAGCTTTATATAATCGTCATCCATCTAATGATTTGTGTGGACCCAAGTGACGGATATATCCGGCATCCATACCAAAAGGGCAATCAGATTGTTAACCTATGGAATCCAGTATCCAAGGCGTTTGGCCTCATTCCTCATCATTATTACATCTCAATATCAATACAAAAATCATACATCCTTTCATACAAACTCAATACACATTTTGATCAATGTATTTCTTATTTCCATTTATAATAACTCCGTGCGTTTGTTTTGATTGTATTTGAAATAAATTCAGTGCGTTTGTTTATACAGTGATGTTTATGTTTAAAACAAAATATACAATAGTTTTAAAACAAAATTTGAATCATTCAAGTTTCTATTTCTGTACTAATAAGCTCAGAAGCTTAACCGACGTTGGTGAAGAAGGTCGTTGCCTCTGGTTCTTCTTCTTCTTCGTGGATTGAACAGCAGACTGCTATCACCAGTTATTCCCCCACCGTTAATCAGGAATCTGTTTTTTTATTCTGCGGAGCGAGAGACGAAGGCGGACGTTCACCTGATGGTAAGTGATACGCCTGCCCATAACGTGGCGCCAGTTAGGATGATACTGCACCACATTGTGCTAGTCGTTTTTAGATGTAATATATAAAGTTTCGTTAAACCAGTAATTTCACGCAGCGCCCTTCAAACTTGAACACAGTAATGTTTACACGCTATTTCCTGGCGGCAGAAATAGAAGCTACCAACTGATTCTCAGACAACAGAGATCTAACACCAGTGAGTAAATAAATGTTACAAGGTTTAATAAGCCCTGTACATCCACACCGATGTTTTACGACCAGGTCTAAAAAGCCTTGTCATGCGGGAATGGAGTAATAAACAGAGTCAGACCGAGAATGTGCTAGACGACCACGATTCACCACCGTGGCATTTCACCACGGACATGGTGAAACATCGCCGCGTTAAAACAAATTACCTTAGAAAGTTTATCTCTTTTCAATAACGAAGTTAGATCCGCTCGATATATAACGGCACACTTATACAACTTAGCTAAAACTAATAACAATTTATCATGCGTGTAATAAACCGGAGGGGATGGGGGACGGTTACGGGGCGTAGCCGGGGTAGGACACAGGGGAGGGGGTTGACATGAAACAGCGAAGTTGCAAGTCATACCCCAACGGTAACGTTACTTCTCCACCTTTTAGCGTACGTTGAGATATATACACTGTTATAGAATTACAAGCACTTAACAATTACCGGTAATTATTTAATCTTGAAAGATGCGATGAGACGGGCGGGACGTTCACCTGATTGTAAGTGATACGACTGCACATAACGACGTCGCGCTGGTTATGATGTTATACTGCATCACATTACGCTCCTCACTTATGACTTAGTATGTAAGTGTCGGTACCCCAGTAAATATATTACATGCAGCGCCCTTCAAACCGGATCACAGTAACGTTTGCACACTGCTGTTTGTCGGCTGCAGCTGCGGTGGTACTATACCTAGACGGTCTCCGACAACAATGATCTACCACCAGTATAGTATTGATAGAGTAAATGATATTTACTCCCTTCCAGTGAACGAAACTCCCAGGTCCCAGCTGTGGGAATAATGTTTTTTTTTAATATCTTATTAGTTAAGTAATGAGGTCTCTTATAAAGTTAATAAGAACAGAATTTTTTTTTTTTTTATTCAGTTATTCACTTGATTGTAAGTGATACGATTGTCTATAACAACGTGGCGCTTATTAGGATAGTACACACTGCAACACATTATGCTCGTCACTTGTGACTTAAGATATTGAGTATCGTTACCCCAGTAATTACATTAGCTACAGCGCCCTTCAAACCGGAAGGTTGTAAAGTTGGCGTAGTAGTAACCGCTGCGTTGGTCTCCGGCAATAGAGACCTACCATCAGTATAATGTTGGTAGATAATTGAAGCTTACTCCCAGTGGACGAACAACCCAAGTCCCAGCAGTGGGAATAATGAGTTTCTTTTTAATTTCCTATTTAAAATTAACGATGTTAAATGCTGAGGTCGCTTATAACAGTAAACTACACTAGCACAATTCAGACTCGTCGATTTTGAGGATCCGGAAACGAACTGGGGGTATATGTGTGTGACGGTGCGGTCAACCGCTGAGCTTGGGGGTTGCGCTTTTAATTGATAGGTTAATTAAAAGCTTTTCGTTAAATTGATATTCATTAAGTTAAATTGGTTTTAACGATTATTTTATAGTATGGCTTATTTTCAAAAGGTTCAGTGTTTTTTTTTTTTTTGTATATATAAAATAGATCAAAGGATTTATTAATAAATTCCTTCGTCGTCGACTTCGACGTCCACTGATGGACATGGGCCTCTTCCAAAGATCTCCACAGAGTTCAGTTAGGGCCTTAGCCCACCACGCTGGTCTGGTGTGGGTTGGAGGGTGGTCAGAGCCTCGTCTGTTATTCAGCAGGGTGCACCGCGTGCAGGTGGGGTTGGCTTGGGCTCTGTAAGAAGTTAGGCAGAACCCCTTACACCCTTTGCCTATTACAATATTATAAATTACAGTACATATAAAACGTATAATATAATTTTGTATAATTCTTGTTTTTGTATATTTACAAAAAAAATTCAAAATAACTTGTTTTTTTTTTTAATTTTTTATCTACGATTTGTTTTTATATATATTCTTCATTGAAAATATTTGATATATACAGTCATATAACTCGGTTTAATCTGACAGGATATAGTTTTTATTATATGATCACGACGACTGTATCAACAACTTCCGGTTGATGATTTTAGTTTGATCGCATGGTATACAGCTTTATTCCACTGTTAAGTTAGTACATCTTAACGTAAGGGTGACATACACCTGATGGTAAATGATGGACCGTCTAGGTACCACCGCAGCGCCTTCTGCTGCCAAATACTACTATGCAAACATTACTGCGTTCCGGTTTGAAGAGCGCCGTAGCTAGTGTAGTTACTGGGGTAACGAGACTCAACATATGTCTCAGGCCGACATACACAGCGTGGTGCAGTGTATACTATTATAACTAGCGCCACGTTGTTATGGGTAGGCGTATTCCTTAACATGAGGTGAACGCCTCATCATCACAAAATAAAAACTGGTGAATGGTGTTCTGCCACCTGAAGTCGTTGGCGGTTAGGATGGAGTTTATCATCGCCCTCTAAACGACCCTGAGGAGGACAATGGCTGGACGTGGTCTCCGGTCATTGAAGTAGTACTCACGAGGATGGTAGGGTCTGCATAAAGCACATACCGCACCGTGTTATGATAAAGTGACCACCGAGGGGGTTGTAGTGAGTAAAAGTCTCCACATAATTCTGACTTTCTTCCCGGAAGGTAGAGTATGTTTTCGAAGATTTCCCCCTTGAAAGCAAAAACAAAAGGGTAGTATCTAGGCTGGTGTGGTCATCATGATCTTACAGTGCTGGAATGGCGCCCCGGCACCGGAAAGCGCAGTGTTGGCAGATCCCCCACTGGATGGACAGAGGGCATCAAAAGAATTGCTGGGAGCCACTGAATTCAACCAGCGCAAGACCGTGCTTCGTGGAACACATTACAAGAGACCTATGTCCAGCTGTGGACGTCCATCGGTTGAAATGATGATGATGATAAGCATCTAGGCGCACAATCATATACTTTGGAAACCAGTTTGCGGGTGCAAGCCCACATCTTTACTGACTATAGACCATGTTTGTCCAATACCTTGTCTGTGGATTATTTCATTTATAAAAAAAAAAAAATTTGGACAGATAAAGTATTTCTTTCTTTCATGTCCTCACAGTAGGAACAGGAGCTGCAGTGGTAACTACCTAGATGGTCTCCGGCAAAGACCTACCACCAATAGACCGCCCATCAGAGGAACTTTTTAATTCCCTAACATGTTCCCCCGTCTCCGCTCAGCTGCCGGTCAAGTTAATAGTGCGGCCAGGGTATACAGCTTTATTACATTCTTGGCCAGTCCAGCGCCGCCGCCATTAATCAGGCGGACAGCATTCGTTTATTGGGCACTTAAAAAGCCGCATCATGGTGATATAATCCAAACGGCCACGGAATTATTCCCTTACCCTCCCATATCTCACTTTATTAATCTTTAAAACCTGACCTTATTCTGTTATCATATATCCTTACTGTGTTATAGTAATATGATAGTAAATTCGGACATTTATTACTATCTGTCGCCGCATTCCGGTCATCAGGTGTCATCTTCATATGTTCGTAGATTTGTCAGTACTAAAAACTTAGTTTTTTCTTAAAAGAGATGATGCACAGAATTATACAATTGATATCATCTTCATCATCATGATCATCATCATCAGCCTTCTTAATATCTACTGCTAAACAGCTTCTACTAAACATAGATTTCCATGTCTTATAACGCGGGTTGACGTTTTTCGTTGGTGAAGGTCACAAAAAGGTGTTGTAACTTTTCTGTAACTATTACCTATTAGTCGACTTTTACGACACACAATCTATAACTATACACGCACATTTATATATATATATACTATTACATATATACATATATATATAATCATTGGTAATTCACTTAAGCGCGTTGCATGCTTTATCGATTCAATCTGTAGGGCCCGGAACCCATTCAGAGCGGAGCATGGCTCCCGATGCACTTGACCTGGAAACAGCTTGAGTGCAGCCCAGCACTATTGCATTAAATTAAAAAGCACCTCACACTACAGCTGCACTGAAATAATGCGCACGAGAATATTGTTCTCTACAATTGAAATATATTTCATCTCATTGGATCAGCTCTGAAATATTTTGTACACTAATCGCTTCCATACGAATTTTTTATAGGAGTAATAATAGGTGCTGGTTTATGCAAGGGTTTGGAGGGTTTATGCAAGGGTTTGGAGGGTTTGTACATTTTTTTTATATAATGAAATGACGAGACGAGCGGGACGTTTACCTGATGGTAAGTGTTACGCCATCGTAGCGCTAGTTAAGATGGTATTCAAAGCACCACATTGTGCTCGTCGCCTCGTTACCTAAATAATTTCAATACTAACTACAGCGCCCGTCAAACCGGAACATATGTTTGCATATTATTGATTTGGCGGCAGAAATAGACGCTGCGGTGGTATGTTCCCAGACTGTCTCCGGCAACAGAGACCTACTCACCAGTAATCTCTCTCATATGTACACAATATATATATATATATATATATATAAAACGTAACATCATCATCATCAGCTGATAGAAGTCCACTGGTGGACATAGACCTCTCCCAAAGAACCCCACATCGATTGGGGAATTATAATGGAGGATTTTCATATGTAAAATTGATGTCATATCTTGGCCTATTATTGCTGGTGACAGATCTCTATTGCTGGAGACCATCCAGGTATCACCGCAACGTCTATTCTTAGCTCAAAACAGTACTGTTCAAACATTACAGTGTTCCGGTTTGAATGACGCTGTAGCTAATGAAATAACTGAGCAATCGACACTCAACGTCTTATGATCTCAAAGCGACGATGACAGAGTGTGGTGCTGCATATATATCATCTTAACTAGCCATGTTGTTATGTACAGACGTATCACTTACCATCAGGTGATAATATCTGTGTCTATTACTACAAATGATGTATTGTGGTATTCGTTACTGTTGATGATAAATATTCCACGAGCTCCAGTCAACAAATACAGTAAACAGAACGAAAGTAACGGATCAATTCGTAACCTCCACAAGTGACATGAGGTCGGCTCACACTTGAC
Source organism: Ornithoptera alexandrae (assembly GCA_029030555.1). Taxonomy (NCBI): domain Eukaryota; kingdom Metazoa; phylum Arthropoda; class Insecta; order Lepidoptera; family Papilionidae; genus Ornithoptera; species Ornithoptera alexandrae. Next base: position 1,779,660 of record JARDVY010000296.1, on the reverse strand, counting down.
CCTATTGCCGAAGTAATGTATTGCGGCGCTGAAGGGACCTCAAACGAAGGTTATGATATTTTTTTTTATTCCACAAACCAACGGAACTGGAAGAACGAACGTGATGATTGATTCGCCTGTTCATAACGTGGCGTTAGTTACGAGAAATGAGTTTACTACTTTACCTCGGTAATATCAGTAGCTACAACCTCCTTCAAACAGGAGTACAGTAATACTTGCACACTGCTGTATCACGGCTACAGTAGGAGCTGCGGTGGTACTTCAACAGTCTCCAGCAACAGAGACTTGAAGACATCTAATCAAAACCCATTGATATTTTTTTAAGCAAAATGGAGAGTGCTGAGTAACATAAATTACCTTTCTAACCACAACACAGTTATCCCTGCATACTGTTTGATAGTAATATGAGCGGTAGGGACTATTTGATCGCAGAAGCAAGCAATATTTTTTTTTATTCGACGAAACCATGAGTGGAGCCTGATTCATCTGACGGTTCACTTGGCTATAACAATCTAGCGCTAGTTAAGATGTTATACACAGCACCACATTGAGCTCGTCGCCTTGAGACGTATGATGTTGTCTCGTTACCCCAGCACTTCCACTAGCTGCAGCGCCCTTCAAACCGGAACACAGTAACGTTTGCACAGTACTGTTTGTCGGCTGCTATAGTCGCTGCGGTGGTATCTACTTGGACGATCACCGGCAGCAGACACTACCACCAGGTAGACATCCTATGTGTCAACGTGAAGAGTACAATGTGGTGCAGTGTCATCCCAACTAGCTCCACATTGTTATGGGTTGGCGTGTCACTTAACATCAGGTGATCCCTTCGCAAAATAAATAAAGGACTACTTAAGGATCTTTATATAAAAGCCTTTACCGGAAGGTAAACTGTTTCAATGAGAAATACTACTGAATAATTATTATAAAAAAAAAAAAAAATTAATACTTCGTGAATAGTATTAAATGCTTTATATTATTATTAACTATATCCTTATATATAGTGGCAGTGTAAAGTGTTTGTAACGCGTCAATTTGTGGGGGTCGGTGGGAGGGAATGTAATTTGTCAGCGGAGATAATGCGATTCCTCCGCAAGGATCCGCCGCGGACGATTTCTTTTCCTTACCATTTTTATCGAATTGAAAAACATTGTTTACACAACCGATGTATAATTCATATGCACTACATAACGCTCGTGTTTTTCCATGAATGTTATTATCATTTTTTTTTTTTTTTTTAATATCACGTCTGTTTTTATCGCAGCCAAATTGAGAAGATAGAAAGGATTTGATATATATACTTTACTCACTGGTGGTAGGTCTCTGTTGCTGGAGACCGTCTAGGTACCTCAACAGCTGCTATTGCAGCCGACAAACAGTACTTTGTACATTGCTAATGAAATTACTATGGTAACGAGACAACATCATACGTCTCATGGCGACGGGTTCAATGTGGTGATGTGTATATCATCTTAACTAGCGCCAGATTGTTATAGCCAAGTGAACCGTCAGGTGAATCAGGCTCGACTCATGTCTTCGTCGAATAAAAAGCTGTTGCTTGCTTCTCTTGCTATCAAGTAGTTCCTACCGCAGCTCATATTACTATCAAACAGTATGCAGGCATAACTGTGTTGTGGTTAGAAAGGTAATTTATGTTTCTGAGTACTCAGTAGTAGTAAGGTTATTTTGCTTCAAAAAAATATCAATGGTTTTTCATTAGATGACTAAGTCGCTGTTGCTGGATATTTTTTTTTTTTTGCTTAAAATTGTTCCCCCGCGTATTTTGGTTCAGGGCCTTTGCTTTTCCAATTCACTTATCATCATATAGTTTACATCTAATTTCCTAACTATCATCCTTCATTCTTTCCATCTTTCGCTGTCTACTTATCTTTCACGCACTTCTTTTCTCTATCGTTCTACATTCCATTCTTTCTCCTTTTTGCCTAAAGTGAAGACCGTCTCTTTATTATATTTCTGTGGGAGGAGGGAGGAGTAGCCTGAAAAAGAATCGTTGCTGGAGATTGTCTAAGTACCACTGCAGCTCCTATTGCAGCCGTCATACAGTACTGTGTAAACATTACTATGTAGCTAGTGAAATTACTGGGGTAATGATACTTAGCTTCTTATGTCTCAAAGCGACGAGCTCAAAATGGTACTGTGTATATCATCCTGACTAGCGGTACATTGTTATGAGCAAGTGAATCACTTAACATTAAGTGAACGTCGCGTTCGTCACGTCGCTTAATATAATAAAAAAAATACAAGGTTATGTATGAGTAGTAACAAAATGGCGCCCGGTACATGTAGAGCTGATTCTTAACTGTGGCCGGTGATATAAAAGTTATTTATGTTTATATATATATATATATATATATTATACCATCATCATCGTCATCCGATAGACGTTCACTGCTAGACATAGGTCTCCCTCAAAGATCTCCCCACATCTATCGGTCCCGCGTTGCTACCAGTGGGTTCCCGCGGTTCTCATCAGATCGCCAGTCCACCTTGAGGGAGGCTTCCCAACACTACGTCTACCGGTACGAGGGCGCCACTCGAGGACTTTACTGCCCCATCAGCCTTATAAAAAGGCTCAGTCACCCAAAGAGCAATGGAGAGGACTGCTCGGAATTTCTCTGCGCGATCAAATCAGAAATGTGGCGATCCACAGAAGAACTAAGGTCACCGACACAGCACTAAACATTGCTAGATTTAACTGGTAATTGCACGAAGGACTGATATATTGAACTATTTATATTATCAATAAAGGATTTTATCGTATATATTATATTATATATATTATATTAATTAAGCAAATTAATTATAAAAGCGAATCTATGACAAAACATTTACCGTATTATTTCGCAAATTAACTGCACAGTGCTTAACTTTAACTTTAGGAATATCTATACCGCGTTGTATGTTCCATATTTTATCGGATCCAAAGGGTTGTAGAATATAAACTACCACTCTATATAAATAAATGCTGTGGATTTACCATCAATTATTAGCTACGCATAAAGGTGTACGGCAAGCTGTTGCCGAAAAAAGCTGTCCATGAAAAATCGCTTCTCGTGAATGAAATATAGAAAGGTTGCGAGGTCCCAATGCTTATGTACACGTGTACTTCCAGGTTCACTATTATTTATAAGTTCATCATAAATACCTTAAAGTTACCATTTATTTTTACATCTTTTTCAATCGCAACATAATTAAAAACCTTTATAATTTATTTAATTTTATAACTTTTATCTTTCATACTTTATTAAGATATATAATACGTCTTCATATTTTTATTACAAAATTACTTTAAATTATTAACCGATTACACAAAAGGAGATTCTTAATGTAATATAGTATCTATTTTGATAGATTTCTTATGTACGGCATTGTAGATGTCCGGTTTGATGAGTTCTATTTTGCTAAGAAACAAAATATTAACCCGTATAGATGCGATGATGATAAGTGCGCGAACTTTTCCTAATAGACGATCAGCTCGGATCGATCTACACCGGATTACCATCAAGGTCCACGATGGAAAGCAATCGCGTCACGAATTTTATTGCAGTATAAAAGAGCTTATTGAGGACCGCTGTTTATATTAATTGGATCTTAAGCTGGAGACGCTGTGGAATAACAATGGGTGTAATTTTGTACAGCGCCATCTACCGGCGAATAGCGAAGCATTTTGTATTAAAAAGTAAAAATTTTGATTAATTTTACTGAAGCACGTCTCTATTAATTATGTATTTATTTTTAAAAAAAAATTTGTTACAATAAAAAAATATAATTAAATTATGAAATAAGGACAGGAATGTATATCATCACACCGGACAGTACAGGACTGCCGAGACTGATGATGGTAATGACAAAGCTCTGTTGTTTATTAAAAAAATTAGGGTACGCAAATGTAATGATCTCTACGTTTATTTCTGCTGTCAAACAGTAGTGTGCAAACATTACCGTGTTCCTGTTTGAAGGGCGTTTTAGCTAGTGAAGTTACTGGGGTAACGAGACTTAAAATCTAATATATTAAGGCGACGAGCACTATGTTCTGCTGTATATACTATTCTAACTAGCACCACGTTGTTATGGGCAGGCGTATCACTTACCATCAGGTGAACGTCCAGCTCGTCTCATTGCTTCGTAGAATAAAAAAAATATATTTTTTAACAATTATGTAGAATTATTACAAATTAACAACATTTAAAAAATTGGTGTATAATTCATATAAACAATCTATAACAGATAAAATCCGGAAGAAGTATGCATCGCTCGGGGACAGCGTGGTCGTGGTCAAGCTGGAGCGGACTCAAAAGGCCGGTCTCGGTCTCAGTCTCGCCGGGCACAGGGACCGCAGCCGGATGGCGGTCTTTATATGCGGTCTCCATCCGGCCGGCGCGGCGGCGAAAGCAACGCCGGCAGTTAAAGTCGGAGACGAGATCTTGGAGGTGAGAGAACTATAATGTATAGATATGTGAAGTGAGAATGCTCAGCATCTAATACTGCTTCCACGACTATATGCTGGCCACACTCGAAGGTCTCTAGTTCGATTTTGGGTCGAAATTAACCTAACTATCAACCACTATCATATTCTTCTAGTGCCCCTAGAACTAGTGAAGATTGGACACCAGTTCTGCGATACCCTTTCAGTTGAGCGCTGACTTGACATTTTGGGCTACATGACCTAGATATAGTGTTTTTCGCTTCTTGATGGTTAGGGAAATCTGACGTTTCGACGTCACTCACCGCAGAACTTCCTCATTAGTTACCTTCTGTACCCAGCTGACTTACCACCGTTATGGTATTGTTGTGTTCCGACAGTCACCTCAAGAACTACAGTGTTGGCGAACACGCTTCGCCATTTCATAAATACCATTCATATAACAATTAATCCATCAGTAAGGAATATACTGTTTTTTTTTAGTATGACTTCAATCTAGATATACCATTTAGACCAGGATTTGAGATAATTAACTGCATACATCGAAGCCAGTTTATCCTGGTCCATTTACGATGTTTGTTTCATGAATATAGTTATAGGTGCGCGGCGCTACTTACATTGGCCGGTGTCCAAGTTAAATAATATCAGATGCAACGGAACAACTCTTCTTTGAAATCCATTGTTTATTATATTTTAGCACAAGTCTTACTGTTGTGACGTCATAACAGTTTCCTACTACATATTGTAACATTGTTTTACTTGGATATTTCTGTTCCTGAACATGTTAATATAAATTGACTTTAGTAACTAGAAAACTACAGGTAACATTCAAACGGCTATAGAGATATGTTTATAACGTAAAGAAAAAAAATATGTCAATTAAAAACAATGTTGATTAAGTTATCTTAACAATAAAAAAATAATTATCAAAATCGGTTCAGCCGTTTATGAGTTACAGCATCACAGACTAATTGGCAAACTAGATACAAGTATAAACTAAGTTTATTTCTACATCGTTTCTCATGTACTAATAGTTGTGACTCCTCCATAAAAACCTGCTTCTCATGATGCTACACCAGCTCCCCTTCTTCTCCACTTTAAATATATAGTCTTACGCAGTTGTGGACTATATAACACCCACATTTATTTTCATGGTTAACATCAGTAGCTTCTAATAGTATTAAATAGATGTAGCGTGTAAATATAAATATATTCTCATGTCAGCAAAATTGAAACGTTTCCCAAAAACACTTACTCAAAGCCATCCCACGCTGGGCTAAGTATACACTGGGACATGGACATATTATTATCCGTGTAATTTGCTATACTATAATTGCTCCGTCAATCAATGCCGTCAGCTCCAACTCTTGGAATACATCCAAGCGACTGTAGTATAAATGTACAAACGGAATAACTGAAGCAGAAATATTTCAATGAATGAATGACTGATTAATGACTTAAAGATTCACCATTGTCAATTGAATATTACCCAATAATTTATCCCACTGTTGGGACTCGGAGCCTTCCTCAAGAGAGTAAAGATCCTGCTGGCCAAATTGTAGATATTACATGTCCATTGAAGAGGTGGTGGGTTTCTATTGCCGGACACCCTCTAGGCACTATCGCCGTTCCTATCAATTCCGCAAAACGGTGGTGTGGGAAATATTACTGTGTTCCGGTTTGAAGGGCGCTGTAGCTAGTGTGTTGTGTGTAGAATTTACTAGAGTAAGACTCACGTAATGTATCACGGCGACGAGCACAAAATGATGCTGATCTATCGCCACGTTATGGTCTGGCGTATCACTTACCATCAGGAGATACTCCTCCCGTCTCATTGCTTCGTTAAAAAAGGTCATCAATGGGTTAAAATAATGTTGATGATGATGATGATGGAAGTAGCCTTAACACCATTTACCTTTGTAAATCGTAGCATAAACTATCTGCCCACAGCTGGACTTAAACATCAGATTTTTTACCACGCCCAACAAGGTCCCACTTCGGCTCAAGTTAAGCTCTACTTCCGAAGACAAGTCAGATAGGTTCCGCCTCCGAACATTACACTACGTATTCCGGTTTGAAGTATGCTATAGCTGTTGAACATTTACTGATCAAGATCAAGAATCAATGCAAATATTTAAGGTCGTATACTTTACCACCAGGTGAAAGTCTTCAACGTGGGTGGTGTAATAAAAAAATTACCACATCGAGGCCACCAATTACATTCGCTTACACCAACAGCTGATCTCTTGGGCCGCGCTCACATGGAGACCCATTTTGGATGGCCACCAGTGGACTGGTGTAGTGATTACTACTCACGCTGAAAATAAATGTAGCGTTTTATCCATTTTTTTTTATTTTGAAGATACGATAAAACTACATACTATGCTTTGATAAACATTTTACTGGTGGACACTGTTTTCGTAAGTATTGCAACCGACAAACAGTACTGTGCAAACATTACTGTGTTCCGGTTTGAAGGGCGCCGTAGCTAGTGTATTACTGGGGTAACGGTAGTCAACCTCTTATGTCGCAAGTGACGAGCGTAATGTGGTGCAGTACATGTAATTATAACTAGCGCCATGTTGTTACAGGCGGGCGTGTCACTTATTATCAGGTGAACGACCCGATCGTCTTCACGCTCCGTTGAATTAAAAAAAAAAACCGTAAGTTCCCAAGCGGTCGACGTGAAACTTTGTATGAGGTGGTGAATAACACTATGCAGGTGATACGTGAATCGCTCTCTTTCTCTTTCTCTCTGTGTGAAGAGAGAGAGAGAGATTGATGGATGATTTATTTAGTGATTGCTGTATGAAAGAACGAAAGAGACAGAAGAATAAATCAATTTACTGTAGATTTATCTTTTTTCTTTATCGACTTAAGCGATGAGACGAGCGGTACCTTCACCTGATGGTAAGTGATACGCCTGTCCATAACAACGTGGCGTTAGCATGTTATATACTGCACCACATTGTGCTCGTCGCTTGAGACATAAGATGTTGAGTCCGTTTACCCAAATAATTACACTAGCCATAACGCCCTTTAACCCGGATCAGTAATATTCACACAGTACTGCTGTCGGCTGCAATAGGCGCTGCGGTGGTACCTAGACGGTCTCCGGCAACAGAGACCTAATAATAATCTAATTGTATTTCTGATGATCAATGAACTAATAACGGTGGTGGTGGTGGTGGTGGTGTGTGTATGAGTTACCACTATCACCACCCACCCGCTACAGTTTATCCAGTAAGACCACCGCCTAAGCGAATATGAACTCCGTAACCGAGCCAGACTATTCTTGTTTAATGTCCATTCTGATTGAATCATAACTCTGTAGCCGAGCACTGTACCTTACTGTATGTTTACTAGCGAACTTACCACATTGTTTACCACCACCACCGCATCGTCTAATACTGCCAAATAGTACAGCAAACATTGCTGTCCCAGTTTGAGGAGCTGCTTTGTGAACTCATTACTCATTACATACGATAAATTGACGAGATAAGCAGGACATCCACCTGATGGTAAGAGATACGCCTGCTTAGAATAATATATCGCTAAGGATGATAACATCTAACACCATCACCTCGACCACGTAGTCCTCCTCTGTGAGAGACATAATACGTAGTCTCCTTACCACTGTAATTCCACCACCTGCAGCAGCCCTTTAAACCGGAACACAGTAATGTTTGCATACTGTTTGGCGGCAGGAATAAGAGCTGCTGTTGTACCTACCTAGACGATGCTGGTGACAGACTTACCACCAGTAAATTTCTTTATCTAGGGCCTTGTGAAATTTTATTTATGGCGATATTTATATCCGCAGGTGAACGGCATCGTATTACACGGAAGGTGTCACCTCAACGCGTCAGCGATTATCAAAGGCCTGGTGGGTCCCGTCTTCAAGATCATACTCCTCAGGTATATATTATACTCCTCAATCCACAGGCATAGAAAAAAGTTAGCGGTCTCTAGGCTTCGGGTTCGAGAGTTTTGGAAGTCGCTAAGTTTGGTGTGATCCGTGTGCCCTAAGTGATCAGGAGTCGTGTAAAGAGAGACCCTCACGTTCCGTAGAAGATCCTATAACCTTCAATTCTGAGGGGAACATCAAGCTGATAGAGACTCATAACCCAGAATTTCTTCCCACTACAACATGGTGAAAGAAATTTTACTGGTGGTAGGTTCCGATTGCCATAGAACGTCCAGGTACCACCGCAGTGAGTACCACTGCCGACAAACAGTAGTATGCAAGCATTGCTGTGATCCGGTTTGAAAGGTGTTGTAGCTTTTGAAATTACAAGGTAACGGTAAGTGTCTGCCTGTCCATCTAAAGATGGTGTGGAAATAGTACTAAGTTTTAACCTGGTTGTGACCACTGAAGTTGAGGGTCGAGACTTAACATCATGTATATCATCCTATCAGTGTATATCGTTAAGAACAGGTTATCGATAAGGAGCCACAACCTTCAGCATTGAGGAACCGACTTAAAGAAGGAGAGAGAAAGAGAGAGAGAGAGAGAGAGATGATCCTAACAAACGACAATTTAGTAATTTAGGAATCATTGTTCTTTATTCAAATGAAAAAACTAACACAACGAATAGTTCCTGTTTCCGCCGTCAAACAACAGCGTGCAAAAATTACTGTGATCCGCTTTGAAGGACGTCGTAGCTAGTGAAACTACAAGGTAACGAGATTATCATGCTATGTCTCACGGCGCCTGTAACAATGTGGTATAGTATCCTAACCAGCGCCACGTTGTTATGAGCTGGCTCTTTTACTTCCTGATCTCCATTAAAACAAACAATCGACATGAATTACTTTTAAAAAAAAGAAGAAAGAAAATAACTTATTCTTACTTAAATATCACTTGATTCAGCGGGAAACTGAAACCTTTCAGTTCGAATTCAATATTCGATTACGCAGAACTTTACTGTCTCCTAACACTAACACAGTATATATATACTGCCAAAATTTTTATTCATAAGGTCATTGAACTGTGTAGTAAACAATGAGACAGTCGTGTGATAAAAAATCCTTACTACATTATATATCCGTTATTTATTACTTTGTTTTCCACTTCCATTGTAATGTAAATATTTCAATGGAAATATGTGTATGACCATAAGAACTATTCTTTACAATAATAATATGGAAGTTGTGAAAAAAGAAAGGAACTGAAAGGATTGCCAGCTGATGAAGCACCAAGGTCCTTGAATGGCGACCGCGTATCGGAAGACGTAGTGTCGGCAGGTCACCCACCAGGTGGTCCGATGGTCTGATGAAGGTGGCGGGAAACAGTTGGATACAGGCATCGCAGGATCGATCGATGTGGAGATCTTTAGGGAATCCCTATGTCCAGCAGTGGACGTCTGTCGGCTGACAATGATGATGTGAAAAAAAAATCACAGATAACAGTCCTAAGTTTTTTCTGGTGGTAGGTCTCTGTTGCCGGAGACCGTCTGCATAGGTACTACTGCAGTGCCTATCGCAGCCGACTAACATTACTGTGCAAATATTACTGCGTTCCGGTTTGAAGGGCGCTGCAGCTAGCGTCATTACTGGGGTAGCGAGATTGGACATCTTATATCTCGTTACTGTATAGCGATGAGCGCAATATGGTACAGTTTATACCATCTTAACCAGCGCGACGTTACTGGCGGGCGTATCACTTACCATCAGGTGAACGTCCTCGTCTCGTCGCTTAATTAAAAGCCTACTCTAAAGAAGATTTTTCTTCTCAGACGCAAAGCCGCTCTAGAAGATGTCGCTGTGAAGCCTCTGACGCAGTTCCCTGTTGCTTTAGAGGAAGAGGTGAGTGAACCTCACATACTATTATGTACTGTAACTATTACTCTGACCACGGCGTTGTTGTATAATAACAAGAAGTTAACAAACAACTCAACAGATGGCGCCACCACAAACAATAGATCGCGCTATCGTTTGCCATAACACATTTCCTTATTAAGATCGTACATTGGCGTGTTTTAGTTTTTGTGTTATTGTGTTTGTTTCAAGTTTTATTTTGATTTTATTTTCTTTAATTTTATATTCTTTTCTTTTTTTTTATTTAAGCTCGCGGATCTGGTATCCGCGAGCCCGGAGTCCGATGAAGCTGCAATGGTTGTCAATAAAACTAGCGGCGCAAACTTAATCACAAAAAAAGTATACATTGCCCAAAGTCATATATATATATATATTAAAAATATATGAATAAATATATATGTTCATACAAAATTTTAATTATTTAAATATAATTTTAATTATTACATTAAAGAGTTACCAAATTGTAAGAGTTTATATCGTGTCGTATGTATGTGTTGTACACATGTGTATGTGTGTGTGTGTATGAATATTTGAGTTGAATGCTCTAAGAATTAAAGTGTTTTAATACTTCGTTATATACATCACAATTGGCAAATGCAAACACTTTATTTTCCACTCGAAACCTAGTGTACACACAAGACTAATGTGGCCGTTCATTTCCCTGTTGACATAGCGTAATTTGTATATAAACAATTTAAATACATTAGCATGTTTACTCATTGTTATAGTAACATAATAATTATGTTAACTCTCGCTTAACTGTGACCTTGTAGTCTTCCGTTTCGCTCTCACAGATACATAAGGTTTTCCTATAACTTCATTACTCGATTATGACCCTTAAGACTATATTAAATAAGATCTAAATCCGTCTAGTCGGTGTTTATCTAAAAGGAACGTTATAAGACGTTTTAAATAGCGATTAGAAACAAATGAAACTCGACTCTAATACGTTTGATTATAAGGTTGAAAGTTGCTTGATTGATTTAAGCAGTTTTATGACGTTTTAGTACTGAATAGTGTGTGTTATCTTTCATTTAGCAATGTCATATTACAAACAGTACGGAGACGCGTCGGTTCATATCCGAACGTATGCGCGATTATTATTTAACGGTTAACTTTAAACCGTTTTTATTCTGTTAACGCATTTGTTTAACCGTGATTTGTGTAAAGCGATAATTGTTTTAATTGTAAACAAAAAACGTGTGTGTTTAGTGTGTTTGATGAAACATAAACTGCGATATTCGGCCGGAGCGGCGTTCGGTTTCACATTGGTTTGATAATCACTTTGCTAGTGTTTAGTTCGTTCGGTAGCAGTGTGATTGATACTAAGCGAATTTACACAGATTTTTACTACGGAAATTATTTTACTACTGAATTTATCGTAGTTCAGTAATCTGTAATGATAATACAATTGTGACGAAGTTTAAATCTATTTTAGTTTAGATAAACTTATACTCTAAAAACGCAATATTCTTGAAGAACAGAAATGAGAGTCAATGGATTTGTGTTCTTGATATTTATACTTAAATTATAAAAAAAGTAAAAAAAAATTTAAACTAGTTCTTCTTCTTCGTCTTCTTGGTCTTCTTCTTTATGCTTAATGCCTTTACTTAAAAGAATTCTACTAAACCATTGTTAAACATGATGGTAGTTAAAAGACTTACTTGCTAATCATATATTGTATTAGATATTTGTTATATGAAAATCAAAGAATGTATCTTGACTGTCACCTAAGCTTTTGCTGGTCATGCTGGTGACCGTGTAGGTACCACCGCAGCTCATCCGCCTGCTATTAAACACTAACGTGTTCCGGTTTGAAAGGTGTACCTAGTGAAATCAATTAGGTAGTAACCAGACTCAAGACGAGAACTACTACACTCTATATCCTAACATATAGGCTTTATATATTTTTTTATTTTACGAAGCGACAAAACGTTCACCTGGTAGTAAGTGACGCTCGCTTTTAACAACGTGGCGCTAAATAAGATGTTATACACAGCATCTCTTTGTGCTCGTCGTCTTGAGACATGAGATGTCAGATCTCGTTACGCTAGTAATTTCACTAAATCCAACGCCCTTCATACCGGAGCATAATGTTTGCACGCTACGGTTTAACTGCTGGATAGGAGCTGAGAAATATTAATAGCTTGCTACATTTTCTTCCTTTCTTCCGTTTTTGCAAGCTTCACATGAAAACCAATGTTTTTTTAACCTTTTTCATAGTGTCTGGTCTTTTATCAGTATATAAGGTATATGTATGAGAGTCCAGTATATCGTGAGCTGTATAACCAAGTCAAATTAATAGCATCTGATGTAACGTACGTCTTAACAAACCTTTAATAATCATCAATAATAGGTAGGACCGTAGCTCTTAATTCCGCCGTCAAACATTACTTTGTTCCGGTTTGAAGGACGTTGTACGTGGTGAAATGGACGAGATAAAGAGACCACTTGTCTGTGATGATGATGTGTAGATCATCCTAATATACGTATCGTCGCTCGTCGGATAAAAACAAACCCGGATCTAATTATTCATGTCTAACAATCTAAAGATTTGTTCCCATCGTATTGAGTTAACTAATGTTTTTTTTAATATGTGAGAATTTAAAAAAAAATATGTTGCACGACCTGTCTATTTCCGGTATGTGAAAACTAGTTAATGCCACTAATAAAATATAGCTTTTATTAATTAAATATTATAATCTTTATTATACGTTAAAGTTTATCGTTATAACTCGCTTCCATTTCCGGCCGAAAAGGTTTACAGCGGAAACCGAGATAAAATAGCCGTTTCGGTGTAAACTTTAAAATTTATTAAAATGATTAAATATATTTAAGTTAATGTTTATTTTCGGATTTATATTATAACTACTTATTTTAAAATATAACCGTTTCCGGTATGAAAGACGGTGTTATTATTGAGGTAATATAATAGGGATGTAAGAGTTCCCGCACTAATACTCGCGGTATCCAAGCCAACTTTACCTGCTCGTGGTGCACCCTGTTAAGTATCAAAAGAAGATCTGGCTCCCACCATCCCGCATCTTTGGGGCAGGCCTATGTCCAGCAGTGGACGTCTATCGTTTGATGATCAACATCCATAGCGCCTAACACTACTTAAATCTGATGTTCGGATATGACATAGACTATTCAATGATAGACTTTGGCTAGGGATAGTCACCAATATGGTGGTAATATTTTACGACCGGATCACCATGATCATCTTGATCTTAATAGCAACAATCTCCAAGTGAAATATTCCTGGTAACATCAAGAGAACTTCCTGTTCATCTCATTGAGAATAAACTCCATAGCTTCTGTATCTTTACGATATATAAAGTTTCCAATATATCGCAGTGATGGTAAATCGATATGAGGTAAAAGCTCGTTCAAACAGCATCATCTGATATCGCTTGTTTACACTGCTCGGATTACTGAGTAGTGACTTTCAGCACCGGAAACGGTTCTCAAACTTGCAAAGAATTTTATGTTTAATACTTTGTTCGGAACTTCTATACAGCATTACAACCAAACAGGATTTAAACATCAAGTTACTTCTATAGTTTGTATTAAAAAAAATATGGATTTTTATATCGAAAATTTACTGCTGTTTTCCTTCTAAATTAAACCATTAAGTAAGCGTTAACTTAGAATATATAACTTAGTAATAACAAAGTTATAAATGAACAAATGAAATATATATATCACAGTATATATGAATCGTTTAATATATTCAATGGTACAAAATCTTTCTTACTCTACTGCAGTTAGTTATTATACTAGAATAACAAACAGTAATTCCCAAATTATATATACGATAAAATTGTCATTTGTTAGAATGATATACACTGCACTATATCATACTGATCTTTTTGGTCGAAGCTACGAAAAGAGAAAGACAATCACTTGATAGTTATTTATACTTCCGTCTATAAAAACGTGGCCCTAGTTAGGCTGAGATACACAGCATCACATTATGCTGAGACATAACATGTTAAGTCATATTATCTAATATAATTTCAATGACTACAACGCCTTTCATACCGGAATACAGTAATGTTTGCACAGGAAAAAGAGGAACTGCTGTATTAGCTGTGTTAGTTCTTTCATTTTGAATATCTAACGATTCCCAAGTTACAAAATTGCTGTATGATGATATACTCTGGACCATATTGAGATGATCAATTGAGATATAAATTGTTAAGTAGCGATACCCAAGTTCAATAATCACAATCCTCTTCAAATTGAGACATGGTAATGTTTGTATACTACTGATTGGCGGCGGTGATGAATGCAACGGTGGTAACTACCTAGACGGTCACCAACAAAGACTTGGCGCTGGTATATATATATATATAGTATTTTAAGCTTCATATAAAAAGTATGTTCTTCAATAAGATTCTTTGTGAAGGCATCAACATTTATCGTCTGGTAGTGGTGTGATAATGAGTGAGCGTGTGATGATGTGTGATGCAAAGTGATGACTGTGATGACCGAGGTGTCGACACGGCGCAGCGAAAGTGAACTGTTGTACAAACCCACCGTACTGTTCAGGAAAATATGGCAACGGACGCTGTCCTTCCGGAAGCGGAAGGTAAGTTATGTCGTGTTTATAAAAGCGCCTGCTTTCTACTGCGGGCGATCGTTAAAAATATAAAAGAACTATATCTATATATTTTTTGTTATTTAGATCTTTTAATAACATAAATCTGTAAAAGCTATAGTATTATAACAATTCATCATCATTATCATCATCATCCGACAGACGTCCACTGCTGGACATAGACCTTTCCCAAAGATCTCCACATCGATCCTATAACAATTATATACTCCTATTCTCTGATGTTGATTAATGCTGCTGAACGGAAGCTGGTCATGATAACCAGGAGTCCACAGCTCAACTATACACTTACATATAATAATTTTTTATATGGGGGCACCTTCTTGATATTAACGCCTCCGCTATTGCGTTTGGGAAAGGAATTTTGTAAAATCCATTCTTAGCCGACCTTTAAATGGCAGAAGCCATTTTCTTTTTCAACAGCCAATTTACATCCCTTCTGTTGGGCCATAGGCCTACCCTCAATATGAGAGCGATGGGCCACAGTCACCGCGCGGGCCCAGTCCGGATTGGTGACGTCACACACACCTTACAATAAATTCCAATTCATGTGCAGGTTTCCTCGCGATGTTTTCCTTCACCGTTTGTAATTCGCTGTTGTTACTTAAGTTCACAAATGTACATAACTTAAATATTAAAGTTATCAGTACATGCCGAGATTCGTACTCGCGACCTTCGGAATGAAGGCCGCACGCTCTAACCATTAGGCCAGTGAGTTAAGGCAGAAGTTATATCTCTACCAGATTTTGAGTGTTCACATCTAATAGTTTCTGGGATCTGATGACTCAATGAACCTCTGGATATCTTCTATATATATAGATGATGTTCAATATCCAACGCGACTGGAGATAGTGAAATGTACTTATCCAAATATCCACTTATATGATCCTGGGACCGAACAAGGAACCTCCGTATCAAAAACCAAATGTATAGCTATTCCATTACAAGCATAGTTAAGTGTAAGTGGCTGGAGAAGAAGGAGGACCTAGCCAGGAAAAGAGTCTCCGATTAAAACAAAGAGAACTCCAAACTATACAGAACTATGAGAAGCGCTTTGATGTATGTTACCCGAAATCTGCTATGAACAGTTTTGAAGAGACGTTAAACATACCCTACAAGTGTTTATGGTCGTAGACCATATAAATGTTAGCTAAGACATGAAGACTAAAACTTACCTATATCGTTTTAAAGTTTTATCGTGTTGAGACGCCTTCCATAAGGTGGATCGACGATCTGGTGAGAATTGCGGGACTGACCGATGTGGAGATCTTTGGGGAGAGACGTATGTTCAGCAGGACGGAGGATGTCTATCAGTCGATGATGATGATGATATTTTTTAATCTGGGTACTGATTCGTTTTGAATCTGCGATTATACTACCGAGGAAACAATAAATGTAAAGACTGGACTGTTTAAACAGAATGGATCTGAACATCATAAGGGAACACAGAGTAAATCAAGCAGGTGATAAAAGAAAGACCTAGGATGGTCTTGGAGTGATAGAGAAAGCAAACGGCTCAATGGTGATGTAAATAAGCTTATGATGTGAAAAGAAGCACACAAAAATTAACATTGTTATGGATAAGGTATATCACTATGAGAATGCCGACCTCCATGAAAGTCCCATTAGAGATATAGATATATAATATATATGATACTTCTGTTTGTATATTCTGTAGTGTTATCTAAACAACATTGAGACGAGAATCGTTAAGGACGTGCGCAGGTATACCTGCAGAATATATATACCTAATTTATATCTTCATACAATTAGATGACATTGACCTAAATTTTACGCGATATTTAGTGACAATAAGGCCGTAGACGGTGATGTTTGTTCGCCCGGAACATTCCAACAGGATTTTGAATGGTTGGCAGCCAGATAAGTGGGTTAGGAAATTTTCACCACGGTACCAACTCCACCACATCTGTCCACGGAATAGAACCAGAAAATACCGCGTTTTAACGCAAGCAGTTAAACCCAGCTCCACAAAAGCAGTTAAGTTAAACCTGAAATAATTTAAAGCCAGTCTTGATACACTTTAACATATTAAAGGTTGTAGATATTTTATTATGATAGAAAAACTTGTGAAGACGGTTCTCCTTTTAGGCAATCTTTGGAGAATCTGGCCAATGTTTGATGAATGTTACACACTTGAATAAATAAAAGAAGCGATTACAGAAAAAAGAAGCATTAATTCGCTTAAACATAAATGCGATAAAACTTCAAGTTTTTCATATGTCATTACAATTATCAGAACACCTAATGGTTTATTAAAACTCCTAAGTTTGGCCAACATTTGACTAATTTCTCAACTGTTTAAACATTGGCACGAGGCGTTCAACATGTTTCATATAATACAAGAGCCGTTTAATTTAACAGATAGATTTATTATAATGCAGTAAACTATTGACTTTAAAACAGACAATACAGTTTTATCATACAAACTTCCATATTCGCATATACACAGTAGGTACGTAAGCTCTAATACAAATATTGGAATGTATGACTAACATTTGATCAAGTGTGCGCCTAAGCGTTTGTTTAAACTGAGGCACGGGTCAGAAATACATTATTCCTATTTTATAGAAATTATAAATTTTTGTTAATATATAAAAACTAATCATAAAATAGAAGTAGTCCGTAACCGCTTTGCTAGATGGAATACCTCCGCAATCCTCTTTGGAGGAGGAATTTTGTAAAATCCATTCTTAGCTGACCTCTAAGTGGCATAAGCAATATCTCTACCAAATTTCAAATGTTTAGGTCTAATATTTTCGGAGATCTCGTCAATAAATATCTGGATATCTTCTATGGATCAAGTTTGGAAAGAATTCATTCATCGTCTTCAATATTGCATACAAAAGACAAATCTCTCTTTCTCTGTCATAGAGCTGATCATTCTTTTAAGATTCTTACGGACCATATACTTCATTGGACCTTTATATACACATACAAAGTCATTTATTAAAAAGTATTAGTTATAGAAGGACCTATAATATGGTCGATGGGATACCATGACTCTATGATGTATACTATGATATTGATGGTAGGTATCCGTTGCTGGAGTCTGTCTAGGTATCATTGTAAATCCTAACTCTGCCGATAAACAGTAGTGTGCAAACATTACTATAGGGATCGAATGGCGCTGTAGCTAGTGTAATTACTGGGGTAACGAGTCTTAACATGTTACGTCTCAAGGCGGCGAGCGCAATGTTGCTGTGTATATCATCCTAACAAAGGACACGTTAAAGGCACGCTTGAATTGTCCGCTCGTCTAACACTACTTGTAGCATGTTTTTTTCTTTACAGTCTTTAGACGTTTGATGATCAGCTACAGAGTCCGAAGGTCAATGATCTTTAAGATGAATCACATTCGATTTCTCGAAGACAATAAATTCATCCGGCACAACGCGCTCGCACAATTTATCATCTCAATAAATCAAAATAATCTTTCTGATATATCGAGTAAGAAACGCGTTCTTTTGATATTTCTGATGGTCGCTTTTAAAAGAAAATCATTTAAAATATACCTGCTATTTTGATATACGAAGGAATCCCAATTATGTGTTCCCGAAATCTAGAAAAACAGAAGTTTTCTCATCATCATGATGATACTGATGAAATATAGGTAATGGCTGTTTGACTACGGAAGTGGGTGATGCAAGTCAGAAAATTCTACAATTGTGCTAATTTTAATATGAATTTAATTAGGCAGTACTTAAGCAGCCCTGTAGTACAAGGCGACTAAAAGGGTCCTAGGGTTCGTGAGCCTTGAGGGTGTGGGCCCTCATAGCTTAATAAGCAAACCTTAGGTACGGTAAATGCATGGTGGTCTTGTGTTTGCGGTAGCACAGCCAGGGTGATAACGAGGGCTTTGGCTTTCATGGAATGTTTTAGTCAGAGTGCAGGGGGGCACCTGTGCCTTCCATAGGAGATCCTGGAGCCTCACATACCCTTCTCTTCCTCCCAGAAGCAGAGCATCTTTTAAGATTTCACCCGCGATAAAAAAAGACAGTACTTAAGTGACGTTAACATAATGGAAGACAGTGCTGGAACGTTCAGATATGCGATCTGGTGAAGTTCATGGGAAACTTGTGAATACAGGCTACATAGAATCAATCGGCGTGGAGATCTTGGGGAAAAACCTTTTAACAGTAGAAGGCTACTGGATGATTATGATTATGAACGTGTACAGGATCTTTAAAGTTTATTGGAAACAATAAAACTTGTAAAAGAGATTCAGTGAGATCCAAATCTTGCTACAGTAAGGTTTTCGTTCTATGAAATTTATCCAGTAATCTTTTTCGTATATAGATCTATGGACTACTACTATACTACTGCTTGGCGGTAGAATACAAAAATTACTGTATTCTAATACAAAAAAAAAAAAAAAAATACCAACGAAACATAGTAATGAAACACTACTATTTGGACTACACACTCCCTTTTTTTTTCTTGGAAAGGGGAATCTTCTAAGAAGATACTCTGCTTCTAGGGGGAAGAAAAGGTACTTTAACCAATAAAAATATTGTATTAACGAAATAGTGCAATATAAATATTTTAACCTTTTTATATAAAAGGTGATTTTATCTATATAGTATTGTATTTAAAATATTTCTATATGTATCTGTGTAATGTTTTTTTTTCTATGTAAACAAGCCCATGTGCGTAACATAGTGTATAGATAAGAGTGTACGTGTACAAGTAGATCCAAGTTATCTCCCATTGATTTTTTGATAACGAACGTACAGAGGATTATGGTTGTTAACATTGCGCATTATCTAAACACTTGTCGTGGTTAGTGTTAATGCGAGGCCCGTGTTCGATTCTCGGCTGTAAATTTGTAAACAAATCCTCGTAATTAACCTGTTAACTAGAATAGCCAATCTGGTTAGGAGCGGTCCTATCGCTTTAATATGACGCCAACGTAATCTTCATAGTCGTCAGCCGATATTCGCACAGCTGGGCATAGATCCCTTAAAATCTTCACTACGCCCAGTCCTACATTGGCCACATCCAGCGATTTCCCATAACCTTCACCTTGATAAAATTAATGATTTCTTTTTCAAACTGTTTATCTTTGTCGTATTAAGATATGATCAAACATGATTTATCAATTTAGTGGCAAATGAGGTGAGAATGTATATAATCATGAATGTGCATTCCAATCATGATTACTGGTCATTCTGTCCAGCAGTGGGACAGAGATAATGTTAATATATTGAAACATTTACATGTTTAACTTTTTACAGTCCGAAGATCGGTTCGCCGGTTACAAAGGAGTCCGAGACATCACCATCAAGAAGGTAAGTAGATATTTGCTATTCTTTGAAAAAAACAAATAATTAACTGTAGATTAGTCTTAGCCACATAAATAAATGAAACTTAATTGTCTACTTATAATATTAAAACAGTTATTACTAATACTTAGTAAACATTTCATATATATAATTCTACATATTTTTATCTCAGTTAAAATCGCTTTAATATTTGAACTTTGTAGTAATAGTGACAATGTTCTACTTTACTAGTACATAAAATTAAAAAAATAATAATACTTGAATGCTATTCGGTTCCAGGGTCCATCTGGCCTAGGTATCATGATAATAGAAGGTCGACACACGGAGGCTGGTCGTGGGATATTCGTGTCGGATCTACAAGAGGGTAGTGCTGCGGAACAGGTATACACTTAAGATACAACCTTAGTCCTTTAAGCTGGGACCTAGTTTAGCTGTTCCTTTAGATAACAGCTAAAGTATTTATCTCCACGCTAGACTATTTGTCACTTAAAGCTAAGCAAAATTGAAGTTATCAGCATATTGTAGCTAAGGAAATATATCAAATTATCGTATCAATTGAAACCGGAAATTACTTTCCTTAAACTTTATGTGTTTCCAGGCCGGTCTACAAATAGGGGATATGATTCTCGCGGTCAACAGGGACTCATTGCTTAGCTGCAGCTACGACGCTGTGAGTATCAATATATTCTACCCCTACAGCAAACGTTTTGACAAAATGAAACAGTTTCAGATAGAGATAGAGAGATGACAATATGTTGCTATTTCAGAAACTCAATTGGCACAGGTTTCCTCCAGATCATAAAGAAGTATCAATAACACAACACAGTATATTTACGAACTCCTCGTCATCTTAATAGATCTAAACGTCCAACAATTATTTAATAATTACCAACTAATTGTGTTTAGGTTGCATTCTGTATTTATACTGGTGTTGATGAAGATTCCTCTTCATCTCCATTCATTTCTTTAAAATACTCTTCCTTATATAAGACAATTTTAAGAGAAAAGGTTATAGGTTAATTGTAAAGGCTTATTAAATATATTTCTCCAAAAATAACATTTGTACTATGTTGTCATTTACTTGTCTTCCTTTTTCTCGTAATACATTATCCACTTTGTCTTCCCCATAATTATTATCCTCATCAACCCTAATTTATACATCCAATACAGAAATGTAGTATGAAAAGGATTGAACTAGAAAATCCTACAATTTTTTTTTATCTTCTATACTAATCTTTAGCTTAAAAACCCTTTGTTATTAGAGATGAAACAGGAGAAATACATTTACCATGATATAACTGTACAATATTTATCAGATTCCTTCAGATCCTTATAGTTTACATGTTGGATGGTGTTCCAGGCGGCTGCGAAGTTAAAACATACGGAGGGCGTGGTCATACTGACGGTCTGTAGCCCTAACATGAAGGACCCTGACAAAGAGGATCCTTCAGGGACATCAGGTGAGATCAGGATATCTCTATTACATAAAAGGATATAAGTAAAATGAAGATTTGTTTTTTATTGCTGCTAAGACGAACCAGGTAGATACCACAACAGCTTCTAGTTCTGCCGACAAACACATGTACAAATATTACTGTGTTCCAGTATGAAAGGTGTATGAGCTGGTGATATTACTGTGGTAACAAGACTTACCATGGTATCTTGAAAAGCGACCAGCACAGTGTGATATAATGTTTAATATTTTATTTAGCTTCACATAGTATAAGGGAGTATGATCTATCACTTATTATGATAAATAATTCTTCGTTTCCATCAATGTTATATAACTTAAGCTTTTAAGTAGTCTGCAGGTCTGCTAAGCACCTACAACAGTGAACAGATTCAGTATTAGGTCACAAAATATAAATCTGTTATATACTAGCTGATACTCAGCAGGCGTTCTTTATCAGACCAATTGTTTTTTTGACATCCACTGCTGGACATAGGCCTCTCACCCAAATATCTCCACATCGATTGATCCTTTGCTGCCCGCAAAACCGTTAGGCACTAAGGGTCGTTGCTTGCAGAGATTCATAATTGGGAGGGATTTGAGCATTTTCTCCCCACCCTGGCCCAATGCGGGTTGCGGTGGAAGCCAGAGCGTCTGTTGATTAACAGGCTGCACCACGAGCAGGTGAGGTTGGCTTGGGTCCCTTGAGTTGTTATGCGGGATCCCTCACGCCCTATCTAGTATTGATACGTAGTATTAGAATCAACATCGTACTGTGTATTATTTTCATTAATTACTTTTGTCTTTAGCTGCCAGTGGAAATCAAACGTCGGACGCGCTCTCCGCCGGTACATCCCGACCTCAAACTCCAAGACCTACTCCATCACCAGCCAAAGGTTTTGAATTATATTAATTTGAATATATATTATCGTATATTTTATCTCATTAAGTCTGATGATCACACACATAGGACGTTCCTCCTGTTTGTGGGGACAGGGATTTGTAATTTAAGGTAGGTAAGTTGAAAGTTTAAAGTTTTGATAGTTTTTTTTTTTCAAAAAAAAAAACTATCAAAACTTCTGATCTTCTACGATCAATATTCATAATACTTCGGATGAGTTGGTTACACCATGGTCGTGAAGAATATAATTTTTTTTTAAGGAGGTAGAGCAGATGTCAAATGTGTATAATTTGGAAATTCCATTTGTCTATCCATGTCTAATCATGGATATCTTGATATGCTCCGGAATCCTGTGCAAAGCATATTACTGCTCCTCATTTTTTATTCATCTTCGTACCCTCATTGTCTTCTTAAACGTTAAACCATATTTGCCGACGATGATAGTATTATATGGAATGCAATAGTTTATTCAGTGTGTCGTCTTTCCTTCTTTTATTTCATACATTAAGTTCTTTTTTAATTCAGTTCAGCCGGGCTGTCCTCGCCACCCTTGAGCGACGACACAGGCGAAAGTGATCAGAGGACAGGCCCTCCTCTGACGACCTCATAGTCCTCGCCGCCATCCGGCGCGCACTAGGCGCGACTTAGTTTAAGATTTCATATGTAAACTTATCTATGGATGTATTAATTTACACCCTTTTTCTCACCCCTTCCCCATCCAATATTGTCTCACCTTTCTCCTTCCTCTTTTATATACAAAATTATTTACATATATATATTTAGGTTTGTGGTCAGTGTATTTTTTTTTTATTTTGTTTTGCATTTTAATTTTATTTTCTGAATTTTAATTATTATTTTTTTCTATTTACGAGTCCGATGAAGTTGCTATGGTTGTCAAAGCAACTAGGGGCGCAAACTTCATAAAAAAAACAGTTCATACATTGACATTATGTACACTATAACATTACAGCCGAACCTCCTCCCGACCCGGCCACTGCACCGGTCGCACCTAATCAGGAGATGGTGATTGAGATCAATTCGGCGAGTGAGAACCTTGGCGTAGTCTTACTGGGCGGTAGTGACACCTTGATTAACGTGAGTTTTTATTGTTTAATTTAAAACCTTGAGATGTCAGCTCGACATTAGATCTCATTACCTTAGTAAGTTCACTAATAATAGCGGTAACTACACTAAATAGAATTAACATAAACGATATTATGTAACGTTATCATTATTGTAGACTATTCTGAAAAGAGGGTGTAAGGGGTCCCGCAGGACAACTCACGGGACCCAAGCCTACCTCACCTGCTCGTGGTGCACCCTGCTAATCAAGAAACGAGGCTCTGGCTCCCACCAACCCGCATTGGGCCAGCGTGGTAGGAAAAGGCCCAAATTCCCAATATCAATACTCACCTGATCGTGTGAGAATCTTTAGGGGAGCCCTATGTCCAGCAGTGGACGTCTATTGGATGATGATGATTGTGAAAAGTGCTGAACTTATTAAAGTTATTAAGTTCTATTATTAATTTACCTTTGCTGTGACGGAAATGACATAGCATTCTCCTTGTGAGGACAGTGATCAATTAACAAGTATTAAAACTAGCACTATATTCCTTCCAATACCAAGGTCATAATAATTACTTCGTAAATCCAGAACCTCACCAATTTTACCAGTTAACAGTAACCTCCTACTCTAAATAGAAAATATACTAGTTCATCTCTTACAGGGCGCTGCGGCGGTTATACTAGATATTTATAAAAACGGCGCGATCGGCAAAGACGGGCGGTTGAAGGTCGGAGATCAGATACGCGACTGCAACGGCATCGCCATCACCAACAAAATGGCGCACGAAAGAGTTTGCCTGAGCATCAAACAGAAGGCACCCAAGGTTAGTGATAATGCAACCAGCAGTTGTAAGACTTTTATCCTCTTACTCGGAGACAGACTCGGAGCTGTTACAGACTATATTGATTACGTAGTATTTTTTTTTAATTTCATCTTATTTTTCAAGGAAAAAATTACCTTTGACTGAACCTTTTTAACAGATTTTGTAGAATCCCAGGAACGGTTATTTTAATTAATCTTGGAGCCTCTGCTTTTTTTTAGAACGATTGAGCTGTTAATCTCATTGACCACATTCAGCTTCATTGGACTCACGGCTCGCGGATCCGAAATATGGAACTCTGATATGTCTACTTCTCCGATATATAATGCAGCTGTTAACATGTTGCAGTTGAAATTGACCGTGTACCGGCCGGAGCCGATACAGTACGAGGATGTGGAGGTGGAACTGTCGAAGAAGCCGGGCCGCGCGCTGGGGCTGACGTGCATCGCGCCCGTTCAAGGCACCGGCGTGTACATCGGCGACCTGGTAAATTACATACATACATATATATCACGCCTCGTTCCCAGTGGGGAAGGCAGAGACCACCTCTCTGAACTTGCTACAATTCTGGCACACCTCTCTCGCTTGCTCCACTTTCATGAGCGTCTTCATGCATGCTCGTCGGTTGCGAGTACTCTTGACCCGGCCTTTCTTTAGGACATCTTCGATTTGATCGGAACATATCCGCCAAGGTCGACCTGTACCGATTTGTCCAATCATTCTTACCTTGTATACCTCTTTCGTTAATCTTCTTTCATCCATTCTTTCTACATGGCCGGACCAACTAAGCATCCCTTTCTCTATCATCACTGCATGCTGGTAAATTATTCAAATTAAAATAACTTAATGAATACTTTAACTCTGTAGTATACTTTATCTCTTGATGGCAAACACCAATTGCCAAGAGCCGATAAATTTAAATACTTAGGCTCCGTTATCAGTGTTCACGGAAGAAACGAAGAAGACGTTATCCATCGAATAAATGTTGGGTGGCAAAAATGGCGATCGCTTTCCGGAACACTGTGCGATAAACGAATGCCAGTTAGGATTAAAGAGAAACTCTATAAGACCGCAATAAGACCTACGATGCTCTATGGTTCAGAAAGCTGGCCCACAACCAAGGCACAAGAGCAAATAATTCATATAGCAGAAATGCGTATACTTAGGTGGACAGGAGGAATTACCCTAGAAGACAGACTGAAGAATATACATGTCAGAGGTTCCTTTAAAGTAAAACCGGTTCAGGAGAAAATGGTAGAGAGACATCAGCGCTGGTACGGCCACGTTATGCGAAGACCAACAACGCATATGGTCAGGGTGGCGCTGGATCTCGAAATTAAAAAGAAAGGCCCTGGGAGACCCTCGACTTAACAGAAGCTATGACACAAAATAGAGATAGATTTAGAAGAATGACCAGGAGGGCCGACCTTGAGTAAAGATGGGACAAGTTCTAGTAAGAAGAAGTATACTTTACATAAGTAAACTGCTTAGAAACAAAAAATTTCATTAAAGTATAATATAGCAGTAACTAGACTTAACATTTAATGTTACATTGCGACGAGGAGGATGTGGTGGGTCTATCAACCTAACCAGCACCACATGGTTTTGCTCGTCCCGTTTCTTCATCGAACAAATTTATTAGTCCTTTAATATCTAAATCATCAGACAGTTTTATATTTCTTCTTCTTAATTTGTCTCTCCAACTGGTGAAGATTGGTGATCAGCTTCGTACAGTCCTTCCTGTCTCTGCTTCGGCGGAACAATTTGGACACACCAGATATGCCAGTCCATTCCCTGATATTCAGTTTCCTAGTTGTAGTAATTAAAATGTGTCTACTTATTAAATCGTTGTTTTAACAAGGATTTTGATTGTTAAGAAAATTTTGGGTTTTTTTTAAAAAAACTGTGTTATCATTATTATTATTATCATTATTATCACCATAGGTCTACAAAAGTACTGCAGAACATATAGATTTCCTCCAAAGATTTACGATCGGTCCTCGTTCGGTAACTCCTGTTTAGTAGGTAATCATCATCATCATCATCATCAATAATGTCTGTATTTTTTTCTATCCAATTAAGCGATGATACCAGCGGCACGTTCACTTGATGGTAAGTGATACGCCCGTCCATAACAATATGGAGTGTATTCAAGATGTTACACGCTGCACCACATTGAGCTCTTCTCCTCGGACATAAAATGTTAAGTTACCTTACCGCAATAATTACACTAACTACAACGCCCTTCAAACCGGAAAACAGTAATGTTTACACGCTACTGTTTGGCGACAAAAATAGACACTGTGTTCAATTCTGATAATAATTAGTCAATTTAATACACGAGTTGTTTTTTTTTTTTTTTTAAATGATAGATGTATTCTCGTTTCGCAGCTTGCCGGCTCTCCTGCGGAGGTGGACGGCAGGATCCAAAAGGGCGACCTCCTAGTGTCTGTGGACGGTAAGGACTTGTCGAGTGCGGACCACGTGGCGGCGGCAACCGCTCTGAAGTTGTGCGCGAACAAAACCACAATCAAAGTGAAAAGATTTAAAATAATTAGCAAATAATTAATATAATTTATTACGCAAATGGTTTTTAATATATCCTAGGGAATAAACTTTCATTTATCCATCACCAGCGTCTCGTGGTGCTTGAGTATTTATCGCAGTATGCAGTTTGTGACAATGCAAAATCGTTTCTATTCCTTAGGCGTTAAGGTCTATTATCGTTAGACCATATTATTTGTGATAGATATTTTTTATATGCACTTGAGTGTTATTTGCATTTGTTTTTTGCTTAGTATTATTAATGTTATATGTATATTAAAAAAAACAATTAAATCGTATTGCAAAATTATTTAACTCTTTAAGTACAAAGTTCTGATATGTTTACTACGAGTGAAGTATTTAAGTTAAAACATGTCTTACTACGTTTTGAGCAAATATAGTCTTCATTATAAGGGAATAAGGTTTCTTTGTCTATTACATTTTCTAGTATAATAGTATTTCTTAAACGTTTATTTAAACATATAGGAAGTTTAGTATGGAAGTTAATCTTGCTGTTTCTGTGTATACCAATAAATTTTACACTGTATAGTAAATAATAGACAATTCCGTTCAGTTGCTTGCTAAAATTGACTAATCGGTTGCTTAGTAACACGGAAGTTCTTGTTAAGACTCCAAAGCCACATATGTTATCTAAGTATCATCTCATATTGTAAATTTTTCGTCTTAACAGCAACGCTTTGTTTATACTGTGAACATATGACAACTGGAATACTGCAGGTCACCATGCTGCACCAACTACGGCCTCATTGTCACTTAACACAATATCAAGTGATTGTATATATAAAAAATTACAACAGAAGTACTTCTCAACGGTTCCATTTTAAATTGTTTATTCCTTGTTTATATTTCAATTTGTTTATATAGAAAAGTTCATTAATAAACGCCGCCTCTGGAATTTTCAAAATGGCGGACGTACCAGTATATGTAAAAGCGGTTGGTATTCATCTTTAATTTTTAATATAATTTTGTACAGCTAATCTAATATTGCTAATATATTTTAGACAAGATAGATTTTTTTTTTAATATAGTTTTTTTTTTTGTACAGCGTAATTCGGGAGGATGTGAGGGTAAAAAATCTGTGCTTCATTGAGACCGTTCAATTAAAAAAACAAACTTGTCACTGCGTAAGTTTCTTGCTAGTTTACAATATGATTTGAAATATAAAAATAGAGAACAGTAGATAAATTAAAAATATGATAAAACGTCAAAATCTTCATACATTAATTTTAATATTTTTTTTTTATATAAAATGCCTTAATATCCGATTTATGTATTAAAAG
This sequence comes from Ornithoptera alexandrae, assembly GCA_029030555.1. NCBI lineage: Eukaryota > Metazoa > Arthropoda > Insecta > Lepidoptera > Papilionidae > Ornithoptera > Ornithoptera alexandrae. Next base: position 1,751,390 of record JARDVY010000296.1, on the reverse strand, counting down.
TGAATAGACAATAAGAGTTGTGTTATTCTGACGGCTTTTAATATAGTAATAACTTAATAGTTAACTTGTGCGGTTTTAACTATAGATTAGAACTAGACGCCACGTTTGCCTAGACTGTTAAACAAGAATAACTAATAATTGTTTTTTTTTTAGATTTTAGTTAAAGCAGGAACATATATGACTACGCCTAGCTTAAAAAAATATATATAAAGTAAGGTTTAATTTATTTATAACAAAGTACATATAAACCAGGAAAAATATCCATTTCTATATATATTTAGAAGTTTTGTAATAAAATTCATGTTTTTCCTACTTTATTTTATTATTCCTAAAGAAAGGTACAAAATATATAAAATTTCAAAGCCATTTCACTAAATATTCTGTGTTACAAGAATTATGTAACGTGTACATATTGTTTTGTAAACAAGATATTTACAGTATTTGTAAACTATAAGATCTTCGAAGGATTAAATAGTTATTACATTATTTATTTATTATTGTGCACTAACAAATAATATAATATACTACAGACTATTTTATAACAGTAAAACTAGAAATTTAGTTATAATTAAAATTACAGTAGGAAATTACAATATGACCTAAGTAATATATGATTGATTAGATTCCCTGGCTAATTAATATTATACGGAACCCTTATATAAAATCAGTTGGACACAATAGAGAATTACTTTTACAGTTATTAAAATACCATTAAAAATTATTAAGATTTGTTAATAATAGTAAAGTTTCATTATAATTATCCTGCGTCATATTAATAGTTTCCTTATGCCTTTTACTTTATACCTTGTGCTATGTATGATTGTAATTATAGTAAATACAACATTAAATGTTAAATGTCAAAATTACTAAAAATCGGTAACTATTGATGTTATCTATATCATCATAAAACATGAAGAACGTTTTTATATTATCCTCGTTATTAAAACAACACGAGATCATCCTACACCATGTTAACTGTACTCTCCTTGTTTTGCCAGCGATAATGTATTAGGAATCAATTTTCAGATATAGGTGATAGGTCTCCGTTGCCAGAGACCGTATAGGTACCAACGCAGCGCCTATTGCTGCCGACTAACAGTACTGTACAAAGATTAGTGTGTTCCGTTTTGAAGGGCGCTGTAGCTAGTGTAATGAGACTCAACATCACGTGTCTCAAGCGACAAGCTTAATGCGGTGCTGTATATAACAACCTAATTAGTGTCGCGTTGTTATAGGCAGGCGTATCACTTACCATCAGGTCAACGGCCCGCTTGTTTAGTCGCTTAATTAAATAAAAAAAAAATCGAGACAAAATCACTGCACCAATAACCGTATGTGTTTTGTGTATCATCGAACATTACCTCAGATGTTCACCACCTATCCTCCTCATCACAGTCCAAGATTTAGTGAAGTTTGTTAAGTCCAAAAGATCGATTAAAACTGGTTTTAACTGGATTTATATCTAAAGATAAAAGCTTTTAAAACGTACTTTCATGGTAGTGATGTGCTTGCCTACACCAAATGGCCTCACGGTCTGGCCTGACCTGGTCTAAGTATGAATAAGTAACCACCATCTGTACATAGGTGTTGTTTGTGAACAAACTAGAAAGCTAGACGCAACTTAATGTTACATATGTTAATTAAGTAATCGAATTCATGATAAAGAGTTAAACGGACAAACAAACGTTTCGCTTCCTGTTTGTAATGATGCTAAATATATATATGTGTGTGTGTGTGTTTTCTCAGTAATGTCATACCCATATTTCTTTTGAAACAATACAAATATAAAAAAGAGATTTTTATTTTGATTTTGTTAAATTAGAGGATATTTTATTTATGTTGCTGTAGAGACATCTTGCCTTCTAGGTTCGCTAGTCTATGGTAGTACTTAATTGTGATGAGCAAAGCAAAGACAAGACCAAGGATCGGACAACTCTTGGTCTTGCATATTCAGTCTTATATTAAACATTTTGTTTGCATTATGATAAATATTTTAAGTCCTCATATCAACGGAAGTTTAATTTATTCATATAGTCTTGCACATTTGGTTTTGGTCTTGGTCTTGCAGTCTTGGTCTTGCTTCTTCGGAAGACCAGTACCAATTTTACTCGTCAGCAGTATCTAATTTACACAAACTTTTTCTACAGAGATTTTGTCTTTAGAAATAGTTTATTATAACACTTTTGAAATAGTCCTCTGAATCCTTGTTGTCTTTTTATTATGATAATATAAAGGAAATAATTTATGCCCTAATATCATATAGTGTTTTCGATTTGAGCTAATATTTTTAGTCATCATTTGAAACAGTAATTACTTTACCTCGTGAATATTACCATTTCACTTTGTTAAAGTTATGGTTAAGTGCCAAATATAAAATAATTACTTTATATATCATAACCTATTGTATTTTAATGCAAAAAAAAAAATAATACACTGAATACAATTGAAAATGGATAAATTGAGTTTTTTCTGCTTTTCTTCACAAGAGTTTTAATGCTAAATATTGCTGGTGGTAGATCTCCTGCTGGAGACCGTCTGGGTACCACCGCAGCTTCTATAGCAGCCGACTAACTGTGCAAATATTACTGTGTTCCCACTAAAATGGCGATGTAGCTTATTACCGGGGTAACGACACTCAAAATTTTATGTCTCTGGCGACGAGCGCAAGTGTGCAGTATATCTATTTCAACTAGCGCCACGTTATTATGCCCTGGCGTATCACTTACCATCAGGTGAACATCCTGTTCGTCTCGTCCCTTAATTGAACAAAAAAATTGTTTAAATATTTTCTTATAGTAAAAACAATATTGTAATTTTACTGGGTAGTAGTAATTACTTAACCCTGAGTAAGAATTTGTCGTTGACATTCTTGACTGTCAATTCAAAAAGTTTTCTTTTTACTATTGTTATAGTAGATTCCTTTGACTAGTATTATATCTTTTTTTCAAAAAAAAAATTATGTCTATGCTTTTTCGTACTATTGTAGATTTATGGTCAATTACCCTATATTGATTAATATTATGTTCACTTATGAATATTCTGCGGCTGCAATCAAGCAGTATTTTCTCGCTAATACTAGTGCCGATTTCTCTGATGATTGCTGCCAGCTGGAGATGATGTACTCTCGAGTGTATTAAGACTAGTGGCAGATGCTATTTATGTGATGGGTCACACGCTTCTATGACCTATGTTAGATTTTAATTTCGACTTCCGCCGTCAGTACCTCTTTGTTGAAATCTGGTATAGAATCTTGTTATAACAGTTAAGTTAGTATCAAATTAAAATGGTAATTGTAGGATAATGAAAATAACGTTAAACACGTTCAGCGTAGCCTTATTCTAAATCAATGTAAAGTGTAAAAAAAAAACTTATCCTTTGTATTAAACTTAAGTTTAATTCATTAGTGTAAACGGAGCAGATCCTACCTGTGCATTGTATAAAGTTACCAAGTACGAAGAATTTCGTGTTTACGCAGAGAAAAGTAAATATATTACGTCTTTATCATACTAGTTGTATTATTATTAAAATTATTAGATAACTTATGAGATGTGTGCCACGGATATTTATATTATTACTTAATTGCAACGTTTTATACGTAACTTCCTTTACATAAAACACGGCCATAATACATATGTGAACTTTTGCCTTACGTTCGATAATAATTTTAACATCGTTTACCACATTTCATAAGTAGTTATTAAGTATAATTATTTATAATTTAGTGAGAAATACTTAGGTAAATTGAATAGTTATATATGTAGAATAATTTTTAGTGATTTGTTAGTAATTTCAAGGTTAAACTGTCACGTCTAGGAGTTATTTATTATTTAATGCGTACTGTACGTGCGGCGTGTTTGAAGTATAGATTATATTGTACTGTAATAAATTATGTGCTTTTTAATCTGTAGTTTGGTTTCCGGTCAAACAATTTAAATAATTATTCTTCTTCTTAAAGTGCTTCTCCAATCAGGGAAGGTTGGCGATCAGCGCGGCGGAACAATCGGACGCACCAGATATACCCGTCCATTAAATAATTATTGATAAGCACTACATAACACGTGTTGTCGGGTGTAAGGGGTTCTGCATAAGAACTCATGGGACCCAAGCCAACCTCACCTGCTCGTGGTGCATCCTGCTAATCAACGAACGAGATTTTGGCTCCCACCAACCCACATTGGAGCAGCGCATTGGGTGCCCAATTTCCCCCATATGAACTCCTACTAACGACGGCCCCTGATGCTCGGCGATACCGGAGACCATGCTGACTGTGAGACGTTGGCAAGGTCTATCAGCTGATAATAACATAACACGTTTTTTACAAAAGATTTTAAATACTTTACTCACTGATGGTAGGTCGCTGTTGCTGGTGACTGTCTATGTAGGTACCACCGCAGCGCCTATTGCTGCCGACAAACAGTACTGTATACAGGTTTGAAGGGCGCTGTAGCTAGTGTCATTACTGGGGTAACAAGACTCAACATCTTATATTTCAGGCGACGAGCGCAATATGGTGCAGTATGGATCATCGTAATTAGGGCTATGTTATTATGGACGAGCGTATCACTTACCATAAGATCATCCCTGTCGTGTCGTCGCTTAATTGTAATAAAAAAAAAGTTATTAAAGGTGCATGCTTCATAATGTATATACAAGCTAGAAGATCCTGGGTCCCTTGTGCAATTTGGTTGGTGATAGGGGTTTTTACTGGGAGCCACTAAACTCAAACTGTTCAATTACGTGTTTTGTAGGATAACTTAAGAGTCCTACGTCCTGCTGTTTAGATGATCATTATCACTAGGTTATCATCATTATAATGAAGTTATGGGTTTTCTCAACCCACCAAACTAGCTATCATCATTGCCGCTATAATAGCATCGGTGAGTTCCGGCTGTCAACGTATAAAAACCGGAGTATTTACGGGCGAGCACGTTTCCCTACTTCTAGCCTCATTGTCACTTAACTTGCTGGTGGTAAATCACTGTTTCCGGAGACCGTCATGGTAGGTACCTCCGCAGCTCTTATTGCAGCCGACAAACAGTATTGTGCAAAGATTATTATGTCCCGGATTAAAAGGTTATTAGCTAGTGAAATTACTAGGGTAACGGGGCTCAATGACGACGACGCTACACAACTACGGGACGAGCAGTAGTTGTGTAGTTTATATCATCCTAACTAGCGCCATGTTGATAAGGGCAGGCGTATCACTTACCATCAAGAGAACATTCCGCTCATTCTTCCCATTCTCGTCGCTTTTTTGTTTTGTAACTGTTTAAAAAAAAAAACATAAAGGAAGAAATGAGGAAAACATATATTATGAATATATTTATTTTTGATATCTGACTAGAAGTACAAGTTACACTTATACAAATTTGCTCTTATTTTTATCATACATATATGTTAATATTTAAAATGTATAGTCAAATCATAAAATATATATACACTATAATTAACCGGTGGTAGGTAACAGTAACTTTGCTTATCATTCGGAAAATTGTAATAAGTTTTATTATAAGTAGACTTATACTCAAAAAATACTCAATGAAACAGAAATATTGAGCCGAGTATATTATACCTGAATACATATATCTACATAACGTAATTAAAGATAATTAGTATACTGTTAACATTGTACTTATGTATATATTCAAATAGCAGTAAAGTAGTAAAGGAAGAATATCCAATTAACTTAATTATGATAATAAAAATATATGATAAACTTAAAACTGAAAAAATGGTTTCAAAATTGTGATGCATTTGTTCATACCTTATTATGTATTAAAATCTTCATTAATATATTACACAAAAAAAACACTAAAAAGAGATTTTTTTTATCCAATTAAGTAACGATACAAGCTGGAGGTTCACCTGGTGGTAAGTTATACGCCTCCCCATAACAACTAGGCGTTTGTTGGGATAATACATACAGCACTATATAGCACTCATCACTTGAGACTAGATACTGAGTCTCGTTACTCCAGTAATTACTCTAGCTACAGTGCCTTCTAAACCGGAACACAGTGTTGTTTGTCGGCAGCAGTAGTAGCTGCGGTAGTACCTACCTAGGCGGTTTCCGGCAACAGAGACACTACCAACAGTAAACAGACTTATTGATATTAATAACGTGCAATAAGAATATTTGACAGGTCCTGGCAATATCCTTACTTTGGTAAATATTTGAATAGATTTATGAAAGTCTTTGTCAAGGATACCTGGATAAATACATCCAAGACAAGAGAATCTGGAGACGTAAATTAATGTTAAAAAATTCTGTGCTCTATAAATCAATGAACGGTTAATTGTGTGATAAAGTCGACTATATTTAACTTATATATATGCTTGATAAGCTAAAAAATAATTAGTTAACAACAGTATCACTAACTGTAACTTTAGTCAAATATAAAACAGTTCTTGTTAGAAGTCAATATATATATATATATATATATCTATATTATCAAATTCTTGCAATATTCATAAATATCTTGTTATTCTTATTGATAGTACTAGAGGAAGATAAATCCACAATTATAACCTCTCGTCAGAGCTTTTCCTTATAACTAATGGCTTCAATTTGCTCCTCAGCTTCACCAGTCGCTTGCTAACTTTAGCATTAGAATTTGGGTTCCTCAAATCCGGCATCGACTTACTCTCATGCACCGGCGGCTGTTCCGTAGGTTTCACCGTTCCGTAATACCTTGGCATGCTGAAATCGTTCTCTTGGAACATTATCGCCGTCTTCTGCTTTATGCTCTGCAAGCTCGTCTCGCCTTTGTATTCTGATAGAGATGGACTATCTGCGAAGAACCTGGGTAAGTTGTTGCTCCTTATGATCGGCGTGTCAGGCAGCTGGCTCAGTTTCAGTTCGTGTTCTGCTAGTGACGTCACTCCAACCGTCGACTTGCTCTTCATTAATGGCGGCTTCTCTGGTACTAAATGTTCTGGTATGTTCAGGAATGAGGCGCTTCTGTGTGGTACTCTTGCCAGAACTTTATTTATTTTGGTTGGATCTATACACTTGAGACTTTCCACTCGGCTTAAATTCGACCTGAGTAATTTATTGCCACTGTCAGCTCTGTCCAAAGTTTTCGCACTGTCGCTTCTATTAATATCGGTCTTCTGTCGTAAAATACCTTTAACACTTTCTACTCTTGGAAGGGTGAGATTAATTGGCAGCTGCATTATTGAAATGGGGTCGTACTCGTACACTGGATTAGGCGTAGTCATTTTAGGTTCGCCTTTCAATGTAACTGTACTCGGTTTGATAACGTCTTGCTTCTTAACTGATACGCTCATTGTTAATCCCTCTTCGGTGTTCTGACTTTTGTTGTCTTCTTCCTCTTCGTCTATTTTAAACATGTCGTAACTAGCTAGGAGCTCGTCTTTGAACATGATCTCGAAATCAGTGACAGGTGAGTCGACTTCGTCTTCAAAATAAACTTTTGTTCTGTTAGGTCTATCCGAGAGATAATCGGGCTCTGATTTAGTTTCGATGTCATCTAGTGAGTCGTTACTGCCTTTAGATTTTAGTTCGTGATCTTCTCTAAATATCAGTGATTTAGAGAATACCTGAAAACCAGTGATTAGTTTTATTAATACATAATGTTTTTTAACGAAATATTTTATTTACTTTCAGGTGAGAAAAAAAACATTCTTTAACAGATGAAACTAAACGACCACAATGTAACATAGGTTTCTATACTTTGTATTAAAAAAAATGTGTTTCCTATACCTCGTAAATCTTATCGGCGTGAATGGGCAGTTCCTTCACCTCCCTACCCATGACGGCGGTTGGTGGGAGGTGGTTGTTGTTGTGCGGCTGCTCGGTGACCACGCTGTCCATGCTGGCCGCCATGTTGGTGATACCGTTCGCATACACCGAGCTGACATTGTCATCTAAACTGTAAATTATAAATCATCATTATTGATCGCAAACAAAATTGCAACTTGCAAGAAGCTGTAGAAGAAATGAGTCGCCAAAACAGATTTAAGAAAAAAAATTCGTTGTCTACGATATATTTTTTGGAGCATTATTCCTCCTCTTCCCTCCGTCGACCAGCGACTAACGTCTTGCCTACTAACTAACACAGAAGTCTCTAAATTGATTCCTTTGCTGTTTTTGCTGTAAATATTTGAAAGCAGACATATCACTTAACAACAAGTGAAACTGCAATCAAATATAAATCATCTTTAACTGAATGGATGGTGTGCCGCATCCAAATTTCTAGATTAATACCTTCTTAGAAAATAATCTATAAATCTAACATCTCTCCATGATCTCTCGTCTAGCACATGGATATTTACATATCTATATATTTAGCGCTTTATTTTTCTCCACATATAATTCTTTCCAATTTTCTGCTCCCATATAACACTCTCTCAGTTTCCTCCCCCTTGCCTTTTAGCAAAACTAATTAGATATATCTATAGCTAACTATTATTGTTATTAATTAGCTCATGGCTTCTGGATCGGCGACAACTGAACCCCATGAAGTTGTCAAAATGACTACAAGGAAACATGATTTTAATCACAACACCCGTTCAGCATATTTTTCAAGCACATATCGTTTTATATATATATATATATATTTATATATATATATATATTCAGTAGAGCCTTTTCCACGATCACCACTTCATACAAAACTTACTAATTGTACAGTTATAAACTAATTACGGCTAAGTTGATCATGCACTTAATCTCTTCAGATTTAGTTCTAGTCCTACATTTAAGCAATTTGCATGATTAAATATTACAACTACAATTCTATTGAAATTACTGTTTACTTTGTTTAACTTAGATAAACTTGGAAATTACACGTAATACTTTATCTAATCTGATAATAAACAAAGTAATGCCTCCTGCCAACACGAAGGTAGTTATTAATGTACTATGTTAAATATATATAAGTAGGGGTAAACTGGTGGTGTACTTTATTTGGATAGCTACCACCATCACTTATTAATCGGTATTCATAATAACATTGCTGTGTTCCGATGGTTAACCTATAAGGATCAGAACATTTTAGAGAACCACTCTTCACCATTTTGAAGCAAGTTGTCTTTATGCATTTATCTTATCTAGGACAAAGGATAAATTTGTAAATACTATAATAGTAATTATAACATCGAATACAATAGAAATTTGAATATATTTTTTAACTTAATCTTCCTGTTAGACTTAATAAGTGAGGACGAAGTGAATAGAAAGTACAATAAAAGTAAAGCGTAATTAAGACTAAATATTTGTTAGACTGAAGGTCATTATAGAACACCAGTGATGACTAATATAATTCTTCTTCTTAGTCGGTATCACTCATGACAGAGTGGTCGTGGTCATCAGTTCAGGTGTTGGTCGCAAGCTTAACAACACGTCGCCATTCCTCTCCGATGGCCGCTTTCCTACTGCATTCATATAGTGGTAATGGAGATGAGCTAATAACTGCTGTCTATCCGATCAGTCCATCTCATTGTTGTTCTTCCTCGTGGCCTGGTATCCTGAACCTTTCTCTGGACCACAATTCGCTCAATAGCGATAACACAGTAAGTACACTTATACTTAATATAATTATTAATTTATCACAAATATAATTACTTTAACTATAATTAGGAGTATAGTGGTTACCTCCACAACTTAGACATTAAAGAGTCAGCTCCAAGCAGTCGGCAGAAGAAGTGTTCCATTCTTTTAACATATAAAACACTATTTGATCAGAGCGCTGCTGTCACATTACTGAGTAGTAACGATTGAGAGCAAACAGGAAACTGTATGACATCTTACAAAATTAATTATATTATTGAGCAATGTATCATCGTGGTATCATTTGTGTATAATAGAACTTTTTTTTTATTTAATGAAGCGACGGGATGGGCGGGACGTACCCTCAATATGAGGGCGAGGGGCCATAGTCTCCACGCGGGCCCAGTCCGGATTGGTGACGTCACACACACCTTACAATAAATTCCAATTCATGTGCAGGTTTCCTCGCGATGTTTTGCTTCACCGTTTGTATTTCGCTGTTGTTACTAAAGTTCACAAATGTACATAACTTAAATATTAAAGTCATCGGTACATGCCGAGATTCGAACCCGCGACTTTATGAATGACTTTATGAAATGAAGTCCGCACGCTCTAACCATTCTCTGTGAGCATTAGGCGAGCGGGGCGTTCACCTGATCGTAAGTTAGTGCTCGTTAAGATGATATGCACTGCACCACATTGCGCTCGTTGCCTGAGAAAAAATGTTGAGTCTGGTTACTATAGTAACTACACTAGCTACAGTTCAAACCGGAACACAGTAATGTTTGCACACTACTGTTTGACGGTAGAAATAGGTGCTGCGGTGGTACCTACCAATACGGTCTCCGGAACCGGAGACTTACCACCAGTAACTAAAATGACAAGAACAAAAAATCTAGAATTTATATATATAGGGTGTCGCAAAAATAACCTTATAAAAAATACCTTATTACCTGTATTATAAGGTACTTTTTATAAGGTTATTTTTGCGTCAACCTATATATTGAAAGTGGGTTTCGTTTGTTCGGCAATCACGTGTTTTCACGTGATTGCCGATCGACATGAGACCAGCAGCATTCAACGGAATGATCTGTGGATGGATATGGGCTATTTATTTCTTTGAATTTCGTAGATCCTTCGTTATTTTATTTCTAATTAATTTTTATAAAAATTTTCATTTTGTAATTTTTAACGGTTGCTACGGTAACGGTTGCTATAGAAAGTCATTTGCTGTTGCTATCGAGGAACATTTCAGACAAATTTCAAGTCTAATTTTATATGATGGCCAGCAAAGCGGGCGAAGAACAGCTAGTTAATATATACAATTCAAGGTTTTTTGTTTCTGATGAAAAAAAAATTGATCTCTTATATAAATCACAGACGGGATACGATATTGATTATAATAGCACTTGGACCTTTTTAAGTCTAAAACTCTTTTTAGACTAGTCTGCTTTATAACCTAGACTTTATTTCCATTCACGATAATATGTCCTAATAAAATAAATCAAGAAGCTAATACAAAAGAATTACTTTAAAGCCATAAAATTCATGGAAAGTATCATGGAGAAGTATCATATCGCGGAGATGTTCCAGCAAAGCATTCCCTCATTCTCTTTCCGTTGGTGTATTTTATATATTTTTTTTAATTCAATAAAGCGATGAGATGAGCAGGTCGTTCATCTGACGGATAAATTATACCTGCCCATAACAACGTGCCGCCTGACACATAAGACGTCGAGTGTCGTTACCAGTAATTACACTAGCTACAGCGCCCTTCATATGTAACCATATATACTATACAATGTAAGTTAACTAGCGCCTGATCATAATTATAAACATATAAAATATGTAAATGTTATCCCACTGGACTTAATCTAGATTAAATATAGCTCTAATAGTTGAAACCCCAAAAATCCACGTCATGTGGAAACGCTGGCAGCGACAAACGTGGAAGTAGTATAATATTTTGATTAAAGTTATGACATCTTGAGATCTTTGTGGGATAGCTATGTCCAGCAGTGGACCTCTATCAGCTGACGATGATGCTTATCGAATGAAATAATCTCAGTGGTTTAATTCTGTTATGAAACCTCGTGTATCACAATGATAATATAATCCAAGAAAACAATTCAATCCTTTGCCGCGACAATATGAGGAAAATCACAAAGGTATATTGTGCAATAAACCACCATCTTTACACTATACACGTCCCTCGTGGTATTTTGTCATGAATCAGTATATATGTGGTATATAATACTTATAGTTTATATATAAAGAAACGTCGCTGTGACAAATATCGTATAAACTAGATATTTTACCGGAAATCAAGTTGCAGTATAACGATGTTAGATCGTAAACAAGCGCCCGTCATCATCAGCCGGTGGACGTCCACTGATGGGCATGAGATCACCAAAGGTCTCCATAACGATCGGTCCTGCGCTTCCCGCGCCGAGCACTGCGGGCCGTCGTTTATAGGGGTTCATATGGGGGGATGTGGGTCATTTCCCACCACGCTGGCCCGATGCGGGTTTGGTGAGAGCTAGTCTTTTTTGGTAATTATCAAGCTGCAGCACGAGCAGATGAGGTTGGCTTGAATCCCGTGAGTTAATTTGCTGGACCCCTAACAACCCAAGCTCCATACTATAAAGTAAAGAAGGTCAAATATAATTTCATTCTGTACTTAAACCTTCAAAAACTGACTCTGTTCTCGTCTATGCTGTGCTTGGCAGGTGGATTAGCAAGCTTACTATTTTAGTAAATATCATAGGGAAAGGTTTTTCGGAGCTGTTCCCTCCGTCATGTTAAAATTACAACGGCAGTGGTTATTTTCTAACACGTATCCATTATGAGGAACTTCCACCAGGTCGTTAAATTAAGGGGCTGTTATCGGCGGCCATACAAATTTACGATTCGCATTAAGTAGTTATTAAGTGTGGCGATCCGCAGAAGAACTAAGGTCATCGACATAGATAAAAAGATTGCTAGACTTAAGTGGCAGTGGGCGGGACATACTGCTCGAAGAGTCAACGGTCGATGGGACAGGAAGGTCCTCGAGTGGCGCTTGCGTACCGGTAGACGTAGTGTTGGGAGGTCTCCCACAAGGTGGACCGACGATCTGGTGAGAGTCACGGGAACCGATCAATGTGGAGATAACATATATATATATGTGTGTGTCGTGCATAGCATGCATAACATATTTAATATTCCATTTATCTATACTTATCTCAAGTTATTATAATAATCGGTTCGTATCCTTGATAAGATATCAGGAGCCTGCGATGTCGATACGTCTCAAGGTACGCTTCCGTCAGCTCAAAGACTTTTACACCTTGTTTTTTGATAATAACAGACTTATTAACTTAGCTCTACATATTTTCATGCTTTAACTCTGATTTATACTTTATCTATACATAACTAATTCGTGCTACAAACATTATCAACTTCAACTTAAAAGTATTTGTACTTACTTGTATGTGGCGATTTTCTTATCGAAACAGAATCTCTCCTCGCAGCAGTTCCAATACATCGTCTCGAGGCAGCTGTCAATTAAATACATTTTTTTTTATTTAACGAATACTTTATTTAGCTACTGGGATAAACAGTTCATCATCATCATCATCATCATCATCATCAACATCATCAGCCTTAGACCCCTGCTGGCTATATGCCTCCCAAAAAGATCTCCACACTAATTGATCTTGCCCTGGTCGCGTCCAAAGGCTCCTCACGACAACCACACAGCGTAGTCTCCCATACCTCCGGGCACTAGGGGCTGTCGTTAGTAAGGGTTCATACAGAGTGTTGATATCTGAACAAACAATTATTGTGTACATTTTATTGAAGAACCCCAGATGCTAGAAAGTTCTTCGATAGCAATGCTTGATGGTGGTAGGTCTAAGTTGCAGGCTAACTCTAGGGATTATTATTCAATTAAGGGACGAGACTAGCGAGACGTTCACCTGATGGTAAGTGATACGCCTGCCCATAACAACGCGGCGCTAGTTAAGATGGTATCCATATCACCATATTGCGCTCATCGCTTTTAAAGGTATATCAAGTCTCGTTATGACAATAATCACATTAGCTACAGCGCCCTTCAAACCGGAACACAGTAATGTTTGCACAGTACTGTTTGTCGGTTACCTAAACGCTCTCCGACAACAGAGACACTACTATCAGTAAACACGCTCATACTAATTTAGAACTGCTAAATATTTTGCCTGTTCCCATTTCATTACTGAACGTTTTTTTTTTTTCATACTGTTTGACAGTAAGAATATAATTCAGTTGTGTTATCTCACAGCGATAACTCTTCGGACGAAGCGAATTATCAATGTCTTACAACTGTCAAAGTGAAGTCGAAGAGGCTGAGCGAACCCGCCAGGAAACAAATTTCCTGTGTATTCATGATTTATGATGTGGTGGAAAATATGAAGTTGATAAGAACGCGAAGACGTTTCGCATCTCTCATTTATCTCGACACTCGAGATTAGTTATCGCGATCGAATTTGGAGATTTTGTTTGTTGGAGACGTGACAGTGATGGAGCTTACGTGACGTCAGCCAGCGAACGTGGACGACGGGTTTTGGCAAACATTTCGTAAGTTGACCCAGAACCAGCTTCAAGGTGCAACTTAATGCCGCGGTCGGACATTGTTATCCAATCAATTCAATCATCAGCTGATTCAGGCCTAGGCGTTAAGTTATCAAGGGTTCCAAGCTTACCTCACCTGCTCGTGGTGCACCCTGCTAATTAACAAACCAGGCTCTGGCTTCCACGAACTCGCATTGAACCAGCGTGGTGGGAAATGGCCCAAATCTCCCCATATGAATCTCTACTGACGACAGCGATGCTGACTGTGTGATGAAGACCGCGGAAAGCAGCTGCATGCGGGCAGCACAGGACCGATCCATGTGGAGACCTTTGAGGAAGGTCTATGTCCAGCAGTAGATATCTATCGGCTGATGATGATGATTCTTAATATACTGTGGCGTAATCTCAACGGGATAACTTTAGACAACTTGATCGGAAGCCGTGAGATGGTAAAGGACCAGTTCATCAAGCAAGACCTAAGGAATCCTACTCCTAATCCATTACTTGATATAGAGCCATTGTATCTAGAAATGGAGATGATGATCTGTTGCCGGAGACTGTCAAGATAAGTACCACCGCAGTGCCCGTTTCTGCCGCCAGACAGTAGTGTGCAAACATTACTGTGCTCCGGTTTAAAAGGCGCTGTAGCAAGTGGAATTACTGTGGTAATGAGACTCAATATCTTGTCTCAAGGCGACGAGCGTAATATGGTGCAGTATACACCATTCTAACTAGCTCCGCGTTGTTATGGGCAGGCGTATCAGTTACCATCAGGTGAACGTCCAGCTCGTCTCGTCATTTAAGTGAATTAAAAAAAAGACAATGTTAATAGATGCGAGCAGCGCAGGATGGATCGATGTGGAGATCTTTGGGAGAGGCCAATGTCCAGCTGTGGACGTCTGGGCTGATGATGATGATGAAGATAATATCTAAGTAAACTAGTTTAATATATCTTTGTACTCACTACTGGCATGACTTGCAAATGTTGAGCAGCATTTTTAATTGTTCACATTATAGCTGTTGGATGGGTCGCCACTCCTCTCAACTCAATCTCTGTAATGAATAGAAACGATTCACGTCAGTTAAATACTAGGAGTATGTAAATACTAGTAGAGTATTTTAGTATCGATATACTTTCGAATATTTTAATCTATAAATATAAATGTCTTCGGTAGAAGTGTAGATGAAGCTGAAGCTTTACTTGAAGAATTTTCAGCAATATTAAAACGGGACTTCTTCTTCGTCGGTATCACTCTTGACGGAGTGGTCGTGGTCATCACTTCAGGTGTTGGTCGCAGGCTTAACAATACCTCGTCATTCTTCTCTAATGGGATAGTCCCATATAGATATATATAATCAAAATGGATTTTCTTTGTTCGCCAATCACGTGAAAACAAGTGAACGTATCGATATTCGAACATGAGCCATTCGACGCTGAATAATTTGTAGACGGTTATAGGCTATTAATTTTTTTAATTTCATAGAACCTTCATCATATCATTTCTAATTAACTTTTGTAAATATTTCCATTTGGTATTATTTTCCCGGTTGCTATAGTAACGGTAACTATAGAAAATCATTTGCGGTTTAATTTTATATGGCAACCGTAGCGTGCGAGGAACAGCTAGTATATATATATATATATATATATATCCGATGAAGCTGTTATGGTCGTCAACGAAACTAGCATCACAAACTTCATCTCATCTTAAAAAAAATCTCATCTCTTCATCATAAATAAAAAGAGCACCAAGTTTGTGTAATATTCTACTTAAGAAGAAATTAATGATGGATACAGTGCGTTGTTTTACTGGTGGTAGGTCTCTGTTGCCGAAGACGGTCTAGATAGGTACCACCGCAGCGCCTATTTCTGCCGCCAAGCAGTAGTATGTATATATTAATGTCCCGGTTTGAAGGGCGCTGTAGCTAGTGAATTTATTGAGGTAACGGGACTTGATGAGTCTCAAGGCGATGAGCGCAATGTGGTGCAGTGTTTGACATCGTAACAAGCGCCACGTAGTTATAGGCAAGCATATCACTGACCCTGCGGAGGACAATGGCAGGACATGGTCTCCCGCTATTGAGGTAGTACAAGCGAGGATAGCAGGGACTGCATAAAATAGACCTTGGGATGAGCTACCCCAGCATAGCGTTATAGAGGCCGCGGTTGCGAACAGAGAGGAAACCGAGGGGATTTTAGTGGGTAAAAATCTTCACATAACTCTGACTTCTTCCAGAAGACGGAGTATCTTTTCGAAGATTTTCCCCCCACCCACAAAAAAGGCCTAACTAGCGCCACGTTGTCACGAGCAGGCGTATCACTTACCGTTACCGTACCGCTCGTCGCGTTGCTTTATAAATTAAAAAATAAAACAACCTGAGATGGATGTGCTCGTCTCGCATTGAAGGCGATACGCCGACCTCCGAGGATCGAACCTTGTCCTGCCGTTCACACCCGAATGCTGCACCGCCGAAAGTCCTCGCCCCGCATCCGACACCGTTTAGTCTGAAGGCCGTCCGACATTTGCATACAATGACAATGGTATTTTCTTTCGATTGTAACACACGAACCAATTATAACAGTAAATTATAATCGAGAACATTTAAACGTTACACATATCGATATTCATATACATTCGAACATTACTGTGTTCCGGTTTGAAGGGTGATGTAGGTGGCGAAAGAGCGGAGTAACAAGACTTAACATTTTAGGTCTTAAAACGACGAGCACAATATTGTGCTGTGTATATCATCTTAACAAATGCCACTTTACCATCAGGTGAGTCGCTATTGATATATATACTAGAGTACTATACTAGAGTATATATATATATACTCTAGCCTTTTCCATGTACTTGGAAATAATCCTTTTGTCAGGGAAGTGTTAAATATGTGACATAAAGGTTTTGCCAGACGCAGCACAATTTTTCGCTAATATAGGAGATACGTCATCTGGTCCAGCTCTTTTGTTACTAACAATCTTATTAAGTTTTAGTTTAACTCCTTCCGTGATACTTATACTAGGTAATATTCGGTTTGTACTAATATCACTTATATCATGAATTTATTACTTTTTATCCAAGTGAACGTTTACATAGATACTTGAGAAATTGCGAACGTCAGTACCTTTTGCAAAATTTTCCAGGTTCTTATAAGGAGGATAATCACATTTATTATTACGTATTTGCTTCAGATAAGACCAGAAAACTTTTGGGTTTTTAATAATGTTTTGTTCTATATTTGTTATATAATTTTTATAACAAGTTTTTATTAAATCGTCACATTTTTTACGTAGCAACTTATAAGAAATATTGTCAAGTGGATTTCTGTATTTTTTATATTATGCTAAGTTCACCACAGCTATATCATCACTAGATGGCGCTTTTCTTAAGGAAATGTTTCCGTTTCGCGAGCAAACGAATTTATACAAATTTTCATTAGCTAAACTTTGAGCAGCTGCATGCAAAATCTTTGCTTCTGAATTTAGATGTTCGCTGACTTACATCGGTTTCCCGTCTCCCGCTACACCTAAGTGTGATGAATTCAGTTTTTCAGTTGGATGGGTCTTATTATATACAATAACTTTCGTTAATAATTTATTTGTCAAGAGGCGTCGAAAACTTCTCTAAAGCTGTTCTAAGACAATTATTTTCTTTATTATCTTCACCAATTCGGGTACATTTTATAACGTTGCCGTCTTGTATACAGTTTCCAACTGTTTTTCCTATTTGCTCCAATGTCGTTACCAAGTTCTCACCACGAGGTTCTGGTAGCACTGTAGTTCTAAATTACTAGCTCTAGTCTCTTTTTCTATGTTGGTTAACCTAGAATCAATACTAGTGTGATTTTGATGGAGTACTGTATTTTATTTTTGAGGAAATTAATTTCTTTTATAGCGCTTCCAACTTTTTTTGTTGTTCATTGTACATTGATTGCAGTATATAAATTTTATCTTTAAGTTCCTGTATTCCACTTCTTTTCTTATAATTTTAAGGTCTTGACTCACGGAATTTTCTAGAATATTGTATAATTGGTCTTTAATAAAGCACATACTTGCAGAATCTATTTGTGGTGGAGTTTGAGTAGGTGCCGTAGGTATGTTAGTTTTATTCCGAGGAGAGGAGGGGCTCTTACTGTAGTGATAAGAACATGTTGCTTTTAAATAAATGCATTTTAAATCATGTATAGGAAATTTCAATAAGTTATCTTTTTTTATCTATATTTATAATGAAAATTAGTTTTCTTTGTTCGCCAATCACTTGAAAACTAGTGAACGTATCGATATTATCATGGGCATTCAATGCGGAATGATTAGTAGATGGTTGTAGGCTATTTATTTTTTGAATTTCATAGATCCTTCATCATTTTATTTATAACTAACTTTTGTAAACGTTTTCATTTCGTATTATTTATGCGGTTGCTATAGTAACGTTTGCTATAGAAAGTTTTTTGCGGTTGCTCTCAAGGAATATTTCAGACAAATTTCAAGTGTAATTTTATATTACGGCCAGCAAAGCTGACTAGAAGCAGCTAGACTCTATGATAAAGGACTAGCTTTATATAAAACTAGCTATATAAACGTTTTTTTTAATTATCTTTAAATAGCGAAAATATAAACATAGAATAAAACGCAACAACTATACTAGAAGACAATTTGATTGCATTTATTTATAAAGATGCCCACAGATCAACAGTGGGAAGTAAATTTATTGTAGTGTAAAGGCTACTATATTCCATGCCTTGTTATTTGCTATGCTTGAATAAAAATAATCCGCCAACTTGATCAGCGTAGTGGACAAACAACCCTGACTCTCTCCTAATGAGAGAAGGCCCCGAGTCCCAGCAATGGGATAATTATGACACTTCTTCACCGTAACATTGAATAAATAAATCGTTCCAGTACACACACAAAAAATAACTATTGTCCTTCTGTTATTGTTCCCACTTCTGGGATTCAGGGTCTGATAACATAATGGTTTCCTGACGATGTTCATCACCGGTTGCTCATCTTTCTCAAGCTTCTCTTAAGCTTGTTTAATTCATACATGTACTTCTATCAACTCGTGTAACCTCATCCTTGACATTTATGGTCTCCAGTCTCCTATTCACCATAGGAGGAGGGTGAAGAAATCAAGCCGTGGCTTAATTGGACATTCTTTCCGGTGATCGTATCAAAACACTTAAATAAGTGCCATTTTACTCATTCAGATTTTAGACCTTGAACTTTTAATTTAATCTCTGAACTTCCTTTCCACTCAGTTCCCACAAATTTTCGTCGTCCACCAATTATTTTATGAACCCCTCATCCTGCTGTTCTCTTCTCTTTATCCTTGGTTCAATTAAATGTATTTAAAATTATCAAATGTAAATTGTTTGAACTCGATTCCAATACAATTAATACTGTTATCATGTCAATTGAGGAGACACTCCTCAATCATGAGCTACTAAAAGTAGGGGTATCAAAACTAATTTGTGGAAACTTTCCATATTTACCATAATTAAATAAAGTAATTTAATCTAAAGCCTGGGGTGTAAGGGGTCCCGCACAACACCTCAAGGGACCGAAGCCAGCCTTACCTGCTCGTGGTGCGCCCTGCTAACCAACAAGCGAGGTTCTGGGTTCCACCAACCCGCACTGAGCTAGCGTAGTGGAAACTGGCCAAAATCTTCCAAAATAAACCCCTATAAACAACGGCTCTCGGTGCCCCGCGGTACCGGAAACCATGCTGATTAATCACGGACACCGGAAGGACCGATAGATGTGGACATCTTTGGGGGAGGCCTTTGTCCAACAGTGGACGTTTCTTGGTTGATGATGATGAATCTAAAGCCTAAATATAAATAAAGTTTACCCTTTAAAGGTGACGGATTAGAGCACCACCAATGAAAACCCTCGTCTTAAAGCGACTCTCCACGTGACCGTTACCAGAAACTGCTTTTGAGACGGGCGAGGCGTTCATCTGATGGTAAGTGATACGCCTGCCTATAACAACGTGGCGCTGGTTAGTATCGGAGATCGTATATACTACATTGTGCTAGTCACCTGAGACATTAAGATATTGAGTCTTGTTACTCTAGGAATTTCACTAGCTACAGCGCCCTTCAAACCGGAATACAGTAATATATATAACAGCCATAACAACGTGGTGCTAGTTAGAATGCAAAATTTTCGACTGCAATTTGCTGCATAATGTTATACACCGCAGCAAATTGCAATCGTCGCTTTGTGACATAAGATGTTGAGGTTCGCAGCCATAGTGAATATATTAGCTACAGCGCCCTTCAAACCGTTACGCAGTAATGTTTGCACACTACTATTGGTCGGATGCAATAGGTACCATCAGTACATAAATAATTATACAACTGTTAACGAATTCGCTTATCATTGTATAATTAGTACTTAATTTAAATTCAAATATAGAAGAATCTAGACTTAAATATAAACGAAGTGTTTTTTTTTTAACAATTATTTTTATCTATTTATATAGGAGACACTCACTGGTGGTAGGTCTCTGATGCTGGAGACCGTCTGGGTAGGTACCACCGGGGCGACTGTTGCAGCCAAACAATACAGTGCAAATATTACTGTGTTCCGGTTTGAATGGTGCTGTAGCTAGTATAATTATAGAGGTAACGAGACTCGACGTCTTGACTCTCAGATGATGAGCGCAATGTGGTGCAGTATATATCTTAATTAGCGCCACGTTGTTATGGACAAGCGTATCACTTACCATCAGGTGAACGTCGCGCTCGTCTCGTCGCTGAATTGATAATCACCTGATGATAAGTGATACGCCTGCCCATAGCAACGTGGCGCAAGTTAAGATGATATACACTTCGCTATATTGCGCTCGTCGCTTAGGTATAATATGTTAAGTCTCGTTACCCCAGTAATCTCACTAGTTACTGCTCTCTTCAATCCGGAACACAGTAATGTTAGCACATTACTATTTGATGGCTTCAGTATTCGCTGCAGTGGTATCTACATAGATGGCCCAGCAACAGAGACCTTTTTTTTTCCGGCAGGAAATGTTCGAAAGTTACCCTGATTCTGGGGGAAGTCAGGGGTATGTGAGATTTTTACTCACTAAAACCCCCTCGCTGCTCTGCATCAGTGCATTCGGAGAGGCTCCGGGATCTCTTATAGAACGCACCGATGCCTCTGTACACTTTCTTTGAACACGTCTCTGAGGAGGGGCTTAACCCTCCTCGGCTGTCCCATACAGATTCGCTTGTTGAGCGATAAGGGCCCCCATCCTCAAGGTTTGCGATACTCCCAGACCCTTTTTAGTCGCCTTCTACGACAGGCAGGGCTTACTTTAGTCTTATTTTTACTAGCTCGAGACTACCGCACTGGGCAACAGATACGTAGCACCAGTAAACTAACTACCGAAAATTCTTAATAACTGCAGCCTAGTAACAAAACGGAATAGTGAACAAAGCAAACTTTGTATTTATCGCGCCGATTCAAAGTTTCTCAACCTCGTCGTAAAGGTCGCGCCAACTTTTTTGTTTTATCGAGCTGGTAACGCATCCGAGCTTGGGAATGTATCCGTTCTGTGGATATAGCGATAAGATAAAATTGCCGGTGATCATGTACCACTACACCGCAAACACGCCAATCACACCCGCTCCCGGACCCTCGCACAAACTTACTACTGTGCAAACATGTTCATTTTAAGATTCCTATGTTTGTTCAATATCAAAATGAATAATCTGTGTTGACATTTCAAATGCAAGATAAATAATAGTAAACTTTCTTCATGATCACTGTATTACTGAAAGGCGCTGTTGGCTAGTGTAATTACTGGAGTAACGAGACTCAACGTCTTATATCTCAAGCGACGAACGAAACTTAACTGCCGCCATGTTTTTATAGGCGGGCGTATCACTTACCATCAGGTGCACGTACCGATCGTCTCGTCGATTGATTGTTTATAAAAAAAATATATTATATTAATAGTAATATTTATCGGCTGCAATAGGAGCTGTGATGGTACAGGGTGGCGCAAAAGTAATCCTCCTATCAGAAAATGCTATAAATTTATATACCTTGTATACAAGGTGGCGCAAAAATAACCTTCCGATGTTTTTTGGCTGTAATTTAAAAAAAAAAATATGAAAAACTTTGATTCTTCTTGTGGATTATTTTTATTTGGTCTTTTAATTTTTTTTACATCAAGGCAAAATTTATAGCATTTTCTGATAGGAGGATTACTTTTGCGCCACCCTGTACCTAGACGGTCTGTAGCAACAAATGCCTACCACCAGTAATCTTAGAACGTTTGTTTTAAGATTACTGGTGATAGGTCACTTATTTATTTACTTATTAGTTACTTTAATTAATGTATATTAAAAGAAAAATACCGTAATGGAGATTTGAATGATAAATACTTTAAATTATTGACGCGTCTTTCCTCGCTTACTTCCTTACACTTCACTTAACGTGACCGTCCGATTTATCATTGAGAAATCCCGCTACACGAACAATGGAAGTTCACATGACGTCGCTGATTCTAATAGTATATATACACAACCATTCTATTTATATGTTAATATGAATAAACGAAGGTTGACACTGACGAGATCCGTCGGTAATCTAACATCCTGCGCGGCTGATTGCGAAGTTTCATTGGGCGGGAATGACGTCTGCTACTTTCTCATTTATAACTAAAAGGCAAAGGACGTTTGCTCAAACTGCCACCAAACAATATTCAAGAGAATTTTAATATTTTCTGTGATAAATAAAATCGTCTTTGCTCTTTTTTTCGACTAGTCAAGGATTCGGATAGAACCTGATGGTAAATACGACGTTCTCTGAATCCGAATACAATAATGTTACGCCTTCTGGTGGTACTTAGACTGTCACCAGCAACAGATGTACCACCGGTGATTGTACCATCAGTTCATTTAATAAGCGATTAATGAATATTTTTGAAGAGAATACAACTGAAGCCATTTGATAAGATTAATAAAATATCCATTAGCAGTCTAGATGGAAATGATTAAAGCTTCAGTGCATCGGGTGATACGGGTTCCATTCCAACGTTATATGGTGATGATGATGATGAACAGAACACGGACGTCATCAGTTTATATGATAATGATGATAACGATGAAATCTATGGACGTCCATCAGTTGATATGATAATGACGGTAATGATGAATAGTTTATAGACGTCTATCAGTTGCTATGATGATGATGATGATGGTAATGATATTCCAGTTTAAGCAGGTACACATATTTGTCGATGATGATAAAGGGTTTAAAGAAGCACATCAGTTTGTATGATGATGAACAGTGTATGGACTTCCAACAGTTGATATGGTGACGAAGATGAAGTTTATGAACGCCCGCCAGTTTATATGATGGTAATGGTGGTGAACAGTTTATGGACGGCCATCGGTAGATTTGGTGATGATGAACAGTTTATGACTTTGCAGTATTTATGCCATAGACTAAAGAACAATATCGGGTGAGATCACTACAAACGAGTTTGTTATAAAGTAACACGGGTTTTTGCTGAACACAAAAGATACTTATCTAAGTTGCGTTGAAGTATAACTTTAAAGTAGATTTTAGTACTTAGTAATATTTATGTATTACTTATGTTTATGATATTAGTTATTAGTTTTACTATATTACAAGTAATTGTGAATAAATTAATAGTTCGAACTTGTGATTGGAAATAATGTGAAAAGCGCTAGATGTCTATATACACATTTTGCTTGTGACTGTCCAGATGGTCACCACCACTCCTTGGGGGATATTAAACCAGTATTTATGTTCTGTTGGAGAACCTTAAACTCGTAAAGCAATGAAGGAAACCACCGAGAGGGTTTAAGTGGGTGGAAAACCGACATAAACCTGACAGTACTGTCTTTACTTGTGGTAGGTCTCTGTTACTGGCGACCGTGTAGGTACCACAGCTGCTCCTATATCCGCCGCCACACAATAGTATGCAAAGATTACAGTGTTCCGGTTTGAAGGACGTTGTAACTAGTAAAATTACAAGAGTGAATAAACTTCATGTCTCAAAGCGAGAAGGTCAATATACTGCAGTGTATATCATCCTAATTAGCACCACTTTGTTATGGGCAGGCGTATTACTTACCATCAGGTGAACATACTCGTTTCATCGCTTCGTTGTATAAAAAAAAAATTAAAGATAGTAGCTACTTATTCTTCAGTTACTACAACGCTGTTGAAAGACTTATCGTCTTATATTTTAATGGACAGTGTGCTGTTGTAGGGGGAGGGGGGTAGGGATTCCACCCAATATCTTACGGAGCCCAAGTAAACCTCACCTGCACGCGGTACCCCCTGCTGAATAACAGACGAGGCTCTGAGCGCCAACCAACCCGCAGTGGACCAGCGTGGTAGGCTAAAGCCCAATTCCTCTCGATGACCTCTAACGAGGAGATCTTCGTGGAAGGCCTATGTCCAGCTTGGACGTCTGTCGGCTGATAATGCATCTATCTGGTGTTGTTAAAACCACCTAACCAACTCATCGTTATGGGAAGATGTATGATTTACCATCAAACGACTTACTCATATCGCTTGTTTGTATAAAAAGGAATATGTACGCCGCAAAGGATTTCGCCGCTACAACAATGGGGAAGTGCGTTAACCACTGATTCATCGGATCCGATTGTAAATAATGGGATGACGAATTTGACCTTATCGACCTTTACGAATTTTTAAGTAATGCCAGGGACAGCCATCGACCCTTTAAACCGGAAACTGCAATAAACGGATATGTAACTTAATTATGTTTAATACTATTAAATATAATAGTGAGACGATGAAATATTTATATAGATAACTTGAAGCTGCTAGTTAATATGTTCATTGATCTTTTACTGGTTGTAGATCTCTGCTGCCGGAACCCTCTAGTTAGGTAGTAAGTCTAGTAGGCAAAGGTGTGTTCCGGTTTGAAGGGTGTCATAGGTAATGAAGTTACTGGGGTTAGGAGACGTCATATTTCAAAGCGATGAGCACAATGTGGTGTTGTATATCATTCTAAATAGTGCCATGTTGCTGTTGGCAGGAGTATCACTTACTATCAGGTGAAGGTCCCGCTCGTCTTGTCGCTTCGTAGAAAAAAAATGGTTGTAGATTAAAAAGCTCATCGCATTGACATGGACGTGCTGCTCGTTACCACAGTAATTTCACTAGCCATAGCATTACCAGACCACAAGGTATTGGTGTTCAGATTCAGACATAAGCACTGAGGTATACATGGCATCTAAGACCAGGCGACGAGACGATCAGGTCGGTCACCTGATGGTAAGTCATATGCCCGCCCATAACAGTGACGCTAACTGGAATGGTATACACAGCACCAGTTCACCCGCGTCGCCTTGAGACATAAGATGTTAAGGCTAATTACCCCACTAATTACACTAACTACAGCGCCTTTCAAACCGGAACACAGTAATGTTTGCATATTATTGTTTCGCGGGAGAAATAAGCGCTGCGGTGGTACCTACCTAGACGGTTTCCGACAGCAGAGACCTACCACCAGTATTTGCGCTGTAGCATAAAATAAGAGATCCATCAGATAAATCTCGAGTCCAGAATTAATGAACAAAGCTATCACTACTCCAAACCTAAGAGATGACTAAATGATTCAATGTATCTAGCACATCTAAATATTAACTTAGTAAAACCTAAGCACTCAAACAAACCGTCTGGGTACCACCGCTGCTCCTATTTCTGACACCAGACGGTCATTTGCAAACATTACTGTGTTCCGGTTTGAAGGAGGCTGTAGCTAGTGAAATTACTAAGTTAACGAGACAACGACTCATGTCTAAAGGCGAAGAGGACAATGTGGTGTAGTGTCTATCATCCTAACTAGCGCCACGTTATGGACGGTCGTATCACCGCCACCACCAATATTTTTCATTTCTTGTTGTTTCTTTGAGAGAAAAATTAAACACGGTAATGTTTATACACTACCGCTTAAAGGAAAGTATGACTTGCATCTGAAGACCAGTAGTGGACGTCCATCAGCTGATGATGGAAATGACTTACTTTATGTATTTTACAAAATACAGATAAATCACGCATATTGCCATCTTCTTGTTTTTTCTTAACCAAAATAAAAAAAAAATATTTTTCCCTGTATATATAATATTAAATTGTATATCTATATATATATATATAATGAAAATGGGTTTTGTTTGTTCGCCGATCACGTGAAAATTAGTGAACGTATGAACCATGACCATTCGACGTGGAATGATTTGTAGATGGTTATAGGGTATTTATTTAATACATATACCCTTCATTCATCATTCATTCGCTATTCCTAAGTCCAGCAGTGTACGTCTATCGGCTGATGATGATAGGTCCCTCATAATTTTATTTCTAATTAACTTTTATAAATATTTTGATTTTGTATTATTTATACGGTTGCTACAGTAACGTTGGTATAAAAAGTCGATTGCGGTTGCCATTGCTCTCAAGGAGTATTTCAGACAAATTTCAAATCTAATTTAATATTACTGCCAGCAAAGCGAGCGGAGAACAGCTAGTAGAGAAACAGGGTAAATATACGTCCGTCCACAAAAGTAATTAAATTTTAATTGGCGTACAGACTCATTACCTGAAAATGACATTGCACATGTTTTACAATGAACTTAATATCTAAAACGACAACAATAAGCTCGCACGTGTTACAACAAAACCAAAAGGGTCAAATTAAGGGCCGACGCGGCGTCTACTTTTATGAGTCTCTACGTTCCCTCAGCGATGGATTGGCCGAGGCGGACCAACGCCGTGGCCCGCGAGGTGTCCTGATTTAACACCTTCCGATCATTACTTATGGGGTCACATGAATTCTTTAGTGTACACGCATCATCATCGCTGCTGACGAAATAAGAGAACAGCTCACAGGGCTCAAAAGTCTACTGCGAGGAAAAGTTTACTGCCAGGAAGAGTTTACTGCGATGAAAAGTCTACTGCGAGGAAAAGTCTACGGCGAAGAAAAGTCTACTGCGAGGAAAAGTCTACTGCGAGGAAAAATCTACTGCGAGGAAAAATCTACTGCGAGGAAAAGGCTGCTGCGAGGAAGTCTGCTGCGAGGAAAAATCTACTGCGAGGAAAAATCTACTGCAAGGAAAAGTCTATTGCGAGGAAAAGTCTATTGCGAGGAAAAATCTACTGCGAGGAAAAATCTACTGCGAGGAAGTCTGCTGCGAGGAAAAATCTACTGCGAGGAAAAATCTACTGCAAGGAAAAGTCTATTGCGAGGAAAAGTCTATTGCGAGGAAAAGTCTACTGCGAGAAAAACTTTACTGCCCGAAAAAGTCTACTGCAAGGAAAAGTCTACTGCGAGAAAAACTTTACTGCCCGGAAAAGTGTAATGCAAGGAAAAGTCTACTGCAAGGAAAAGTCTACTGCCAGGAAAAGTTTACTGTGAGGAAAAGTTTACTGTCAGGAAAGTCTACTGCGAGGAAAACTTTAGTACCAGGTAAAGTCTACTGCGAGGAAAACTCTACTGCCAGGAAAAGTGTACTGCAAGGAAAACTTTACTGCCCGGAAAAGTCTACTGCCAGTAAAAGTCTACGGCGAGGAAAACTTTACTGAGAGGAAAAGTCTATTGCGAGGAAAACTTTACTGCTCGGAAAAGTCTAGTGCAAGGAAAAGATTACTGCGAGTAAAACTTTACTGCCAGGAAAAGTCTACTGCGAGGAAAACTTTACTGCCCGGAAAAGTCTAGTGCGAGGCAAACTTTACTGCTCGAAAAAGTCTACTGCAAGGAAAGGTCTACTGTGAGGAAAAGTTTACTGCGAGGAAAGTCTACTGCGAGGAAAAGTCTACTGCAAGGAAAGTTTACTACGATGAAAAGTCTACTGCGAGGAAAAGTTTATGGCCAGGAAAACTCTGCTGCGAGGAAAAGTCTACGTCGAGGAAAAATCTACTGCGAGGAAAATTCTGTTGCGAGGAAAAGTCTACTGCAAGGAAAAGTCTACTGCGAGAAAAACTTTACTGCCAGGAAAAGTCTACTGCGAGGAAAACTTTACTGCCCGGAAAAGTCTACTGCGAGGAAAACTTTACTACCCGGAAAAGTCTACTGCACGGAAAAGTCTACTGCCAGGAAAAGTCTACTGCGAGGAAAACTTTACTGCTCGGAAAAGTCTACTGCGAGAAAAACTTTACTACCCGGAAAAGTCTACTGCAAGAAAAGTCTAGTGCGAGGAAAACTTTACTGCTCGGAAAAGCCTACTGCAAGGAAAAGTCTTCTGCAAGGAAAAGTCTACTGCGAGGAAAAGTCTACTGTGAGGAAAACTTTACTTCCAGGAAAAGTTTACTGCGAGGAAAACTTTACTGCCCGGAAAAGTCTACTGCGAGGAAAAGTCTACTGCGAGGAAAAGTCTATGCGAGAAATATCTACTGCGAGAAAAAGTCTACTGCCAGGAAAAGTCTATTGCGAGGAAAACTTTACTGCTCGGAAAAGTCTAGTGCAAGGAAAAGATTACTGCGAGTAAAACTTTACTGCCAGGAAAAGTCTACTGCGAGGAAAACTTTACTGCCCGGAAAATCTACTGCGAGAAAAACTTTACTACCCGGAAAGTCTACTGCAAGGAAAAGTCTAGTGCAAGGAAAACTTTACTGCTCGGAAAAGTCTACTGCGAGAAAAAGTCTACTGCCAGGAAAAGTCTATTGCGACGAAAACTTTACTGCCCGGAAAAGTCTAGTGCAAGGAAAAGTCTACTGTGAGTAAAACATTACTGCCAGGAAAAGTCTATTGCGAGGAAAACTTTACTGCCCGGAAAAGTCTACTGCCAGGAAAAGTCTACTGCGAGGAAAAATTTACTGCGAGGAAAAGTCTACTGCGAGGAAAAGTCTACTGCCAGGAAAAGTCTACTGCGAGGAAAAGTTTACTGCGAGGAAGTCTACTGCGAGGAAAAGTCTACTGCAAGGAAAGTTTACTACGATGAAAAGTCTACTGCGAGGAAAAGTTTATGGCCAGGAAAACTCTGCTGAGAAGAAAGGTCTATTGCGAGGAAAAATCTACTGCGAGGAAAAGTCTACTGTGAGGAGGTTAGAGTTCTGCCGTTTTATGCTGCATGCAGACTTAGTAAATAATAATTTTCTTACCAAAATATTGTGGACTGATGAACCGAAGTTTGACAGAGACGGCATAACAAATTTTCATAATAATCATTATTGGGCTCTGCGAGATGAAAGTCCCCACGTGATTAGAGAATGAGCTCACCAGCGAAGATTCTCCATAAACGTATGGATGGGCATAATTCATACTTACTTGATCGACCCAGTCTTCTTGCCCAATAATTTAAATGGGGAGACGTACGAAGATTTTCATCGAAATCACTTTTTTAATTATCTGGAGGATATACCATTGGAAACCAAACGAGAAATGATTGGATATAAAACTCCTTTTAGACTAGTCTGCTTTATAGCCTAGACTTTATTTCTATTCACGATAATTTGCCCTAATAAAATAAAAAAATATGTATATTACGGCCAACAAAGCGGGCGAGTAGCAGCTGGTTTTGCGAACCTAAACTTGACAGTTAAGTTTAACTACGTTCAACTTAGACGATGAATCGTCTATATATACTGTCGAAGCTACATCCGCCTCATAATAGTATGCGCGGAACCAGTTATTTGATAATTGCGGGGGAATTAAGGCAATTTGATAATAATATAAACGCTACAATAAAACGTTTGTTTGTACGTTTATTGGTAGGTCTATTAAGTTACTACCGCAGTTCTACAGCCTGTAAATAACTTACTCTATATAGACTGGTATTCCACTTGCAACTTGATGAAAGTCTTCAGACTGAATTTTTATTCTATGATGTGATGAAGTGAATTAGACGCAAACGCAGCACCACATTGCGCTCGTCGTCTTGATAAAGATGTTAAGTCTCCTTAGCGGTAACGGGTTCTGGAAAGTAATTACCCTAGCTAAAGCGCCCTTCAAACCTGATTACAGTATTGCTTGCACATCACTACTTGTCGGCTGCTATAGGCGCTGCGGTGGTACCTAGACAGTCTCCAGCAACAGAGGCCTACCACCGGAAGCCCCAAATAAGTTTATAAGACTGAATGATAGTAGACAAAGATGAAGTCAAGTTGATATAGTGTACGTTATGTGAATGTTTGATTCCTTTTTTTTTATATAAAAAAAGAGAAAACTGACAAAACCTTTATATGGTTATAAGTGATATGCATGAAGAATAAAATAAGGTCCTAGTTAGAATAATTACACAGCATGAAATTGCATATTCATCGACTTGTTGTTATGTCTTGTTAGTATAGAATTTACTAGTAATAACTGGAAGATACACGCTGTACTCTCCAAGCTTATGATAAAAGTTTTTAAGTTGGAATAACGTCTTTCATCTCAGGGGATGTAAGCGGCCCCGTACAACAATTCACGGGAACCAAGCCAGCCTTACCTGCTCGCGTGTTCCTAATCAACCAACGAGGCACTGTCTCCGACCAATCCACATTAGGCCAGCCTGATGGGAATTGACTCAAATCGTCCCATATGAATCCCTACCCGATCGATGTGGGA
Organism: Ornithoptera alexandrae; assembly: GCA_029030555.1. Lineage (NCBI taxonomy): Eukaryota > Metazoa > Arthropoda > Insecta > Lepidoptera > Papilionidae > Ornithoptera > Ornithoptera alexandrae. Next base: position 1,720,724 of record JARDVY010000296.1, on the reverse strand, counting down.
ATCTTTGGAGGAGGCCTCTGTATAACAGTGAACGTCTATCGGCTTATGAAGAATGTCTTACAAACGAAAAAGTAAAAGGCTACAAATTAATTGAGAATTATGTGTAACTTACATGTTAAAATTACAAACTTACCATAGATAAGTTATTCGTGGACGTATATCACAGAACACAATACACAACACCGCTTAAACGGAAATTAATTCGGAATATGTCTGTGTCTAACTTCCTCGCTTTCTAATTCGATTAATAAAACATTATACAATAACAAATGATGATAAAACATTTAACATTCAACACGTTTACACTACCACCTGGTGTGTGGAAAGCAAAGTTAACTGGATTTGTTTAGAAACAATTATTTTTCCCACTGATAGTATTATTTTGGCGCGTCGTATGAATTGTTATGCGCCGTCGACGCGCGCACACGACCGCCGCTGTGGTGAAACTGGCGACGTGATACGGCGGTTGTGTACGCTCCAGTGATTCATTGAGACAGCTGCCGCGGTGGTGCAAGTGGTAACCTTTGAGCGGTTATCTAAAGAACACATTAAACTCAAAAGAAAATCTATCAACCATCGTACAAATCAAGAAAGTTCTTTGTACGAACAGGTTTTAATTTTTTTTTAATTAATCAAGCGACGAGACGAACGGACGATACTGCATTACTTTGCGCTCATCGCTTGAAACGTAAGATGTCGATTCTTGTTACCCCAGTAATTTTTTTTCTCGTTTCCTCGTGCATTTGTGGGCATTGTGTACTTGGTTTATTTAATTCTTTTACAATGAATAATATCTTTCCTCATTCTCGCCTTCCGTTCTCTTGTTCTTCTACACCATTTTAATCTTCCATTCCTTTTCTCTCGTCTGTGCTCCATCCTATTTCCTTGTTTCATCCCTTCCTTAAATGGATTAAGGTACACATTTTTATTTATTTACATCCACACTACTACTACATTTCTTTATCTATTTTCTTATTTCTAAACATTGCTTGCCTTAGTTGTATCCTTATTCTAATCCCTGTACAAAGTTCCTTTCACAATTTTTTATTCTAGTTTCCAATCTACCCTAGTAATTACACTAGCTACCACTCCCTTCATCCCGAACGCAGTAATTTTTGCACAGTACTAAGAAGTTTCAAAAGCTTCGCATTCACTTCTCCACTAATTTCTCCACCGGTTCGCCAATCTTTTCATAACCACTGAGCCTGATCTTCTAGAAAAAGATATCATCGTGAGGAAATCAATGTATAAAAATAACTTAAGCTTACAAGGCTGCTACTTCCTCCAACTTCCGCTCTCCATCTCTATCCCTCTGTCTCTCTTCTTTAATTCTCTACTATCGCGATGAATAATGTCCTAATACTATTTTTAACGTTTGAGAGATAGCACAGATTCTCAACAGAATAATAAAGCAATTGAAATCTATATTATCTGAAAACAATCTGGAGAATTCGTCCATCCATTTCGAGAGTGACTTTACCATCATTATGGAAAATAATAAGCTTGATGATGAAAGTTAGCAGTGCTTTCATGATGAACTTTGTTTCCAATAGAAAAATTGAATTAGTCTTTCATTACTTCCGCAGTGACGCAATTTACAATAAACAAAGGTGTAAAAAAAGAGCTTCTGTAGTATTCATACTAATTGGAAATTTAATAAGCTATAAAGTAAAATCGTTATCTTTAGTAAAATTAATAACAATTGTAAAATTGAGGGAATAATGTTAATGGCTAACCGAATTCAACTTGGACCTCAGCTTTACAACTTTGTGGTCGAAGAATATTTATAACGAATTTTAATGACTGGACGGTTCCAGTGGCCACGTGACGATCACACCAGGCCATTATACGAGTAATCATCGGAACGATCAGGAGGCTTCAAATGCTGCTGTAAACACTGATATCGCTGTGTAAAAAAACCTTCGCCACGCTTTTGTTGCGCGGCGTTCACTCGGAATCAAACAATGTATGCAGTTAAAGATTTCCACTTAATCTATACTTAAAGAAAAGTAACCATAGGTTTAACTGTTAAATCTTCAAGTCCAGGTACTTCTTGAACACTGAAGATGTTGTCTTTTATTCGACCAAACGATGAGATAAGCGAGAAGTTCTCCTCATAATACTGATGGTCACTAGTTACAATGTTATATACAGCACTACATTGCGCTCGTCTTGGTACCTAGACGCTAAGACTCGTTACCCCAGTAATTTTACTAGCTACAGCGCCCTTAAACACACAGTAATATTTGGACAATACTGTTTGTCAACAGAAATAGGGGCGGTGGTACCTACTTAGACGGTTAGTTTGCTTGTACTTAACAAAGACAACTGGAAGCAAAGTTAGTTAAATATATACAAATGGTTTATGCAGTGTAATATCCTAATATGTTTTTTAACTTTTCCTCTCTCACTTTCTCTTTCTATCTTTCTCTCTTTTTCTCTCTGTCTCTCAATTTTTTACTGCCAAATCCCTGTATAGGCGGTGACTAATTTATACAGGTACCATAAGATAAGGAAAAAAGTATATACGTTAGTCATCGAAATATATTACGAAATATGTTTTAGTTGATAAAACAAATCTTTTATATGATTTGAGTTTAAAACTATATCAATACATACATATATTACATGTATATATATATATATATTCGGTACGTACATATCCTATCAAATATGTTCAAGTCAATCGTTGAAAGAAGCAATTAAAATCGACTTATTTGGATATCGTAATCGTTGTGATATAACTATAGGAAAAAATTACAGCTGACCGCAAATATATACAATTAACAATTGTCATAGCCTTACTATAATGTAATAAGGTATATTTACGTGGTTACTGATAGCAAGTGTTCATATTGAGTTCACTTAGTCACAACTAATTGGTTTCTAGATTTCGTAAACGAGTTAAATATTCATATACGACCGTCAATAGTTCATGTGTTCATATCGAAATATAGCATTCAGACCACTTAATGTGTAGTACCTACATGGAACAGTGCCAATACAGTTCCTAGTTCAATTCCGGGGCCATAAATTGTAAAATTCGTTTGATGGTAGGTTTTTTAAATAGCTTAAGTAACCACTCTCATACTGTAAATCCGCTGCTATAACAGCATTGCTGCTTCTGTCAATATTAGAGCCTATCTATTCTGTCCGAGTACGTTTCACTATTTACATCGTCATTGTCACTTAAAATCATGTGAAATTCAAATGTACCAAAACTCATCTTTAAGTGAATGGATCGAGTTACATATATATTTATTACTAGTTGTTCCCGGTTCGTTTTGCTGGCTGTAATATAGAATTAGATTTGAAGTTTGTGCTTCTCTGAATTTTGTCAGAAATATTTCCGCTCGACAGCACCCCGGCTCCCCGCTCGGTATTAATACCTCCGTTTAGGATAGAATAATGTAAAATCCATTCTTAGCCGACGTCTTAGCGACAGAAGCAATTTCACTAATAAATTTTTAATGTTTACGTGTCGTCTCACGAGTTAATGTATCTCTGGATACCTCATATGTATATATATATATATATATATATGAAAAAGTATCATAATTAAAAAGAATAGAATTTGTACATAAAAGCAATAGAGTCGGGAAAGAATTTAAAAGCAAAATGAAACTATCTTTGTAACAATTGCTATTTATTATACTCGAGTACAAGATCTAAGTTGAAGGCTTTACACAAAGCCGATATTTCGTAGAACTAATTAATCGGCGTCATGGTGGTTAAGGCACAACCTTGCAATTGCTTTATCAAGAGCATAACCTCAATTTTACCTCATTTTAGATGACGACGTGGCCGAAGATAGTGACACGTCATTCCAAATATACTAGCTATATAAGGCTAGATGCGACTTAGGTAGACTAAGACCTTCAACCGTACCATCCACTCACGTAGACCCTGAATTAAATTTAACCACTGTGGCTCAAAAGCAAATTCAAACACGAATCTAATGCATATTTATTTACATGTGAATTATAGTTAATTTCGCTTTTGCTATGAAATTTGCACAGAAACCTAATTTTTTTTTTATTATTAATATCACTGGTGGTAGGTTTCTGTTGCCGGAGACCGTCTAGGTTGGTACCTACGTCTGAAATAGGCGATGTAGCTAGTGTAATTACTGGAGTAACAAGACTCCATATTTTTTGTCACAACTGTCGTCGCCGCGCAATGTGGTGCAGTATATATATCTTCCTAACTAGCACCACGTTGTTTTCGGCAGGCGTATCACTCACCATCAGGTGAAAGTCTATCTCGTATAGTCATTTAATTCAATAGAAAAAAAATATCATAGTTTTCGAAGCATAACTACAATAGAAAACATAACGGTACTACGGTAGATCTAAAGAATAGTTTCAAAGAAACGTTGTGCTCTCAGTTTACTTAAATTTTAAATACAGTTATAACTGTTACCTTTAAAATAGTAGACTATAGCAGCACTTATTACAACGTGCAAATATTACTATGTTCCTGTAACAAGGGCGTTGCAACTAGTAAAATTATTTACGAGATGTATTAAAGTAAAGTAACTCATCTCCATAACTAAAAATCGATTCTGCTACTAAATTAAAACAATTTTAATAGATTAATAAACTCATCCTCGTCCATACACTGCACTAAAGAATAAGAATCCGTGATTAACCTATAATTTCTTAACACAAATAATTTATTTCAAGGTTACAATACTGGCAATGAGCATGAACAGTAGATAAATATCAATTGTGATATTATTTACTGTACAATTGACTACATCACGTTAATTGGCTTACGTACATCCGTAAGCAGAGAGCATCCGCTCGCCGAGACGTTACCCAGTTCGACTATCTACACACTTATATACATACATATATATATTATATATATATACATATATATGTATATTATCTATTATAAATTATATTTGAAATGTGGAGAAGTATCAGGTGAATTAAATATAGCGACCCTTATTAAAGACAATCGGCTTTAATTAAGGTCGTCATATCTAATATTTAAGACTTTTTTTAATAAAAATTTGTTAAACTTCTTAATTGATATATGATCTTTAGTTATCCATAAAATAGTATATATGTATATAACAGACGGAATATTTCCTAAAAACAAAATAAAAATATTACATAATTGACATTAAAGCAAAAAAAAACAAGAAAAAAAATTAAACGTAACACTAGAAAAGAGATTCATTCACTCGTCACTAAACTGCTTCTGCCGTTTAGAGGACAGCTAAAAATTGATTTTACAAAATTCTTTCTTCCAAAGGTGTTATTAGCAGGAAGGGACCTAGGGTGTTGCAGTTTGCCGCCGGGCGCAAACATTTCTGACATATTTCATATGTAATTGTATATTACGGCCAGTAAAGCGAGCGGGGAACATCTAGTCTTGAATATACTAAACTTTATGTCGCATACATATTACTGTAGAGCTTCCTGTAGTCATAATTATGAAAACCCTATAGCATATTTTTATATAAAAAAAATATTATATTATATATGGAATATATGGAATGGAAATAATAAGCAAAATAGAGTTTTATTATTAAAATTATTTTTTAAGAAGCAATTGTTAAATCTTATTATAATTGTCAAAACTACCGCTCACAAGCGTCACCGCCATGTTGCCAACATTAGCATACACTAGACATAACGCAGTGCTGCCAACATTGTTAATAATTTACTGGCCGTAATATAGAATTAGAAGTGAAATATAAACTTGAAATTTGTCAGAAATATTCCGGGACACTTCCCGTTATTAACGTACTCGCAACTACCTTTAGGTAAGGAATTTCGTAAAATCCATTATTAGCTGACCTATAAACAGCAGAAGCAAAATCTCTACCAAATTTTAAGTGTCTAATATCTATATATGTATTCCATACATAGATAGACAGGATACGAGCTATACTTTAGTTCTTTCCACCTATTACCTTTCACCTTTCATATATATATATATATATATATATATATATATATATATATATATATATATATTATATATTATAGAAAAACAAACTGACTAAATAAATTCTTTTCTAGTGTTACGTATAATTCTTTTTTCGTACTGTTTTTTTTTTCTTCAATGTCAATTTTATAATTTTTTATTTTGTTTATAGGAAATATGCCGTATGTCATATACATACATAATTTTCTATTGATAACTAAAGATCATTTATCAATTAAGAAGTTTGACAAATTATTATTCAAAAAAGACTTATTTATTAAATATGTCGACCTTAATTAAAGCCGATTGTCTTTAATTAACAGCGCCGTATTTAATTCACCTGATACTTCTCCACGATTTAGGTCAGTATAGTTTTACTTCCGTTCGCCTATTGTTTTGTTTGTATACCAACATGAAATGCCGTTGGAATGTATAATGCCGCCATTTAATCCCAGAAGTTAGTTCATGCCTTCGACTAATGTCCTTTCCTGATCATGTGATTGATCATGACCATCACAGCGCCACATGCTTGAACCAAAGTTAATAATGAACGGACGTAAACGATTTCGTTAAGTATATTTATCTTTGTATTTTTCATTGATGGTAAGTCTCACTGTGAGACCTTCTAGGTAGGTATCACCGCATCTCCTATTGCAGCCGACAAACAACACTGCAAACATTACGCTGTTCCGGTTTGAAGGGCGCTGTAGCTGGTGTAATTACTGGTGTAATAAAGCAACATTTTGTCTAGAGGCAATGAGCACAATGCAGTGCAGTCTATACCATTTTAACTTGCGCCACGTTGTTATAAGTAGGCGTATCACTTACCATCAGGTGATAGATAGTACCGCCCGACTCCTCGCTTAATTGTATAAATTATTTTTTTAATTTTAATAAAAGTATATCCACAGTAAACATTTAATAATTTTGTATATATTAACATATATATGTACTTATATATAAATATGTTATATCTTCTGTATGTATTAGTTGCAAGATAATTAATTGCGGAAGGAAATACATATACAGGAAATATGTTAAATTAACACTGGGAAATGGAGCACATTGATACTATAACATTGATTACATTGACAGTTGGTGATGTCTTTCATTTTAACATTAGATTGTGGTACGGGGCGTCAGTTAAGATATTTACACGACACTGCGCGTGTCGCGTTGAACTCGCATTACCTACAGAACCCTTCAAGCGAGACTATATTAATACTTTGTTGTTTAAGCAAGGCACAAAGTATCTACTTGTATTCACGCAGCTACTATTTCCGCCGTGAAACAGCAATGTGGCAACATTACCGTGTTCCGGTTTTAACGGCACTGTAGCTCGTGAAATTGGTAATGAGACTATCTATGTCTTAAGGCGATGAGCACAATGTAGTGCAGTGTATATCATCTAAAGAAGTGCCGTATAGTTATAGGCCTTACCATCAGGTGAAGACGTCTCGTCGCTTCGTACAATAAGAAATCTCAAACTAAATAATTGAATCTTCAGGGGCATCATCATCAACTGATAAACGCTCACTGCTGGACATAGACTTTTCCCCAAATATCTACACATCCTGAATAAACTTATACAATTGTTGTTTTTTTTTCGACGAGACAATCAGGACGTTCACCTGATGGTAAGTGATACGTCTGCCCATAACAACGTAGCATATTGTGGTCGTCGCCTGAGACATAATATATTGAGTATATATGTCTCAGGCGTGTATAATAGCTACAGCGTCCTTCAATCCGGAGCAGTACGGCAATAGTGTAACCTATTTGTTATATATAAATATTAAATGAGGGGTGTAAGAGGTTCCGAGCAACATTTTACGGAGCCCTTTTTTTTGTTTTACGTGGGGGAAATGCCTTCGCATACTGTCTTCGCGGGGGCAAAAGATAGGTTATGTCGGACCTGCACCGACTAAAACTCCTACGATGTTACGCTTCGTCGCCTTATGGCAGGGTCACAGGAACGCTTTCGCACACCTCCGTAACCCTCCCAGCGCTGGCTGCACCATGCAGCCCCACCGCAAGAGGGAAGAACCTCGCTTTCCACGTCTGCAAGGCACGCCGTAACACACAGCGCGCCCTCCTCTCTGCCTTCTACACTCACCCGGGCAACGGATCCCTTCGAATCCGTCACCCAGAGACCACGGGAGCCAAGATAGCAAACTTTCCCGACTCTTTACGGCGGGATCTGGTTTTGGGTTCCACCGCCAACCGTTATACGGCCATGGAGGATAGAGAAACCGGCGGAAAGCAATACCGATACTCCTCTTCCCTCGCGGCCTCACTGTCTCCGTATCAGCGGTGCGGCACCGCTTAGTCGTGCAAGATAGGGAGAGCGGTGAATTGCAATACCGACACTCCTCTTCCTCCGCGACTCCACCTCGGCTGCAAAGGGCAGTATAAACCTGCCCCTGCAGCCCACCGGCACACATCCGAGGTGAGCTCACGGAGCCCACCTGAAACGGCCACCTCTAGCCGGCCGGGTGGGTTCATGTTAGCTTCACCGTGGGTGACCAAGCCACGGCTACTAAGCCCCATCGCCAAGTCGGGAACTTGTTCCGGGGAATCTTACAGAGCCCAAGTCTACCTCACCTGCACGCGATGCACCCTACTGATTAACAGACTAGGCTCTGACCACCCACCGACCCGCACTGTGTCAGAGTGGTGGGCTAAGGCCCAGTTCCTCGCAATGAACTCTTTAATGTGGCGATCTATGAGGGATGCCCATGTCCAGCAGTGGGCGTCTATTGGCTGATGATGATGATGAAATATTAAATGATTATTTAAAGCGATATTGGAAATAATCTGAGTTGTTGTGGTTTTGGCATCAGCGTCAGGATGTTTACGCAACAGTTCCACACGGTGCGGAACGCGTAAAAGAAAGTGAAAGTGAAGCAACGGCCCGGCGGTGGGTTTCCTCGTCTACGGCACCACCACCATATGGCACAGCGGTTAATATCGGATCACGTCAAGAGTCTTCAGTTCACTTTCATTACCAGTAGTTAGCTGAATGGTATTACTATGTTACTGAGGTGTATTGCTAGAGATTTTATAGACTATCTATTCTATAATAAATGGTGATTCATCACCGTGATGATGATGATGTAATAGATATAACAATGATGAAGCCTCACCACGCCCATGGTCTCATTAATCATTATGTTCAGGTGAAATGGTAGTAGGTTTCTGTTGCCGGAGACCGTCTAGGTAAATACCTACCTAGTAAAATATTATTTCTACCGCCTAACAGTAGAGTGTGGATAGTACTGTGTTCCGGTTTAAAGGGTGATGTAGCTTGTATAATTACTGGGGTAGCGAGACTTGACATGTTGTCTCAGGCAACAAGCGCAATATAGTGGAGTATATATCATAAAAATTAGCGCCTCGTTGCTATGGGCAGGTGTATCACTTACAATCAGGTGATTGGCCCGCTCTTCTCGTTTAATTAAAAAAAATTGAGTATTACTTCAATAATTAAAACATATCGTAACCGATATCAATTAAGACATTAAAAAAATATATATATTAATAACAGATCATTACTTACGGCAAAACAATCTAGAAATCCTTCTACTCTCAAGATCAGTTAAACCTGATACCGCGAAACAATTACATCAGCTTCACAGAAATTTAAAAAAAAAATATTAAACAATCAGACAGCCTCGTTTTTTCGTCACAAATAAATTAAATGTAACCTTTGTAAGTAATTTTCGATTACTAGTAACACTGTGCGCTGAGCGGCGCATGCGCACACTACAAGTGCATATTATCAACTGATAGTAACAAACCTCGCGGTTGTCTCGATTCTTCAAGTATTTAACCAATTCCCAGAGTAAATTATTATTTTAAGTAAGAAGTAATGCCTCGTTTTTGCAAAGCCTAATTATATACTATCATCATCAGCCGATAGACGTCCACCGCTGGACATAGGCCTCCCAAAGAACCTCCACGTTTGTAGGGGTGTAGTGGTGTAGGTGTATATGAGTAATTTCCCACCACATTGGCCCAATGCGAGTTGGTGGGAGACAGGGCCTCGTTTTTTGATTAGCAGGTTGCACCACCAGCAGGTGAGGTTGGCTTGAGTCCTTTGAGTTGTATTGCGGGCGCCCTTACACCCCCTTTAAATATTAAATACCATCAATTAAAAAGAATAGCTGACGATCCAATTGGTTTTCCCAATATGATCGTCAAACTTCAGTTTGAAGAGGGCACCTGATGATGATGATGATGACACACAGCGTTTAGATACGTTCAGGTACATTTGGATACCTCAACAATTTCATTAGCTGCATTTTATATAGTGGCAGGTCTCTTGCGGAAGACTGTCTAGATACCACTTCTAAATATCATTGTGATCCGGTTTGAAGGATGTTGTAGCTAATGAAATGTAGCTGACGAAAATTAACATCTTATGTCTCAAGGCGACAAGTATAGTGTACTGTTTATCATCTTAACTAACACCACCTTGTTGAGGAGAAGAGGAGAGGGTAGCTTACAATCAGATAGACGTCTTCCTGATTTTTATAATAAAAAATAATACTTCTGTTTATGGGAGCTGCTGTAAATTTATATAAAAAAAAACTTATACGTATTAAAAAGTAGATTAACTACATATCTGTTGTTTCTATATAAAAAAATGTATTCAAAGTAATTTTTTTTTTTATTAATGTCGAAAAATATATTTGTTGATTGAACACTATAATATAATGCCTATAAGAAAAACTAAAGGATCGGAGAAGATTACTGGTGGTAGATCTCTGTTACCAAAGACCGTCTTGTAAATAGTAGTGTGCAAACATTACTGTCTTCTGGATTGAAGGAGGTTGTAGCTAGTGAAATTACTGCGGTAATGGGTCTTTAATGTCTTATGCCTGAAAACAAAGAGCGCAATATGCTGTATAACATCGTAATTAGCCACGTTGTTATGAACGGGCGTGTCACTCAGTATCAAGTGAACATCCCGCTCGTCTCCGAAATCTAGACTTTAATGTCTATTACTTCTGTCTGTCCGTATAATCAATAGCTGTAGACGTGTACTTGATCATAAAATAGCGAATTTAGATAACCGTGAAGGTTCTCCGCGCTCCATTATCTTTACATCGAACAACAAAGACAATACCGAGCGACACGAAACCATGACGACGACCACCTCGCTTCACGTGATAGTTAAATTATTCGCATATTTTTCAAACGATAAAGCGACCAAACAACTAAGCAATATCACCTGATAATAGGTGATATATTCCCGTATAACATTGCTCTAATTATGTCTACACACAATATAATCATTTCTCTTAGATAGATATTATTTTATTGAACGACAAGATGAACGGTACGTTCACTTAATGAATACGCTTGTTAAGATGATATACACTGCACCATACTGCACCCGTCGCCTGAAACATGAAATATCTAGTTTCGTTACCTCTGTAATTACACTAGTTACAGCGCCTATCTAATCGGAAATACAGTAACGTTTACAAACCTAGACGGTCTCCGGCAACAGAAACCTAACATCATTTTCTATTGCTGGAGACCGTCTACGTGGGTAACACGCTGCTCCTATCTCTGTTATCAAACAGTAGTTTGCAAACGTGTGTTCCGGTTTAAAGGGCGTTATAGCTATTGACATTACTGGGGATAATTAAATTCCATATCTTAAGTATCAAAGCGAGCAGAGTTTGATGCTGTTTAAAAATGATCAAAATGTCCGAGCCTAACAAAGTTATCCCAAGTCAGAATTTCGTAACTATGCATACCTCTTTACAAAAATTTAATACTAATATATAAAAAGATAAAAAAGAGGTAAAAAAAAGAGTGATATGAACAAACTAACATTAAGTGTATTCATTAATATTAGTGTGAGAATAAAATCAAGACCAGCGCAGGCTGCTAATGCTCTAAGTCTACACCTGCTGTGACTACATAAATTAATAGCCCTTAGCATTATATCTGAAGGTGACTTTCGTATTAAGGGTTAGTTACACTTAAAATATTTTTTAACTATATAAAATATTTTACACCAATTAAGGTTAAAGAACAGAGTACAATTTTTAAAGATAAAATAGTTGGGTACTCTGGCTTGTGGTCTTATTAATATTAAATCACCAAGTACACCACTAGAAGACACAGTGAGCTCATTCTATGAAGATCGGACTGTAAACAATACTGAGTAGCTGCAGGTCCTCCGTGATGACTATGACGTCAGGACATCTATCAAGTCTGTTCTCCTTTTGTCATAGCTGCTGTAATCCATTAGAATTTTCAATGTTATAAACATTTGAATAAAAGCCATTAAATCTGTAAAAATTAGTTTTAATAAAGCACAATAAATTCTTTCAATTCTTATTGCATCGAAAAATAAAATTCAGTGCTACCACGGCGAGGTATCAGAGGTCATGATCATGAGATCTCATAATTGACAGTCCATCTATCAAACAGTAGCTAAAGCTGTTTTAGATATAAGAATGAATAAAGAAGCACATGCATTAGCATCATTTTCTTATGTTGAAGACACCTGCATTGTTGACAGTCTTCCAACAGATACTTGTTTATTGGGATATTGTAATTTTTTTAATGTTCCTTCATTAGTACAATATATTATGAGATTCCTAACATCTTTAACTTTATCAACCGTAAGCTAACACTAGATGCTAATAGAATATTTCAGCTTTGAAGAGGATAACAGATTTACAATGTTAGTGGTTGCTAGGCTGATTGGAATAAACTCTACTAGCATCCAACTCTATTATCATTATCCTCGCCAAATTTCATGTCCAAATCCTCCATAAAATGAAGTGTACCAATTCCTTTTACAATCACAAGATTCCGGCGACTCCGTTATAAACACTGCGACAATTCCTTTAAACGACATCTAACTTATAAGGCCTTCATCCGGTGACAGATTTGGCCCTATTTAGCGCTTCATTATATATTAATGACCCTTAAACATCTCCATATACTATGCCTGTTTTGGTATTACAACCTTTTTAGCTTTTTTATCATTTTACTATTCAGACTTATAGAGACTTAGTGAATAGAAAACATTACGATATTCTTTGTACGTTACAAGATTTTGCTTTATGCTTACTTACTTCTTACTCCTGTGCTCTTTAAACACGGCCCTATTTGTATTCCAAAATCAGTTGCGACGGACTTTGGATGACATGGTTTTTGTAATCATCTTCCCAAATATAGTCTTTGTATTGTCAATATTTCATAGTTCTTCTCTGAATAATCTGACGCCAAACCTAAAGGATGTTTTACTTGTCATCACACTTCCAATTACAAATTCTAATTCAACGATAAAACGATTTATGTAATCGATCATCCAAGCTTTTACTAATGAAAGGATTATCACCAACATCATCATTATTTGAACCTATTCTCGTTTTAATATGGAATCTTCCCATTTATTTGCCAGTGAGATCAATCCAATGCCATCATCTAACGATTCCTTGTTATCTTCACCGGATTGTCATATGCATGGATTCGGCTCTATAAAATAGATATATTGTGTTTATTGATGTACGTATAATAAGTAAATACAAATATATAAATAATAATTGAGATGTTTCAAACATTCAAGGGTAGAAACAGATTAGTCAACTTACTCTATTATGTTCGATGAATCCTTTAGACTGATAATCAATCGGTGAATCGGTGCGACGAGACCCTAAGGTCTCTTATGTATCTTTCGATGTAGACTCTAATTAGGTAATATATCCACGCTCGTCGAATCTAGATCAAATACGCTTATCAACAAATCTATCGCGCGACCGAGCCATATTAGAACGGACAGAACGTCGACTTGTTTTTAATTTGTTGCAATAGGTTCGAAACCGAGTAACGTGTTATAGGAATTTAAACACATTTTTACTGTATTATTTGTCGGCATAGGTCCGACATTTGTGTTAAATGCTGCGGGGACCAAAATTGCGACAATTGGTATAACTTCTAGGATTTAAGACAACGTCGGAGTTTTGCTGACAAAAAAACTAAAGGTGTTCTGTCTTAGTCGATCTACAACATTACGATTTAACAGCTTCTCGAAGATTACAACGTCAATGACATCCGGCTTTAGGATTTTATCTTCGTTTGCGTATAAATTGAGGGTGACGATAAAATCCGAAAGCCGGATGTGATCGTCGTTATAATCTTCCGAATAAAGATTTAATCGCAATAAAATTTTGTGAATTTTAGTTCGACGGGAAAATAAATATACAATGTACTCCAAGTGCCTGATAACTGTTTCTAAAATGATAAGGAGTTTACACAAGTTCCCATGACGATGGCATCTGATGACTGGTAATTGGTAAGACACTGTATTAATGTTATTAAAATGTCGTTTAGTTCGTCAGCTATATCCGTCATGACTCGTAGCTGTGTGGAAGTAAATGATTCTCTTACCATGAAGATCGTACATATTATTACAGAAAAATTTCCATGTACAGGTACAATGAAACTATAATGAAGAAACTATTTAAATACAATTTTATTTTATTTATTTATACTGTACGTAAAACTTTACACTGGTACGGAGAGGTAGAGGTATTTTCTACCAGTCAACCCAAGGGAATAACTAAATTTTGCATGTAGGTGTGAGAAAATGAAATTATAGATAGATTATAAATATGTATAACATAATACATATCACATATATACACCTACTAGCTGAACCATACCTGTTTTGTAGGCAGTATTATAGAATTTATTTTTGAAATGTAGGCTTGAAATTTGTCAGAAATATTCTCACCTGGCGGCAACCCGCTGCGCCCTCGGGCCCTTTGACGTTATTGACACCCTCGCAATTTGGGAAAGGAATTTTGTAAAATCCATTCTTAGCTCACCTCTAAATCATTATCATCATCAGCCGATAGATATCCACTGCTGGACACAGGTCTCTACCAAAGATTCCCACATCGATCGGGTAGGGATTCATATTGAGGGACTGGGATTATTTCCCAACACGCTGGCCCAATGGCGGGAGTCAGGGCCGCGTTTGTTGACAGCAGGGTGCATCAGGAGTTATTGTGCGGGACCTTTAACACCCCAAATACATATGTATGTATACCATCATCAGCCGATAGACGTCCACAGCTGGACATAGGTCTCCCCAATGATCTTTACATTGATCGGTCCCGCGTTGCTCGCATCCAATGGGTTCCCCGATTCTCACCAGGTCGTTGGTCCACCTTGTAGCGAGGTTTTATAAATGTTAAATATTTTTTTACTGGTGGTAGATGACCGTTTTTATATAAAGGGCGTTATAGCTAGTGTAATTACTGGGGTAACAAGACTTAATACCTTATATCCAAAGTATAATATACATAATCCTAATTAACCCCAGAATATTAGGGAGGAAGAGGATTTCCTTCAGAAACATCTTGTTAGTCTCGTGTCATTCACCATCAGCAGATAGATTTCTATTGCTTGACACAAGCTTCTCTGAAAGACCTTTATTCCGATTGGTCTTGCGCTAACCGCATCCAACCGTTTTCCCGCGATCTTCACCAGATCGCCTGTCCACCTTGTAGGGAGGTGGCCAGAAGGACTGTCCACCTTCCAGCGTTTTAGGACCTTGCAATCCTATCAGCTGCCAGTTCTTCTTCAATATACCCATTGCCACTTAAGACTAGCGATCCATAAGGCTATATCGGTAACATTAGTTCTTCTAGGGATCACCTCGTCTCGTTAGTTTACTCATCTTTTGTTGATACTTGGTAAATATCTGATGATGTTGAAGAACGGAAAATAAAACAAATTCCTTCTTAAATCTATTTGTGTATTATATAAATATTATCAAAACATATCTTTACAAATAGGTAACATTTTATGTACAAACACTTAACGTTATACACGTTATCATATAACGTTACATATACATATTACGCGTAACATTAATTTATATACATATCTATATGTATACCATAAATGCAATGGTGAATGAATCTTTTTAGATAAACCATCAGTCTTGCGTCCTTTAAGGTTGATAGTTAATCTTTACAGTATACGTCACTCGTCATTTTTGTTTTTTTTATTAGTGTCAGTTCCTTATTAGTTTAAAAATGTCACTCGTTCCCGCCGGCGTTTTTTAATCTGTGCCACAGAATTATTTAAAGAAAAATCAAAGCAATATCTTATGTCTTTGAAGGAAAATATTTTTTATAGTAATTGTTGTATTTTAAAAAAAATTATTATCGATATAAAAAAAAATTACAAAATATATTCATAATATTCTACTCTTGATACAAACATATGATTGTGATCTTAAGTAAAACTGATTAGAATAACCATAGATATTTGCTTTGATTTTATAACAAAAATGAAACATTATCTGTGGTCTGAAAGTGACGTTTGCTGTTATATGTCAGAATGAGGTCACAGATCATGAGGAGGATGCCGTCGCTGTCCTCTCGTTCGTCACCGTGAGGACAGTTGGCGGTGCGCTGCAGTCGGTCTCAGTGTTTTTCGGCGTTTCGCTGGCAACACCTGCGGCACTGGCATTTTGCGCCATCGCCGTCGCTATCGGCTGCGCGATTGGCTGTATCTGCGACGGCTGGTAGTTTGGATAGTGTATGCCGACCACTTCTTCGTAGCTGGGTGGAGCCATTGCCTCTGAAATTAGTAAATATAGCTTTTAAAATATATACACTACATTAACACATACAGCACACATTAAGAAAGATTCGAGAATTAATCAAAACTAATATCAACTACAACATCAATCTAAATATCCCACTTCGTTCCTGGATGTCACATATCCAAAAGCTGTTGTTGTTGAAAGATCAATTTCTTTACTATGTTTTACTTTACCGGAAACTGAAAGATGATCCAACTAATGGAAGCCTCTTGCAAACTTATAGCTCTTATCTTTACAGCACTTAAAAAGGAAATATCGAAACTTTAATTATTAAAGATAGTTCTCACTCACCATACTTAGGCGGTGGTGGCAGGTTGGCGGGGCTGACATAGATGGCAGGGTCAGCCTGCGGTAACGAGGTTTGTGACCTTGACCCCAAGTACGGCCGCCTCTGCTGTGTGCTGCGGGCTTTTTGTCCTGGAAAGAAAGAAAGAAACATATTAAGTCAAGCAATCTAATGCTTTTTACTTTTATGAGTAAATTAAGTAGCAACTTAGAACTTAATTATTTTTAGGATAACTTATACACACATGTATTTAATTATGAAATATATTTATTTTATACTTCGGTATATACCAGTAAGAACCTCGTCAATAAGTCCAGTCCTGGAGATTAAAGACCGTCTAGGTAGGTACCACCGCAGCGCCTATTTCTGCTGACAACCGGTAGCGTCCAAACTTTACTGTGTTCCGGTTAGAAGGGTGTCGTAGCCAGCATCTAACACCTTATATCTCAAGTGACGAGCACAATGTGGTTCAGAATATACCATCCTAAGTAGCACCATATTATTATGAGCATGCGTATCACTTATCATATGATGAACGTCCCAGTCGTCCCGTCGCTTAACCGATTTAAAAAAAAAGATTTTCTGTTAGAAAACTAAAAAAAAAATCTTATTTAGATTATATAAATGTAGATAAACAAAAGCACTGAATTGTTATTATCGGGATTTCCTTAAATTGTTGTAAGTGGTAAAAACCAAATTGCCTATTGATTAAGCACATACTTACGTATCATGATGAATGAGTACGAAAGCAATATTATACATGATATATATATATATATATATATATATATATATATATATATATATCTACCTTTATAATTCTCTGAACGCACAAATAAACATTCATATATATTACTATTATTGAAACTGTGGATGGATTGTGTGAAAGGTGACACGTGTAAGAAGAGTGTGAATTCAGATATGACGGCTGATGGATATGGAAGAGAAGTATATACTGTGCCAACCCCACATAGCATGGATAAGGGGAGGAGGGATTTATTAGTATTATTCTAGGAAGGGGAAAATGGCCTAGATACTTCCACATGAACCTCTACAAACGATGACCCTTAACCCGCCGATGCCGGAGGCTGGCCAGTACTACAGCGTAAGACCAATCGATTTGGAGATTTTTGAAGGAATGCCTATGTCCAGCAGTGGACGTCTATCGGCTGATGATGATGATATTTCTACGAAGCGACGGGACGAGCGAACGTTCGCCAGATGGTAAGTGATACGCCTGCCCATCACAACACGGCGCTAGTTAGGATGCTATACACTGCACATCATTGCTCTCGTCCCATTGAGGCATAATATGTTGAGTCTCGTTACCCAGTAATTATACTAGCTATAGCGCCGTACAAACCGGAACAGTAATGTTTACACACTATTTGTCGGTAATAGAGATCTATCACATGTGTACATATATACGTATTATAAAAGCAATTTGTTCGATTGTTAGGGTTCCGGAAGCTCCGAATATGAAGAAACCGGAATAAACAAATATATCATTAAAGAAGTATATATCAAGATCCGTTGCAAAAATGATTATATAACTACAGCGTCCCTCAAACAGGAAGAAAGATATTTTAAACGTTAAATTGTACTCGTGGTAGGTATTCATTGCCGGAGACCGTCTAGGTACCAAAGTAGCTCCCATTTCCACCGTCAAAGCGTGCAAACTGTGTTCCGGTTTAAAGTGCGCTGGTGAAATTGCTAGGATATAGAGACTCAACATTTGCCTCAATGCGACAAGCATAATGGTACAGTGATATCTTAACTAGCGTTATGTTAAGGCAGACGTATTACATGCCACCAGCTGAACGTCTCCGTGGTCTCGTGGCTTCGCTGAACAAAAAGCTCTACCCTTCTAGCTTCTGGCAATGGTGTGTTGATAACTAACCAGGTCACCAGATATTGCGCCATCAGCTTTCATAATAATAAAATTGCTATAAAACCTTATTTGCTGAATGATAACCTAGAATTTTCGTTTCATAATACAAACAAGGATTAAGGCTACACTCATTATATGAGATTGTAGTAATCTACTTTCTTTGTTTAATCGATAACTTGCAAAGATAATTAAAGTTATAGAAATTAGCAATTAGTACAAATAACAAAACAAGGTTAACGATAAGATTAATATTATTGTAGGTTTGTTTTCATTTTTAAAGCTAACGATAATTTTTTTTCTGACCCTATCCGATCCTGAGTACCAGCAGTGAGAATATAGTTCAACAATTTAAACAGAAAAATATTATATTTTAAAAATACCCACATCATTCTTGAAACTATACCATTAATGTCCATTTAAACTAAAATAATATTAATGTTTTTTTTTTTTAATTAATCAGAAAACGATGATAAGTGACACGTCTATAACAACGTGGCGCTAATAAGGTTGATATGTACTACACCCATTGCGCTCGTCGTCCTAAGACATAAATGTTAAGTCTCGTTATACCAATAATTCCACTAGCGACGACCCCCTTCAAACCGGATTAAAGTAATATTTGCACACCTCTTTCTGAACCGGTAGGTCTCCGTTGCCAGATATAGTCGCAGTTGGTTTCTATTGTAACCGCCAAGCCGTATCTAGTGAATTTACTGGGAATAACTTACTATGTTATGTCTCTGACGAGCACAATACGGTTCTGTGTACATCAACCTAAGTAGAGCTACGATATTATATAGACAGGAGTATCTCTTTGTTTTGTGGGATTAAAAAAATTGCAAAATAAATAATAATTGCTGATATACGTCCACTGATGGGCATATGCCTCCCACAAAAGATCTACATATCGATCGAGTATATATATGTGCCCATAATTATGAAAGTGGTCTAAGTCAAAAATCAAAAAAAAAAAACAGTTTGTCACATTATTTTAAATTTCATATTTATAATACATTTCCATTAATCAAGATTAATAAGAATATAAAATAATATGTCGAATAACGTAAAAATATTTTTTAATTCATTCGAATGCAATCCATTAAATATCTCGACACAAGAAATATAACTCGGACCACTTTGATAGTTATGGGCACATATATATAACAAAAATGGTTTTATTTGTTCGCCAATCACGTGAAAACTAGTGAATATATCGACACGGGAACATGAGCATTCTACGCGGAATGATTTGTAGATAATTAAAGGCTATTTATTTTTTGAATTTCATAGATCCTTCAACATTTTATTTTTTCAACATTTTCATTTGGTATTATTTCTGCGGTTCCTATAGAAAGCCCTTTAGCGGTTGCAGTTGCTCTCGAGGAATATTTCAGACAAATTTCAGGTCTAATTCTATATTACGGCCAGCAAATCGGGCGTGGAGCAGCTAGTATATAAATAAGATCATCCAATCGTTATACATACAATTATATTAATATCAAAATACAATTATATTTATTAAAAAATTATCCTTACCTAATATCAACATACGTGTGGCCGTTACACTGAACCCTACAATGAGCAGGGCCACGCATGCGTATAGAATATAAAAAACAGCATCCTGTATAGTTTCACCGATTACTTCATCTATCAAATCCTCGTCACTGTCGCTTAAACTATATTCAACGTTGTATAATTCAGATCTCATTTTAGGATAATTTAATGACTAATATTTAAAAAAGAGACTTTTTAATTTAATATTAAACCGCTAGTTAACTTGTTAACATTACTAAACGTTCATAAACTAATAAAACAATAAAATATATACACTGCATTAATACAATTATTTAATTGTGCGAATACGTCGAGTCCAAATTACACAATGTAGCATTCAAGCGAGACTACTGTAACTTATATCCGACAGATAAAAAATCAACGCAGATGATAACATTGCAATAGGTACCCTCAATTATAAGTGACGTAAGTAGTAATCATTCAGGGCTCTCAGATTAAGGTTATCTATTAGTTAATACAAGGTAAATACAGTGTATTGGTCAAATCTAGTTACCTAACGCTGGCATAGCAAAATAGATTTTATATGGTGGTGGTGGATGGTGAAGCATGCTCATCTTGAACATTATGCCTCTCACATGTTAATAAAAACACAGCGATGCTATTATGGCTGCAGATTTGCAGTATAAAGATGTTAGCTGGTCAGGCGAATTTAATAAGCGTTATTCAATTTCCCTAACCATTGGAACTTAGGTACTAATAAAAATCTTCAACTAAACACTAAACTACGGTCGCAGTCAAATATCAAACTAGCAAGTAAATAGTTAAGGAAGAGAACGAAAAAAACTGAAAGTTTGAGAACATGTCCAGTATAAGAGAAATACCAAATTTACTAGATTGAAATGAATTTTACTAATCATAAGAACATAACAGAAAGAGTTGACGTGGCCACATAAAAACCAGGTTATCAATACTGAGTCACAAACTTTAGCATTGAAGGACCAACTTAAAAAGATAGAGAGCAAGTACGTATTATAATAATCATAAATGCAACATAATTATAATCTACGACATCTCTACATATCAAATTTAAGATTCATCTTAAAATATTTCAACATTTTTGTTTTCTCTATTCTAAAACTAAATACTAAATAAGTCTTCTAACTTAAAATTCTTACTTAATGAATACCTAAAAATAATCCCAGTTAGAAATTTTTGAAAACCATTTCAGATTTTTAGACTACCTGGTCTAAAAGTTTTATGCAACATCTCTTTTAATATTAGATAGATCAAGTAATTTGAAGAATGTTATACAAATAAACAATACCTTAAAGTTTGATAAGAAATTATGAAGAAAAGAGGAGTACTGAAAGTTATATCTAACTAAATTTTCAGTAGTAAAAATATACAAAATAACCGACAATTAAAAAGGATAGAAGATAATACATTTTGAATTATCTAAGATGTTCTATCATCAAGAAAAATGTTTTTAATCACAGACCAGCACATTTGCGTTGATAATTTTATTACCCAAACATTTACATATGATTCACAATTAATCACTTCGAAAAAAAAAAAACGTTTCGTAGAACATTTTACCGATATAATTATTTCTTAGGATATCGCTGATAATTTAAATAGTATCAACAAAAATATAATCTAATAGTATAAATTATATTTTGATTTAATTTTCAGCTAAATGTAATTTTTTAAATCAAAATTTACTACAAGCCGAGTAAGTTAAGAGTACTGCAGTAACTACTGAAACACCCCCCCCTCCCCCAACAGGTTCCCGCCTTGTCGTGACGGAGGTGCTCAGTAGTCGTGGCGTGGTCCTCCACGATTAAGCGAAGAGGAATCTACCTGGCCAGCCCGAGGCGGCCGCTCCAGGTTTGAGCTCCAGAGCTCCACCGTAAGTTCACCTCGGATGCGTGCCGGTGGGGCAGGGGCGGCTTTGTATTGCCTTTTGCAGCCGAGGTGGAGTCGTGCAGGGAGAGGAGTGTCGATATTGCGTTTCGCCGCTCTCCCTATCCTTCGGGGCCGTATAACGGGTGGCGGCGGACCCAAAATCGGAACCTCCGCAAGGAGTTGAGAGAGTTTTCTCTCTAGGCTCCTATGGCCTCTGGTGGATTCGGGGGAACCCGCTACCCGCGTGACTGAAAGAGGCCGAGGACGCGCGCACTGTGTGTTCCGGTGTGCCCGTACAGAGGTGGAAAGGGGGGGTCTTCCCTCCCTCCCAAGGCAGGGCTGCGTTATACGGCGAGCGCTGGCGGGGTCGCGGATGTGTGTGAGAGCGTTCCCGTGACCCTGTCATAAAGCGACGAGGCGGAACATCGTGGAGTTTTAGTCGGTGCAACTCCGACATAACCTGTCCTTGTCCAAGCGAGGACGGGTATGCGCGAGTATTTCCCCCACGTTAAACAAAAAAAACTACTAAGATACTATGAGTTGTATATAATAGAGAAAATATTACAGAGGTTATAACTTTTCTTTTAGAGATAATCTATAATTTTAATAGACTTGACTGTAGTTCTTGTGTAGTTAGTAGTAGATGGATTATAAAGTTTCCAGCGGTATTCTACTTTTAAGATTTAATTAAATTTGAAAAAGGAATAGTTTCTACGAAGATAGTGCAGATGCAATCCTTGTGACCCTTGCCATACAGCACTAACCAACCCATATGCCAGGCAAGTATAATGATAACGAAGTTCTGTAAATTAGCAGCCAGTATAACAAGCGGAATTCATGGTGGTTAACTAACAGGAAGCGATTTTTGCTAGCAAATTAATTTATGACGTCATAAAATAAGATTCATAAAGCTCAGCGTTTTCCGCAGCGTTATCAATAACAATGACTCGATTTAAAAAACAAATCGATAAAAGTCATGTGACAAATAATAAAGTAGATAGCGATTACATACTTATTGATATCACTCTGAGGCAGAAGAAGATCAGCAACCAAAGGAGAAACATCGACAACAGTATAACCGTATACCAGAATGCCATTTCGGATAAACCAAAATATGTTTTTTCATCTTCCACGTTCTGATCTTGTTCCTCTGTGCTGTCTTCTTCAAGGAAATCGAGGTTTGGGTAGCCGAACGGAGGGGCCATGTTTGATCAAATGTTTGAGCAGGTTGGCACGAGGATTTGTTTGTTTGACAAACAGAACAAGTGCCGCGAATTCTTCAATTGCACTCACAAGAAATTGCTTAAGCAAATAATTGGAATGTTATATTTATTACACGAAATCACTGTCACAATGTTGACTTCATCTTTCACGTTTCAGCTATCAAACGGGTATGAGTTTAGTAACCGAATGATAAAGATTGTACAGAATTGTTTCGACATATCTGAAATATTTATCGAGATCAAGATACTAACGATATCGGACACGAATGTGTAGACTGAAATGGATTTAATATTAATAAAATCGACGATTAACGCACATAGTAACAAATTATAAAATTGATAACTTTTATGTAAGTACTTCCGCGAATGTCTGAACTGTCTGATTTCAAACGGTATCCGTAGACTGGAAAAGGTCTGTTTCTGATCCAAAAAACCGAGAGGCATTTTAATAGAGTTAGCTTACTCAGCCTTTTTGAAAATTTGCATATTATAATTCCTAGAGAGAACATGAGCAAAGTAGCTTATCTTCTAATACAAAATCACATTTTTTTTTCAACTTTAAGACTCGCTAAGTCTATATCTATATAAACAGCCTACTACTAAGACTTGAGATTTAGTCTTACAAGGATAGAGTCCAGGCCATTTATCTACCATGCTGGCCGAGCACGGAGTTGTTCTTCGAACATGGCAATTTCTTCACCATGTCTACCTTTACCGGAAACTCAAGCTTAATTGGACTCGAACTCGCGTCTCTCTCGAGATGTTTATCACGTACATTAGTCTTACAAACTGGGTTATCAGAGCTTTCGCTGTGAAAACATCATGGGAAATTGGGGTCAAGTTTCAGTTCATAGTAGATAAAACACACCATTAAAAGGATTATTAAAAAAATCGCCTAAATTACAAAGGATTAATTAGCTACCAAGGTTATTTTAAAATTTTCACCATTTGTGTCATGCGTCAAATTTAAGCATATCAAGATTACACGATAGTCGGTGCAAAGAATGAAAACAAAAATTTTGTGTTTACTACCATAATCAATTTATCATAGATTATCTCAAAAGTATGCATATGATTTATAAGAATTAATTTTTACTGCAGTGTTTATAGATTATAAAAGAAAATCTGAAGCCCGTAGTAGTGAGGAAAGAATATTCGATGTAGTTAAAATTGTGAATGAAACACATAAGAATAATAAAATCCCTTAAATATATGAAAATGTTTAGTTACATTATTCGATCTTATCATTGGGATGACGGTAAAGCTTGTAATCGTTTGTTAAATGTATTACTGAAAATGTATTTTCACATAAATAATAACAGGTATAATAATAATAAAATAGATTTACAGCTATAAATATGCAAGTATATACTACATTTTATTTAAAGTTATTGATGTCTAATAATCGAGCTAAATGGTGTTCCGTGGGAGAGGCCTATATTCAACAGCGGACTGCCGCAGACTGATGATGTTCATGATGATGTCCAATAGCCATTAATAAAGACTCAAATCCCAATTTCAGAAATGAACCAGCCTGACATGAATTGTGATATACAAAATATCGGAAAAGGTTACAACGAAAGCTATTACAATTTTCATGGAGTTGATCCTAGAAGGCGCTACAAAACGCTTAAGGTTGAGCGGCAATGAGGATATACTAACTACAATTCTAACAGTAGAAAATGGCAATATTATATATAATCTGAAACAGGATATATAACGCTATAAAATTGTAGATGGATGATGAAGAGCGCTAGTTTGGAATACTCCAGCTTATACATGTTGACAGCCAAATGACAGCTATGCTGTTACATCGGCAGATAATATGAGGATGGTAGCTAGCCAAAACCAGAAACCTCCCAAAAGGTCATGAAAACGAGTTAATTCAAATAAGCAATAGCATGAAAGTAAAATTACCGTACGAAGAAATCTTGATGCACATTATAACGAAAGACATCACCAGAACCGTAGATAGTATAGATATATACGCAAGCGTGGTGACGGTCAATTCACCAGCTGCTGCATGGGTTAAATCATTCCTTTCTGGAGCCATGGTCGTCTGATATATGGTGATAGTGATATTTGACAAATATTTATACTATCACGATAATATTTCAACAACCGTATGTAATATTTCCGCAATCTAAAAATATAACTCGATCTCTTTCACAAGGTTTCAAGTTCACAGCAATTTTCTCACACTATAAAATTGTTTTACATCAAAACAACTCAAAGTATAGTTAAGATTGATACATCACTACACTGTTAAAGAAAAACAGGAGGAGTTATGTGTTAAATAATAAGTTTATAAAGGACTACATATTTTACAAGTCGACTAAGGACAAGTTTAAGCAAACTCCAGGTCGTTTCAAGACAACTATTTTCGGAATGATGTACAGTAAACTTGTTTACAGCAATGGATGGTCGAAGTATTTCTATTGGATTTTTGGAATTTGTTCAAATATATCTTCTATTATTACTTATAAGAAGGTCTACGTTCAGATTTTCAGTTAGCTCAATGCTATCAGATATTTTAATACCAGATAATCTGTCACTGTGCGATTTAAAATGATGTATGTTGCATCGACCAAAACGAAGGCTTAACGTGGATATTTTTTTTGCTATAATACTTAGAGATCCGTACTTTATAAACATTTATATGAAAAAAATATGAAAACCTCACCATAAACTCGTGTTTTATAAGAACAAGAATTCAAAGTATCAAAACTAAACTTTAATATCTATGTAAATAATAAATATCCCTCTCAATGTTGTTTTCACTGAAACCCGTGGCTTTGTATCATTAAGAGAGACTCCAGATCATTTATCTGCTACTGTGGATAGGTGCGAGTTTGCAGATGAACAACATACACGAGAGATGTTCAATTTAGCATCCAAGGCACGTGTCCAGACTTTTTCATTGATGATTGAATGGAAAAGTCAGGTAAATATTATCTTAACGCAGTATGCAAACAGAAGATGAAAAATACGGAAGTTTATCCAGCCTTGAGAGCTGATAAGGACCAGTGAGAGTGGCTCGCTGAGTGATAGGCTGGAGTAAAAGGTGCAACACCGAGACCTTATATTCTCGCAGACCAGGGCCTCAGTTAAGCAAGCCTTGCGAATGGCTCGGTAGATAGCTAGATTGAGATGTTCTTGGAACATGTGGGGTTCTTTAAATTGTTCTCCTTCAACTGAAGCTCAAGATCAAGAGGAACTGATGCAGAATCACGTCGAGTA
This sequence comes from Ornithoptera alexandrae, assembly GCA_029030555.1. NCBI lineage: Eukaryota > Metazoa > Arthropoda > Insecta > Lepidoptera > Papilionidae > Ornithoptera > Ornithoptera alexandrae. The sequence continues at coordinate 1,694,067 of JARDVY010000296.1, read as the reverse complement.
ACGGAGCTATCATGTCTGTATAGATATCTACACTCTGTATAGAGTGTTTAGTTATTTTGTTTTATACAATACTTTTTATAACTCCCAGTGTTGGGAGGAAAATTTCTAAAGGAATTAAATTTTCCCGTACTATCGTTAATATATAGGATAAAATGCAGTTATATTTAAATAGTCTAGTGGACGAATAAAATCTTAAATTGTCCTTCAATGACAATGTTTTACTTCTTATCAGTTTTCACATGACTGAAGGTCTTATCAGTACACTTGAGAGAATATAACATTTTTGTAAAGAATGCACAAATTTCTTTTCGATGTTTTTTTTTAGTCTTTTGATATTAACTGCTGGTAATAAAAATTTTCAATCTAAAATATTTTACATTAACGAGCATACTATCTAGGTAACGGTCACAAAGAATATTATTTCCTACTGGCGGTAGGTCTCTGTTGCCGGAGACCATCGGGGTAGGTATCTACGCAGCGCCTATTTCCGTTGCTATACAGTACTGTGCAAACATTACTGTGTTCCAGTTTGAAGGGCGCTGTGGCTAATGAAATGAATGTGGTAAGAACAGTTAAAAAACCTTAGCTATGAAATAATTATCTTTTCGATGGTGGATTGGCAGTTAGAACCAATAACTAAACCATCACATTTATGGGAGACAGATGTACCAATTATTAATTATACTTTACGCAGCAACTATTAAGCTTAAGTATATTTATAATAATATTAAATTAACATAGATATCGATCCAAAGGAAGTGTTATGTACGTCAATGACGTATATCAAAATCACAAAGCTGTTTAAGTTTTTTTTTTTTTCATTTCCGTTGTTATCTTGATCGATGCTATATCGCGTGAGTTCGTGTATCGGATCGACAAATTATTCTAATGTGTATCAATAATTTGTTTTTGCGGAATTATAAAGTTTTTTAGATACTGAGTCGCAAGACATCGATAACCGATTAGGTTGAATAAACGAAAATATACTTTTTAACCGGCCACAAGTTTTTCAATTAACGTATATTCTAGATTGTTCCTTTTTTATACATGAACTCGTCACGTGAAATTACTTGCCGATATTTAATGTTATTAGGTTAAAATGATTAGTCCACACACATACATACAAGCCAGAATACTATTATTTGAACGTTTTATTAGGCTCTTAGCTAAGTGGTAGTAGGTCTCTGCAGGAGACCCTCTAGGTACCACTATAGCTCCTATTTCTGTTGACATACAGCAGTGTGCAAAAAATTTATGTGTTCCGACTTAATAGGCACTGTAGCAAGTGAAATAACTGGGGTATGTAGACTCAACATCTTCTGTCTCAAGACGATGATCATAAATTGGTGCTGTGTGTATCATACTTTCTAGCGCAACGTTATTATCTACATGTGTATCGCTTACCACCTGACGAAAGTCTCGCTCATCTCTCTTCATCGTACAAGACTATAAACTACAACGCCATCTATCGGAGAAAAGCGAAATTAATATCAAAATGTATTCGTTATCCATCGAAAAGTATTTTTCATATCTTATCAACGTATATCGATAAGTCTATTGATAATGTATAATTTTTTTATAATAAATAATTATTATATAGTTTAATTATTTGCTAGATATCATCACGTTGATATTTTTTTTCTCTTACATATTCTACTTTCCGTCTTTCTCACTTTATTATCTCTGCTGCAGGAGTCCCTCTAAGTACATACCACCATAGTATCAGCCACCAAATGCCAGACTAATAACATTATTGTGTTCTGGTTTGAAGGGCTGTATTAATTTGAATGTACTGTAAAGAACGTTATGTGTAGTAAAATTAAAAGTACTATAACTATTTTATATAATTGATTGTAGAATACAAGAACAAATTAAAAAGAGATTTGATTTTGACCACCATATAAATCATGAATGTTAGTTTGATCCAGAATATACTTTGCAGAGAGACATTTATTTATTTATTAGATCTACAATCGATCACACACTATTACATTCACTAAAATGTAAAAAGAATTTAAACACGAAAATCTTAGTACATGATTGTTATAAGAAAGTAGACACAGCATTCACTAATTGTACTCACTAGTTATGGCTAAGATAGGTTAAAATAGAATAAACATTGCTCCCAACGGGTTCCCGCCTTGTAGCGGAGGGGCTCAGTAACCGTGAACCGACACACGGTGAAGCGAAGTGGAACCCACTCGGCCGGCCCGCGGCGAAGAGCTGGTCGAAGCGGCCGCTCCAGGTTCGAGCACCGGTTGGATAACTGGAGCTCACCGAAGCAGCCAGGGGCCGCAGGGGCAGCTTTATGCTGCTCTTTGCGGCCAGGCTGCAAGGGCGGTTTCATACTGCACTTTGCAGCCGAGGTGGGGTTGCAGAGGGAGTACCCTCTGCGACCAAACGGTGTCGCACCGTGGATGCAGCGGCGGTAGAGCCGCGGGGGAAGAGAAATGTCGGTATTGCAATGGGCCGTTCTTCCTATATTTCGCGGCCATTAACGGGTAGCGGTAGCGGGCGCCGAGGGGGCAGGAGGCGGTTGCAGTGCGCAGACAGCTCGTCGCCAACGGGCGGAGCCGAGCGCACGACCGCCGCTTGCCTCCTTAGGCAGAGGAACCTGGCGCCGCGACCGACAAGGGCCGTCGGTCCGGCGCCCCCCTTGGAAAGGGTTCCTGGGGCGTATCTGGTGACGCGTCTCGTATTCCGACGCGTCGCCGCATAGTGATAGGGATTTTGTCAGTTGGGAGGGATGCTTCACATCCCTCCCCGAGGCGGGGACACTACCCCGCTACCGGCCCAGTATTGGTACGGGGTGTGCGTTCCGTTAGCATTTTGTTACACACGTTAATAAAAAAAAAAAAAAAAAAAAAAACGGGTAGCGGTGGGCCCGACATCTCTCCGCCACGGGGAACCGCGAGAGGTTTTCTCCCGTGGCTTTCATAGCCCCTGGGCGAGTGCAATGGGCCGAAGAGGGGGCGCGCTGCATGTTCGCGCGCGCCCTGGAAAGGGAGGGTTCATCCCTCCCTTCCGAGGTGGGACTGCGAAAGCGGCCAGCGCCGGCAGGGTCACGGTTGCAAGCGAAAACGTGCCCGTGACCTTGCCATCAGGCGATGAGGCGGAACATCGCGGGGGTTTTGGTCGGTGCAAGATCGACATAACCCGTTCTTGCCCCGCGAGGACATGCGTAGGCATTTCCCCCACGAAAAAAAAAAGAATAGACATTAGTCATTAATGTTTAAATTTAGATATAATCGACGATCATAAGCGATACGTTTCAGTACTTCCCCTTATCAAAGATTAATAAAAATATTATTATAAAAACTACTCTAGACTATTCTTAGCTCTATAGCTTCCAGCAGTCGTCGATAGAGAGCATAGACAAAACTATAGTTTTGGGAATTTAGCTTAAAAGTTTTTAAGAAGATCAACATTAACTATCGCTATGTATGTATTAAATCTTATGTTTTTTTTATAATAATTGTGTAAACATAATCGGAAATGTTTGAAAGATATATAATAAATTATATTTAAATAAACAAAGTTACTGAAAATGTAGTTAATAAAGAAATTTATCCGTATGTCTATTTTAGATGATGTGGAGTAATTGAAAGTAAATTATGACTATCTTAAAAAAGATATGTATGTACCGAGTCATTAGCATTTCTTGCCATATCTAGACTGATGGTCTAGTCTGCGAGAATGCTTAGGTCTCAATGTTCTTTATCTTCTAGTCCTATACAAAATTAACCTTGTTTTTCAATACCAGATCAATTATAGATTTATTTCATACGTCAAATATTTATAATAATTTTTATTGTTCATATTGTAATTATTAGTTCATATTTATGTATTATATAAAATAAGCAAGTACATTAAAAATTGTATGAATGACAATAATGTATTGGAACATGAATTACTTACTTAGATGACTGTACGCCACGAAGATTATAATGAAAACGAAAATCGCCAACCAAATGGTGTAAGAAGGATACATTTTAACTCTTTAACCCTTTATTACACCACGCACTTTATAAGCACAACGATGAAATAAACAGGTATGTGTAAGCGATAAGCAACAAAAAGAACTATAAAAATAAATTTTATCTACCTGAAACTTATTAATTATTAGATAAAAAGTGATAAAAATTATATTGATTAGGTTTTGTGTGAGCTTCCCTACAAAATAAATTCAAATAAATAGTTTATAACAGCTTAGTCGATAGATGGCGCTATTATAAATTATCATGATATTGTGTAAAACGTCTTTATAATCTGTGTTATTAATTGATTTTTTTCTAAATTTATGATTATTATTATAAAAAAATATGTATACAAATACAGTATGTCAGAAGACTTACCAAAATATCTTATTAATATGCCATAAAGCAACCAAAACACTAAAACGTTGAGGAACATGAAAACCAAAACAATTATCAATTTGCCGTCCATTTTGTAACGAATGCGTCTGGTGTTAAATGAAATAAACAAATGAATTGTTTATCGCAAAAAATAATACACAGCGCATTAAACTCCAACGATATCTATTGCTTTATCAAAAGATTAATAATTATAGCCACTTATGTATGAAGTGCGTTTAGAATATATGTTACCAGGAAACTGCAATTTCTTATGATAAGTATGTATGATATAATAAAGACGTGAAAATGTAGCTGTTCCCCGCCCGCTTTGCTGGCCGTTACATCCCCATCATCATCATCATTTCAACTGATGGACGTTCACTACTGGACTTAGGTCTCTTGACATCTCTGTAGTAATCCCTCATAACGCCCTTTGGAAAGGGATTTTGTAAATTCCATTCTTAGCTGACCTCTAAATGGCAGATGCAATATCTAATAGTTCGGAGATCTCATGATGAGTCAACGATTCTCTAGATGTCATCCATAGATGACATTCATGCAGATATAAAAAAAACTTTTGAAGTTTCGAAAAAAGTTATACTTATGATTACATAGATGGCGCTAAAATTATTTTTACGTTTGTCAGTCGATAACCTAAAGCAGATGTGAGGAAGGTTGAGCATTTAGGAACAATTTACTCATCTTCAAATGTCTTCCTACACAATTGATCCTTAGTGATGGTCTTGTGTTATTTTAAATATACAATAGCAGCCGTTTTAAGTATTCTGTAACGTTTGGATAGGGTAGCTATAAAGGGATTGGAAAACCACATTAAAAATACTGAATATGAGGTTTTCATCTGATAGTTGTATGCCTTTATATAAATAAGTAATGAAAGTACTTTTCATTTGCTTAAGAATATGAGACATAAATATAACATCATATAGTTACAAAACCTTTCAATCAGAAAGAAATTAAGGTTTTTTCTACCTCTTCGCATGTATGCAAGTTAAGATTTGTCTTCGTTGCCCTTTACACTGAATCACAATATACTTATAGCATTAAGTAAAATATTCAGTAGTTACCGTATTAAGTCAACCAGCTTTAGCGACCTTCAAACTACAACATTATTTGGTGGTAATATGATAATATCTAATTAAACGATCTCTCTCATCAGAGACCTACCACCATCAATGAATATATTCATAATGTTATTATCTAATATCCACAAAACAATCTTATGATATACTACTTACGCCTTTCAACGCAGGTGCCGAAGCAAAACCACAGCCAAAATAAATATAAACACATGAATATGAACACACCGATCATAACAGAGGACACAACATCCATTTTAATGTAGGTATAGACTCTGTACACAACAACAAAGCGGAATAAAGTAGGTGCATTAAGAGCCCAAATTACACGAGCGATATCTAATCTGTCCGTTTAGTTTATCTGTGCTTAAGGCACAAATAACCTAGTCCGTTTTTATTTCTGAAATATCGCTAGAAAATTTGTTATAAATTAAATAAAAAAAAAACAAAAAAAAAACTGGAAATTATTCCAAAAAAAAAAAACGACCAACAGCGACGTCGGCGTTGGTTTGAATGCGGTCAAGTAGATATGAAGTAACTTCAAATAGAGGAACCGGTGCCGATGCATTAAGCGGTTCAATTACTATTATTTATTCATACATATACATTTTATTTTTTAATTAACGTTATAATTAATAATGAAACCATTTGTAAAATAATGATATAAGCAAATAAATTCCCATTTTCCGTGTTCATGCTAACGAGTTTAAGTATGATTTCTATTGATTTATCTACATATGTTATATTGTTATCGGAGTTAAAGTAATTTAATGATATTATACTTTCAATGTAAAATACCAAATTTAATGATTTTTTAATAATATCATTATAAATTGATTTTCTAATATGTATAACTAACTGTTCCCACCCCACTTTGCTAAAGGTAATATAGAATTAGATTTCCCCTCCAACGGGTTCTCGCCTTGTCGTGGCGGAGGGGCTTAGTAACCGTGGTCCGGTAGACGGTGAAGCCAAGTGGAACTCATCCGGCCGGCCCGCGGCGAAGGGCTGGCCGAAGCGGCCGCTCAAAGTTCGAGCACCGGTTGGGGTAACTGGAGCTCACCGGAGCGACCGGGGGCCGCAGGGGCGGCTGTGTGCTGCCCTAGCGGCCGGCTGCAGGGGCGATTTCATACCGCCCTTCGCAGCCGAGGTGGGGTCGCGGAGGGAGTACCCTCTGCGGCCAACCGGTGTCGCACCGGCAATGCGGCGGCGGTGGGGCCGCGGGGGAAGAGGAGTGCCGGTATTGAGATGCGCCGCTCTCCCTATCCTCCGCGGCCGTTGACAGGTAGCGGCGGGCCTAACATCTCTCTGCCACGGGGAGCCGGGAGAGGTTTTCTCCAATGGCTCCCATGGCCTCTGGGCGACAGGTTCGGGGGAACCGGTCGCGCGCACACGCATGAGGTCGAGGAGGGGGCGCGCTGCATGTTCCGGCGCGTCCTGGAAATGGAGGGTTCATCCCTCCCTCCTAAGGTGGGGCTGCGCAAGCGGCCAGCGCCGGCAGGGTCGCGGTTGAGTGCGAGCGTTCCCGTGACCCTGCCATCATGGCGATGAGGCGGAACATCGTGGGGTTTTAGTCGGTGCAAGTCCGACATAACTCGTCCTTGCTCCCGCGAGGACGAGTATGCCTAGGCATTTCCCCCACGTAAAAAAAAAAAAAAATATCGAATTAGATTTGAAATTTAGACTTGAAATTTGTCAGAAATATTCCCGTCTGACGGCAAACTTCTTGGCTTCTTCCTGTTATAAACACCCCGCAACCCTTTTAGAGCGTAACATTTCGTATAATACCATCATAGCTGACCTATACTCGGTATAAGGAATATTTCTACTAAATTTCAAGTCTCCAGGTCTTATGTTTCCAGGGATATAGTCTGTCTCTATAGGTGGAAATCTTTTATATATGTATATAGATTGATTATAAAATTCTCTACTGTATTATATATTAAAAATTAAACAAAAAAAAATATGTTGGATCGAGGAACAGTTTTATAATTGTTAATAAATAAAAAAAATGTAAAACGAAGATGAATTGATATTTAAAGGTTTATGCGGTTTGATTGGTGGTAGGCTTTCATCCTGTCTGTTTAGGTACCACCACCACACAATAAATGTACCACCATTTCAATATCTCTGTGTATCCATCAACATATGAGAGCTAGAGTATTCTCGGCACACTTCACTATTCTTGATATCATTGTCGCTTAACCCTTTGTCGGACTGAGATTAAATCTTAGGTTACATAAAAAATTTATATAAAAAAGAATTAAAGTGACTATATAAAATAGTAAGGGGTCGCAGGAGCCAGGCCGTCGTGGTGCACCCTGCTAATCAACAAACGCGGCTCTGATTTCTGGAAATAGCCCAAATCCTCCCATATGAACCAACACATACGACAGCCTCTAGTGCCCGGCGGTACTGGAGTCCATGCCGACTGTATGTGGAGATCTTTGAGTAGGCCTATATCCAACAATGATGATCATCATATAATATAATTATCGACTTACGTATCCAAATGATTAACATGGCCAGAAGTACGACGCATACAAAAAATACCATCATGAGCACCGCCGGCACCAACGTCAACACGATTATACCTATCACAGTTTTCATGTTTCTAACATAACATATCCTGACCAGTCACTTGTAACTTCACTTTATTTTGAGTGTAAACAATGTCCGCTATATAACGAGGAATACGTGTAACAATAATTGCGATCGTCTATACTATCTTCAAGTTTTATAGATAAATTCAATTTATCTTCATATCTAAATTATCTTTACGTAATGAATTGTCGTTATTAGTGCGTTGGTTACTGGTTTCCTTATCCGGTTCCTATTGCAAAAGTTTATTACCCGGTAAATGTTTCTAGGTTTACTATTTAACATATACAGATACCCAGACATTATTTTTCATAGGAACTACTTTCGAAATTTAGCTGGTTTTTGAGATGTCAAGATTAGCGCCAAGGTAAACCCCGTCGAGTCTCCTGTGGACTGTTGGTCCTGGACCTCGTTGGGAATATAGGATTAGACTTTTACTTACTGGATTTCCTTTATCGCTTTGATGTTTTGTTATATTGTTATAGAAACATCTTCGTGTTCGCGGAAGTAATATAATGTATAATCCAAGTATTGTTTAAAATATTTAAATTTAATTAATATAAACTACTATTAAAATAAATAATTAGTATGCAATTGGTTCTCCCTTAACCTCTTAGTACCCGGTGGTGGCGGAAGTCGTGCTGACAAGTGGACAGATCAATACGGAGATCTTTGGGAGAGGCCTACATCAGAGACAGCACGGGATTGAACATCGTGAACTTAATTGGATTATGTCCAGCTGTGGGACCAATTATAAACTAATAATGATAATAAAGTGGTATTTAATATAAACTATTTCTTTCAATATAAAGTTATATATTATAAACGGTTATATATATAAAGTATCGTATATATAATATATAGTCTAAGTTCACTACAGTGCCTTTCATATATATCTTGAAAACGCAAGGTTCTTGTTAAACTGCATACTTCTTTTATTTATAATCTGTGACGTCATTGGGTACAGATAACAGAAAAAGCGTTAAAATCCTTATTAAAAAGTAATGCCTTGATGGTAATTATCAGAACTTTAATAATTTGACAAGCTACAACGTCCTTAAAACCGGAACAGAATAGTAATTGCAGACTGTTTGGAGGCAGAAATATGTGTCTCTCTTTTTTATTAATAATCATAATTTTCTTACTACTTTAGTTAAGGAAGAGTCAAAGCCATTTCTACGCTGGTGGTAGGTTTCTGTTGCTGGAGACCGTCTAGGTACCACCACAGCGCCTTTTCCAGCCGACTAACAGTAGTGTGAAAACATTACTGTGTTTTGTTTTGAAGGGTACTGTTTGACTAGTAAAGTTACTGGTGTAACGAGACTTAATATCTTATATCTCAATCCGACGAGCGTAATGTGGTGCTGTGTATCATCCTAACTAACGCCACATTGATATCGTCAGGCGTATCACTTACCATCAGGTGAACGTGCCGCTCATCTGGTCAATGTGTAGAATAAAAAAAAATTATCCACCAGTTTGGCGAATTGGTAGTATTGACTCCAATATATATATGTAGAACGGTTTAACTAAACTGTATAACCTCGATTCATACAAATAAACCTTTCCTATCTGTTTTAGTATCACATTATTTAATTTGTAAACATTTCACACGACCATACAATTTGTTTTGAAGTTAACTACAATAACTACAACAATGTATAATTGACTACAAATCTTAAGACGTACTCTGTTGGTTACTTTAGTTGTGTCTATATCGTGTTATTTGAAGCAAATAAACGTTAATGTATCGTACTAAATATCACGGAGTGTAAAGGGTCCGGCATAACAAATCAAAGGACCCTAGCCAATCTCACCTGCTTGTGGTTCACTCTGCTAATCAACAAACGAGGCTCTGGCTTCCACCAACACACATTGGCCAGCGTGGTGAGGAAAGGCTCAAATCCCCCCGATAGGAACCTCTAAAGACGAATCATACTCCGGTTTTGCGGGCAGCACAGGATCAATCGATCTGGAGATCGTTGGGGGAGGCCTATGTCCAGCAGTGAACGTCTAGCGGCTGGTGATGATGATGATGATGATGATGATGATAATGATGATGACTAAATAGCATTGTACTGTATCTTATAGTGGAAATAAAGATGTCTATAAATTACATTGTTCTAGACATCATATAGCTCTAAATAGTCTTTATTTGATTTTTTTATATAAAAAAACGACGAGATGAACAGGAAATTCACCTGATGGTAAGTGATACGCCTAATCATAACAATGTAGCGCTAGTTAGGATGTTAAACACAGCACCACATTGCTATTGTCATTGGAAACATAACATGTTGGACCTCGTTACCTCCAGTGATTACACTCATTACAACACCCTTCAAACTGGGGTATAGAAATGATTACACAGTAATGTTTGGCGACTGCAATAGGCTCAGCGATGGTAACTACCTAGACGGTATCCGGTAAGAGACATACCACCAGTAAAAGATACAAAAGACCTTAAAGAAACATATGTAGTATGGATTATCTTTCTAACGGTCCAGACGACTAGAGAGGAAGCAATTATTCAATTGGCATATGACCCGTAGGCGCTGGTCATATTATTGAGGATGATCTTACATACGTTCATTCCTTATATCCTGGAAATGGATCCAGTAAAAATATTCTTCTTTAAAATAGATTTTTTTTTTTATTACAATACATATAAATAGTATCGATTACATACCATATAAATAGTATCAATGATTGTTATTTGTGCGAAATTTTATAAATGTTTTGATTGTAGGTCTCTGTTGTCTGCTCAAGGTATCCCAGGAGGGTCTACCGCCAAAGAGTACTGTGGAAATATTACTGTGTTCCGGTTTTAACGGTTTTACACCTAGTGTAATTACTTAGATAACAAGACTCGACAGCTTATGCCTCAAGGCGACGAGTAAAATGTGGTGCCGTGTATAACATCCTAACTAGCTCTACATTGTTGTGGCAGGCTTATCACTCAACATGAGGTAAAAGTCGCGCTCGTCTCGTCTCGTCGCTTCCCTAAATAAAAAAAAATTCTGTTCTATAATAATGTAGAACTACTTGTTATTTTCTGAATAAATTCTATTATTTTTGAGTTGTTGATAATTAAAATACATGAATTTTAAAATTTTAAATATTCATATATTATAATAGCTTCCGAATTTAAAAGAAAATAGATTTTTGTCATCTAAGTTTAACAAGATTACTTTTTAATTCTAAACGCCTGCCAAAATTAAATAGCAAATCTTGTTTTGTACAATATTGCTTAATCAATTTTATTTATCTCTACATATTTGATATACTTTAACTAGCTGTTCCCTGTCCTTTTTGATGCCCGTTATATAGAATTAGATTTGAAATATGTCAGAAATATTCCTGCACGGCGGAACCTTCTGAGCCCTTTCCTTTGACACCCCGGCAACAATATTTGGGAGCAACATTTCGTAAAATTCGTTCTTAGCTGATCTATACTCGGCAAAAAAAATATTCCTACCAACATGCAAGCCTCCAACCCTTATGTTTCCAGAGATATCATGACGAGTCTCTACTTAAGTGGAAATCTTATACGTATATATTAAATAATTTTTTTTCTCGATTTAATTATTTTAGTGATGGTATTTCTAATAGAATATTAACAATGTGTTTGTGAACACATGATTAACAATGTTTATTAAAAATTAGACATTAACTTCGTTTAACAATACTTTAATATCTCTCACCCATACAAATCAGCGTGCAATGTCGGATGCATACACATACGAAAATTGAACCAATGAAAATACTCGGTAGAAGAAATAAAAAGGAAGAGTCCATCTTCATTATATAATTTTCTTTGCACAGAACTATTTCATCTATTTAAATTTTATTTTATTTTGTAGTCAATTGTTTTAGTAATATAACTAAATTACACTGCATTTATAATATGTCGCTTATAAACATTGACACATTAAATTAACATTATTAATAACAAAAATTAAAAGTTCCGCTAAACCTTAGCGGTTAGTTTAGCTACGCGAAACGATATAAATAAAGGGGCCAATTATTAAAAGAAAAAAAAAACCCACTCTCATATAACAGATAACTGTATCTAATCTACAATAACGTATCGTTAAAAGGGATGGATCGAACACTGGAGTGGTTTTATGACGTAAATGTTTTAGGTGTTATGTGACCTAACCTAGATAATACTGAATTGAAATATTACAAATATAAACTAAATTTTCCATAGTTATATCATTATTTAAGCGATCTCATAAATCCAATAACAATCATTACAGGTCATGTAATATGACAATACGACGCTACTTAGGATGTATACTCGGCATCATATTCTGCTGGTCTTTTTATAAGTTATTTATTACATTACGTACTGTGCAATTCAAACTGGAACAAAAAAAATATACACACTGTTGTTTAATGGCAATAGGCGTTAAAATCATAGTAATCATCCCTAGTCTAGATAGTTTCCGACATCAAAGACCTAAAACGCAAGCCATACTTTCTTTTCCACTGAAATTTTCTAACAAGGATAACAAATAAAAAAAAAGATTGAAGAATCGATTTTGTTTTATATTTGAAGGACCAACTTTGAGGTGAAAAGAGACGAGTCCTAAAAAGTCTTGCATAGTAGTGACACTACATTAATATTTGATAAGTACTAGTATATATGATCATAGCAACAAAAACTTATAATCAATATAATAATAATTTTATATCTGATAGACAGTTACAGAACAGCCCTGTAGTCTCGGGCTAGTAAGAATAGGACTAAGGTAAGCCCTGCCTGTCATAAAAGGCGACTAAAAGGGTCTAGCAGATTCGCGGGCCTTGAGGGTAGAGGCCCTTATCGCTTAACAAGCAAACTTGCGTGGGACAGCGTAAGGCTCAGCGATAGTGTCTATGAGGGTTTGACCCTTCCTCAGAGACCTGCTAACACAAAGTGTAAAAGGGTGCGTTCTGTATAAGATCCCGGAGGCTCTCCGAATGCACTGATCCAGACCACCGAGGCTGTTTTAGTGAGTAAGAATCTAACATAACTCTTAATTCCCTGCAGAACCTGCAGAATCTTTCGCAGATTTCTCTTCTCTCCTCTCTCTCTCTCCGTGGCATTTATTATTCCCATCTGATGGTGGGGTCTGCCTTTCTGGTCTTTCTCTTCCACTTCGCTCTGTCGGACGCGTCCTCTTCGGTAACCTTGCAGAACTTTAGATATTTTTTGACCACATCTGTCCATCTTGTCTTTGGCCGCCCTCTGGGTCTGGACCCCGTGATGTTCAGATTGGCCATAACATTTCCAACATAGTCAGGAGGTCTTCTTTTTATGTGCCCATACCAACGAAGTCTGCTCTCTTGCAGCTTGTCGGCGATGTTGCGTACACCGAGACTGCCGCGGACGTACTCGTTGCGGATTTTGTGGAGTCTCGTCACTCCGCACATCCACCGAAGCATTTTCATTTCGGTGACTTGGATTTCGTTGGTTTGGCGCTGAGTTATGGCCCAAGTCTCGCTGCCGTATGTTAGGACCGGCCTGATTATGGTTTTGTATACTAAGCCCTTGATTTTTACTGGCATTCGTCTGTCACAGGTTACGCCAGTCACTTCCCGCCATTTAAGCCAGGCCGCTGCTATACGATGCTGAATATTTGTGTCCAAATTTCCAGAAGAGTGTAATATGGATCCCAAATATTTGTATTCGTCACATTTTGTGACTCGTTGTCCATCGATGATAAGAGGTACCTCTTTTGAAACTGGATCGTTGCAAACCATGTACTGGGTCTTCGCAATATTCAGTAGCAAGCCACCTTTCTGTAACTGACGCTTCCATTTTTCCAGAGCCTGCTTGAGTTCATCAAGGGTGGTCGAGCACATTACCACGTCGTCGGCATATATAAATGTCCAAGGTGCTAGGGACTGCGCATTTTCAGTGAGGGCATCCATCAACAAACAAACAACAGGGCTCAGTACTAATCCTTAATGTACCCCCTCCGTAACTGTTATCGCTTTAGTCTGCCCTACTGTTGTCCTGATAACCGATCTTACGTCCTTGTACATGTCGGCTATAATATCGATATACCTTTCTGGGATATTTTTCTTACGAAGACTCCACCAGATTTTTGCTCGAGGTACACGATCGAATGCCTTTTCCATGTCTAAGAACGCAAGGTAAAGCGGTTTGTTCTTAGCTCTAAACTCTTGGACGATCATGCTCACTGCGAACATCGGATCCACAGTTGATAAGCCTGGTATGAAACCATACTGGTTGGTTGATAAGGAGCTCTCCTGTCGTAATCGACCTTCTACGATTCACTCGTACAGCTTCATTGTATGGCACATCAACTTTATGCCCCGATAATTGTTGCATTCGTACCTACTTCCTTTGCCTTTATAGAGTGGAACAATTGTACTTAATCTCCAAGCGTCTGGTATGCGTGAAGTTTCCATGACCTTTAGAAACAAATGCGTGAGGACATTGATACCCGTTTCCCCTAGACATTTCCATGCTTCTATAGGCAGTCCATCGGGCCCTGGGGACTTCTTGTTGGACATTTTCTTGAGGGCAACTTCTACTTCTTGAGGTGTTATGAGGGATATTACTCCTAAGTTTTTTCTCATGTTTGGAAGATCAACTGTTCTTGTTGTTGTGTTTAAAAGCTGTTCGTAGTAGGTATGCCATGCTGCCAAAATGTCCTTATCCGTATACATCATAGACCCGTCTTGATCTTTGATGATCCTTGTTCTAACTGGATCTTGCGTTGCTCTATTACGGGCTTTTGAAAGCTTGTAGATTTCTTTTTGTGCCTCTCTACTTTCGAGTGTTGCATAAAGTGTCCCTAATGCATTTTTCCTCTCAATGGCTACAGTTTTCTTTGCCTTCTTTTTTGCTTCCTTGTAGATATTCCTGTCCGTCTGAGATCTGGTGGATTGCCAAATTTTAAATGTGCGCTTCTTCTCTTGTAACGCTGCTTGTACTGAGGGATTCCACCACCATGTTTCTTTGGGTGTTTTCTGCCCAGGCTTTGAACGGCCCAAGATGGCATTTGCCGCTTTCATGATATGTGTGTAACACTGTTTCCATATTGAGTTTATATCGTTGTCCATGTTCAAGGTTAATCCTTCGAGTTCTTTTCTAAATTGGTCAGCCTTATCCCCCTTTAATAACCACCACTTTGTGATTTCTGGTATATTGTGAGGTCTCCTAGCCTTTTTTCGACGAAAAACCATGTCCATGACTACTACGCGATGCTGTGAGACAACGCATTCCCCCGGTATCACTTTACAGTTCTTTATTCGACCAATGTGTGATCGGTTTGTGAGTAGATAATCTATTTGTGTACTGTGAGAACCGCTCTTGTACGTGATAATATGTTCAGGTTTTTTCCTGAAAAAACTGTTAACTATCGCAAGGTCATGAGCAATGGCCGTAGCCAAAATCGTCCTTCCGGCGTCATTTATGGTACCGTACCCATATCCTCCATGTACTTTGCCAAATGAGCTACAGCTTGTGCCTATGTGGCCATTTAAGTCTACATCTATCACAACCAATTCGCCATTTGGTATCTGCTGAAGTACGTCTTCAAGTGCGGACCAGAATGTCTCCTTTTCATTATTTTGACATCCCATTTGCGGGGCATATACGGAATAGATGTTGACTATTTCCCCTTCGATTAGTACTTTCACACCCATAATGCGGTCGTTTATCCGTGAGACATCAATAATATTTTCAAGATGACTTTGACTAACGACTATAGCGACACCATTTCGACCTTCAGATGATCCTGTATACATCATTTTAAAGCCTTCTCCAATATTCCGCGCTTTGGACCCCCGCCATTTTGTTTCCTACAGGCACGCAAAATCTATGTTTCTCCTTTAGAATAGTTCTACAAGTTCCTTTGTCCTACCGGTTAGTGAACCAACATTTAATGTAGCGAAGCGGACCTTCAAGTTTTGATCTGGGACTAATGTCTTTATCCGAGGCCGTCCTTGACTCGGCAGCCCTCGCATTATTTTTCGCAGATGTAGGGCGATATGTCTGCGCGTCGTTTTGCGGCGACGCCCTACCAGCATTACACTTTCTCAAAACTTGTACTTTCATCTTTCTTTGGGGGTGGCTATTTTTGGGTTTATTATTCCAGTGCCGATTGCCATCTGACGCACTAAAACCTGATCTTAAGAGATAGGGAAACCCGTGGGTAAGATGTTGTTACCATTTCTCACTTATTTCTTACTGTTAGAAGTGATTTCTGGTTATACCGCCAGATATTCGGTCGCCAGAGTGAATTTTTGAATTTTCTCTTCTCTCCCTCGAAACAAAAAAAGACAGTTACAAAATGAAATACGTCGAATTGAGAATCGCTTTTAAATTTCGCCGGTTAAATATATTTTCATCACAATTAGCTAATACTCTACCTGTATTTCATATGATCATATATAATGGTAAAGTGATTTCGCTTCCAATACATAATTAGGCTCTAAAGGAATACAACAATACTGTTATGATGGTAAATTTACTATATGATGGTGGTGGTAGCTAACCCAGTTTTTAAAAATCCTACCATTATTGAATCCCATCAGATCCCATATCATGTGTCCGGTGAACGGTTAGTTATTGCTCTACGGAGTAATATCACAACTATTATTTTAAAGATTTATGATCAAAATAATCACGACGGTGATCAATAAAAGATCGATGAAGAGTCTATCGTCACTATTGTAAGAAATTT
Organism: Ornithoptera alexandrae; assembly: GCA_029030555.1. Taxonomy (NCBI): domain Eukaryota; kingdom Metazoa; phylum Arthropoda; class Insecta; order Lepidoptera; family Papilionidae; genus Ornithoptera; species Ornithoptera alexandrae. Next base: position 1,677,306 of record JARDVY010000296.1, on the reverse strand, counting down.
AATCACCACCACGTGTAGTAATGGAATTGAACCAGTTATAAAGCAAACGGTTAACCACTGCACCGCTGAATCATATGAATACGTCAGCTCAAAATCTGAAGAGCATTTCTATTTTCAGTCAACTGGCAATAATAACAATGCGTCATTGTTTATTTTCAATGTCGTCAACTTCAAAAGGTAAGGATTTATCTCACGTACTTCAAGAAAAATTTAAAAGATTGCGTATAAAGATGATAGCGATGTGTTGATGAGCGCGCCGACTTGATTTTTTCAGGAGATCATTTTAGGGTTGACCCACAAACTCTGAGGCAGACCATGGCTGGAGCTATGCAACGGACTGTGACGAGATGTGTAAACAGATTTAGCACTCCGATTTTATTCTAAATCTTTAACCCTCCAAACGATGGGGATGATCTACGGGTTTGAAGTGGATAAAAATTTCGAGAAACCTCAGTCTCATTCCCAGAAGACAGATTATCTATTTACAAAATAAACTCATGACTCTGTAAAAACAATTGGAAAATAGAGGCTTAAGAAATAGATACATTTATTTTTTCAACCCTATATTAAAACTTATTATACTTTTAGATATTAATCACATTTTTAAAGTCAAAACTTATATGTTATTAAAGATACAATTCATTGTTTCTTTCATATATTTAATAAAGTTATAAGTAGCACATTTATATACTTAATATCAGGTGAATGGCCTGTTCGTCAGAAAAATGAAGCACATAAAGTCAACAACCGAACACAATAAAACGAAAGGATCTTAATAGATAAAGATGTTTAGATACGAGGACGAACAACACTTCCTACACAAGATTGGGAGGGTTGAGGAAGTTTGAATATTTCTTATAGTGGATCAGATAATTTTTATCATCATCATTCTTGTTCAACCTATGAGGCCCTATGGCTTGTCCCAGATTGTCACGCTCACACTTCTTCGTTGAGAATATCTTATAGTCTATAACCTAAATAACTACCATCCTTTTCCTTTACTTGTTTTCTTAATTAACTTTTAAAACACGCCGTTAGATTACTCACGAGAATATTCTAGTCTCCTTCTTGATGGATTCTGCTTATATGTAACATATACTTTAGAATTAATAGACTGGTTATAAAAATATTACTTTGTATGAATTTTTTTATTAAAAAAATAATCCTAACATTAAATCATAAACGGAACTTAGACAAAGGTAATGTATCAATAGAAATTCGCAAGTGCCATATTGATACCCTCCTACTCTCAGGGTTAGATTATTTGATCATAAGGCTTTGGATATATGCAACAGTGGTTGATCTCCGGTTAATTTTCGGATTCCTTTTAGTTTCGGACTATTAATTATGGTACTAAAGTAACCCGTGCCTGTTGTAGATTGCAACTGAAGGAGTATTCGAGCTCGCAAGCTCTGAAGGTCGGGTAAGTCATTGCCCATTGAGCGACCTAGGGGTGATCGATAAAGAGCAGGTAATGTTGCGATTGGCGTAGTGATCATGCAGGGGAGAGTTAAGTTTCCCTAGGAAGTACTTAGTGAAGAGAAGCCTCGGTGCATTCCTTAAGAGATCTCGATACCCAACAAACTGAGAATTGCCACTGACGAGGTTCTTGTGGGTACAAAACCCCTGGCTTTCCTATTATAAGTAGGGCACCTATTAAAGATTTCTCCTTCGATAAAAAAGGATATCCATTATCACCACATATTAGTATCACCATAACTAAAATCTAAAATTTAAAATATAACGATGATGAATAGATGGATGGAAGCTCATGTATAAAATAAGGTCAATAGTGGGTTATCAACATTTTCGTATACCTAAAAATGTTATCCACGTTTTCTCTTTGTTAAAGTTTTACAATAGGCATCAAATTAATCATGTGCCAAATTAATTTATTATCTATGATAGCTCGTTATAACGATGGCAGATAACGAAGGGTAATCTACCGCCGGTTTCTTATCATTGTTCGGTTCAAACGACACACTTTCTGAATTAAGGCCATCGTCAAGTGAACCCCCGGAAGGCGTTACGGAAAAGAAAGCGTGAACTGAAATCGCTGAATAGCTATCTATTAATTTCGAAATTACTGTCGAATTCAATAGACATAGAATCTATTTCGTTATCGTTATCTTTGTTTTAAACCTAGTCATGATCACTCTTGTAGATAAACCCCGCAAAATAGAGAAGTTTGATCGATAGTAGGGTTTGTTCGCCTGGGAAAATATAATTGTCAATAGATGGGAGTCAGATTATTCAAATTTGCCCTGTACATTGCCATTGCCATTTAACACCGTGTGAAATTTAGAATCATTTCTTAGCCCACAAGTGAAACGTAAAGCCTATGGAAATAAGTAATGAGGCCTGAGAAAGACAAAGAATTTACAGTAGTCCGGTGTCATAATAATGAGCCAAGGGACTCCCTGGATGCAATCAATTGATTGAGACACTACTTTTCGTAGAAGAAACAGAAGATGAAGGTCTGAAAGCATTGTGTGCGACCAATGAGTGTTTTTTTTAAAAGAATTCGAACATAATTTCTCTACCTCCAAAAGGTAGGGTAAGTTTGATTATCTTTAGAAGATTCCCTCCCGATAGGAAGAAAAACAAGGTCAAGCTTATCTTCATTATACTTAGCCAAGAACATCAACTGTTCGATTGAGATAAGTGTTTAAGAGCCGAATTACTTTTATCTATCGAATATGAAGATACCTCGAGAGCTCGTGATCACGCACCGATTGCCGTGCATCGTCCCTCAGATCACACAAACAGCTCACCATGCCGCCAGGGTCATGTGACTTGGTAGTATTTGTGTCAAAGCCTACAAAGCCGTATCTTTCCTTCTGTATCCATAAATAGTTTTATCACGGAGATCTCATGAACCGGTAAAAATTTTATCACAGTTGCATTCAACTTGCGGTATCGGTTTTTTTTATCCGTTTTTACTTCGATAATGATTTTGTTGAAATTGATGAAGAGTAATGATGAAAAAATAATTAGATTATCTTTACCTACTTATGAAGGCTTTTATTTTATATATTACTTGAAACAGTCAAAGCAAGTAAAATTTAAGGAGTAATGATGTTTGTCATCTTAAGCCTAAAAATTAGTATTACAATATTGTTCATTGTTACAATTTTTTGACTTACTCTTTTTCGCCCCAGACCGTGTAGGTAGGTACCACCGCGTCTATTTCTATGGACAAATAGTAGTTTGCAAATATTACCATGTGCAGGTACAAACGGCGTAGTAACTACTGCGGTGCTGCGATATTGAAACTGAAGACTTTTTTTTAATTAATCAAAATGCCAATTTACGTCCCCACTGTTGGGGCACAGGCCTACCCTCAATATGAGAACGATGGGCCTTAGTTAACACGCGGGCCCAGTCCAGATTGCTGACTTCACACACGCTTTAGAATGAATTCATGTGCAGGTTTCCTCGCGATGTTTCCCTCCACCGTTTGTATTTCGCTGTTGTTACTAAAGTACACAAATGTACATAACCTAAATATTAAAAGTCATTGGTATATGCCGGGATTCAAACCCGCGACCTTCGGAATGAAGGCCGCACGCTTTAACCATTAGGCAAGCGAGCCATCAGAAACTGAAGACATTACGCCTGAAACACCATAAACGTCTTTTACAGTTATTCACTGCATTCATAATTTACCCAATGTAATGTTCCTAACTAGCGCCTGCGCTCACAAAACTAGTCTTAGAAATCAGTTTGTTTAATAGAGCAAGTTTAGTACGATCAAGGACTTCCTTACTATAATCGAGTTTGCACGACTTACTATAGGGCTGTGAAAAATTTTCATTACAGACTAGAGCGTAGCGACTAGTTTCCAGCTTTAGGGCGTTTTACAGCCATTTCTTTGTTCCAAATTTCTCTTCCTTTCCGTTCTCCACCGCGGGCAACGTTAATCATGTAATATTAATTGACTACTGATTGTTGATAGTATTTTTTACGAACCCAAAATACAAAAGTCAGCAATTCTCCCCCACTGGCAACGTATAAGAGCCGGAATACATATTCTTTATTTGCACATTAAAAAAACATGTATGTTCTCTACCCGCTTTGCTGGTCGTAACACCCCTGTCTGGATACATACATATATATGTATCACGCCTCGTTCCCAATGAGGTAGGCAGAGACCACTTCTCTCCACTTGCTACGATCCTGGCACACCTCTATTCTCCCTTCATTTTCATGAGCGTCTTCATGCATCCTCGTCAGTTGCGAGTACTCTTGACCCGGCCTTTCTTTAAGACATCTTCGATTTGATCGGAATATGTCCGCCTAGGTCTATCTGCACCGATTTCTCCAATCATTCTTACCTTGTATACCTATTTCATTAATCTTCTTTCATCCATTCTTTCAACATCGCCGGACCATCTAAGCTTCCCTTTCTTTATCTTTGTCACTACATCTTCAACCACGCCGCACCGCTCCCTTATCACACTGTTCCTCACTTTGTCCATCAGCTTCACTCCAGTTCATCTATATCTGGATATCTCGTGTTTATAGAGATTTATTATTCTGGACCTGAAGTTTTTACCCTCATTGTCATTTAATACTATATAAAATTGAGACCAAGTGTAAAACCATTGTAGATAAACAACACAATATATGTTTTAATTACCTTTTACGCGATAACTACAACACGATACATCAATATTTTAGTTATAGTTTAAAGAATTGAAGTTTAAGTGCCATCGATTATTATAATGTTTGTTTCCAACTCAAATTTCACTAGAGTACTTGTCATCCTTGCTTTGGTATGACTAAGTTGTATCACGCGGTGTTCAGTCACGTGGTGACCGCTACTGCCGTTAGCGCTTGGTGCTGCGGATTGCACTGGTTAGCTGATGCCACTTGGACCTCAATTGAAATCACACGACCGTCAGTCCTGTGATTTCAATTCAGATTCATTGTCCAAATCTACGATTAGTTTGTTACTTAGATTGGCTTTAGTACTATGAATTTTGGTATTATTTAACATCCAAATTTGCAAGACTTAACTACCTATTAGTTTTCTAACTTGGAATAGAGTAACTTTTTATGTAGGTACTTAAATGATGTAATGGGATTCATATATTGTTATAGCGTCAAACCCCCCCCCCCCCACAAAAACAAAATGACACAATGACGACCGTAAAGGTAATTCAGAGGAGAGAAAAAACCCTGTGATATCAGACGCGTGGTTAATTTGTAAAATAATGAGATAAATGCCTTTCGAGGTGGAAAACAGAGAAAGAAAGATAAAGATCAATAGGTTTTTTTTATTAATTGAAATAAAAAGAACGAAAAAGAGAGAAGGTATACTTAAGAAGAGTTATATTTAACTCTTTTTCGTTTCATAAAACCAGTTCACACTGTCTTAAACGAAATTTCACTTAAGTAATGATGTATGTTATTTTTGATGATCAGCACCTATATACCATCGCATCCTATAGTAAACGTCTCTATTAGATATAAAAATAAAATATGCCTTTTCTCTTGTTATTTTCTATTATTAAGGTCTTTGCATTTTATTGATGGTAATTCTAGCTTCATCTTACAAACGCATTGCCGTCATATTTGTTTGGCTTTGAATGTGATCAGATCCTTGCCAACACCGGCTTACGCCGTAGCTATGTACCTCCCCTGGCGATAGGACATAGTCACTAAGCAGGCCCAATGCGGATTGGTGACTCATATTGAGGGTAAGTTTGTGCCCCAACAGTTGGGACATATATTGGCTGTTGAAGAGATCTAGCTTACCGTCTGTGCAGGTATCACTGTTGTTATGTCAAAAATTTTTGAAAAAGATCGTTAATATTTATGTAAAAATTTGGACAAGCCATAAAAGCGGCACCACCTTGTGACAAGATTAATAGAGAATGGCGCGTGTGTTCGTGTATCAATTTTAATGAAAATTGATACGTAGGAATAAGTTGGAATCCTATTGCGTGATTTACTTTTACTTTTTACTACTTACTACAAAGAAGCAAAGTTACCAGTCTATAATACAGTGCTATTTAGAATGGTATAATATGGTATGATGTTAAGTATCGTTACCTCAGTAATTTTACTAGATACAGTGCCTTTCAAACCGGAAAACAGCAATGTTTGCGGACTACTATGTTGCGGCTCAAATAGGAGCTAGTGGTAACTAGACGGTGTCGGCCAACAGAGATTTACGATAAAGATTTTAGTATGACAATCTTACTATATTTTGAGATGACACATTTCGCTCTTCAAATCCTAGATTACTTATTCAATACTTAGTCACCCAAGTTTACTTAATTTTAAAGATTAAAACCTAATAATATTGTAAACACTTCAGCACTTATCTTCAGTAATCGTACAGAACACTAGCAAATGTCGGTGCTTTCTCATGTCGCACTTGTAGATTTATGTCATGATCCATGCAAACAATCCAATATTAATGATTAAATACGTTTTACAATGGTGACATTTTTAGTGACACAAGCACCAAAAAATATAAAAGATTAATTTTACAACTAACGGAAAATATATATATTTTCCTTCTGGTAAACAGTCCGAACTAAGATAACTAAGAAATACTTAAATTTCCTCAAATATATAAATACTACAGTTATTAGTGTCAGGAGCTCGAGTAAACAAGATAATAGTATAACTAAATACATTATAACGATCCTATGCTAACTGAATTAGTATAAACATATTACGTTATAACTGTTTAGATAACGTTATATTAATAAAGTAAAATTGTATACCATTAGCCTATTTAGGGTATCTCTTAGTTACTTAAAACAAAATATATGAATGATAAAAACTCTTTAAATATTTAAAATTCATTACAAATATAGAACTTGTTCTTATAATATACATACATATCATAATAAGTTCATATGATATGTATGAAGTTAAAAGAAAATTTAAAGGCAAAAGTAACTTAGTTTTCTTCTGCTTCCAATTTGCTGTTAATGCGTCGATACCACGACGGCCACCAGCAAAACTAATTTAACCACCTATAGAACCTAAACGAAGGTAGTGGAATGTTCACTTGTAATTAAGTGATATTGCCTGTAACAGAATAGCGCTGATTAAGATGTTTAGAACAAAACAAAAAAGAAACCACAACTCAACATTCACACGCAAACAAGAACTAAGAAAAATAATATAATTAAGCAGTATTGAGGTATGACGTTTAATAGGTTTGCACTCGGCGCCAGTAGCAGCAATTTCTGATGCAGCAGCAGGTAGTGATAATGCAAACGTTACTCATGGTATAAAAGGTACTGATGTTGCACAAGGTGCTATTGCTGCAGAGGGATCTGATATTGGACAAAGTACTAATGCTAGAGCAGGTACTGATGATGTAGAAGGTACTGATGTTCCACAAGGTTGTTACCTGCACCTGCTGCAAAGGGATCTGATGCTGGACAACGTACTAATGCTGAAGCAGATAATGGTTCTATAAAAGGCACTGGTATTGCAGGAGGCGCTAAATAAACACCTGTTGAACATCATACCTCAATATTTTTGAATAGTGAAGTATTATTTGGAGCATTAGCAAAATATCTTGATACCGCTGCAATTTCATTAGCTACTACGCCTTCCAAACCGGAACACCGGCAATATTAGCAAATTGAAACTTGTTATTCTATGAACTAACCATTGAGGTTAGGGTTCCACCATTAGTAGATATTTCTTGCAAGATAAAATCTAGAATTCGTACATGAATATTTTCCATCGCTCATACACTTGGTTGGAAACACCGAAACACTTGCGAATACGTGTGAATACCGATGTAAATATTTACAATATTATTGCAAGATAACATTATGTTTGATCATTGATAATTTCAACATTATATTAAAATAATAATTATTAACGTGAAGGTTAGGGGAAAGGTTATTTACCTTGTTCAGCGTCACACAGTAAATATATATATATACGTATATATATATATATGTGTAAATATATACCCAACGTGTATCCGGTCTAATTTTCTGACCGTAATATTGTATTAGAATTGAAATTTGACAGAAATATTCCTTGTCCGGCAGCAACCCTTTCCCTCCGCTCCATTCTGTTATTACAACCCCACAACTCCGTTCGTTGAATGAATTATGCAAGATCCACTCTTAGATGACCTCTAAATGGCAGAAGCAATATATCCACCTAAATTTGAGTGTTACCGTCTAATATTTTGGGAGAGGTCGTGATGAGTAATTGAATCTCTGAATTTCTTCTATACGTAATATACAATATCCATTTGTACTGAGAAACAGTAATGTGTTTATATTTACTATGTTCCAGTTAAAACAAAGTACTAAACCTAGTAAATATAATACAATTGAAAATACATAAATATTTATTCTACTAAGGAGTTAGATGACCAGCGCTTACAGCCGAAGTCATTTGATAGTTGGAGTATGTCACTCTAACTCACATTATCATCATCATCAGTTGATAGACGTCCACTGCTGGACATAGGCCTCCCCCAAAGATCTCAGCATCAGCATGGCCTCCGGTACTCTTGGGCACTAGAGGCTGACGTATGTAGGGGTTCATATAGGAGGTTTTGGGCCATTTCCCGCCGCGCTGATCCAGTGCGGATTGATGGAAGCCAGAGCCTCGTTTGTTGATTAGCACAGTACACCAGGAACAGGTGAGGTTGGCTTGGGTCCCGTATGTGGATGTGCGGGACCCCTTACACCCACCCCTCTTCGCATTGTATGATATTAAGTCTCCCCACTGTACATTGCTTATCTGATGTAATCAATAATTTACCAAACAAACAAGAAGTTAATGAAATTTAATTTTATGATTGGACACAAAACAAAAAACATCATTCATTACGCGTCAAATGATTCGTGATAAAAAAAAAATTCTATAATTACTGATTACTAGTACAAATGATACTTAGGTATCATTTAGCTGCCCTAGATGTGCGGAGGCTACGATTTTGAGCGCATAATCGATAAGTTTATGTAATAAGGAGAAAACAGTGCATGAACAGGGCCAGGCGGGGGCACGATCTGATGAAGGCCGTGGCTACCGGATGAGAAAAACGCGGGAGCCATTGGAGTGGGGATCTCTGGGAGTACGTCCAACAGTGACTACCTGATGATGAGGTGAAATGACAACAACGGAGATGTTTTTCAGGTGTCCAGTATATCTGCTCTACTGATGTATACAACATAATATTAAAAAACCCTTGTAACAAGTAGCAATATATACTTAATTTTACCCTTAAGGGTAGAAAAATATAAGCGGAAAAATTAATTAAAGCCTAAGTTTAGATTAAAATTTAACTCAAATTATTGTCAGTTAAAACCACACTGAAAACTGGTGGTAGGATTCTTTCAAACTATACCGTGATCCAGTTTGAAGGGCGCTGTAGCGAGTGAAATTACTGGGGTAACGAGAGAACATCTTATGACAGGTTAACATCAGGTGAAAGATATCTGGTAAAGTAATAATTTTCGCTCCGAATTTCTCCTTATGTATCGGAAACGCTAATCTCGTCGCTTATTTGTAATAGAAAACAGAAAAACCGGAAGTGGTGTTGTAACTATCGAACCTATCTAAAGGTTAAATAATAACAATGCCGTAATGGCGGCTAAACAGCAGGAAATCGGAATCTAATTATTTGTGGATCGACCTTCGATATGTAGACAACGTTATTATAATGAAACACAAACATATCTATAATATTTATCTACCACGTGACTGATTAAATATTTTACTTTATAATAAATTTTATCTACGTGGTGGTGACCACCGGAAGGTCAGAGACAACGGAGACCACCGGAGAGTCAGAGACAACAGAGACCACCGGTAGGTGTTACTTGTTTAATATAGTTACCACTCTACCGCCTATTCCACCCAACAAACAGCACTGTATAAACATTACTGTGTTCCGGTTTGACTGGCGTTGTAGCTACTGTTAATTGTTGGAGTAACGATCCTCAATATCTTCTGTCTCAAGCGACGAATGCAATGTGGTGCAGTGTATATCATCCTAACCGGCGCCATGTTGTTATCGGCAAGCGTATCGCTTACCGTCAATTGAGCGGTCCGCTCGTCGCGTCGCTTAATTGAATAAAAAAAATTGCACATTATAAACAATTAACAACAGTTTTTTTAAGTTAAAGTAATATTTATTGTTCTCGTTAAAATATGCGAACTTTTTTTTTTTTCGTTAAAAAATTAGAAAAATATGGATGAATATCTGAAATATCACAAACATAACACACTAAATATATTTTTGGATTATTTATATAGAAAATGTGTCAAAGGTAAACCTAGATACAGCCTAAATATATTATTAAAGAAATTAAAAAAAAAATAACTTGAAAAGAAACAATTCTATTGACATTTAATATTGTCATTGTCTATATAGTTTAAACGTATTTTTATTTAATTAAGCAATGAGTCCAGCGGATGTTCACCTGATGGAAAGAGAAACGCCTGAACTCAACTTGGCGCAGGTTAAGATGACATATACTGCATCACATCGCGCTCGTCGTCTGAGACGTAACATGTCGATTCCCGTTACCCCAGTAATTACACTAGCTACAACACTCTTCAAACCGGAACACAGGAATTTTTAAAGTAACTGCAATAGGCGTTGCGGTAGTATACTATCTAGACGATCGCCGGCAACGGAGACCCACCACCAGTAAAATACAGTCAAATAGAAATTTAAAAAAAAAAAAATTGATTAAATTATAACACTTACCGGTGTTTTTGTATAGCACAAAAATTATTCTGATGAATATGATTAATAACAAAACAAACACCGGCATCAGTCCCAATATCTTGGCCGTGACTCCATCCATTTGGCTCGTTTGTTTATCTCCAACAGGACTGTCCGTGTTCACTTCGGGCACCAGCCTATCCATTATCGAACGTAAATTCAAAAATCGAACGCTAACTTTTTTGCTCGCGCACAAGAATTCCAAAATGACAATCGAACCTCTTTCGTTGTTTTAATTTCCTTTTATTTAAATATTATTTAAATGGCCGCCGTTAGTTCAAAACGCGTCGGATGCTATTGGACGACTGCCTCAAATTGTGTATAAACTTCATTGTCTCCTCGTCCGCTTAACGTTATCGATAAACATCTTTACTGCCTTACCTTAAAGACTATTTTCGCTTAACTGAGCATTCATGAATGGATTTAGGTGGTCTGTAGTAGAACTGTGATTCAGAGTTGTAGGGTGGCTACAAACTGTAGAGCGGCACCGGTGCGATCTGTTAGTGATCACGGAGCTTCCCCGAATGCACTGACGCAGACCACCATGGGGATTTTAGTGAGTATAAATCTCACATAATCCCCCTCGATACCAAAAAAAAGGTCGACCATCAAACTAGACTACAGTGTTCCGTAATGTTTACACACTACTGTCTGTCGCCAGATATAGGAGTTGCGATGGTACCTAGACGGTCTCCAGTAGCAGAGATCTACCACCACCATTTAGGGATTGTAGGATTCCGTCATCGGCAGGAATGTGCGTGTGTTATGATGCTCCGAATTGAATGACGCTGTAGCTAATTGACGAGCTAACGATTTAAGTGCGGTGGTTTTTAAATGACGAGAGCAATTTGGTGATGTATTTGTAAAAGCGAATTCTGGTTAAAACCACGAAGCGGAAAATATACAATACGTGTGTAATATATATATATATGTATATATGTTTGTTACGTACATAACGAGTTTCGGTTTAACTATGTTAAATAGTCACGACTCCTTTTAACTTTTACTTTTATTACAATGAAAATCAATTGTTAATAGCTTGCTTTCAAGATGATGCTTCATCTCTAACAATAGTAGTGATGGCATGAATACATGTTAGTATTCTTACATTGTATATATTCAATATATTGTATATAAATATCACAGGTTATTATACACAATTTTTATTTTATTATGATGTTGATTATGTCTGTCGCTATAAAGAAGACTGGGGAAGGATGCCTCCTAGATAATACTTTCGCCTTACCTGTTATTTACGTGGTATATTAAATGTGGTATGTCTACCGCAGTGTATGTAGTAAAAACTATATTCTTTATACCAAGATTCAAACATCACAACCTCCTGCATTATTTCCGATTGTATACAGCTCGATAGTTGGTATGAATCAACTTGATACCTTGATACAATTTTTGTTACAAATGACCAATGTCATCTTTGACGTAGTATTAGTTGTAACTAACCGTGACTTCATTTGAATTTTTTCATTTGAAACGTTTGCTTGGAAATATAACAAGCGATTAGTATAATACTTCTCTAATTTTGTAAATTACTGGTAATTATTATCTAGCCATATGTAAAACTTATTGAATTTTCCGCGGTAAACTGAGATCGCGACCTACGTCTCTTGTATCCCAATATGTAATATAAATTTTATAGCATGACTATAACATGCTAAGTATCTTTGCTGATAAAAATATAAGAAACATAACAGGTAGTACTTAGTGATCAGTAAAATTGATCTTGCTCTTCCGAAAAACACCAATTTTAAGTGAGCAAGATCAAGACAGACCTAGTATGCAAGACTCAAACAAAAAATTAAAATTCCATTGAAATGTTGAATTAAAATATTTATCATAACTTGAACATATGCTTTATTTCTGCAAACAAAATATTTAATATATAACAAGACTGAATATGCAAGACCTAGACCAAGATCATCCAAGTCTTGGACTTGTTCTTACTTTGCTCATCACTAGTACTATAGATGAAACATGACTAGATATTTTTTATTACATTTCATGCTGGAGGAGTCAGTCTAGTTAGACATGAGAAAGATTGTTTTTAATAAAAAAAAGTGTTAAAGGCATATCCCAGAAGTTCCATGTACCTGGCAACACTAATGATAAAACACAATTCAACATTGAATTTATCGTACCGCCGTAATTGTCACTTCATTTTATCTCCCCACGAATTTATATCAAACAAAAAAAAAAAAAAATGCTTGTTAAGACACTATGCAGCTCTTCCGCTAAACCGCCTTTAGACGTTCATACTTTTATAATCTGTGACATCATTATTTTTTTATCTGTCACCATTATTGAGCCGTACGTGGTGCACTGTACGGTAGATTATCATAATGGCGAAATAATAATGTACAGACGTCAAAATTGTTTTGAAATTTTTCGTAATGATATTTTATTCAAACGCGATATCGTTTGTTGAAATCTAGATATTTTGTAAATCTACTTGTTTCAAGGGCAGAGCTCGTTTAATTTGATTAGAACACCTGATATTCAATTGTGTTGTTACCTAGGTATTAACTATGGATATGTTTTAATAATGAGGCTTTACATGTTTGTTCTAAAAGATAAGTTGCATTTTGGTTAGCCTTCTGTAGGAAGTTAAATGTTTTTTTTTTTTATTTGTATACGGTCATATTGTTTATTACTCGATATCCAGATATTCATACAGCATCACGAGATCTCGGAAACTATCAGCCGTAAATTCAAAATTTGGTAGAGATGTTGCTTCTGCTGTTTGGTTTTTTAATAATTCCCCGTGTGATGGGATAGGAGCTGTGCTGGTATCTACCTAGATGGTCTCCAGCAACAGATAATATATAACTGATTGTATAATTTTTACTTTCCCGGAATTCACAGATGATAAGACTTGTTCTATATTTGTATAAAAATGGCGGAATGAAGGCCGTTTGTAAATTATATCCAGGGTTGCCTTAATTTAAAAATATTGCTCCATATATATGCAAAGATAGAAGAAAGGAAAAGACGGAAGGAACAGATTAAAGCATATTTTAATAGAAGAAGGCATCTTCTTCTTTTACGGAAATCCAAAGTACCATAAAAGAGTATGTTAAAGTACTTTAGAGACTACAGTGAGGTTCTTGAATAATCTAGAAGTTTAAATCATTAAGTTAATAAAAAGGTTTGATTTATTTAATTAAGCGACGTAATGAGCCGGTCGTTCACCTAATGATAAGTGATACGGCTGCCGCTAGTATATAATCGTATTAGCTAGTTAGCTAATATGATTATATAGAAGAATAGGACTAAGGTAAGCCGTACCTGTCGTAGAAGGCGACTAAAAGGGTCTAGGAGTTTCGTGGGCCTTATCGCTCAACGAGCGAACCTGTGTGGGACAGCGTAGGGCTCAGCGATGGTGCTAATGAGGGTTAGGCTCCTCCTCAGAGACGTATAACAGAACGTGTAGTGGGGCATAATAATAGCGTAATTACCTTGACTTCTCCCGAAGGCAGGGTATATTTTAAAGATTTCCCCCTGACATAAAAAAAAATATGATTATATACACTGCACTATATTGCGATCATCGCTTAAGAGATTAGATCGTGAGTCACGTTACTACAGTAATTTCATTAGCTACGGCGCCCTTCGAATCGGAACACAGTACTGTTTGCTGGCTGCGATTTGTATAATATATAATTACAAGCGCCATGCAATGTGAAACGTTTAAGTAATTTAAGTAGAGTTTTAACATAACTTAAGCTCACACGGAGGGGTGTAAGAAGTTCGGCCCAATATTTTACGGAGACCAAGTCAACCTCACCTGCACGCGGTGCACCCTGCTGATTAACAGACGAGGTTCTAACCACGCACCAACCCACACTGGGCTAGTGTAGTGGGTTATGGCCCAATTCCCCTCAATGAACTACAACAACGATGTGGAGATCTTTGGGGGAGGCTTATTCCCAGCAGTCGCCTCTCGGCTGATAATGTTAGACATGTTTATCAAGTTTCTGATTCCGTTTCGGGGTCTCGTGATCATATTATTCCAGATTACCATCAATAAATCAGAAGACGTGACTTGTAAAGGAAGTAGACTAGATATCAGATTTTATATAGAGGTATAGATAAAAAAAACAGTTGAAGTAATATGATCACGTGCCTTAGGGTCAATCTACTCTATTTGTAACACAGAGGTTATTGATTCAATTTAGAACAAAGGTGATAAGAGAGTTCATGATAAAAGTTCTTCAAGGAACTTATGTCCAACTGTGGACGTCTTTCGGTGGAAATGATGATGGTTCTTGGAAACTTGCCTGGCTGGCTATCATCCCCATATAGCTGTTGCGCTAATGTCGGATGCCCATGTCCAGCAGTGGACGTCTATCAGCTGATGATAATGATGATATATAAAACTTACGGTAATACTCTGCTGCCGGAGACCGTCTTGGTAGGTACCACAGGGAAAACGCTGTAGCTAGTGTAATTAATGGAGTAACGAGACTTAACATCTTGTCTCAAAGCGATGAGCACAACGTGTTGTAGTATACATTATTGTAACTAGCGCCACGTTGTCATCGGCAGGCCTATCACCATTATGTGAACGTCCTGTTCGACTTGTCGCTTCCTTGTCCAAAAAAAAACGTGTATAGTAATTGTCTGTAATCTTTCTTAAAAAAATCTCAAATTTCAACGTTTTAATATTTAATATTATTAATGAAAAATGGTAATATCGTAGGTCTTATATTGATGAGACAGATATTTTAATTAAAAAACTAGCAACCCTGATTAAACACAAATGTATGAAATGAACGGAAAAACCACCAAAGCCTGTAATGCGATAAGACATTTTTGAATAAATGATTAATGACATTTATCTTTGATAATGAAATATTATGAAAACAGAATCTTTCTAAACTGCTTTGATAGGTTAGTTAATGAAACAAATATTCTTTACATACTTTCTCCGGCCCTTCATCGTAAAATATTGTAAATAACCAGAGACAAAAATTATGTAAAATACATAACAAATTTTAAAGTTTGAGATAAGAGCCATCTTGTGGCAAGATAGCGTTAACATTTTAGATATTAGATAGTTTATATTTAAATTTATGTGATAATATACAAAAATGTTAATAGATGGCGCTAAATCAAATCAATGATATAATGTATTATCATTAGTAAATTAAAAATAAATATAATTTGTTTAATATAAAAATCTAACTAATATATATGTCATATTTTCGATTTTATGTACTAAATATTTTTTAGTTGTGTTAAATTAATTAAGTTTTTAAAATTTGTTATTGTAAAACAGGAGTTGAGATATGGTTCAATAAAAACTTCTAGGACATTGTTTCTGGAAGGCGGAAGTATATAGACTTAGAAAACAGTTGGGTGGGCAGTTGATATCCCGTCGCTAAAAGACTTAGCAAGTTATTAGCGAGACGACGAGTTTCATTATGACTCCTGTTCCTAAGTGGGTGTTTATTAGTTTCTTTAATCTGGGTTTTAGGCTTGATTTACATTTTAAACAAAACTATTTACATAGATCTTAGAGCACTTACAAAACATAGTAGTTATACATAAATAACAAAATTTAATTACACCGTTACATGGTAAACTGTGTTTGCATGTAATAGTTCATTACTCATGTATAATTTTTAAAACAAAGCCATCCTGTTATATTGGTAGATTAAAGATAAGGATGGTAATTAACCAAGTAAATCTTAACAAAATTTAATTATGCAACGAAGGCAGTTAAATTTGTTTAGCAGCTCATCGACTTGATCAAATCCTTTGTGCTTATACAATAATTGCTTATTATCTTTGATCGTAATACGGTTGATTGCAAACATAATCTTAAACTAATTGAGCAATATGTTTGTGGTGTAATCATTCCCTAAATACGATATCCGTTGAAACGTATAAATATATACATACCGCAAAATAAGCCGCAAGTAACCTGATTCTAAGTTATTGTAATCGAATTACGAAACGAGTAAAGGTTAAAAATAACAATAAAGTATTAATTAACGGATGTTGTACAAGTGATGAGAATATTTATATTTTCGTGAAGACAGATTATAAAGTTGATTATGTGCTAAGTTTTCATAAAAAAATCTAAGTTAGTTTTTAAATAGGTTCGATCACCTAAGTTAGCTACCGATGTTCAGTGTGTACTCTTACTTCTTCATCTACTATATACATAGTTTAAATCCTGTTTTTATTTGCTTTGTGTTTTAAAAAATTTACAATATAAACATGTCATTTAACAATCTTCATCAAATCATCTCCACAAAGAATAGCTTGTAGGTACTAGAACAAAAACTGATATTCATGAAATAGTTGCATTATTTTCATCAATGCCAGAAATCAAAGAGGACATTTAATTTGGTCACTTCTTGCAAAAAAGACGAAATAAAATTCTATTCAAGTATTTGAGTGTTACAATGTTACTGACGCAAACAAACGTGTTAAAGTTACAACTTTGTTTTATTACGTTGATGTATACGAAAATGTGATTAAATCAGATGAATAATATTGATCATTTATATGATTGTTCTTAATACGCCAATGGACGGTATAAAAAAGACGAAGTCGTAAGTATATTTTTTAGCAAATTATAGAAAATAATTATGAAACAAAAATTAATACTTAATATGAATGAAAAACAAAGTTAGCAATAAATGATTAGAATTTCGAAAGTAACGTATATATATATATATCTTAAATATATCGATATTTAAGATATATATATATATACGTTACTTTCGAAATTAATATTAAAAATAATAACCCTTTCATCTATCGAGATGTTATTTGTTAAAGGTTATTTGTTAAAGTTCACAGAAAATAATATTTTTGGGAGATTTCTTTCTGGATGATGTGGAAATAGCTATGCAGTTAACTATTAAGGAATTAAGAGGTGAAGAAGTTAGTAAATCCTTGATTATAATTAAGAGCGAGGAATTCCGCTTCCAGGTCCCACGAGTGACGAACCCGCCAAAACGCAGGCTGGCTTATGTGTGATTGTGAGGTACCCGCCGATGACGCCAATAGCCAATTGCTCTTTGCAGCCTTCTCAATAAGGCTACAGTCTGCTCCTTCAGAGTTTCTGCCCATACTGGGGCACCGTAAAGAGCCATGGAACGCAATACTCCCATATATAAGCGACGGCGACTCGCTTCAGGTCCCCCAAGGGTAGGCAACAGACGTTTTAAAGCCGCAGCTGTACGCATGAGTCGAGGAACTAAATGAGTAAAGGCATTGACTACCCTCAGTTCACGCTAGACACACTTTCTTGCTCAACCCTCACTTGTAGTCGCACAGGCGGTATATAGGAACTTTATTATTGTAATTACTAACATTAGTATAACAGTGTTACTAACCTTTTTGATAATTAAACGAGTCGGTGAAACATATTTGCTCTTTAATTGCTCGTCAACAAACAACGCGTCGGAGGCTGCGTTGTGGACCGCACTGCACTTAGATTGCTATTTTTCCGACGCGCACAGGATGCATACGCATCTCCGGTCGCTGCGTCGGCAGTTAGCGGCCGATATTTACAACGAAGCCGCCATTTTGTTCGACCGCCATTTTGTTTGACCGCCATTACGACTCGAACTATTCCACGAATAACAAACTGCGTCGTGTAAAAAGTGCGACACCATATCGAATCTGTGCGTGTGTTTTCGTTTTAAATGCGACAATGACAAACAATCATCGCTTTGTCATCATACATCATAGAACTTTTAGGTTAGGTTTTTTTTTTCCGGGAAGCGGAAACGTCATCCGTCGACTATCCAAGTCTCGGTTTGACAACTTGTCTTTTTATGAAAACATCTCTCTGACAGCTGACACACGTCGGACTCCTTTTGTTTGATTGGAGTTATGCACATTTATATTTTGCATCGTGATTCGTGATCTGCTAAAGTTATTTTTTTTTTTTACATAGCTGTTAATTTACATTGTCTTCGTTTTTTCGAATTGGCGGTTAACCATTTGTTAATATGGTTTGACTAAAACTTGCTCACTATTTAACTATTGCGTGTATGGTTTACACTATCATTTATATTCAATGTTTGGTTGCATGCATGTTTTACTTTTTTAATTGCAAAAATTAACAGCATTTCTAATTTGCAAATTGTATTAAAATTTATTATTTTTATGTGCATGTCTAATTATTGGTTTGTGTATTTGTTTCCAACTCACAGAGAAGGGTAACCGTTCTAACGACTTTTGCGCATTTAATCTTCTCATTTCCTAGTTGTTTACCAACCACGATGAACGAAGGCATGCATGCTGAGCTTGAAAGCTTGCGGACACAAAATGCTGCACTTCAGGCACGCCTTTAAGCATAGCCAACACAACTCTCTTAGAAATAATCTCTTGTTCAGGCAATATCAATGAAGCTGCCCCCATTCTGGGCAGACAGACCTGTAATCTGGTTTATTCAGGCGGAGACCCAATTTCTTCTAACAGGAATAAAACATATGACCAAATTCAGCTATGTCATCAGCACAATAGACCAGCGAGTCATCGGCGAAATCGAGGAGATTGTTATGGATCCTCCGCTGGAAAACAAGTACCAGACCTTGAAACATGAGCGTATTCGTAGGCTATCCACTTCAGAGCAACAGCGTGCTGAACGCTTGGTCAGCGACGAAGGATTAGGTGACCGTAAGCCAATAGCTTTTTTAAGGCACCTACAATCGCCGACTGGCAATACTAAGGATGATGCTATCATCAGACAGCTGTGGATGCGTCGATTGCCTACCCAGGTGCAGACAATTTTGGCTGCACAAGAGGATCTTAGTCTACAAAAATTTGCGGAACGGGCGGACAAAATAATTGAGGTGACACCTGGTCCTGCAAAGATATATGCTGTTAACAGCGGACACAGTGACGACCCAGGAATCAAAGACCTCCTGATCCAACTGTACAAATACCTTTTGGATCATGTTGTGTCACCGCCACGTGGGAGACCTGGGTCTAGGACCAAGAGTAGAAATGGCACTCCAATCACCAAATATTGCTGGTACTATAAAAAATTTGGTTCCAACACCATCCAGTGCACTAACCCCTGCAATTGGAAGTCGAAAAACTCAACTAGCAATCAGTAAGGGCGGAAACTGATTGCTGTTCAGTTGATCACGGCAGCCGTCTATTTGTCACTGACAAGGAGGCCAAACACCAGTTCCTAATCGACACCGGGTCTGACCTATGCTGCTACCCTTATCGCTGGTTCTGAGATCAGAGGAAACATTCTGACTGGGAACTCAGTGCAGCTAATGACAGCACTATCAAGACTTTCGGAACTGTAACTCTTAAATTCGACCTTAGGCTGCGCTGTAGATTCGTTTGGTAGTTTGTGGTTGCTAATGTCAGCACTGCCATTATAGGATCAGAACAATCTAGCGTCAAGAGTATTAATATACAAGACTCTGTTTTTGCACAAGTGCTAGCCGAGTTCACTGATGTCACTAAACCTCCCGGACTAGTCGGTGAAACATATTTGCTCTTTAATTGCTCGTCAACAAACAACGCAAATCCTGGACAAAAGCAAACGCTAAAAATTATTTACATAGTTAACGCAAGGACGTCATGCGTAATAGATATTGCGAGATTAGGGAAAGTACCTAAGTCACTGCGCTGTGAACAGCCAAAATTAAATTAAAATATGGTTTCGTTTCTATTCAACAGATGGCGCTGTTTTAAAATAAATAAGTAAAAATGTTATTGTTCTAACGTTTAATAGAAGTATATAGTGTAGCTATCTGAAGATTGATGTAATATATTCATGGCAAAATTCAATAATAAAAACAATGTTAATAAATGTTTCATTTAGTTTTTTTTTTTCGATTAGTGCAAAGTTGTTAAAAATTTCGCAATAGATTGAGTCACCCGATCTGAGTCATTGTAATAGCTACAGTGTTGCAGATATGTCCCATTGAACTAATACAATTAATTCAATAATATTTATACAAATAAAGTAATAACTAATGCCACCAATTGAGAAATATTTTAATCTCAAATTGTAAAATTTTGCTTATTTCATTTATTTAACATTTAGACAATGCAAATCTGAAATACTATAAACTATTAAAGTAGGTACTCTGTGCAAGCTAACAAAATACATTTCCATTTGCTATAATTTATGTTGGGGATAAATTAATAAATTTAAGTACCCCATGATAACAATGATATCAGGATATCTGTCAGCTCAGTACTCATGACTGCTGTAAATCAATCCATATATAATAAATAAACACAACGAATCGAAGAGAAGTACTGACAACATTAAAATTGCAAAAAAAAATATTTTTAAATGGAAATTTTTCTTACCAAGCAGTTGGCAGCAGTGCAAACAGACGCATGTCACCGAATAAACGAGGATTAACATTAAAAATGGCGCGAACAGCACTATGTAATCCATTTTTCTATAAATCGAAAGCCGTAGTACCACATGCAGTGATACCAACAGTGGTATTAAATAAAAAATAACGCTAACACGTAACAAGATAATGGCTATCAGCCGACGAGCGAAGATTCGATAATACATTAATTGCTTGGAACTGGTTGCGGTCGATTCCGACAAACGGACTGTTTGTTGTATTTAATCACATTTTAATTGTATACTTCGCCGCTGTTGTACCGCTGGTGGGTCCCTGTTGTCGGAGACTGTTTAAGTACCACTGCAGCGCCTTTTGCAGCCGACACTGTAATAAGACTTCCTTTTATATCCCAAGATAGCGAACACAACGAGGGAATTGTATAAATATCTTAACTATCACCTTTAAGCAGAAGCGGTTTGTAAGAAGATCTCCGCGGTGCGTTGTTAAGATTAAATTGCCACAGAATTTCAGATTTATGGGATGAAATACCTGACAATCCCCATTTGATCAGCATTGTGAATTTGGAAATTAAAATGGAAATGGGGATGAGGTAACGAGACTCGACATCTCATATCCCAGGCGACGAGCGCAATTTGGTGCTCTGTATATCATTCTGACTAGAGCCACGTTGTTATAGGCAGGCGTATCACTTACCATCAGGTGAAACATAAAATTAATTTATTATTCCGCCACCATGTATAAAAATACAAATGTTACTGTTATATTTTAAGGGTGCTGTAGTTAATAAATTTGTAAAGAAAAGGATAATTATAAACATCTATACTATTAATTTATTTATATAGGATACATACAATATAAAAAAAAATCGTATTAAAGATGAATAATATTACATAATTTTTTTTTATTTGACGAAGACGGCGAGACAATCCTCTGATAAGTGATACGTAGCGCTAGTTAGGATGATATACACTGCAGCGTATTGTGACCGCCGCCTATACCGGTTAAGTCTCATTACCCCAGTAATTTCATTAATTGCGTCGCCCTTCAATCCAGTTGTTTCCACAATACTATTCGGCAGCAGAATTAGGAGCTGCGGTGGTACTTAGACCATCTCCAGCAGTAGAGACCTTACATTAATATATCGTTCATTTGTGTTCACGTGCAGTTATTTATTTATTTATAGGGCGTGTGAGGGGTCCCGCACAACAAGTCATAGGATCCAAACCAATCTCACCTGCTCGTGGTGCACCCTGCTAATAAACAATCTTGGTTCCGGTTCCCATCAACCCATATTGGACCAGCGTGGTGGGAAATGGCCAAGGTCGCAATAAGCCGCTGGATGCGGGCAGAGCAGGACCGATCGATGTGTAGATATTTGTGGGAGGTCTATGTCCAGCAGTGGACGTATACCGACCGATGATAATGAAAATGATTTATTTATATACATATATATATATTACATATATGTACATTCAGTTTCTTTTCTTCTCTGTCGTATTGTACACTTACCCTCCTTATAATTGTTTATCCTCTGCCAGGGTTTGATCTAAGAGATTCTTCTTAGTGTTAAGCACGCCTTTAATGATGTTTCAATGTATTTGTACATAGAGGTAATTAATAAATAAAGTAATAGTAAAATATAATAAAGATAATTGCATTACGAATGACCTCTTCGTCATCAGTCACACATCAAACTACATTTCTGTCTCATTCACTGGAAAATAACTCGAAATAAAGGTCACATTCATTTAGTCGACTATTGATTTATTAATTAATATCAATAATGAAATATATATAGATCAGCTAATAGACGTCCGCTGGACATAGGTCTCCCACAAAGGTTTCCATATACAGTCAGCATGGCTTCCGGTATCCCTGGGCAATAGGGGCTATTGTATGTAGGAGTTCATATAGGGGAATTTGGACTATTTCCCACCACGGTGGCTAAATGCTGGTTATCAGGGTGCACCACTAGCAGATGAGGTTGGCTTGGGTCCCGTGAGTTGTAGTGCGGCATCCATAATAAATATATATATGTATATACCTCAAGCAATACTGTTAACCTTAACAATATTCTGGCTGTAGTTAAGATATAGACAGTACTGCAGTGAGATCGACCAGTTAACGAGACCGTTAAATAACTTTAACCAATAATTTTAACTAGCTACTGCTCCGTTCAAAAAGGAAAACGGTAAAATATAAAATGTTATTGTATGTACAGGTAACAGGTAGGTGTCTTTTGCTTTCCGGCTGGTGCAGGTGCTATCAGGTCGTGGGTGTTTTGGTAAACCTGTGCCGGATAGCCGGAAAGAGCCGACAACTGAGTGTCATCTTTGTGTATGCGACGAAGGTACTGCGCAACACACCCTGGAGCTTTGCTCAGCGTGGGAAACTCAGCGGCAGGACCTCGTCGCTATTGTAGGGGATGACCTAACACTGCTTGGTTTTATTAAAGCCATGTTCAGTAGTGAGACGTTGTGGGAGGCTGGCGTGGCCTTCTGCGAGAAAGTAATGCCGCAGAAGGAGATTGCGGAGAGGGAGTGAGAGAAGAGACCATCAAAAAGGTGTCTTTTGATACTAAGACTGCCTCGGTAGATATCAGCGCATCACTTCCTGCAGCCGACAAACAGTACTGTGTAAACATTACTGTGTTCCGGTTAGGACGGCGTTGTAGCTAATGAAATTACTGTGGTAACGATACTCAACATCATATGTCTCGAGGTGACGAGCACAGGATGGTGCTGTGTTTACTATCCTAACTATCCTGACGTGGTTATGGACAGATGTATCGCTTACCACCAGTTGAAAACCTCGCCCGTCTCGTGGAGTAAAAAAAAATAATTATAACAGACAGTTGAGACGAGTAAAGCAATAACGTGATGGTAAATGATCTGCATCACAATATAATGCTGGTTAGGATGGTATAGACTGCACCACTGTGCTCGACGCTTTGTGACATAAGATATATTTTTTTTTTTTTTTTTTACATAAATTTATTTACTGGCTACCTTTATATTGGAATATAGTAATATTTGCACAATACAGTTCGGTGGTAAGGACGGCCACAATGATCATCACTGAATTTCTAGATTTTCTAGACATGAACTATAGACAATATTTAATTAGTAGAACTTTATAGTTGTACCGTAACAGATCTGTGTTGATATCTATCAATCAATGTAGATTAAATTCACATTATGTACAAAACACATTAAAACAGATAATTTATCAGATTTTTACATTAATATAATAATCTATTATTGTATCAATTACTTAACACTTTGTGTACCTTGACACAGTTTCAGATCCATCTCCTGATTATAACTAAGTTCAAAGTGTTGAAAGATCGTGGATGGATGATCGCGGATTCGAACACCAAACCTGGTAGTCCTTCCCAGGGTGTATCTGGCGGCGCGTCTCGTATTCCGACGCGTCGCCACGTAGGGATTTTCTGTCGGGAGGGGTGCTTTCCATCCCTCACCGAGGCGGGCCGTTCGATCCGGGCGCCGATCGAGGGTTGCGGAAGAACTGTTCGGTGTTATCCCGTTACCCCCGTGCATTCTTTTCGGTAGTAATGGAATACCGTTTGAAGCTTTTTAGTCGGTTGGAGTCCGACACTACCCCGTTACCGGCCCTCTTGGTACCGGGGTGTGCCTACCGTTTGTTACACACAATAAAAGAAAAAACCTGGTGGTCCTACTACGTATAAATCAAGCACCACACATTCTACCTGCCTTTAAATTGTAACAGCAGTGAGGAGGTTGGTGTGAAGCTGATTGAAGCACCAGTAAACAACAAGCGTGACCTTCAGTAACGATCATTACTGAAGACTTGATAGCAATAGTCATGATAGTACCAATTCCATTAATAACAATAAATCATAAGGCAAGTTAGCATAATTTGAAGCCATGCTCAAATCAGGGTTCGATTCTCTTCAGCTTGAGCTTCCAGCTATATAAAATATCGCCAAGAAACTGACATGTTCCAAGAACAGCAGTTATCATATATATCCCGATAAATGGCATAGATTCTCTCTCTTGAGTAGTCCTAAATCCCAGTTGTGGTAAGATTAAGTGAACTTACTTCTTTTATTTAACTTATTACTTAAAAAATTATATATAAAATATAATATGATATTAGTGGAACAATGATCTGGTGTAAATCTTTAGGAATAGGTGATGCAAATGGCTCGGGATCAGTTGAGTTGGAAAGGAATGGTTGAAGTCTATGATCAGAGAGCTCAATACTCTTAAATTATAATACTGAAATGGCTGCTTGAAGACCAGCGCTGAGGTGCAATTGTAATTGGAGAGATAACAACTTTTCCAGTGTAAACATTACTTAATTAAGCGATCTCTATATTAATCATTTTGTATATATAACTAAAAAATATTGAAATGTGCAAACTCACTGAAAATCCCAAAGATGTGTTCGCCGATCACCAGGTCGCATACCTGCAGATACAGCAGCACCAACATCAACATTATCACAACGAACAATAAAAAACACAGCTCCTTCAAGCTGAAGAATATTAATTCCATAGACATCGCAACAAATACTCTGATCTCCACTCGACTTCATAAATAAATGCTCCTGAAGAGTAAAGATTATAAAAACAAAACGCGATGTAAATATTTCAATATTAAAAGGTACTTTATCAAGTACACACTGGTATTGCAAATATCATTGTATTACAACTGAATAGAGTTGAAAATTCCTTGCTGAGGATGAAAATGTTCTAAGAAATAAAGAACACATTATCCCAACGGAAACCACTGTACAAGAATCTCATGAGCGTAATCTTCAAATAATCGTATCATTACATTTTTGACCTTAAAACAAAGCAACAACATTCAAAGTTGGTTTAATCTAGTGATTTGGTATATCAAGAGATAATCAGATAAGACCTATCTTTATCCGTAGATAATAACACCAGCTGTTTGAGATATTATTATAGCTCCTTTTTGGTATAAATCAATCATGCGTGTATCAAAATAGGGAGCTCTTCATAAACTGGTGGATTAAAACAAACACGGCAATTTTAGCGGTTAACAATAAATCAGTTAAAATTGCAATTATATTCAAATTTTTGCTTGAAGATATAAAGCAAATATGATTAACAGGTCATCAATTCATCATATATTGGTTTTATAATTTGAACGTGAAAAGCTGTGGTCTATTTTAGTCTCATTTGCATGTAGTGTCTGTTATGTCTATAATAATTAAACGGCCGCCATATTGGATCAACTGGATCCTGATTGCGCGCGACGTAATGCGGGCACCTACACTGTTGACGGGACTTGTGGGAATTGACGGGGTACGGTAGGGTTGGCAAAAAAATATGCTTGTATTATATATATATTTTTTTTTCATACTGTTGGGTTGTGAGTTAGGATATTTATACAATACATCGTTAAGTTGTTAAGTCTCGTTATTGTAATAATTGTGCTACATTTGGTGAACACTTCTTGTTATCATTACTGAAGTCGTTGGTGACTAATCTTAATTTACTCTTAACAAGAAGCACAAAGACTAGTCCCCTTTGTATCCTGTAATTGATTGCAAGATAATTTTCAAGCAAATAAATAATTTATTAACTACAGCAAAATTGCCTTGTCTCTCTATTTATAAGGAAGAACTCCAATTGAGAGAGTCCCAACTGTGGCAACATTAAGTGGAAAATTTATTTATTCATTCTTATAGTATCAGCATTTTTCAAAACTAAGCAGTATAATTTTGCATATTCTCCCACTTAGATGGATTAAATGATCTCTGTTATTAAAAACCTACCGGTTTTTTTGGTTTCGATGGAAATCTTCGAAAGATACCCTGCTTCTTGGGGGAAGTCAGGGTTATGTGAGATTCTTACTAAAACCCTGTCGGTGGTTTGCATCAGTGCATTCGGAGAGGCTCCGGGGTTTCTTATAGAACGCACCGGTGCACGGCATATATTGCATTGACACGTCTCTGAGGAGTAGTCTAACCCTCCTAGGCAACATCGTTAAGTCATGCGCTGTCTCATGCAGGTTCGTTTGTTGAGCGATAAGGGCGCCCATCCTCAAGGCCCGCGAAACTCAGACCCTTTTAGTCGTTTTCTACGACGGGCAGAGCTTATCTTAGTCCTATTATTATGAGTCTGAGACTACAGGGCTATCAGAAGCCTACATAGAGTTCACATTCAGTTTCATCAATTAGTCAAAACTAAACTTATAAATATGGAACACGAACTGTTGCAGTTAATTTTAAAAGAAAGGGACAAAGAAAGCAAAGCGAAAGTTAAAAAAAAATATTTTAGATTGAGTACCCACGCCAGTCGTTTAGGAAGACCACATGTTCAACTTGCAGACCCACATTAACGAGAGTGCTAGTTGCAATAATGATCATTGACCTTCGAAAAAAGAAAATATTTTAAGAAGAAGAAAAGTTGAAAAAAGTAATTTGGGTTCTATATTTCAGCAATATCCAAAAATATATAAATATAAACAATAACAAACAGTAAGTAAACTATTTTGCCGACGGCACTGGAGAGAAAATAAAAAGCTTCAAACGATTTCATGCAAGTGAATGAAGTAATGATTTACTGACAATTGTCTCAACACACTCCCATTTTTTTTTACTTCAGTTTCAAAGCGAGTTAATTACCGGCCCTCGCAACGGGTCGGACTGGTCCATGGACATGTTTATAACAACAACAACAACTAAGCAAAGATTACTTCGAACATTTTACAACAGCTTCGCAAAATCTAACAAGGCTCCAGTGCATTCCAATTTCTTTATGTAGCCTCAATACGTGAGGAGAAAGTACTTCGTTTATAGGAATTTAACTGCTGCTGAGGATCAAAGCAGCTTTTTCGAACTCGCTACCACCATCATGTTGTAATTCTACCACGATAATACCATTGCTGTGTTCCGGCTGTCAACTTATACCTTCTCCATGACAGATCAAATTGTCATTTAAGATGTGAAATAGAAGTTAAATTGTCTGTTTAGAGGTAGATCTAAAATCAGATATAGCGTCTACAATTTTTGTTGTCAGGTCGGAATACAGTCCAGGGTATTCACGACGCTCTCCCACAGTTCACCCATTCTCTGCCTGTATCCCTCGCACGTTTATGCATGAAGAAAAATGGAGAATAGAATTGTTTGAATTTGCAAAGTCTTAGCCGCTTTGGTTATGTTACGGCTACAGCAATAATATATACAGAACTGTTATGATATTACATCCTGCGCCATGGCATCAGCCGTTTCCTAAATATTATATTGCACTCTTCAAACATTACTTACATGTCATAAAACATCGGCGCAGGTTTGGTGAAACAGTTTACGTTTGGCGCGCGTTCGCTTACAACTGCGGCGTCGTCAGTTAACACTTCGTTATCGAAGAACAATGTCGAACTGATCTTATCGAAATGAATCTGTTCGTTATCACCACTCTGACTTTATTGTGTAAGTATTAAATTCAATTACTTTAAGACTTAATAATTTATTCAATAAATGCAAATCTAGTATGAGAAATCATATATTTTGAAAATTAAAAGTGAAACAGCGAAATGGAAGAGGTATATGCAAAAAGTATTTGACAAACAGAACTGTGCATTTTTTTTTTTATTTTAGGCTTCTTATACAATAGAGCAGAAAATTAAAAACAAAAAAATTAAATCATCAAATGCTTTTTTCATCATCCTTCAAAAACGTATCGATTTAATTAAATTTTAAAGATTTCCAATTCTTTCATACAATTCAGTACAATAAACAACTTTGAGCCTTTACATATTGTCTTAGGTTATGTTTGTGAACAGATATATATTTTATTTAAATAAAAGTTTAGTATCAATATCATATTCTATTATAGTATGAAAAATTTGTGTTTAGTTAGTCTTCAGGCCTAAAAATCGATTTTATTTAAATCCGACAAAAATTGGGTTAGTCATCAATTTAACAATTGTATCCGTAGTACTTTAATTTCAAAATCTAAACTTTTGGTTTATTCTATCCTCTATGCTATCTAAAAACAGATCAGATTGATAAGCTAGTCTTTAAAATTTGACACAAACTCAAGTTCACTTTAAATATCAAGTTAGTCTTTAAAGACGAAATAATAGTTCAATAAATGATAACAGCGAATGTAGGTATAAAAAACGATTAAAAACCCTTTCTTTTTACATCAGCAGTGTAAATCAAATATTGTTTGACTTTTTTCGTGATCTTTAAAAGCGCTGATAGTAATTTCAGAGAGGAGAAATTACAGTCTTCTTAGCATGTCATGATCAAAATAATATAAAAGATAAATAAATATTGTAAAAAAGGATTTCAAACGACTCAACAGATGGCGTCACCATTAACAATATATCACGCTGTCATTTATCATGACGCAAATCGTTATAAGAATCGTACACTTTTGGACAACAGGTCATTACGGAGTATACAATTCTATCCAACAACTGGGTGTCACTGGATCTCTTTGGATCTTAATACTGTTTCACTTAGTAACTTGCTCTGTACTTTGAATTGCTTTATCATTATCCAATATAGTGCAGTTATCGACAGAAAAGTTGAGGAGCAAGAGGTTAGCGTTGTACAGGCATGTTATGCGGAGGGATGAAGGACATATAACAAAGAAAGTAATGAGAATGAATGTGGATGGTTATAAGGGTGGAGGAAGACCGAAGAAAGTGTGGATAGATTGTGTGAAAGATGACATGTGTAAGAAGAGTGTGAATTTAGATATGACGGCTGATAGAGAGATTGGAAAAGAAGTACATACTGTGCCGACCCCCACATAGAATGGGAAAAGGGCAGGAGAAAGAGAATTGCTGAGTGCGTTGTCGTTTACCAACGACCCCGCACCCCACGCCGAGACTCCTACGATATAAAATAATATTGTTACAGGTTTCATACCAACCGATGATTGTTCTTTAAGTGCTCGTGGTAAAAAGGTAATATTAATGCCGTGGATGGGAGTGCTTATGTATAAATCAGGTAACATTAGAACAACTTTTTTATATATGCTTGGTTTGGTTTTCTATTATTTAATTATTTTATTTGTTAGGCTTTATTCAAATAATAAAATTTAATTTAAATGTTTAGATGTAAAGGTTTAAGGTTTGACATCAATTTTACATGATGTAAGTGATAAAGAGGCCGTACATGGCAAAGCGTGCTTGCCCAGAATATTTTCGCTCACATAATTTGATTTCCGGAAAACGATGCCGTTATGGCAGTAAATTGACAATCTGATAGTGGTAACTAGCTAGGCGAGTTCTTGAAAACCTAATTACACAATAAGCTGCTCTTTCAATTAGTGACCTGTGTATTACACAGTAAGCAGATAATAACTGCACCATGGAGATAGTTAACTTTATCATGATTATGATTTACAGATAGTATGGAATTTAGTAATAGTAGGGTGTAAGGAATCCAATAAAACAAGTCACGGGACCTAAGCCAACTTCACCTGCCAGTAGTGCACCCTGCTAATCTAAATTGAGGCTCTGACTCTCATTAACCCGCACTGGGTCTCCGATAAACGACGGCCCCTAGTGCCGTTCGATAAAGGAGGCGGTCCTGACTTTGACCTGGTGAAGGCCGGGGTAATCCGCTGGATACGGACAGTGCAGGACCGACCGATGTCCAGCAGTGTACGTTTATTGGATGTTTGATTGATTGATTGATGGAATTTAGAATTTGAGATTTACTTTTTTTTTTAATCTTATATTTCTGATATTGTTTCTAGATAACCATTCAATAGAGGAAGTTACTAACATTGTGATGATAGAATATAGAATAGCAATAGGAAACGCTAAGGATATTGGGGCGGTGAACTGGGATTCATTGAAGTAAGTTAAGAGTTTTATTGTTGATACGTCTCTGTTTCTAGGGACCGTCTAGGTACCATCACGGTATTATTTTGCTAAACAGTGCGCAAACATTACGATCCTGGTTTGAAGGGCATTGTGATTACTGAAATTACAAGGGAAAAACATTTTATGTCACAATACGACAAGCACAATTTAGTCTATTGTATAGGGTGGCGCAAAAGTAATCCTCCTATCAGAAAATTCTATAAATTTTGCCTTGATGTAAAAAAATTAAAAGACCAAATAAAAATAATCCACAAGAAGAATCAAAGGTTTACATATTTTTTTTTTAAATAACCTTGGGATGTTTTTTGGCTGTAATTTAAAAAAAAATATGAAAAACTTTGATTCTTCTTGTGGATTATTTTTATTTGGTCTTTTAATTTTTTTACATCAAGGCAAAATTTATAGAATTTTCTGATAGGAGGATTACTTTTGCGCCACCCTATATATAATGTCATTCACTGGTAGAGAATCATAACATTAACTGGTCATGCCACAATGTTATGGGTAATCATATCACTATCAAGTGAAAGGTTTCAACTCACTTTCTCCAATTGAAAATGGATTTTTTTTTTAAATATTTGTATTTACTTATTCGTAACATGTATGAAAAACAAACTTTGGTCCAAATTTTTTTTTATTCCATCCCTCAATATAGTTACTTTATATCCATTTAGGCCTCTTTTGTTTCCTTTAAAGATCTTTGAAAAAACTAACAGTTTCGGCTTTAACATTAAATTTTGTATTCACGAATGTCATTTCATCATCATCATCGTCCACTTTTCTATCTTTTCCGTTCACATAGAACTTAGGCTTCCCTAATCTATTTCTAACACCCATGCTCCGATGCCTTCTGAACTTGCATACTGTATCCAGTTTATCCATGCTGCAATTACTGAGGCACAGATCTTCATTCTTTATCGGCCATCCTATCCTATCTTTGACGCTATGTGATCCTTCCATTGCTGTTAGTTGTTTTCCTTCGTTCCAGAAAATCATCAAAAGCCATGTTCTATCACAAAGGAAAGCCTTGGTTTTGCCGTCTCGTGGGTAACATATTGCATCCTGAATACGAGCAAGGTTATTTGAACACAATCGTCATCCTTTTCTTGGAAAATGTTGAAGATCCGAATGTCTGTAAGTAAAATATGAAACTCTTCTTTATCATGCTATCTATAGTAATATGAAAAATATTCGTCTTAGAATGTACTTCACATTCAACTGACCTGGTTTATCATCTCATATTCTAAGCATCTGGAAATCTTTCATTTCAAGTCTCTGTGTTGCAGAAACTAATCTCTTGACACATATCTTGATATCAATTTAAATATAAGAGGAATCTAAATAGATCTTTCCTACCTCCCGGTCTATGGTTGTCATTGACAATCTGCTACAATAACAGCATTGCCGTTTGCCAATTAATTAATTAGTTCTACTACTTAAGTTGTTTTCGATTCAGGGAAACCAATACGGCTGATAAGCACTTACAAGGAAGTCAGCAGATGGACTCAGGTTTTTAACGTGGGGTATAGAGACCGTGAGTTTAATGAATTCTTTAAATTTACCTCGAGTATATATATATTTGTGCTCTCTATCGCATTGCACCTCATGAACAATAGAACTTTGAGAATTTTATATAAATAATATTAATATATAAAAACTTTGTATTCCCAGTAATGGGATGTGGTGTATTTTCTCAATAGATGATGGGCGAGGTCGATGCTATCAAAGTAATCGAGTCCGGGTTGGTGGACGATGTGCAATTATTTCAAAATATTAATTCAAATATTAAAGAGTATACATTTATAACTTTAAGATATGTAACCTCAATGGTATTAACATCAATTTAATATTTTGGGAATTTCTATTTAACTGCTTGCGCGTACTAAACGAATGTTCTGTGTACAGTTGTTTTTTTTATCCCATAATTTGAATTTTAGATCGCCTGAGATTGGAACAGGAAATTTATCCTTTGGATTACGTTAGTCGGACTGCATGCGAAGAATTTTACTTCACAGAAGAGGTAAATATACAGACAGAACTGTTGAACTTATTAACATTTACTTATTAAAAACGTTGACATAATACATATATATGTATAATCTCATCTCATCAATAATATATCCATGAAAAGGTAGAATCCCTTTAAGATATTTAGATGAACAGGAAGTCGAAGTCGAAGTTCCGTTGTGGATCCTGAAGAAAGAAATTTTGAAAATCCAAAGCCTAACTTAAACTATTGTTTGTATAATGAAATTGTTTTTGTTTAAATTTGAAAAAATGGTTTAGAACATTCTTTATTAGCAGCACCCAGAAGGTTTTCTTGTGTCCTGTACCAATGTATGCTTATCAATCTTTATGCTAAGTCTGACAAGCATAATTACCTTTTACATAATAACGAGGGTTTCCAGCAATGAATAACCACTGGTTTAAATAAAATTTCAGATAAATTTTGATTTCCTTTGGCCACCTAACGTAATGTGCTATACTGCCATGAACGTTAAGAAATCCTGCGTTGTTGGTGCCGGTATGGCTTTAGTCAGCAATTACACTGAGGGTTGGATTTTGGTAAGTACAGGAAAGTAGTTCGATTCTCTTTAGAAGATCTCTTCTTTGGAAGAAAAGTTTTATGTGTCATTATCTGACTTTTGACTCTGAATCTTAACTGTAATATATTTCTAAAGATCATGTTCAGACGTTTTAATGTAACCACCTTTATAGTTTTATTCATCACACGTTTATTTATTTCTTTAAACATTTATTTACGAATAAAATACAAGAAAACAAAATAACTCAACAAAGCAAACAGCCGTTCTCATTTAGTAAGTCTTGGGTTGTGAGTGAAAAGAAATTTTAGATGTTTTTGCTCCTCTGCTTTATAATTTGGTTTTTATATCCTGTATAGATGGGTTTAAGCACTCATGGACCTGGCTGCACGGTTCCTGCGAGATACATAGAGATATTTCCTTATGTTAAGTGGATCAGAGATAAGACCGAAGTGAGGAAGACCACGCGCCGCTCTTCGTACTATCACGAAGCGATTCACACCGTTTACGGCTACAAATCTCTCATTGACTTGTTCTTCGTCAATTTAAAAGACAAATCTATTCCAATGGATAAATGTTAGTATTTACAATCGCTGAGACGTCTAATACTCCTTTTTAGTCGATATTGGATAATCTAAGTTTTACTGAAATGAAACAGATTTCCTACTCTTTGTTGCCGGGGACTATCTAGGTATCACCGCAGCTGATATTTCTGCTGCCAAACAGTACTGGTGCGAACATTACTTAATTTCAGTTCGAAGAATATTGTAGCTGGTAAATTACTGCGGTAGTGAGACTTGAGACCTTTTGTCTCAAAGCTATGCGTACATTGTGGTGCTGTGTGTATCTTAATTAGAGCCATGTAGTTATGGGCATGCGTATAACTTACAATTAGGGGAGTCTCGCTCATCAGTTCTTCGATTTTAAAAAAATATGATGACAGCCGGAACACAGTACATCAATAGATATATAAAATGATAGTGATAAAATTCTTTATAGGAAATGTATATTTGAACTCAAAACTTATATAAATTTTAACTCAAGTGTGTAAATTGACACAAATACTTGTAATAAATCATAAACTTTTTCCTTAGGTATTTAGATTCTTATGTATGCGAAGGAAAACTAACGTACTGAGATAAATTATTTATTTATTATTCTAGGGAGAGCAAATTATACAGAAAATGTACGAGGCTGCTATTATTGGGAAGATATGCAGACAATAATGTACAAAGAAGAGGATGTGTTTACGACACAAAGCCCCGTCGGCATCGGGGTGTATGCGGTAAGTAGTTACTAGTGGTAACATTATTAAACTTATTACAATATCAACTTACTTATTAATTACTCAGCATAATTACTCTTTGATTCAGAATGTCTAAATTTAGAAGTAATATTAAGTGTTGCTACAAAGAGGATATTTATTCATGAAAAAAAAAACTGTTACATTCAAGTTCATGGATATATTTATATCAATCAACTGTCAAATCATACGAAAAGGAGATAAAACGAGATAATTATTATACCACTTACCTAATGTAGTTGACTCTCTTTATCTGATGAAAAGCTCAGAGTCCCAACAGTGAGTTTTGAAGAGTTAATTATGTATATGCTACAATCCAAATTCAAGTCTGCGTTTGTTTTTAAATTATCAGCCCACTACTGTTTAATAGGCTACTACTACAGTGTTATAGCTACAACTACTAAGAGATATTACGAATCACGGTACACTCGGTACACTTGGTCAGCTTACCCAATTATTTCTCCTCTGATCGTGGAGCTCGAAACCGTGGTCTGCTCACTAGCGATAAAGTAAGAGGAACTTAAGCCGGTTAACGACGTGGATCTGACTCCGTAGAGGCTTGACTTGCTACGATGAGCGCTACTCTTACCCCGCTTGATTACTGAAGCTGTTTCCAGCTAAGAATAAAAGACCGGAAATATATAAGGTTTGCCTTCTAAAAAGTCGATGAAACGTGCGACCGTTAGTGAGGCCCAAGATGTGTGCAGAAGCGTTTCCGTGGCGCTAACATTAAACTTAAAAGACAAATATGAGCTCTTTGAAGTTTGAAGCTAACTTGAGCAAATCAATAACACAAGGTGGTTAGACTTTGTTGCAGGGGGTAGTCTAGCCAGATACCATTGTTGTCTTTCTGCCACCAAATTGTAATGCGCATACATTACCCTTGCTTGTGGCTAGTGAAATTACGTGGTGAATGTGACTTAAGTCTTAAGGCGAGGAGCAATTCGTGATGTAGTATATAATAGTATACATCTGTACATTACTGTGTGCAGGCGTATCAGTTACCAGATGGACGTCTCTTCTCGTTAAATGAAAATTCTGTTTCAGATGTTGTTTTTCGACACAAACTTCGAGTCCGTGACTTGCGTTAAGCTCTACACAATGTGCAAAGCCAGGAGCCTGGTTAAGTTTTACCACTACGACCGAACCCACGAATCCGAAATTCCCATGTACGTCAAGGCCGTGCCCTCCCGCGTGAGGGACATGGTGAGGAACAACAGCTACATGATAATAACCGATCCGAAGTTCATAAGGGACGTGGACACGCAACATTTGCAATTCAAATTCACCTTCGATAAGATCGCGATGATCAATGTAACATTTTATGGTAAATTTAATGGCACATGGTAGTTTCGCGTTAAGTTAACAGTAACTTTATCATAAAAAAAAATTATGTACATCATAAGCAATAATTACGACACAATATGGACCTACGGATACAATATCTTATATCTGAAGGCGATGAGCGCAATGTGATGCTGTGTATTATCCTAATTAGCGCCACGTTGTTACATAGGCGTCTTATCGCTTAATTAAAAAAAAAATAATAAATGTATTATCAAAAAATATTCGATACAAAACTTAATTAATAGCTTAGCCGTAAGTATTTCTATACTATAAATGAAATATTTTTTTTGTTTTCACACATCGTATAAGATTTTCATGCCTTTGTTAAATTCAATATAAAATATTAATTTGTAATGGATCAATTAATTACTATGATTAAATAAAATAAATAAATAAACAAATATGTTTAATATGTTTGCAACAAAAAAAAAGATTATGTATACAGTATATGTACATAATCATCATCTGCTGGTGCATAAGGCTCAAACAAAAATCTTCACATCGTTCAATAGTGCTACTCCTATCCAACGGCTTCCTGGGACCTTCATCAGCTAACCTGCTCATCGTACTAATATATATATATATTATAAATATTATTATATTTTAATAAAAATATCGTAAAAAGATTACAGATTTCCATATCATTTATTTATACCTTCCGATTCCTTGCAAAGGCTCGTCAAACAACTTTAGCGCTGCAGCATCAGACAGAACTGCTTTTTTTTTTTATTCAATTAAGGATGAGACAAGCTTAACGTTCACCAGGTGGTAAGTGATACTCCCGCCGACAACAACGTGGCGCTAGTTAGGATTATATGTTCTGCACCACATTGGGCTGTCGCCAAAGTCATAAGATACTGAGTTTGGTTACCCTAGAAATTACACTAGCTGTAGCGCCCGTCAATCCGGAATACTGTAATATTTGCCGACATATCGACTGATCCTTTTTTTTTAGTAACTGTTTGCGTGTTGAATACCAATACTGTATTTCGATTGTTAAGTTATCGACAACCAGAGTATTCTTCAGCACTTACAGCCTCTTAGATAAGAAATAAAAAAATATTTTTATTATTTATTGTAAATACTTTTAAAATTCCCGTAAGTATAAGTGAAACTTTGTTGAATAAGATTTAAGTAGAATATCGAAATTTATCAAAGCTGTAACAAAACCACGCCCGCCTGTTAATCACCGACTCCCACTGCCGCTTCTATGATAGCTCAGGCGCATGTTCGATGTACTGCAGCATCACACCGATACCTCTCATCACTGCTATTGGCAAGTAAATTTATTACTCGATACTAAATAAGGGAGCATGTCTTAATTGTAATAAGCATTTACATTCAAGAATGAAACTAGAAACAAAAAGAAATAACCGCGTTAGTATTTTGAATTTTAAGCGCTTTTTCGAAACTCCCAGTACTGACTGCGCATTGGACCAATAATATATTTATTTACGAACGTTTATCTTAAATAAGATGTTACATTAACAGTATTATGTAAGAGGTCCCGCAACAACTCACAGGACCCAAGCCAACTTCTCTTACCTGTGCTGCACCCTGCTGATCAACAAACGAGGCTCTAGCTCCCATCAAACTGCATTGGGACAGCGTGATGGGAAGTGGCCTGAGTCCATATGAACCCCTACAAATAGTGGCACGCCGTGTCCGTGTGGGGATCTTTGGTGGAGGCCTATGTCCAGCAGTGGACACCTATCGGATGACGATGATTAACAGCACCAACAGACGCTTTGCGATTACTACGAAAGCAGTGGATAAGCGATAAAAAATATAGTGGTAAACATAACTAAAGACCAGGCTAGTTCGATCACCACATTCGTCTACGGATATGAAACGTAAAAGATACCAGAGAGTGAAAGACAGACAAGCGCTTGGTGATGATGGAAAAGAATGTTGGGAACACTCTGAACTGCATTCGGAGCTAATAGAAACATTCTTGACTAACTCAGCATCAACTAGGATCTGTTCTCTATTATTCGAGAAGTCTACTATTTTGGCCACAGCTGCAGACAGGATGACAAGTGTATAGTATCGCTAGTGAGGTAGGTGAAGGTAGAAGGCATTAGGGTATGAGGTAGAGTAACTATGAGATGTAATGACTAGGTTAGAGCGGCTGTAGACATCTCTTTGCAACATTGTGGGGAAATGCAGCAGTTAGGAAAATATGGAGGTGCCTTGTGGAAGGGAATACTGATTGATGACCACGACCTGTCTGTCAAGATTTAACGATTGAGAAGAAGAAGAAACACCAATGGAGTGTGTTGCTTTGCATTAACGGATATTTAAAACCAGCCTAAAAAAGAAGGATGTTAATTTAACGCTAATTGTTTTTAAACTTCGTGTAGAATGATCTGATTTTGATAATTTTTTTTTTGTTTATAATATATAAACTGTGTAATAAAAAAAATATTTAACCTATTGATGTTTAATAATATTTCTTCATAAATGACAATTATATTTTCGCTAGAAACAATATATGGGGTGCTTGGTAATAAGAAAAATAATCAAAACAGGGATTCTCTAAATTGTAACTGTAATTTCAGGGGTAACTTAATACTTATGTAAGTTTTACTTGTCATCAAATACTTTGTTTATTATTATATATGTTTGGACGAATTATATTAAATGAGGTAATAGTAAGATCGAATGCGTTGTCTATAACGAGAATAGCACATTAGCTATGACTTTCATGCGTTTGGCCGGAGGGTAGAAATACTTGGCCTATTAAGTTACCAACATTCTAGACCTTGTTCTTGGGTAGATTACTGAAGCTGTAAATAATAGTCGGTGATGTTAAGTAAAAGAAAACAAGAGTTTATTGAACGAAATTTTTTGTTATTCTGTAACAGCTTTAGCTGAGGGATGATCCTACAAATCTGTTGACGGACGAAAGAAAGCAATTTTTTTATTTATCTCATTAACACAGAGCAAATAAAAAAAAAAATAAATTCATTACTCATATGATTTGCAGTTACAAATATAATCTAAAAGGTATATATAACATAATATCATAATTAGATATTATCAATAATTCTGATTATATGGAAACAGGTGAATAAGTTCAATTTTCTCCATGATCAAGAAAAAATTTATAACTAACACTACCGGAGATTAACAAAGACATAGGAAATGATAAAATAATCAACACCTGCTCGTTTTTTTTTATTAAATGGAGCGGAGACGAGCTGCACATTCACCTGATGGCGATACACCCGTCCATAACAACGTGGCTCTAAGATGATACACACAGCATCACATTATACTCGTCACCTGATGTTGAGTGTCATTACCTTAGAAATTTCATTACGTATAGCGCTCTTCAATCCGGATCAAAGTAATATATGTATACTACTCTTTGGCAGCAGAAACAGACGCTGCGGTAATACCTACCTAGATGGTCTCCAGCAACAGAGACCCACCACCAGTGAATACTCGTCTCCTATAACTACTCTTATATAAAGAATTGATTTCCTACTGCGTTTGAACTTCAGGAAAATACCAGGACTAAACCGATAAATTCCAAGAACAGAAGCAAGCATCTGGTAGCCTTGACTCTTTCCTTATAAGAGAAGCACCTCTTTTATTGTATTATAAATATATAAATAAATATGCTGTGCTGGTCCAATCCTAGGCAGTGATCGTAGAGTCGTCTAATTTACGCGCTATACCATCAGATAGTGTATCGTTGCTGACCGACCTGATCTTGTAGATAGTAACTCAAGTCGTTTTTACTTAGCACTGTAAGGGTCAACTCACAGTGGCACCTCGTTACCTGCGAACGGCACGTTTCTTAGGATGATATACAGTGCATCACATTGCGCTCATCGCCTGAGACATGAGATATTGAGTATCGTTTCCCCAATAATCATGATTTTATTGATGGTAAAGCTTCACTTCAAACTGGTACTCGACCATTTCTTTCACGCAAGTAAATTTCAAGGCAATTCACAATGCTGATCGAGTGGGCACTGTCAGGAGTTTCATCCCATAAATCTGAAGGTAAGTGGAAATTAAATCTTAACAACACGCCGTGAAGGTCCTCTTACAAAAGAGAAATCACCGCTTTCGCTTGGAGGTGATAGTTAAGATATTTATACAATTCCATCATTGTGTTCGATATCTTGAGATATGAAGGAGGTCTTACCACTACATTATATTTACTATCTAGAGGGCCTTTGGATTAAAAAAAGTGATGTACACTACTCTTTAACGTAAGAAAAGGACACTAATGATATCTACCTAAGTACGTACCAAAAGCCTTGAGGATTGGGACCCTTATCGTTCAACAAGCGAACCTGCGTGGGACAGGATATGGCTCAGCGATGGTGCCTCAGGGTTGGGCTCCTCCTCAGAGACATGTAACACAAAGTGGAGAGTGGCACCGGTGCGTTCTATGAGGGATCTCGGAGTCTGTCCGAATGCACTGACGCAGACTACCGAGGGGGTTTTAGTGATTAAGAATCTCACATAACTCTGGCTCCCCCCAGAAGCAGGGTATTTATAGAAGATTTCCACCCAAAACTCAAAAAAAAATACCTACCTAAACAATTCTGGTAATAAAGACCATAGCTGTTCCTATTTCTGCGGCCAAACAGTAGTGTACAAATATTACTGTGTTCCAGTACACAAAAGTATCCTCGCTAGTAAAGTTACACGGGGAATTTGACTTAACTACTATCTGACACAATGTAGTGCTGTGTATAACATCCTAAGTAGCGGCACGTTATTATAGGCAGGCGCATCACTTACTACCAGGTGAACGTCTCATCATCATCAGCCGATAGACGTCCACTGCTAGACATAGACTTCTCCCAAAGTTCTCCACATACAGTCAGCATGGCTTCCGGTACCGCTGGGCACTAGGAGCTGTCGTATATAGGCGTTCATATGTGGGGTTTGGGCCATTTTCAACCACGCTAGCCCAATGCGTGTTAGTGGAATCTAGAGTCTCGTTTGTTTAACATCTAGAATAAAAGAAAACAAGAAGGTAATTCAACGTCATCATCATCATCAGCCGATAGAGGGCCCCTGTTGAACATAGGCCTCCTCCAAAGATCTTCACTTCGATCAGTCCTGTGCTGCATATATTCACCGGCCTTCTGCGATCTTCACACAGTCCGCATGGCTTCCGGTATCGCGGAGCATCAAGAGCTCACATTTGTAAGGGTTTATATGGGAGGTTCTGGGCCATTTTTTACCACGCTGGTTCAATGCCGGTTGGTGGGAACCAGAGCCTCGTTTTTTGCTTAGTAGGGTGCTCCACGAGCAGGTGAGGTTGGCTTGAATCCTGTGAGCTATTGTGCGGGAACCCCTTACGCAACCCTTACAAGTACGAGTATATAGTCTTTCAGGATTTAAATGTT
Source organism: Ornithoptera alexandrae (assembly GCA_029030555.1). Classification (NCBI taxonomy): domain Eukaryota; kingdom Metazoa; phylum Arthropoda; class Insecta; order Lepidoptera; family Papilionidae; genus Ornithoptera; species Ornithoptera alexandrae. The sequence goes on along the minus strand of JARDVY010000296.1, from coordinate 1,635,794 downwards.
TTATTTATTTAGCTTTCCGACTTAAATGTACTTGTAAATACTTACTTCATTTGTTTGTTTAAATAATATTTGTACTTAGCATATAATGTAATAGTGCTTAAATGAAGTTTATATAAAAAAATATATATACAATTGGCTATCGTGTGAACGCAGCTTTACCTGCGCAAACGCAACAGTTCTAAGTGGAGTGCACTTTAAATTGATCACGATCTTGTATTACAATGAACCTGCCCGCTGTTCGCAAAGAAAATACAATGCAATTAAAAAAAAAAAACTAAACGATAGTGAAATTGATATCTGTGAAAGAATTTCTTATCACGTGGAAGTCTTTAAACATTGTTGAACTGGTGGTATAATAAATACAGCATCAGATTATGCTCGTCGCCATGCGACATAAGAAGCCTCGTTACTCCATTAATTTTTTACTGGTGATAGGTCTCTGTATCCGGAGACCGTCTCCACAGCATATTTCTGTCGGTAAACAGTAGTGTGCAAATATTACTGTGTTCCAGTTTGAAGAGCGCTGCAGCTAGTGAAATTACTGGGGTTACGAGACTTAAGGTGTTATTGCGGTGAGCGCAATGTGACGCAGTGTATATCATCCTAACTAGCGCGAAGTTTCAATGGGGAAGCTTTCATTCATTAGTTGCAATGCCCTTCAAACACGGCAACATTTGCATACTGCTGCTTGGTACCAGTAATAACGACTGGCCTTTAGTAATGTATGGTAACTGTTAGAAATTCCTTCATGGAAGGTTCAGCGTTGTTAACGAGTTTTTGTAAAATGTATATATATTTTGTTCGGTAACGCATAAGGGAATTGTGTGAAGATAATCTAAATTACCAGTGAGGTAACAAATGAGCGCTGGTCCCGTGGGTGGACCCTGTCGGTGCAGGCGAGGACGGCGTAATGCCGGATAATGGTGGTTTATGTGGGAAACTGTCTTGTTGGCGCTGAGAAGATAACGAGCATTCGTATGCGTGGATTGCATGGTCTTCCGCTTTATTACAAGTATTTTTCCTTTATATATCATGCGCTGATTATCATTCGGTCGGATGAAACGATATTGTGATATGGAGACGCTCATCTGATGGTAAGTGATACGCTTCCCATAACAATGAGACGCTAATTAGGATGATATAGCACCATGTTATGCTTGTCGCCTTAAAACATAAGATCTTGGATCTTGTTACTCCAGTTATTACACCAGCTGCAGCACCTTCGAAACCGGAACACAGTAATGTTTGCACACTACTGTTTGGCAGCAGAAATACTGCGGTGGTGCTTAGACGGTCTCCGGATACAGAGACCTAACATCAGTGAAGTTATTATTCACTGACAAATAAAGTCCAGTAAAATAAGCTCTTCGTAAGTCCAAAATTCACTAGCCAAGTCATGTACCGCTCGTAGTCCATAAAGATTAATCCCGGTATCACCTCGAATTTCATAACAAGAATAAATCATATTCCCAGAATATGATCGTGCGCCTACCACTCTAGAATTTTCTAGAGAATTTGTTTTTCTAATGCAATACGAATTAATTATTAGCGATGACTCATCGTTCATTATAAACTCGTCGCCGAACACCTGATTGTCGGTGCGTCGCTCTCTTTATTATTCTCGAATATTCTCTCTTTATTATTCTCGAATGTTCTATAGGGTGGCGCAAAAATAACCTTATAAAAAGTACCTTATTACCTGTGTTATAAGGTACTTTTTATAAGGTTATTTTTGCGCCACCCTATAGTAGTACATTAGTAATATTTGTGACATTATTGAGAAACGCATAGTAATGGGTCCCATACAAATCTCACAGGAGCTCTTTTTTTATTTTGGGGGAAATCTTCGAAGAGATACAGCGTCTTCTGGGGAAGTCAGAGTATGTAAAGATTTTTTCGCGCTAAAACCCCCTCGATGTTTGGAGAGGTCGCGGGAGCTCTGATGGAAACACAATTGCAGCCTCGCTAGCACTACGCTGGGATAGCCCGTCCCGAGATGTGTTTTATGCAGACCCTAGAAGCTTCGTGAATACTGCTTTAATGACCGGAGACCACATCTAGCCATTATCCTCCTCAGACCTCACGGGACCCATGCCAAGCTCACCTGCTCGTGGTGCATACTGCTAATCAACAAATGAGGCTCTAGATAAGCCAGCGTCGTGGGAAATAGCCCAAATCCCACCATACGTACCCCTACGAATGATGAGCCCTAGTACCCGGCTGTACCGAAGGCTATGGTAACTGTGGACCGACCGCTGTGGAGATCTTTGTGCGAAGCCTATTTCCGTCGATGGACGTGTTTCGGCTGATGATGATGATTGAGAAATTAAATATTTGAAATATCTTCAGTACTACCGACCGACTCGTAGACGTTCATAATAAACTCTTCATAAATTCTTTTGGGTTATCTATAACAATGAATTGATAAAAAGAAGACATTGGGGAAGGCAAACCAGTTATTGGGTTATCCAGCAGTGGACAAACAAAGGCTGATAATGATGATGTGTCCCCACGTGAAGTAAATATCGTAATGTAATTGTAACAAGAAATAGGTTCCATTTCTTTCCAACATGTTCATGTACAATTTAGTGATAAGCATCACAAAATCTGTTCGAACCCTGAGGATGCTTATCATCTTCCGTCGTTGAGATCACAAACTAAATTGCATATTGTTAGGTTATACTCGCGCTGAACCTGAAGCTTTTCTGTATACAAATGTTATTTAACATAAATGTTTTTTTTTTACATTACTTAAAAAACTGTAATACATAGAATTTTTTTAAATATTCTATCAAATTTATTTGTTTATTCTTTTCTACGTTTAAATAAGCATACTTCCTTTATATACACTATCTGTTTCCTGTTCGCTTTGCTGACGGTGATACCCTCGCAACTCGCTTTGAGGAAGTATTTTTATAAAATCATCTGTTAGGTGATCTATACTCGACAAAAGGAATACTAAGTCTCCTGAAGACTTGAAATTTGGTATAAACAGACCTTATGGTTCCAGAGATGACAAATCTACATAGGTAAAAATCTCTTATATGTATATATATATAAATATATATATTTTCTTTCTAAATAATAATCAATATCTGCGTAGTCTATTTCTCGAAGCAATAAGTTATTTGATTCACTTAAGAATATTTGTATTTGTATTTGTGTAGTTTGTAAGTATACATAATAAACATATTAAAGTCCTTCAATACTTGATAGCAGATATCGATCGGAAATGAAGACATAAGTCGTAAACTTCATTACCAAACATTATTACCGCGTACCGATTTAAATTTAGTCATCACAATCCCGCTTCTAGTCAGTAATCCCGCCGCCGGGCGAGTCGCCGCCGTAAAATATCTGGACGTGGCCCTCGCCCGTCGCCCAACAATGGGAAATAGTAATCACATAATCCGACGCATCCTTCTTAACCTTGTATTAAGTTAACAATCCCAAATAAATGTGTCGAAACGATTTCTCTTTCAATCTTTTTCTACCTTTTATTGATAACCGCCTCGGTGATGCGGCGGATCACTGCCTTCATTACATCTTAGTCGTTTCGATTCGATCTCGGAGCTGGAATTGAATGGGGGTAGACTTATATAAAACCGACCAACAAAAGGCTTTCTTAACCTTTAGTATTAAAGGATGCTATCGCCCTTTTATTCTAACCTTGCCGGTGTAATAGTATTGCTGTGGTCCTTTAATTATGAATGTACTGGTGGTAGGTCTCTGTTCGCGGAGTCTAGGTACCACTGCGTCGCCTAATTCTGCCGCCAAACAACATATTGACAATATTAGAGGATAGAACTAACTAGGCAAGATAAAAAAAAACCCACCACGAACATAACCTCAGTTCAGGAATTGAATCAAATTACCATTCTCCTACCTACCGGTCTCTGTTGCCGGAGACCATGTAGGTACCATCGCAGCGATTATTTCTACTACCAAACAGTTGTGTGCAATCTTTACTGTGTTCCGGATTAAAGGGTGCTGTAACTAGTGTAATTACTGGAGTAACGAGGCCCAACATCTTATGTCTCAGCTAAGGATCTAACTAGCGTCACGTTGTTATGAGCAGGCGTATCACTTACCATCAGGTGAACGTTCCATTCGTCTCGTCGCTTAATTAAATAGAGTATTGTGAGCAAGCAGGCTACATCGTATTTCGACTAGTTGTTACTTAATAATGTGTGAAGGTGAAGCTTAGAGGAGGATAACTTAACATTATTTAACTCTTCAAAGAAGGGCACAGGATCATAAAAGTATTATCTTATCGACTGCCCAACTTAATTTTGAAGATGGCTCTCAATGATAACAATTACACAATGAATGACAGTGTTTAAAGTAAACGTTTTCGTATTAAATCTAGGCTTCAGACAAGGCCCATTTCCGCCGGAAATCTATAGTGTGTTTCTGTGTTTAAAGGGTTAAGCTGGTGAAGTTATTAGGGTAAATGGCGTATCATCCAATATGTTAAGCTCTAAGTGATGGTGCGTAACCAGCATAGCTAACACACAGTTATGGGCAGACGACAGACTCAATCAGTCAATCCCAAAAAAAATAATGTCATGAATGTAGATAACTTATGAAATTACCATCAGAAGTAAACAAGAGGTACTACTAAGGGCCAAAGATTCCAATAAAGATAGAGGGAAGCCGCAAGGCACGGTGTAAGAACGAAATAATTCGTTGAAATCATCAAAGTCGACTTTTTGTCTTGTTAAATTTTACAAATATGGTTTACGACGCGACCGGATGCATATGTTACGAATCTTAAGGTATTCCTTCTTACGTGGCGTACATTTTAATTTAGGCGTGTTGCTTTTGTGACATTGCCTTATTTGTTGCGTAATATTTGGAATCACATAACAACTAATAAACATTACCACGATTCAGGTAATAATAGATAACTTTTCTTTTTATTTATTGCTGGACATTCACCTGATGGTAAGTAACACGGTTGCCTATAACAACGTGGCGCTAGTTAAGATGGTAATCATATCACCACATTGCGCTCGTCACCTTGAGCCAGATGTCTCGTTATCTCAGCAATTACACTTGCTACAGCGTCCTTGAAACCGGAATACAGTAATGCTTGCGTACTACTGTCTATATGGTACCTACCTAGATGGTGTAGGTAGGTACCATCGTAGGACCTGTATTTCATTTTGAAGGGCACTGTAGCTAGTATAAGATTTAACGTTAGTGTGTATCATCCTAACTAGTGCCTTAATGTTCTGCTCATCCAATATAAAAAAAAATCGAAGCACAGGGATGTAAATATTACCTATCAGGTATTTATTATCGGTCACCCATTCATATTTCAGATTGAGACTAAACTTTAATTACCTAATCTGAATGTAAATTCTAGATATTATAATAAAACTAATCTGTAGAAGTGTATTACATAAAAAATTATTCACTCTAAGCTGTTTTAAATCCAAAGCAAATAAATCTTTGCACCCAAACCTTCATGATATAAGAATTCTCTTATTTCATTCAGGATCCATCCTGGAATTGAATCAGGACCCCAAATCAGAACAAGAAAAGGACATTAAAACGCTCGAAAGCTGTTGTGCCCGTTAATTATGATATCATACATCAACCCTATAGAGTCGTGTGTATTAAAATGCCGTAAAATCAAAGGGGCGCGGGGTCCCGGCGGAAAAAAAAATATGTTGAATAAATAAAGAGTCGATAACTCAAATAAATGGGTGCCGCATTATTCAAAATCTCAACCCTCAAAGGAAGTATTATGTGTCAAACATATTAGTTACGATGATGAGGAAAAAGGTCATCGTGTCCATTTTTACACGATACGATTTTTACAACCTCCTTTGAGGAACGACTAATCGTATAGCTCTACACGAGACAAGAGAACTTGTTCATAATAAATAATTAACTACCCTCTTGATATACCCGCTACTGGAACTCGGGGTAAGAGTTAAGAACATATATCAATCAAACTGGTCAAATGTTTGTTAAGGGATTATCTTATAATGTTAAGGTATAAACTTTTTTTTTTGCTTTCGGGAGGGGGGGCTATCTTTGAAAGATACTCTGCTTCTAGGGGGAAGTCAGGGTTATGCGAGGTTCTAACTCATTAAAACCCCTACGGTGGTCTGCATCAGTGTATTCAGAGAAGCTCCGGGATTTATTATAGAACGCACCGGTGCCTCTCTTGGAAGAGGAGGAGCCTGACCCTCCTAGGCACCATCGCTGAGCCATACGCTGTCCCACGCAGGTTCACTTGTTAAGCGATAAGGGTCCCCCACCCTCAAGGCCTGCGAAACTGCTAGACTCTTTTACTCGCCTTTTACGACAAGCAAAGCTTTCTTTATTGCTAACCTTACTAGCCCGAGACTGCAGGGCTGAAGGTATAAACCTAGGCGAGCTATGACACATCTGGCTTACATCCAGCAGGTGGATTGAGTAAGGCTGATGATATTTTTTTGATTGTTTATTATATGCTAAATAACATCATAATAATGCCTTAAAATTACGATGATTATATAAGATGCTTTGCGATTTTTTTTAGTAGTTTATTATTTAGTTAAATGGACACGCGTCCGTGTAACAATAGCCCAAACAAATATGTACTCTTTTAACGACATGGGTGATCCATTTCAAAGTTTTTTTTATAATAACAACGTCCCATCACATGTACCTATAACTTCAATACATTTCGATTCTATTCCTAATAATTTTATAGAAGTTACTAATTATATGAAACAACGATGATTGTGTGAGTCTTTTGCACTCCACTAACTATAACGTGAATCCTCGAAAGCGGTTTTTAACTAGTGATATCTCTTAAGCGACGTGTAACAGCTGACTGCTCAATGGCATGTCGCTCGGATAACAATCACAAGTGACGTGTGCCGGGCAGCAAGCATAATAGCAGACTGCCAGATGGGGCGTCGCTTTTAAAACAATCACAAGCGGCATATGCCGGGCAGCGAGTGTCACAGCTGACTGCCAAATGATGCGTCGCTCGTGTAACAATCACAAGCGACGTGTGTCAGGCAGCGAGCGTAACGTCTGACTGCCATATGGCGAATTGCTCGGATAACCATCACATTATTCAAATACACCCAATATTGGCTTGGATTCTCCACTGTAGGTCTCTGTTGCTGGAGACTGTTTAAGTAGATATCGCATACTTCCGCCTAATACAAACGGGGTGGAGAACAGTAGCTCCACTTCAAGACGTGGCCAAATGCGCCGAGTATGAAACCGGGGGTTTTAGCTGGTAAGAGTCGGCAATACTCCCTACTTTATTTTGGTTTTGCTTTATTCTACTGCTCAATTGCCTCAATTGTCCTCTTTATTATATCCCAACAAAACCCCATGAGTATGCGACGACTGCTGTCCCCACTCATCAGAGAGGCAATGCTACACGCGTTTATCTCCTTTCCCAGCTCCGCCTCACATTCGAAGCTCTCTTTTCCAAATACGGGGCAGCAGGCAATCACGTGCAACACAGTCTGGTCCACCGCCGGGTCACAGATGCACGGGGGACTCTCCTTGAGTTTAAACCTGTGCACGTAATCGAAGAATCCCTCGTGCCACCTGGACCAGAACCATGTCCAGCTCCACTCGACGGAGTACGCGGTAGACCGAAGCGACGTCCGGGTAAAATATCCGCGTTGTTGAAACCGTCGTGACTTCCACGTAGCGCCCGTTCCATTCGTCAATCGTTCTCAACCGGATTTGACGCTTGATGAACGCAACAGGGTAATCTTCATATTCCGGTCTTCTTTTACTTTTCAGGGCCGAGTTCTTGACCAGCTAGTCCAAGGCAGACGCATTACTAACCGTGAAAGTCCCGCTCGTCTTATCGCTTTGTGGAATAGAAAAACCTTTATGATCCACCACTCAGGACGGAGTGAAGTATCACATAACTTGTGAAACATGATAATACGTATTATGACTTCCTGTTTCCGCTAGCCCTGGGTTGTTTACCAGATGGACGTATTATTAAACAGCATGATAGAAGAAATAAGAACTATGCTGTTAGTCATCTTTTAATAGTATATGGACTAATTTAGTTCAGTTTTTTGTACTATTAATGACTGACGATGATGTTGAGGACAGAAGGAAGTGGAGAAGAAAAAAAAAAGCTGACCTCAACACCATATGCGAAAGAGAAGAGTGTATTTTTTTTAAAAAATGTCAAGAGAGTTACTATAAGTATTGATCAGTAAAATTGGCTTTGTTCTTGCAGTCTGGGCCTGGGTCTTACTTTTTCACAAGACCAAGACTAAGATAGACCTATTATTCAAGACTAAGACTAAACGAAAAAATAAAAATTCCATTGAATTGATGAATTAATATAATTTGAAGCTTTTCTTCCGGAAACAGAATTTTTACAACTTGAAAGATTGAATATGCAAGACCAAGGCTAGAAGTGTTTAAGCAAGATCAGGTCCAATATCAAGATCGTCTAAGTCTTGATCTTGTTCTGGCTTTGCTCATCACTAGAATCAAGCGAGGACGTGTTCCAGAGTTAAGAAACCATCATAGTGCAAAGATATCTAATAAGGGGGAGGGAATTCCTACGTGACACTATCCCCTCAGGAAGCTGGTCTTTTGAAGATTCCTTCCTATTCATTGATAAAAAAAACATCTTGAGTAATATAACTATTCGTTGCTTAGCAATACATCTTTTTGAACTTAAATTAATACCTATTACAATATTAACTTAATAGAAACTTGGTAAAATTGTTGAATGCTTGAAAATCTCGTTAATTTGATCTGGTACTATATCTTAATAATAAACATACAAACATTATGTATTTAATATAAATAATTTAAATATCATACGATTGCATTAAGGGTAGATGATTTAATTTTATTTCTACTATAAAGTTATGTGTATTGATAAAACAAAGAGTTACGGTCTAGATTTAAGTTTTCGTTTCCTGTCCGTTCCACAATGGTCACAGAAATTTTGCTAAACTTAATATCTTAATCACACACACGAATAATGATGATGACACAAACATCTAATAGTTTATTTTATCATCATCATCATTATCAGCCAACAGACGGCCACAGCTGGACACAGGTCTACCCCAAAGATCTCCACATCGATCGATCCTGTGCTGTCCGCATCCAGCTGCTTCCCGCAACCTTCACCAGATCGTCGGACTACCTGGTGGAGGGCCTGCCGACACTACGTCTTCCAGTACACGGTCGCCATTCCAGGACTTTAGTGCCCCATCGGCTGTCAGTCCTGCCCATTACCACTTCAGGCTGGCAATCATTATCAATTTTTAAATTGTCCCTAACCTTCATCTTCTCTACCTACCTACTTCGTCATTACTATTCTACCTACTGACAGCCGGTCACTCATCATCAGCATCAGCCTTTGTTAATCCATTAGTCCACCTAATGCAATCCTCATCTTTTCGGATCTACCCACATCCGACCGTCTTGATGATGTCGTCGGTCCATCTGGAGAGAGAGCGTCTTACACTTCTGCATCCAGTACGCGGCTGTCTCTCCAAGACTTTCCTCACCCATTGGCCTTCACTGTCCGTTCGCTGTTGGACATAAATAAGCACTAATAAGTCCTGGACAAGAAATTAATTAGTAGGTCTATAGAAGAAAAGTCACCTATATAGTCTACACGATTGCAATACTTAATTGGTAAGGATGAGGACATTGCTCGAAGAACTGACAGCATATGGAGCCGTGAGGTCCTCAAGTGGAAGTCGTGTATGTAGTTTTTTTATTTTACGAAGCGACGAGACGAGCGGAACGTTCACTTGATAATAAGTGATATGCATACACAGTACTACATCATGCTCGTCGCCTTGACAGATGAGGTGTTATCTCGTTATGTTAATAATTTCACTAACTACAACGTCCTTTAAACCGGAACACAGTGAGGTTAGCACACTGTTGTTTGTTGTTAGGGATAGGCGCTGCGGTGGTATCTAAACGATTTCCGACAGAGACCTACCACTAGTGAGTATGATTCGTCAATGAATTATTTTTAACCCCTTTTTTTTTAAATTAAAGTTGACCCTATTATGGCCGGACCGCGGTGTCTGAGGTCCATAAACATGTCAACGGGGCGATTGTGGCATGCCCGTGTCGGGGACGGTCCGCGGGCCCCCAGCGAGCGGCCGTGGGTTAAAGGCGACTATTTTTCGATATTATTTGTGATTTATCGGTAAACAGACCAATAAATGTTGAACTATACCTTTTAAGATAACTTATAATGACCTTAATGACCTTTAATGGCGGTGTGTTTGCTTTTAAATCACATTTCAAACAAAATCCTTCACATGGACTGTTTTGTCTATTTATCGACTACGGGCTACAAAAGGGGTGTAAGAGGTCCCGCACAACAATTCACAGGACCCAAGCCAACCTCACCTGCTCGGCGTACACTCTGCTAATCAACAAACGAGGCTCTGACCTTCCACCAACCAGCATTAGGCCAGCGTGGTGTAAAGTGGCCCAAATGCCCCCATAAAACCCTACAAACAACAGCCCCTGGTGCCCGGTGATGCGGACCGCACAGGACCGATCGATCTGGGGATCTTTGGGGAAGCTTATGTTCAGCAGTGGCCGTCTATCGGGTGATGGTGATGGTGGTGGGCTAACAAAACCTGACCTAACCTTTTTTTTGGTTTCGGAGAAGAAATCTTCGAAAAAATAATCTGTCTTCTGTGAGGAAGACAGAATTACGTGAAGATTTTTACCCACTAAAATCCCCTCGGTGGTCACCCTCAGCGTTTGGAGAGGTCACGGGATCTCCGTTCGGAATGCAACCTAGGCCTCTCCAACGCTATGCTGGAACAGCCCCTCACCGGGTCAGTTTTATGGAGTCCCTACCATCCCCGCGAGTACTTACATCAATAGCGGCAGATCACGTCCAGCCATTATCCTTCTCAAGAGACCTGAATTTAAGCATAATTTTCTGGTGGATAAATTGCCTGTTTAACGTGGCACTAGTTAAACACAACACCACATCGTGCTTTGAGACATAACCTCTCCAAACCGGAAACAGTAATTTTAGCACAGTACTAGGCCATCAGAAATTGGTGCTGCAGTGGTACCTACCCAGACGGTCTCCGGCAAGAGAAACCTACTATAAAAAAGGTAACGAAAGATAAGAACGGGAAGAAAGAGGAAAAGCAAGAAAGAAGGAAACAAAGTAGAGATGTAAAAAGGATAACGGAAGGCAAAAAAAAAACTTACCGTTAGTTTCTCGTATTATAGGTTTCCTAGTGAATCTACATAAAGTATTAGAACGTTATAGAAGAGATCTTTATATCAGATATAATTTATTACCTTCAGTGTATATAGATCCCCGTCCAGATATATCTGGAGGATGCGTTGGGGAATTGTTCAGATCATCCAGCGCGATTTGGCTGAACCGGGCACGATTTGGTACACAGTAATCGTGACCTGTCCGTCCGTGGATGGCTCTTCGAATCAGATATGTCATTTCCCAGGCAGTTCTGGGAGTTTAAGGAAAAGTTAGTCTTTGTTTAACATGACCAGGGTTAAGATCATTGTAAAACCTTTACAAACGGTCTAGGTGGGTACCTGTCTGCCGACTGTATTGTGCATGCATTGCTATAGTCCGATTTTCAGGGCGCTATAACTAAGAAATAAACTACCATCAGGTGAACGTGAATATAAAAGCAGTCATGCGATATCGCAGAGCCTTCATGATGATGAATATCTTCAAACAACGTGATATATGAATTTTTATTAAATGAGTAGATCAATTCAATATTTATTTCTAATAGACCCAACGACGGAACTGGTATGACTCTCATCTGATGGTAAACACCTGACCATAATAATATGGTTGTTAGAATGATATACACTACACCAAATTGTGCTCGTTATCATGAAAGAGGAAATTGAATTGATTACCTTAACAGTTTTACTAGCTGCAGCACTCTTCAGAAAACTAAACACTTATCCAGCAGCAGAACTGGATCCTGCGTTGGTACTTCAAACTCAGCGGGAATCGAACCCGTGCATCCTTTAATCAGCGCTAGGATCCAATACATCAAATTTGTTCGGTAAACGCTTCTAATCGCTCAACCAGGTGGAATGGACAAGTAAAGGCATTACCGGTCCATATAAATGATGACCATGCCGACAAGTAGCACCTCATGAATAATAAAATGGATGAATATTCAATAAAGAAGACAAGATTTGCTTTAATGAATAACGAAAATCTATGTTCCCACTGCTGGGACTCGGAGTAGTCAGGAAGGAAACAAGGCTGTTTACATTACTTTCACTGAATATCAATTGAGATTAAAAGAGAAACATTATCTTATTATATATGTATATATAAAATAATCTATTGATAGTAGGTCTCTGATGCCGGAAGTCATCCAGGTGGTTACCACCGTCAATAAGAGGCCGAGAGGAGGGCGTACTGTGTTCCGGCGCGCTCTTACAAAGGTGGAAAGAGGGATCGCTTCACCCGAGATGCAGCTGCATGGTGCAGCAGGTGCTGGCAGGGTCGAAAAGATGTGTGGGAGCGTTCTCGTGGCGCCGCCGTAAAGCGACGAAGGTGGAACATCGAGGCGGTTTTAATCGGTGCAAGTCCGACATAACTTGTCTATGACCACGCGAGGACAGGTATGCGAAGGCATTTCCTCCACGTAAAACCAAAAAAAGGTAGGTACCACCGCCGCGTATTGCAGCCGACAAACGGTAGAGTGCAAACATTACTGTGGTCCGGTTTGAAGGGCACTGTACCTAATGAAATTACTTGAGTTATAAGACCACATTATATGTCTCGCGACGGGTATAATGGGGTACTATAAATACCATCCTGACTAGCGCCACGTTGGACCACCTTATCACTCACCGTCAAATGGTCATCTCACTGGTCTCGATACTTTAATGTTCCCACTGCTGGACCTATCACAAATTAGCTTTACATACGATCTCCAGGAAACTACTACTCTTGAAAGATAACGACTTCCTCAAGATGTTTTCATTCACTACCAGCGGGAATCGTACCTACAGAAGTACCATCATCCCTTAATCATTTCACTATCCTTCATTAATTAACAAATTAAAAAAAAAAATTACTAAATAATATTTTATCCGCCATATTTGTAAAGTGTATATTACTACGAAACAATAACTTCCTTCAACCATAAGTCTTCCGATTGGGCTGTATCGGCCCCCTAACGCCGTAATCGAAGCTCATTCCCCACAGTGGGCAGCGTGTGGGACGGCTTTATTTATCGTTATTAGCACACAAATCATTAGCGAGCACCAGCGTCATTACCGCCTAATGATGCCGATGACGTGAGGCGTTCCACAACTTATTGACTACATGACTTGGGATGATCTCCTTAGATGATTTATCGACTGACTGTTGAGTAATACCTTGATACCCGTCCGGAGTAAAGCAGCACATCACCATGGAATTATTTCTGCGTAATACTGAAGAGGTGAAGCTTTTCTGCTATTCACTATGCAGCACTTTGATAAAACAGTATACAGTAACTTTTTTTTAAAATTAATCTATTAAAATTTTAAGCGATTTAAATTGAATACAGGGGTGTGAGGGGTCCTGCATAACAACTTAAGGGACCTAAGCCAACCTCAACAACAAACGAGACTCTGGCTACCACCAACCCGCATTGGGCCAGCGTGGTGGGAAAAGGCCCAGATCCCCTCAATATTAACCTCTACAGACGAGGACTCCTTTTTTTTTTTTTGTTTCGGGGGGGAAATCTTCGAAAGATACCCTGCTTCTGGGAGATTCTCGGAGATCTTTGGGAGAGGCTTATGTCCAACAGTGGACATCTAGCGGCTGCCGATGAAACTGATGCTGCATTTGAAGAACTGCTAATAAAAATATTTATGTTAGGCTACAATTTAAAGTCTGTGGACTTCTCTACTAACCAATCTAGGACTTGAAAAGGTATAGTTGTAGATTAAACAAAAAACTGAGAGACATAAAGATAATTAAGTTAATAAAAAGGTTATTAACCTGTTAACCGAGGAATTCCCTTTTTAATTGTATAACTATACGGCCCACTCGTACCAGGGCGCAACATATACTTTAAGGACGTATTAATATGTCGCTATTGTTTCCGTTCGACGTATTTATACGTCCCGCTCGGTTAACACGGTTAGCATTGAAATAAATTAATACGTATTAACGAACAAGCTTATATTTATATATAAGACGGAAGGAAATAATTATTACGTACAGTGCTCCAGAAAAGTTTTTTATTAAGAGATTTTGGAATATTATCGAGCAAGGATTTCGAGAATAGCTTGACCTTAATTAAAAAGCCAATGAAGAGTCTTAGAAGCAATGATAGTGTCTGAACAGAGATCCAGAGGGCGAGTCAACATTTCTTTAAGGGAGAACTGTAGTTAAAGATTCGTTTGATTATATTTTCGAAGGGTAAAATGGTTAACGCGTTATTTTGAAGCCGTTCTATCTTGTTAAGGAGATCTTCATTGAAGTGGAAGTAACACCCCTTTGAATAATTTTACACTGCAAGGAACTTTTCTCAGCCAGTTAACTTTGTAGATCATTACGGCTGCGACTTGCCAAAGAATTAGAACTAATTTATCCAATATAATAACAATCAAACAATTTTTTTTTAACTTATAAAATGACGACACGAGCGGGCTATTCACTTGATGGTAAGTGATACGTCCGCCTATAACAACCTGGCGTTAGTTAGGATAATATTATAAACAGCACCGCATTGCGCGCGTCGCTTTAAGGCAACTTAACGTTAAGTCTCGTTACCCCAGTAATTTCACTAGCTACAATTCCCTTCTACCTGGATCACAGTAATGTTTGCACACTACTTTTTAACCTACTTAAACGGTCTCCGGCAACAGGGACCATACCATCAGTGAAACATTCGTGCGATGGCGGGAAACGTTGATATAGCGGCCGACTTTCCGTACACGAAATATTAAATAGTGATGTGCCCGTTATAACATGCTATATAACATTTGGCTATAAGCTATTTATTTTTTTTAATTTCCTGCATTAAAAATTATGTGTTTATAAGTCAAAACAAGTTTTTTTTAATTTATTGGAGACAACAAACAATTGCATATTATATACACAAAATAAACTTATAATATTTTTTGATGAATTATTAAATTATTTTATCTAGTAACGTATGTATCATAGTTTTAATATTTAATAGAATTTATTTATATCCAAAAATAACTAAAAATATACTTCTCGACCTTTTCGCAAGTTTGTTTATTATTACTATTAAAACTTTTTACTGCTGGAAGGTGTCTGTTGTTAGAGACCGTCTAGGCAGGTCACCGCATCACTGCAGCGCCTATTTCTGCCGCCGAACAATAGAGTTCAAACATCACTGTGTTCCGGTTTGAAAGACGTTGTAACTAGTAAAATTATTGTAGTGACTGACTGGTAACGAGGCTTTACATCTATGTGTCAAAGCGAAGATCACGTTATGGTGCAATGTATACCATCCTCACTACCGCCACGTTGTTATGGGCGGGCGATTCACTTATCACCAGGTGATCATCTCTCTAGTGTCGTCATCTCCTTGAATAAAAAAAACTGAAACAATATGTATTACTGCTCTTAAAATATACAGATTAAAAAACAGCTAATAGCAGCTTTTAACGATGTTAACATCGTTAAAATAACTGTCTGTTTTTTTTACAAGTATTAGCTAACATTTGACTTTAATTTCGTATGATGTTAATGAGAACGTGGTCGTTGATGGTGAAGCGTACTCAAGCTGAATACCTTGACTCTCATATTATGGCAGACGACATAGCAAGCAAAAATCTCCTTGTTATTAGACATGCGGCTAACCACTGTGCCAACGGGGGCAGTTAAGGCGATGTTACACACTTTCACTATTCACATCGACTCAGTATAACCAAGTGTGATTTTTATCACGAACATTATTTGAACTTGACCGCTGCATTATCCTCTACGGGATGCTTAAGTTTGTTCAACTTTAACCAGTTTCTTTGTCATAGGTTAATGTACATAACTTCGATTGTATCGCGCAAAGATTTTTATTATTTACTAATTAATAACCTAACCGGAAACAGATACAAATTTGTTAAAATATAAACATTAAAAAAGTATAGTGAATAAGCTCCTTTGAGAACCAAACAAGTAAGATTTGTAGTAAGCACCAATGAAAGAAAATAACTACTTTATGATGAATTATTAACTACAAATTTAACTACTTGCAAGTTAAATAAAAAATTTTGCTACTTTTGGCTTTTATGTTGATAATTCAAACACGCCGACCCATCCACGCTGAGCACTGGTTTTAAATACAGCAATGTTTAACCACGTTTACTTTCCAGCATCCACTTGCGCTTGACTTCTTCAGATAACATCGTATCCGTATAGGTCTCGAGTACGGTTGGAAACGAAAGCGAAAAAAAAATAAACATTAAAATGACTTAAATTTAACTATCTCATGACCCCTGACTTCCCCATGTGGCATGGTATCTTTCGAAGGTTTCCCTCCAAAATAAAAAAAAAACGGTAGAAGTACCTAGACAACGTACACCTAAAACCAATAAAGAATATTTCTAAGTTCATCATTTCTTTTCTTCTCCGCTAAGCTTCTACCGCGATATCTGGTTCTAAGGTTATCTAATCTAATTTCCTTTAAGCCATTGATCTTGGGACATTCTATTACTCGATCTTTCCACCTTCACCTTCAACATAATCGTTATAAAGCGTCGTCATCACCGCTGCTGCATAATAATAATAAAAAAAAAACTCATGCGGTTTCTGCTGACGCTACTGCGTTCACTTAATGTCAGAGTTCCGCGCCGTCTATTGCAAGGTCGGGCGCCACCTTTTCTTTTATATATATTTTTTTTCTTTATTTTACTATATACTAAGTATTACAAGCCTCTATATCAACGTATATATATATATATATATATATATATACATATCATTAGTTTCAATTAAGAAATTGATTCACGTCGATCACTGATTAATCAGACATTAAAATAATATTAAAATTTATTATAATATAATTATAAATGTATCGTGAGAAATGTTTCACGTAACATATATATATATATTATATCACTTGTAATACTGGTGATTGCTGTCTGTTGGCGGAGACCGCCTACATACCACGGAAGCTCTTATTTCTGCCGCCAAAGAGTAATGTGCAAACATTACTGTGTTCCGGTTTAAAGGGCGTTGTAGTTAGTGAAATTCTGATGTCTCATTGCCTCAGTGGTAATGAGACTCGACATTTAATTGTCTCAAAGCGACGAGCACAGTATAGTGCTGTGTATACTATTCTAACTACTACTACCATGTTGTTCGTATATATATATATATATTTTACCATCAGGTGAACGTCCTGCTCGCCTTGACTCTTAACCGAAAAAAAAATGTTAGGCCTCTAACCATATGATTAATTTTATCTATTACATAAGACAGATTAATTAATTATGTTAATTTAATTTTCGTATATTTGGAGGAGTGTATATATATATATATATGCTAATCTGCCGCCTTCGTAATATAACTGTTCTAGTTTTCAATATATGACATCCGGAGTATTTGTTTTTATTAACACTCAATACACAGGATCAAGTGTTAGCTAATAACTAATTAAAAAAAAAATTAGTTTTAATTAAGGAATTGAGTATGACGTGAATCGATTTGCTATGTACCGACATCAAAATATTATTAAAATTTATTATTATATATGTATCTCGAGAAATGTTACACGATATCTTCATAATCAAGATATATCTAATAAACTAATTAAACCAAAATACATGTTAATTACAACCGGTTATATATATGAAATAAAAATTATTTGCGACGTCTGTATATTAATTAGTTGACTACGGCTATTTATTATATAAGATGCATGGCGAATATTGCTAAGTAGTATTATTAGAAGAACACTGTTGCGATAGACGTCCACTGTTGGACATAGGTCTGCCTCAAGATTCCCACACGATCAGGTAGGGATTCATATGGAAGGATAAAGGGCTTTTCTCACCATGTTGGCCCAATGCGGGTTGATGGGAGCCAGAGCTTCGTTTGTTGATTAGCAGGCTGCACCATGAGTAGGCGAAGTTGGCTTGGATCCCGTGAGTTGACTCATGGGAACCCTTAAACCTCATATACACAGCACCAGATTATTCTCATCCTTTGACACATACGATGTTGTCTTTTTACCTTAGTAATTTTACTAGTTACGATTATTTTTAAACCGGAACGCAGTAACCTTTGCACAATACTGTTCGGACAGAAACAGGAAGTTCATTTATTGTTTCACTTAAATGTAGGTACAATATACACAATAATTTAATTAATTATATTAATGTAGACAGTTGGCTAATAAATTATATACAGGTTTATAAATGACGATGATGATCCAATTTTTTTTATATATATATATATATGTATGTATAGAATAGATATCCAGAGATTAATTAACTCATTACGAGATCTTCGAAATAGCCATAGACTCAAATTCTATTTTCCGCCATTCAAAGATCAATTGAGAATGGATGTTACAAAATTCTTTCTCCATACAGAGTTACAGCAAATCGGGCGAGGGGACGGCTAGTGGTAAATAATACCGCCGCATTGTTTTCCCAAATGATTTCCGAAAACTAAGGGTGTCGGACAAAATGTCGGACAGCTCTTAACTAGGAATTAGCGCCGCGTCGCGCCGGCACGCATAAACATGTCACACGCGATATCTTCGCCCATAAAACCGCTGACGGATCGCTACTGGCCGCGCACACCGCTTCAGGGTTCCGCATACACACACAAAACCCTTCAGCATATACAGATTGATTATAACTAAAAATAAAAATTAATTAAAAATTTAATTAACCAATGATATCTTCACATGGCCTTAAGAGCACAGTATAGAGAGATAGTAGCAGCTCCTAATTATACCACCAAACAGTAGTTTATAGACATTGCTTTGTTCCGGTTTGAAGGGCGGTGCAGGTAATAAATTACTGAAGAAACGTTATGGGCAGGTGTATCACTTACGAGCGTTACGGTGAAGCGTGTTCGTCAAAAATACTCCAGCTCTCACATAGACAGCTGGAACATAGTAATGCTGTAATGGCAGCAGATTTACAGTATTAGTATGGTACCTAACCAGGTAGGTTCAGTAAAACCCTAGTACTATCCAAACTCCACAACATGTGGCCCTGGAATCGAACATATTTACTGGTGGTAGGTGTCTGTTGCCGGAGACAATCCAGGTAGTTACCACCTCAACTGCCAACAATACTATGTTCCGGTTTGAAGGGGGCTGTAGCTAATGAAATTACTGAGGTAAAGAGACTTAATACCTTGTCTCCCAGGCGACGAGCACAGTGTGGTGCAGTGTATACTATCCTCACTAGCGCCACTCGCCGCAGATTACCATATGTATTTACGTACAGAACCCGCATCATCTTTAACGATTACCCGTAACAATGAATTGTAGAGTTTTTTTTTTAAAGTGACCTTTTTTCCATCGGCGCCCTTTTGTTTTTAGCGCCTATTTGTTAACGAACTAATTGGGGCGGAAAGGTGGTGGTACCCTTTGTTGGATTAATGTTGTTTCGTCGCTTTAACGGCACAGATCAACCTTGGCTACAGTTTACTGCTTTGATGAAATTTATATCATATGTTCAGGTTTGAGGGCACTGTATTTAGTTAAATTACTGGGACAACGAGACAGCATCTCATGTCTCAAGGCGACGATCTGTTTCAACTTGATACTGTGTATATCATTCTAACTAGCGCCACGTTGTTATGGGTATTCGTATCATCATCATCATCTTCCTGCGATCGTCAGCCAGCATGGCCTCCGGAACTTCTAGACACTAAGGGCCGCCGTTTGTTCATAGGGAAGCCTATGTCTAGTAGTGAACGTCTATCGGCTGATGATGATGATATGGAAGGATATAGGCCATTTCCCACCACGCTGGCCCAATGCCGTTTGGCGGGAGCCAGAGCCTGGTTTGTTGATTAGCAGGGTGCACCAAGCAGGTGAGGTTAGCTTGGGTTCTGTGAGTTGTTGTGCAGAACCCCTAATACGCCTTACCATTAAGTACCAAGCGTATTACTTACTATTAAGCACCGTCTCGTCCTTTCGTTGAATAAAATAAATAATTATTAGTCTATTTCATGTTTTATTAATATAAACATACATAAATTATTATTATTAATTCATACACAAACAAACACACAAAATACTAATAAAAGTTGATTGAAAATCAATTAAGTACGTAGTCCTCAATAATTAACTTGTTAACCCCTTTAACTTAATGTCAAAACAAATCGCATCCTTGCTTAACAGGGATTGAACAATCGGTCATAGTACTTAACCCACTTGGCTGGCATCACTTCAATGTCTGCTAACCTACTGGTACTTACGATTTCGCGTTAATATTAAGTTAGTACTTAAGTCAGCTTAATGACTTGATCCTCGATAAATACGGATATTACTTGCGCCTCATATACGTCAAACTGTGACAATAACGACCAGATCTTTAGTTTGAATTTATGAATAATCATTAAGATACGATGAAGAGAATAAAAAAAAATTAATTAATAAAAAAAAATATTTTGAATAATAACATATTGGGATTTTTTTTTTTTCACTTTATTGTAAAATATTACGGCGAGGCATACGAAAGGAAGGCTTAATGCCTGTTGGCATTCTCTACCAGCCTCTTCGGTGAGGTGAGATATTGTGGTAGGTGGTAACTTAATAACTGACTACCAACTATATTAATAATTGTGATTATATATGTAAATATAAATAAATAAATAAATACATAAATACATATATAAATAACACTAAGATATCTGTATCAGTTTAAGATGTTGCTGAACCTTGTGAGAGATTTTGGATTTTACAGATGAGAAATAAATAAAGCATCTATGTATTGCATATGCTAGAATAAAAAAATATATAGTTTTATTTAAATTTTTTTTTATTTAAAAGCGAAGAGATGAGCGGTATGTTCACCTGATGATAAGTGACACGTCTGCGCATAACAACATGGCACTAGTTACAGCGTTATACAGAGCACCGCATTGTGCGCGTGGTCTTAAGACATAAGATGTTATCCAGTAATTTTCTTAGCAACAGCACCCTTCAAACCAGAACACAGTAATGTTTGCACACTACCGTTTGTTGGCTGCAATAGTAACTGTCTATACGGTCTGATAATAGAGACCTATCAATAACTCCGATTGTTTGTCGGCTGCAACTGGCGCTGCGGTGATACCTGGACGGACTCCTGCAATAAAGACAAGACTAGTACTGCTACTATCAGGAAGGTTGAAGATCTATTATTATGTTTATGAAGTAATAGTGAAATAAACAGATGGTCTGACGCGAGTTTACATGAAAACAAATATGAGTGTACTCTCGAATGGTATCGCCTCGGGTTTGTATTACGATAGCGAACAAATAACCCGACGCACTAATGGCGGTTAATCAGCTCGCAGGTACAGATCCTGGACTAGTCGGTAATGCGATGGAAGTGTGGCCAGCCCGCGGCGCCGCTCGCTGCCTCGTTACCGGCCCATTACAATGTCGTTGTGCCCCGCCGGAGTCCGGCCGTCGATGCGGGCTTGCCCACTTTCGATTGCATCCTCCTTATATTGTTTAGATTATCATGGCATTGATAAATGTGCATTCAAATTACGATATCAAAAATAAAGAAAAAAAATTTAAAATTTTTGTCCACATTTCCCCAAAGTACCTTTTATTAGTATTAGTATTAGTCTATTTCTGGTCTACTTTTTCTTTTATTCGTAACTTGGTCATATGTAGCTTAGGCTAAGTTCTTACATTTCTCATACTTTTCTTCTATAATATTATACATATCCTGTCATACCTCTCGCTTGGGTGAAGACAAATTTTCTTTAACCTTTGAATCTGAAAGATTCCGAATTACATCATATAGTATTCATTTATTCCTTATACTTATACTTTTACATCATATTTTGAACTACACTTACTTATGATCAAAGCATTGGTATATTAAGTTACAAACGTATGAGAGTGAAAGTACACTATACCAGCGATTCCCAAACTACACGTACTTATGGAGGGATGCGTGGGATCCCATTGGGGTATGTGAAAATTATATCGGTAATGGCGGAAATATTCAGAATTAATGTAGGCATTATTACATTTACAATTTTTTTTTATAAACTAATAAGTTACTAAGGATGCTAGAGATTAAAGAGTAGAGTATATTTCAAAGATAAGATTGACAATAGATGGAGTTTAATGGAAACGAGACACATTGTTTAGGAGTATGTGTTTATCAGGGGAGGTATACTAATAAAAGTTTTATTAAGGGGTACGGAAACGATAAAAGTTTGAAAAATACTCACGTTTTTGGATCACATTGTCACAATATAATGTGAAATTGAATACCATTGTTAGCTCATTGTATATTAAAAATATCGGAAGCACAACTTGGTTATTGGATACATATTGTAGATTACCCTCCAAACAATATAAGAGTCTGACAATTCATAATTAAATGTAGATTAAATACAATCAGACTGTGTTAATTATACAATCAGCTCGAAAGTATCAAGTTTTATTACTCTATTTGATATTGAAATGAATAGAAAGGCCAGTGTCTTGCTTTATTATTGCTTTATAAATCTTCATCCGTTTTCATTTCATGTAGCGGAGATCTATTTTCAATCAGCGGCCTTCGATTATTCATTAGTTCGATTTAAACCCTTGTTTCTAATCAATTGGATAGCGCGTTCGTTTGGCTAAATACCTCAAAACTCATGAATTTATTCATTCTATCCACCCCGTTGTACTGTTAGCGCAGTGGGATTCCATTTCAGCCGCAGACCGCAGCTTTCCCTCATATCTGTGAATGTACCGTCGGCACAAAAGTACTACCACACAGTTCATAGGTATTCCTTCGTGACATTTAACAGCATATTCTGCTTGAAGGTTGATCGAGACCTCACCAAGAGTGATCTCCCGCCCCAATTACCTTTAACGCTCTATTCCTACCAACCCGTATTGGGCCAGCGTGGTGGGAAATGGCCCAGATCCTTCCATATGAATCCTTATCCAATCGATGTGATAGGAATCATTGGGGAGACCTATGTCCAGCAGTCGTCTTTCAGCTGATGATGATGAATCACCCCTTACTCAACTTCTTTAGTTAAAAGATTATTTATCGTCTCTCTATATCCAATTAAGAAATATTTGACGGTAACTTTCTCACTGATACTTAATAAATCCTAAATCCAAAGGTATTTTTTTAACAAGATGAAGTATGATGATCATGATGAATATGGAAAATTTTAGAAGGGTCTAACCATGACATCTTTGCCATGTATATAAAATTAAGTATCTACATAGATATTTACATATATATATAAATGGCTATATTTACATATGAAAAAGGTTCTGTTTGTTCGTCAATCACGCGAAAACTAGTGAACGTATCGACATGGGAACTCGAGCTTTGGTTGCGGGATGTTTTGTAGTTGGTTATAGGCTATTTATTTTCTGAATTTCATAGATACTTCCTGTCCGATCCTTTACTTCTATTTAAGTTATATAGACATTTTTAATTGTTATTATTGGATTCTTATTATGCGGTTGCTATAGTAACGGTTGCTATAGATAGGTCGTTGGTTTAATATTAGGGCCAGCAAAGCGGGTGAGGAACAGCTAGTATATGATATCAAGAAGAATGTTTCATTAAATATTTTGATTGTAAGTCTCTATGAATGCGAAATATCATCCTGACATTAAATTTTGTTTTTCTTTATATATATGTTGAAATAAATGTATACAGCATTCAGATTATTTTCACACTGTACTTGATCGTCACTTTAATAATGCCAAGTGTAACTTAACGCCGCTGCTCACGGCGTATCGAATCGAGATACCAGTTTGTATGAATTACGAAATGAAGATCCAACTTGGATTAGACGGCTCGTGCTTTGTGTTCGGTTTGATCTTCGCAAGTTGTTATATTTATTAATTGTATATTATTATGGAGTAGTATTATTATGAAACACAACAGCAATGAACAAGCTGAATGTGGAAATTCCATTGGTGTTAGGTCTCTGTTACCGGAGACCATCTAGGCAGATATCACCACAGCCACTATTTCTGCCGCCAAATATTAGTATGCAATAATTACTGTGTTCCAATTTGAACGACGCTGTAGCTAGTTTAATTACTGAAGTAACGAGACATACAAAAAAATGTATGTAAACTTATCACAACCCTTTAAAGGATCCTGTTCTGCATCTCTTTGAGAAAACCTCGGAGTTCATACTATAATTTTTCAAACAACCTATCTATATAGTCTCGGGCAACAAACACCCACCATCAATGAACTAAGCAACTTTATTATAACTCAATATTAACACAAGTACTAAACGTACTTGATGTCTAAGGTAACTCAAATTTAGATTCGATTTAACTTTCATTATCGTAAGTAATTCGCACTTATACTTAGATACGTTCTCTATTTATGTCTGACACGAAATTGCTTCTAATATTTTGCTTGTTCATAAATTTGTATCAATATATACGCGATCGCGTCGTTACTGCGTTTTGAGTGAGTGAATTATCGTAAATATACAGATTTTGTGTGTTTATCATAAACTACACGAGCTTTCGCGACTTTAGACTTCATGCTTCAAGGTGTTATGTTAAGATAAATCCAGCTTGGTTATTGTATCACGAACGATTACCTATTGCACACTGATCGCTATTAACGAGTAACTTAAGTAATGTTATGTATACTATATTACTTCTATTCTCTTTCCAGGTGAGGCGCCGCACAGTGGCAGACAAGAGAACGACGTAGAATAAGATAAAAGATAAAGTTATTGCAGTAAAAACATGTATATAAAATTTCCACGAAAATAATAAATAATGACATTCTAAAGGAAATAAGAAATAGGTATCTGTTCTTTGATTACACCAGCTCGAAGGGTGATGGGTTTCTGTTAATGGAAATTATTTTGGTAGACACCACCGCAGTCTCAATTTCTGCCGCCAAACAGTAGAGTGCAAGCATTACTATGGTCCGGTTTAAAAGGCGTTGTGGCGAATAAAGTTACCAGGGTAACTAGATTGAAGATCGTTATCTTTAGGCGATGAGAACAAAGTGGTGCAGGGTACATCATCAGTGCTACGTTAGTATAAGCAGACTTATCACTTCTAACTGAACGTCCTTGCTATCATAGGCTTCACCAACGTGTCCGTTAATTGTCAATATTACCAGTAACAACACGCTTTAACATATTGTTTACCTCCACTATAGTTTCTGGAATTGAACTGTGTATGAACGAAACAAAAAATATCGTTCCCAACAGAAAAAACTTGTCGTTGATTTACGCAGACTACTCGCGATCGTCTGCTGGTACAAAGACCATGTTTTTGTTTTAATGTCTCCGTAAGCTGACGTTTTAGCAAAGCGATCCTTTAAACGGACCTGTTGACATCGGGATTCGAAGTCGTTGACCCACCGCGAACTATCCGATGTATTCTCCACAAGGCTCTTATTTCGCCAGTGTAGTCCCACATCGTGATCTCTATCATTGACAAATAGATTTTATTTTCGTGAAATCGAACATGTTAACTTTTTTTTAGTATAGGTTTTTTATTTATATATTCTTCTTCAATCTTTTCTATATTTTTTGTTTCAAATCGTAAAGTTTATTGCATATTTTCTTCTTTACATTATTATACCAATATCAAATATATATTCATTACACATATATTTGATACAATAAATTACATGACTTACTTTAATTATATGACATATTGTTGATTACAAAAAGTTGACTACTATTCTTCAATAATGGCATACCATTTCAAAGAGAAGGTTGTTTTTGAAAAAACAAACGCAAAAAACCTAATACTTTATGTTTTACTTTATTGTTAACAACATTAAAATACGTGAACTAGCTCCATAGAAAAGACATCAACGTGTACATTACTTTATAAAACTACTTCTTTATCATTTCTCCAAGTGTTTATGTTAATAACATAACGCGATATACTTTATCACTTTACGATACTAACTGAAGTAGTTAAATACTTGTTATACACTTTTAGAAAAAGTCGAAAATGGTAACGGCGATATTATTTTAACCGACAATGAAACCACAGCTCTTAAACCAATGAGAATTTTTTTCTCCTAATAAATAATTATGTATAGCTTTAAACATTTTATTGTAAGAATTCTTTTATGAAAGTTTAATTTGAAGTTAATGCAAAAAATAAATTAAAGGATGAAGTAAGAACGAGGGTTATAATTATAACTTAGTTTTTAAATTAACGTCAGCAATTAAGAATTCATTTCAAAATATGAAAAAAATTACCTATTAAGAGAATATGAAGCGAAGAAATTTTTTTCTATGCAATTTCAACCTCTGTCAGCAATGAAAATGAAATGCTATAAGCTTTCAAAATATCTGATGAATTATTTAATTCGAGAGTTTTTAATATCTCATTCTGAAATTTTCCTCAACTGTTGCAAATCAAACCCGGAAGACCAATTAAATAGATCTAGTTAAATTTTTGAGTAAAATAAAAAAAAAACAATGAATATCCAAATCGGATTTGATTGGCATAGACATAACATATTATTTCCTTAATAAAAAGCAATCAAAGACAATTCATTTGTGAGCTGGACATTAATGCGACGTCCGCCAATGAACGCCGAACACTTATGTCAAATCGTCGGCAATAAATTGGTGATTTATTTAGGAGTTCACAATCACGTCCATTAAGCTGTCGAAATTAGTGTTGGCACGGCACATCAAGTGGCGACCTGTCAAAATCCAAGACATTTACGTGAATCGTGAAGTCTCAAGACTGAAATGCGCCTTCGTACCTTTTATAACGCAATCCACAATCATTTCAAAACCTGAAATATGTTAAGATAATGGGAAGACCAGTTCAGAGCCAGTAGAGAAATATTCTTATCCTACGGTGGTTCTTGCTTCAATTCAGAGGCTATATGTCATCAACATCATCATCAGCCGATAGACGTTCACAGCTGAACATAGGCCTCCCTCAAAAATCTTCACATCGATCGGTCCTGCGCTGTAGTCAGCATGGCCTCCGGCAACGTCAGGCACTAGGGGCCATCATTTGTAGAGGTTCATACGGGGTGATTTGGACCATTTCTCACATTTTGACCCAATTCGGGTTGGTGGGAGCTAGGGGCCTCTTTTGTTGATTAGCACGATGCACTACGAGCAGGTGAGGCTGGCTTGGGTCTCGTGGTTGTTGTAGTTAGTTGTTGTACCCCTATACGTAATAATGCATAATGGTAGGTATTTTTCGATCCAGAGTAGATGGTAATTATGTACTGTGATGAGATGAAAAGAACATTAATGCAAAAATCAAACTTGCCGACTTGATTACTAATATGTGGTAGTTAAGATGATATGCACTGCACTACATTGAGACCAGTTAAGTTTCGTTACTCCAATAATTTCAATAGCTACAACGCCCTTCAAATAAGAAGATAGTAAAGTTTGCACAGTACCGTTTGTCGGCTGCAATAGGCGCTGCGGTGGTACTTACCTAGACGACGAGATTAACCTACCCCCAGTAGTATCCTTCCCATATTATAAATGTGAAACATTTCTGTTCCAATTCTCTATCTTCGATCTCATTATCACTTAACAGCATATGAATTTAAGTGAAGTTTTGGCCAAATACATATTAAGAAAATATTACTAAAGCCATACGTTATATTAGGGGTGTAAAGGATTTCGCCCAACACCTTACGGAGCCCAAGTCAAACTCACCTGCACGCGGTGCACCCTGCTGAATAACAGACGAGGTTATGACTACCCACCGACCCACATTGGGCCAGTGTGGTGGGCTAAAACCCAACTCCTCTCAATAAACACTGTGCAGATCATTGGGGGAGGCCTATGTCCAACCGTGGACGTGTATGGTCTGATGATGATACGTTATATTAAATATACACATAATTATTGTATTATAACCAAAATTTAAAAGTATAGCTAACCTCCCACTTGATGGTCCGACGATCTGGTGAAGCGCTGGATCGATCGATGTGAAGATCTTTGGAGGAGGCCTATGTCCAGCAGTGGACGTCTGTTGGCTGATGATGATGTACATAGCAAATTTTTCACTCGACGATTGAGTAAGTACTTTCTTTCTTCCTACTCTCATGATGTTGTTAACTAAGAGAGAACAACTTCTGAAGAAGCAGCAGCCATATCCATCACCTCCACCTGTATATTCGCACTTCAAGTATGGTAAATACAGAAATTCCTTATAATTTATATTTCATTTAGTAGAAAAGCAAATATCTGACTACAGAAATAATGATGAAGATTACAGAACAAGGTCACAGAAAAGTCAAGATCGATCTAAAGATTAATAATTATATGTTTTTTTAATTCTATGAAGTGAAGAGACGAGCGAGACGTTCACCTGATAGTAAGTGATACGCTTGTCTATTACAACGTGCACTAGTTAGGATGACATACAAAGCACCACTTTGTACTTGTCGCCTAGAGACATGAGATATTGTCATTTTACTTAAGTAATTTCAGTAGCTACAATATCCCTCAAACCGGAACATGGTAATGTTGCTGTATAGCAGAGGAAATAGGAGCTGTGATTATACCCACACGGATACCGGAAATAGAAACCTACCATTAAACATATTATTTACCTCAATGATCGAACTCGTACATAAATCGAATAGCGGAACAATTGAGTTCTGTCCAGTTTTACTTAAAATAAAAAAAAACTTCCCTGACAAGATCGACTGCTTTATGCTTTCATCAGAGCATTTTTAGTGTAAACCAGCTCCGGATAAGGAGTAATGTGACAACAGCGCAAAAAAAACCCGGTCGTGCAATACCCTACTAATATACAGCTACGGAGTGTTACGATGTGAAAACTTCAGTCAGTACTCGGCCAGTTTCGTGGGGGTTTCATAATTATGTGATGTGATGGACGGACAGAAGAGACACTTCGCTGTTGAATGATACTAGGTGTATAATAAAACAAATGCTGGAACAGTGATGTCTGTCCAATCCGTTTCCGTGCGTTAGTGGATGCTGAGTGCTCGTCCGGAGCGCACGCGGGCACCGTCACACTTCCGCGCGCTACCACTCCGAGAATCACTCCGACTTCGATCAGTGAACGGTACTTTTTAGTGTGTGCTAGTGGTTTTTATTTTTAAATCATATTCAGTGTCAAAAACCTCACCACGATTTGAGATAACACAAAAAAGTTTATTTACATCTCATCCGATTTCAAAGGTAATTTATTTATATCGAAACTTTAATTGCTTTATAATAAACTACAAATGATTGAAGTTTACAGGGTGAATTTAAATATATACATATAATTGTAATCGTAATATATTTACCCCTTATCATCCCTATTCTTCTAGTTTGACAGATAAAATAAACTATTAAACTAAACAATATAAATACAGATAAAATATAACTTGGTAGATATTTTGTTAAGAAATGACCATTGATATATAATAGCTTAGTTAACTAAACGAAAAGAATTATAGGAAAATTGTGTTATTATCTTTATCATCAGTAATATATATACAATAAAGAGTGCACTGTATATATCCGAACCATTGAGACATCAATAATAACGAATAGATGATAAACATCGATATTACCGATAAAAATATCTGAGACGTTATAAAAATCAGCTGTTTCGACATTGAATAAAATTATTCGTTATATATTTAAATGAGTGCATATTTAGTGGAGATTGACAGTGAATCACAGTTCATTACGTATCACTCATAAATATTTATGGATCACTAAAATCAACGTGAATTAGGTTTAAACATTTATACACTACGGCGCAGATGCACCGCGGCGATAAGAGACGCTGATTTGTCACCTTATGACTCGCAATCAACTTACCACTTCTGTTTTACCGTAACGGCGACTTTTTTACAGCCAATAACAGATAAATCTCTCTCTAAGTGAATATTAGAATATATATAAATAAAAAAAAATTAATAATTTCATGCAGTTAATTAACATTAACACAAACCATTACACTGTTAACTTTAACTTCGCATGATTTTAGCGAACGTATTCAAATCCTTGTTTATGTACCAACTTTAAGTTTAAACATAAAAAAAAGGTTTCAAACATCACAACAGGACGTTCAAACATAAAACTATGAGTTTATATGTATTTTAGTTTTACTTAAATGTATCTACATGAACTTATTTTCAAGTACTAAAATAATCTTAAAAAAATTTTTTTCATGAAATGTTAAAGTAGACTTAGATTGATTATTTATTACTTACATACTATTGATGCAGCGAATGAAAGGCTTGATCCATAGTCTTGGTTTATTAGACTAAATTTTAGGCACTAGAAATTAGTCTAACAAAAGTAAAGGTAAGTGTCACTACGCATCTACACTTCAGACTTTAAACGTATTGCCTTCAATACATTATTCAGACAAATTGAATTAATACTAGGTCTCTGTTCTATTAATAAGGGGACCCGCAGAACAAATCATGGGACTCAAGCCAAGATCACCTCCTCGTGGTGCAGCCTGCTAATCAACAAACGAGTCTCTGGCTCCCACCAACCCGCATTGAGCCAGTGTAGTCGGAAATAGCTCAAATATGAATCCCTAAAAACGAAAGATGAGAACCCGCTGGATACAGGAAACGCTGGAGCGATTGATGTTAAGATCTTTGGGGGAGGCCTATCTCCAACGGTGGACGTCTATCGGCTGATGGTTTTTGCCGACGAAAAGTAGTGTGCAAATACTATGATCCAGTTCGAACGGCGTTGTAGCTAATGAAATTATTGAGAAAAAGAGATGTAATATTATGTCTCAAGTAACTCACTGGCTCAATGGTTAGAGCGTGCGGCTTTCATTCCGTAGGTCGCGGGTTCGAATCTTTGTATGTAGTGATGACTTTAATACTTAAGTTATGTACATTTGTGAACTTTAGTTACAACAGCGGAATACAAACGGTGAAGGAGAACATCGCGAGGAAACCTGCACATGAATTAGAATTCATTTTAAGGTGTGTGTGAAGTCACCAATCCGGACTGGGCCCGCGTGGTGACTATGGCCCATCGCCCTTATATTGAGGGTAGGCCTGTGCCCCAACAGTGGGGACATAAATTCGCCGTTAAAAAAAATATCTCAAGTCGACGAGCACAATGAGGTGTAGTGCATATCATCCAAACTAGCGTCTTGCTCTGCTCATAAGAGCAGGCATACTACCATCAGATGAACGTCACATTCATCTCGTTGCTTCTTAAAATAAAAAAAAAAACATTTTTACGTCCTACATAATGTTTGAAGGCTAATTGAAAACATTAAACATTCTTTGTGGGAAAGTATCGTTGGCGTATGGAATCACGGTTCACTTCTGTAAGTAACTACGACTGCTTCCTAGAAGTCTTCTGCACTCTATATTGCTTTAAAAAACAAAGATAAACATAAAATATAATTATAATAAACAAAGTGCCTATTTTATAAAAGTGATTACTATAACTTGGTAAGTAATTTTTTTTGTAGCTACTTAGTACAGTTACTTTCTGCGAACTTGATACGATTTCGTTCAGAATTGCAAATGGGAACGAAACTTCTCGGGTCAGTCATCAATTAACACCTTCAATAAACAGTTTTTTTTTATTTGCTCTCGTAACTATGCGATGTATAAATAATACTTTAATAAACAATAATTTATTAAGTAACAAAGATCTTGTCAAAAATATACAAATATCCATATGCTTTAATAAGTAATAATAATAAACCAAGTTAATGTTCTTACCTCTAGAACCTTTTCTGTATCTAAGAGATACGCCCGTCTATAACAACCCAGCGCTGTTAGGATGTATACAGCACGACATTATGCTCATCATCTTAAAACGAAATATATTAAGTCTCTTTACCTCAGTAATTTCACTAGTTACAGCGCCTTTCAAACCGGAACACGGTAATGTTCGTACGACACTATTAATCGGGACACAGGAGCTGCGTTGATAAGTAGGAGGTAAGAGGCCGTTAAAGTAGCTCGTAGTCCTTGTGAGGTTACGAGTCCCAATTGTGGGAATAGAGGGCTGTTTATTTTTATTTAATAATTTTATCAAATCCATATACTTGCATTTAAGAGAATGCTTCGTCTCCATTACTTGAAGACACAACCAGTTTGATATTTCATACAAGTTATAGTGGGATGCTTAGATGGTTCAGCCATGTTGAAAGAACGGATGAAAGAAGATTAACGAAAGAAATATACGAGGTAAGAATGATTGGAGAAATCGGTGCAGGTAGACCTAGGCGGACATGTTCCGATCAAATCGAAGATGTACTAAAGAAAGGCCGGGTCAAGAGTACGCGCAACCGACGAGCGTGCATGAAGACGCTCATGAAAGTGGAGGAAGCGGGAGAGGTGTGCCAGGATCGCAGCAAGTGGAGAGAGGTGGTCTCTGCCTACCCCACTGGAAACGAGGCTTGATATATATGTATGTTGTAGTTCGTATCTTTATATAAGTATTATATATTTTGTCTCTTCCTAATATATATTATATATAGTTTTGTATATTTATGTATTATCTATATATATAGGGTGTCGCAAAAATAACCTTATAAAAAGTACCTTATAACACAGGTAATAAGGTACTTTTTATAAGGTTATTTTTGCGACACCCTATATATATATATATATATATATTTATAAATAAAAAAATATGTAATGAAAATGGGTTTCCTTTGTTCGCCAATCACGCAGAATGATTTGTAAATGGTTATAGGCTAGTTTTTGAATTTCATAGATACTTCATAGTTTTATTTATAACTAACTTTTATAAACACTTTCTTTCTTTCTATTTACGCGGTTGCTATAGTAACGTTTGCTGTAGAAAGTCATTTGCGGTTGCGGTTGCTGCCGAGAAATATTTCAGACATTTTTCCAGTCTAATTTTATATGTATGTATGCTGTTATTTATTATATCCGCCTTCAACATTTCCACGTCACCAAGGGTTGATTGGTCGGTAGTGCCATCTACGAATTAAGTCCGCCTTCCGTATAACGTATGGAAAATTAAATAATTATGGTACCTTATCCATAGCTGGTCTGCGCGATAAGGATGCATAAACTTCTGTACGTCTTGCACAAAGTTAAAAAAAAAATTATCTCGATAATGATGAAACCCATTACGCATAAAAAAAGGAGAATTGCTCATTTCAATGTTTTATTATTATTGATGCCAAGACAACAATAAAATAGTGCCATTAAACCTTTTTGCGTTTATTCCTTCTTGCTTAACAGGCTCCGCGGCGTATCTCTTAGTCTCACAAAATTGAAGATACCATTGGAACGAATAACAAAAAAAAGTGTGAGTTCATTTCAGTTCAGTGAAACTTTGTATTCCGGTTAATTTGTAAGAGAATGAGATAACTATATTATGGAGGCGGAAACAGAAAGAGTGTGCTTCATTGATATTTGTTTTATAGATTGAAGCGAAAAGAAAGCGAAAGAGAGAAACGTTTAGATATATAATTAATTGATGGACCGACATCCTCAGGGCGGTCGGAGGTAGGTGGATGAGAGAAGCTGAGGATCGCATTTGGTGGAAGACATTGGGCCTGTACCCAGCAGTAGATAAACAAAGGCTGATAATGATGATGATATAATAACTTGTTCGATTCAATATAAATATATTTTTGTATTAGTAATAGAACGAAGAGTAGACAGAGGATAGATTATAAAGAAAAGAGATTCATCTTATTCTTTTACAGCCTCTATCATCATTATTATTATAAGTCGACAGACGTCCACTACTGGACATAGGCGTCCCCCAAAGATCTCCACATCGATCGATCCTGCGCTGCCCGCATCCAGCCGCTTCCTATAACCTTCATCAGGCCGCCGAACCACGTGGAGGTGGGTCTATCAACACTATGTCCAGTCCTCAACCCTATGCATACATTTATGTAATAGTACAATTTTTCGTTTCATATCAAGTTTTTTTTTTCAAAAAAAACTACGATTAATACAAATGTTAACATTTTAGAAATTTTGATGATATACCTGCCTCCAGTCATCATCGGCCGATAGACGTCCGTCCACTGCTGGATCTAGACCCGCCCCATAGATCTCCACCTTTGTAGGGATTCGTATTGGTGGGTTTGGGCCATTTCCCACTACACTGGCCCAATGCGAGTTGGCGGGAGCCAGAGCCTCGTTTGTTGATTAGCAGGGTGCACAACGAGCAGGTGAGGTTGGCTTGGGTCCCGTGAGTTGTTTTGTGCGGGACCCCTTACTCCCTATTGCCTCCAATGCATAGCGGTTATCCGTTTGCTTTATGTCTTGGGTATCTAACGTTCGATTTTGACCTGGCTCCCTGGCCTTTTCATATCCATCACTCCAGCTAATACTCTCAAAGGAAATCTTCTTCGCGTCTATCTGAAGGCTTGCTGGTAACTTTGAAAATGCTCCAGCTTGTAAGATGAAAATATACTTTATTTTTTATAAATATAATTAAGCGACAAGACGAGCGTGACGATCACCTGATGGTAAGTGGTACACCCGCCCATAACAACGTGGCGCTAGTTAAAACGGCATACACTACACCGCATTGCGCTCGTCGCCTGTGATATTAGATGTCGAATCTCGTTACCCCAGTAATTACACTAGCTACAGCGCCCTTCAAACCGGAACACAATAGTATTTGCACAGTACTATTTGGCGGCAGAAATAGGCGCTGCTGTGGTACCCAGACCACATCTGGCAACAGAGACCTGTGTGATGCGGTTACACTTCCGTATTCTGCAATTTCTTTTGTCTTCTACCCTTTTTTTTTAACGTGTGTAACAAAATGCTAATGGTCGCACACTCCGAAACCAGAAGGGCCGGTAACGGGGTTGTGTCGGACTCTAACCGACTAAAAGCTTCACACGGGATAACATCGAGCAGTTCTTCCGCAATCCCCGATCGGCGCCGGGATCGAACGGGCCCACCTCAAGGAGGGTTTCTACCTTGGCCATCATCAGTCACAGCAGGTCAGTCAACTTACCGTCCGAGTGATATACATATATAAGAGACGAGGTAATATAAACGTGAGCCATCTACGATCAAACTCGTTATTATTTACTACCGTGTCCATTGTATACAAAAGGGAGGAGTAAAACGGTCATCATGTTTTATTTCCTCTGCAAGAGCAAAGAGTATTTAATCCTCTTGTAATCTAAGGGTTGCTTGTAAAATTTTATGCAATCGTAAACCTCGCTATCAAAGGACCTCAATTTATACAATTAGGGACCTCGTTTAAATAAGAGCCACAATAATACGATCGATTGTTTCCACCTCTTCATATTTTAAAACAGAACTCCGTGGGCGTGCTTTTATAGTTTCTTAGTCTGGAACTAAAAAACTAAATTTCTTATAGTAGTATAAATTTATGATAAAATATCAAAATCATTCGCGAAAAGTATCAAGAAAAATTTGTTAAATTATACAGCAACTCATAACTACTGGTAGGTCTCTGTTACCGGAGACGGTCTAGGTGTATACCACCGCAACGTTTATTTCTGCCGCCGAACAGCACTGTGTTCCGGTTTGAAGGGCGCTGTAGTTAGTGTAATTTGGTAACGACACTCAACATCTTACGTCTGAAGCGACTAGTGCAATGTGGTGCAGTATATATCATCCTAACTAACGCCACGATATGTGCGGTCGTTTCACTTGTCGCTTAATTGTATATGAAAACAACAACGTGGCGCTAGTCAAGATGCACACAGCATCACGCCGTGCTCATCACTCTGAGATATAAGATATTTCGTTCGTCTCATCCCTGAGAAAATGTTAATTTTAAAATCTTCTTTGAAACATTATCTCCCGAACTAATTCACAAGGCTTCCTTTACGACGGTTACTAAACCCGTTATCAAGCATCAAAATGGATATTAAAAACGATTTAACGTATTTAATAACAATTTTAACTCAATTTTCGCTTTAAAAGTAATAAAACATAAAATTTTAGTGTTACGACGATACAAATGGCGCTGTAACCCTTAATTTCACCCTTACAGAGGAATTTAATAAACCTAAATTATATATACATATCAGCCGTTCCCCACCCGCTTTGCTTTGCTTTAAATAGAATTACATTTGAAGTTTGAAATATTTTTCGAGAGCAACTGCAAATGACTTTCCAAAGCAACCGTTACCATAGCAACCGTATGAATATATATTTATAAAAATTATTTAGAAATTAAACTATGAAGGATCTATGAAATTCACAAAGTAAATATCCTATAACGATCCACAAATCATTCCGCGTGGAAGGCTCGTGTTACCGTGTCGATACGATCACTTGTTTTCACGTGATTGAATAACGAACAAAACCCATTTTCATTATGTAATTAATTTGATATATGTGACAAAGGTTTCATGGTTAGAAGCTTCTAAAATTTTCCATATGGATTTCGGATTCATTCCGTTGTCGATATGTTCACTAGTATTCGCGTGAATGGCGATCAGAGCGAATATAGATATTCCAACTAATATAATAGGGGTGTAAGGGGTCCCATATGACAACTCACGGGACCCAAGACAACCTCACCTGCTCGTAACCCAGCGTGGTGGTAAATGGCCCAAATCCTCCCACGTGCATCCTTATTGTCCGGTGATGCGGGTAACGCAAGACCGATCGATGTGGGAATCTCTGGTGGAGGCCTATATCCAGCAGTGGATGTCCATTGGCTGAGTATGATGATGATGATGATGAACTAAGCAACGGAACAATAATTTTTTTATAAAGATAATATATCATAGTGCATACAAAGAAAACCCGAGAGAATATTCGGAATATTATTTTAAAAGCTTTACATATTAAATTTATAAACGAACCCCACTGAGCTTGTACTTCCGGTAAAGGAAAACATCGTGAGGCTTACCCATAATAATGTAACTGTAGTTAGGATGATATACACTGCACCACATTGTGCTTGAGACATAGGACGTTTAGTATCGTCGCTTCATAATTTTAATACAGTTCAACACTACTGTTTGTCGGTAGAAACGAGGAACATCTGAAAATAGCCTAAAGTGTTCCGGTTTGAAGGGCGCTGTAGCTAGTGAAATAACTGGGATAAGAATATATAACCTCTCATGTTTTACAGCGGCGATTATAAAACGGTGTAATATTCACCGTATTAACTAGCGTCACTTTGTTACGAGTGCGTCACTTAACATCAGGTGAAGATCTCGCACCTTCGCCGTATAGCCATACAAGTTTTTCCTTTACTACACCTTCCGCAGTTCTGGTTACATGAAACCGGCGTAAGGTAAATAACAAGTGTTTTATTATGAAATAATTGCTCATGGAGAATAATAATTATTTATTTCCAATGAACTTCTCGCGTGTAACAAACGTTATGCCCGTTCATTATATGTTAATATTATAATTATAAGGAATTATTCTTCATAATATTTATCTCATAAACACACGTTTAATGTGAATAAAACGTAAAACATTGTTACTTGTAGTCGTAACTCCTTCGCAGGTAATTTACTGGTGGTAGGTCTCTGTTGTATGTCTATTGAGAATAAGACTAAGGTGTCCCCTGTCTTTCGCACAAGGCGACTAAAAGAGTCCTCGAGTTCGTAACCCTTGAGGATTGAGCTCTCAGAATTCGATAAGCGAGCCTTAAGAGAACAGTAAATGCATGGTGGTCTTGTAATTTCCGTAGCACAGCGTGAGTGCTGAGGAGGGCTTTGCTCTTCCGAGGAATGTTTTTGTCGAAGCCCCCGCCCCCTAATGCACTGACGGAGACCCCGAGGGGTTTTCAGTGAGTAGAAGTTCCACATAACCTTGTCTTCCCTCCAGAAGTAGGGTATCTATTAAGATTTTCACAACAATAATAAAAAAATGTCTGTTTCCGGAGACTGTCTAGGTAGATACTGCCGCAGCGCCTATTGCAGCCGACCAATAGTACTGTGCAAATACAATTGTGTTCCGGTTTGAGGGACGAGCAGGATGTTTACCTAATCGTAAGTGATACGCTTGTCCATAAGACATAAGATATTAAGTCTGATTACCCCAGTAATTTCACCAGCTACAGCGCCTTTGAAACCGGAACACAGTAATATTCGCACAGTGCCGTTTATCGGCTGCAACAGGCGCTGCGGTGGTACCTAGACGGTCTGTAGCAACAGGGACACTACCACCAGTAAAATTTGCGAATCGATATAACAAAATGGCTTCTCTCTGGGACATCGGAACTAGTTCCGCTGGCACCGTGTCACAGATAAAACCATTTACGTCTAATTGGCCATAAAGTTTTACCGATACGTCCGTCGTTTGCGTAATTATTACCGAAAAGCGTATCCGCAACATCGATTATACAGTTTATTGGCCCAATTTATATTCAATTTACAAGATGATCACCGGTTATTACGTGTAGAGTGTACCAATACGGCCGTCCGCTGGAATTGCCTGTCAATATTTGATTAATCATTATATCATTCAAAATTACAAAAGAGTAGAGTTATTTCCGTCGACGACCTATGCAACCATAAATAACTATTTATATTGTTATTAATGGCTGAATTTATATAGGAATATCAATGTTATATTATCTTAATATATCATCATCAGCCGACAGACATCCACTGTTGGACATAGGCCTCCTCCAAAGATTCCCACATCGTTTCTTAGAGTTCATTGAAAGAATTGGGTCATAACCTACCGCGCCGGTTCAGGGCGGCTTGGTGGGTGGTCAGAGCCTCCACTGTTATTCAGAAGGGTGCACCGCGTGTAGGTGAGGTTGACTTGGGCTCTGTAAAACGTAGGGTGGAACCCCTTGCACCCCCTTATCTTAATATATGCCAAAATATATTAAATGGCCGATTTAAGTTATCATCATCATTCAGCCTTTGTTTATCCACTGCTGGATATAGACCTTCCCTAATATATTCCACCAAATGCGCCCCTCAGCTTCTCGCATCAACTCACTACCGACCGCCGTGATGATATCGTCGGTAGCGTCTTACACTTCTGGTTCCAAGACTTTCCTCTCCTATGATTGAATGATTTGAAGTATCATCATCATCAGCCGATAGACGTCCACTGCTGGACATAGGCCTCCACCAAACATCTCCACATCGATCGGACTCGCGTTGCCCACATCCAGTGGGTTTCCGCAACTCTCACTAAATCGTCTGTCCACCTTCTGGGGGGTCTCCCAACACAACATCTATCGGTACGCGGGCGCCACTCAAGTACCTTACTAGACAACCTTTAAATTTAAGTTTATCATATGGCTGGACTGTCTCCATTTAATTAGAAGACCAATGAATCGTCTACATCTTAATATATATATGTATTAATAAAAGTATCCTTTTTAATACCTTTTTTATATAAATAAAGTTTAAAAATAAGTTTATATATTATACTCATCATTACATAGCAGAAAATACTCACTGAAAACGGCTTTTCTTTAACTCGAGATTTACTACTTGTTCTTCTATCTTCTTGAAAGCCTCCATGTGGATCTTCAGCTATGAAACACAGAACCTAACCTCAAAACGATTTCATAGAAAAATCACAGACGACTTTATAACAGAAATGAGTCATAAGGAAAAATGTATTGTATATAACGATTATTGAACATTTAGATTCGCATCAATGTACTAAAATTACATAGTTAATTACTTATATCAAACTTTTATTGTACATAAGTAAGCGACAAGACGAACGGGACAATCACTTAATAGTAAGTGATACGTCCGCCTATAACAACGTGGCGTTAGTTAAGATGATATACACTGTAGTCTATTGCACTCATCGCCTGAGACATAGAATGTTCAGCATCGTTACCCCAGTAACTACATTACTTACAGCGCCTTTCGAACCGGAACACTGTTATGTTTGTACAGTACTATTTGGCGGTAGAAATAGGCGCTTCGGTGATACCCACCTAGATGATCTCCGGCGACAGACACCTACCAATACAACAGAGTTCATAAACGGCCTCCGTAGCACATTGCGTGACAGCTTGTCTCAACATGAAGGTTCTTCAGTACAATCCGAGTCCATAGACTAAGGTAACTACTGGCCATTGTAGTTTTTTTTTATATCAATAAGGTTAGCTGTTCCGGTAGGTAGAGGAAAAATAATTTAACGATATGAGCGGTTGTTGCAAATCTATAGGAAAACCAATAAGACCGGATTAGTTTTCTACATTTGTCCGCCTAACTCCTGTTTAAAGATGGCATCCCCAATCATGACCCCATCATGATGATGTGTTCCGAGCTCACAGTGACAATCA
Organism: Ornithoptera alexandrae; assembly: GCA_029030555.1. NCBI lineage: Eukaryota > Metazoa > Arthropoda > Insecta > Lepidoptera > Papilionidae > Ornithoptera > Ornithoptera alexandrae. Next base: position 1,595,440 of record JARDVY010000296.1, on the reverse strand, counting down.
GAATGAACAGTCATATTAAAAAAATTGTTTTAATAATACCGTTTGAATCCACAACCAAATTAAAAGAGGATGTACCACTGGGCTTATCTATAGTCGCCGATAACTCGGGACCGATCGATGTGGAGATCTTTGGGAGACGCCTATGTCCAGCAGTGGACGTCTATCGGCTGATGATGATGACGATACGCCGATAAATAATAATACTTTAAGAAACTCAAACTTTTGCAAGAGTTATTTGCTTTATTAATGTTCTAATTCAAAGTGGAAAGCTAAGGATATTACAATATGAACTTTATTGTACCATAGACAAAGATCAAAGTATACTTCCTTAAAGAAATATATGGAATATATTCTAAATAAAAAATCCACGAAGTTAGTGATTATTCTATTAAGAGGTGCTATGTTTTATCAAAACAATAAATCAAATTTGAAATTGACCATTTATTATGTTATATGAATAACGGACCTCTTGCGGTATTCTATATTACTGTGGGAACGCCCGAGGACACTGTGCCGTTCCGAGAATGAGTTCAATTCCCAAAGAATTTTTTTTTTGTGTTATAGTGACTACAATACGAGGAAAAAGTGTGACGAAAATTTGATACAATAAACGTAAACATCATCATCAGCAGAATGATCCTCACTATTGAACAACCAGTCGGTATTGCGTTGCCCGCAAGAACGCTTGTCCATCTTGCTCGTAAAATATTTATATAAGAGATTTCATCTATGTAGACTCATCACGATACCTCTGACATCTGTAAGGCCTGCAGACATGAAATTAAGTTGGAATATTCCTTTTACCGAGTATAGTTAGATCAGCTAAAACGGATTGTACAACATTCCTACCCCAAAAGGTGTTGCGAAGGTATCGCCAACAAAGTGGACAAGGATCAGTTAGTGTATATATTATTATATTTTAATCCAGCTTTCAAATAATATATAACTACATTAGAAAGTTCTTCAATAAAGCTTTTATATTACTATAGTATAATTTTTCTCTATTCACTTGATGAGTTAACGAAATCACGGTTAATATTATTATTAGTAGGAAAACTTTTTTCGGACCCAATTTTACAGCAAATAATCATATGGTTATATTGTCCAAAATATTGCTAAGATCAAGTGGGAATGGAGCAACAAAGTCCTCGAATGGCGTCCGCGTACCGGAAGACGCGGTGGTGACAAGCCTCTCACTAGGTGGTCCGATGATCTGGCGAAGGTCGGTCGGCAGCAGCTAGTTGCGGGCAGAGCAGGACCGATCGATACGGAAATCTTTGAGGGAAGCCTATGTCCAGCAGTGGACGTCTGTCGGCTGATGATATATTATCAGAAAATTAAATAATGGTTTTAATCTATAACGTATTTTTATATATATTAGGTCTTTAGAACTCACTGTTTTTGTATTCCTCAGTTTAGATTGGTCTAAATCTAAAATCATTAGGACTAAATCTGCGATCAGAATTACTAACCATAAAACTACATCACCAAATTAAAGCTAGTTTTTCGATGATAAAAAATAATACTAAGTTAAAAAAAAAATTAAACCTTCAGAGCTGCTTGCTCGTGGTCTATAGAAACGCATTCTCCAACCTGAACAGTTATGATGGACAAAGAGATTTGGGGTTTGCGCAATTCTTAGTTCATTCGATGACTCGTCAATAACGAAGTCGCTTTAAATAACCGATACCGTAACACCGAAAATAATCGATTTTCTACCGCCCTTCATTGTACAAGTACGATGCAATCGATTTTAATTATTTTTAACTAACACCTGATCTCGATTCCACATTATGTCGAATAACAATGAGGCTGTAGATGAAATGTCTTCTCCTTCTTTTCACCTTAAAAATCAACTGGATTTTCACTATAATTTTATACTTAAAAAGATATATAACATATAAACTTTTTAATCTTTTTTTTGGGTAATTTTATTATGTAGATTTATTTAAGCTGATATAAACAAAGCCTACAATTTGTTTTCAGCTTGGCGTTCTTCAAATATTACGACGACAATCAGTGCTATACTGCCTATAGCCAGCAGTTCATTGATTTATTTATGCTAACTAACAAATAAAAAAAATAATATTATAATAATAAACATTAAAAGATAATAAGGTTATTTTGCTATCTGTAAAAATAACCAAAATGTCTCGCACTAGACTGTTTTTTTTATGGAACTAAGCGGCAATGCGGGCGGGACGTTCACCTCATGGTAAATGACACGTGGCGTTATGTAAAATGGTATACACAGACATAAGACGAGTCTCATTACCTCAGTAATTTCACTAGTTATAACGCCCTTAGGACCGGAACAAAATGTTTCCACTGTACTGTTTGTCGGATGCAACAGATGCTGCGTTGGTACCTACCTAGACGGTTTCCGCCGACAGAGATCTACCGCCAGTAACTGTTCTTTGCTTTAATCGATGGAAGAGTAAAATAATTGACGCTTTACTTAAAAAACCCGTAAAGTAAGGAAATTATTTTTACGTATTGATATCTAAATAACTCACCGGGAAACAGGAAACTGACAGAATTCAATCGCCGAGGAAATAAAACTTTATTGACATTTATGGGAGCTCGTTAGCACAGGTGTCGGCGGATTGATGCCGCGACATCTGACAGATCTAGCGATGGTGTTGCCATATGTATAATCGATTTAAATAAAACTTACTAAAATAAAAAAAGAATAAAAAAAAAATATTTTTAATTTTACTCGTTTCTTAAAAAAAATATACTGGTTTCTTTCATTGATGTTTAAAGAAAAAACTATGCATTTATTTTTGAGAACATATTGCGAGCATAGATAATCAAATAGAAGAGGAGTGCTTTGTTGTAATGTTTATAGTAGTAATTAGTTTTTATTATTTTAACTTAAATAGTCATACTTTGCATACTATTCAAGGTAAATACAAATTTTCATTTAGGATTTTTTTTGTAGAATTTCTGCTATTGAAATAGTACTTTTTTACCCATTTACCTCATTAATATAGACTTTTCAAACACAAATTAAATAGAATCATTATATTTATTTTTTTAATGTTGTTAGTGATTATTATTATTTTTAAAGGGTGTAAGAGGTCTCGTACAACAACTCATGGGACCCAATCCAACCTCACCTGCTCGTGGTGCATCCTGCTAATCAACAAATAAAGCTCTGGCTTCCACCAACCCGCATTTAGTCAGCGTGGTGGGAAATGGTCTATATCCGCTGCGAGAATCTTTATGGGAGACCTGTGTGCAACAGTGTATGTCCATCGGCTGGTGATGATGAATATTTTCATTGTAAATCTACACTTTCTTGGGAATAGGAAAAAAAAGTCGAAAACGGAGTAGACAAGTAAACATAAAAATCCTAGATTAAAAACAAACTGTAAAAAAATATAGTGATTTTATTATTATTATATGAGTAGTGCTCATTGATCTATATATGTAAAATATGTAAGTATGAAAGGAAGAACAAAATTATTGACCTCACGATGACTGGGACAAAGATATTAGAAAATATTAAAATTATAATAGAAAAGACTATAAATTATTAACAACAATAAGGTTTGATATTAAACGAGTTCAATTCACACAAATTATTACGTTAACCGCGTCCGCTAACTGTATCTGTCACATGGTTAAATTAACCGCTGGCGAGCGGCTTACGGTCAAGTGTCAGCGCGAACTGGGCACTGACACAGTAAATCATGCAGTGGTTTAAAATCCTGAAATGCTCACTGCATTTTGCGTAAAGGCAATCATAATAATAACGTGAAAGTCATGAAAATGCTGTAATGTATCAAATATAATTATTATAATAAATATAATATGATCAAGATCAGTCAATAGACATCCACTGTTAGACATAGGCCTCCCCCAAAGAGTCCCACATCGATCGAGTAGAGATTCATAAAGGGTAATTTAGGCCATTTCCCATCATGCTAGCCCAATGCGGACTGGTGAGAGCTCGTTTATTGATTAACAGGGTGCACCACGAGCAGGTGAGGTCGTCTTGGATCCCGTGAGTTGTTGTGCGGGAACCTTTACACCTCTTAACAATATATATATATATATATATACAATTGCACTCTTCTTCTATTTGCATCTGTTCTCAAAAAGAAATATATAGTTTTTTCTTTAAATATCAATGAAAGAAACAAGTATGATTTTTTTTAGTAACAGTAGTATTAAAAATATTTTTTTTAATTTTTTCTTTATATATCGATAGTTTTTGTTTAAATTTATTATTCATATGGCAATACCATCGCTAGAGCTGTCAGAAGTCGCGGCGTCGCCTTCTCATAACAACGAGACAGGATGTGAAGACTGCTTATCTTATCATCATTTCTCCATATTCCTACTTCAAGTACGTCGGCACATATCTTCTTCCATTCCATTCTATCAACCATCAATTCACAATCCATCCATCTTCTTCAATCTTGTACTCGACTCGTTACTTCTGTTGGACGCCTACATCGTGCTAGAACTGGAACATTAAAATGAAGATAATAAGCTTCTTCTGAACCAGTGCACAGGACCTTCGAAGACTCGATCGCTTACTATCAAGCTACATCATCATTATTCATCCACTGCAAATCTTGGACGTCCCTCATCAAAGCAAAATCCAACTTGTATAGCATGCGGTTGTAATAGTAATAGGTCTCTGTACCTAGATCCTCCAGGTAAGTACTACTACAGCTCCTATATCTACCGACAAGTACTTTTGTGTAAACATTGCTGTGCTCCTGTTTGAAGGGTGCTGTAACCCGTAATCACTGGGGTTTCGAGACTCAACATCTTGTCTCGGGCGACGAGCACAATAGAGTGCAGTGCATTCCATATTAACTAGCGCCACGTTATTATGGGCGGGCGTATCACTTACTATCAGGTGATCATCCCGCATGTCAACATCTTAAATCTCTAGACAATGAGCAATGTAGTGCAGTATATAACGTAGCTAGCGTCACCTTGTAATAGTAGTATCACTTACTATCAGGTGAATTTCCCGTCCGTCTCGTCGGTTCTTTAGATAAAAGAATCTAAAGCTTATAATTCTATTTCTAAAATTAACTACTTGAAAATATTTTTTCTTCTGTCTGTACTTCTATCAGCTTAGTAATTATTTACGTCGCCTCAAGTGTCAGCAGTGAACGTATCGAGATAAATCACTGAAGAGCTTTAAATCAGCTCTGCTCTGATCAGCAGTAATCTGAATCCATCTTTACTTTTACAGCAGCTCTATATATTTTAGATCCGTTTGGTGCTATAACTCGTATGTGAAATCGCACTATTTGTTTCGTACTATTTAAATCGAATTTAGTGTACTATTTTCATATGCATACTAAAAATTCAGTTTTCAAAATATATACTGGTGGTAGGTTTCTGTTGTCGAAGACCGTCTATGTACCACCGTAGCGCCTATTGCAGCCGACAAACAGTAGTGTGCAAACATTATTCTGTTCCGGTTTAAAGGGCGCTGTAGCTAGTATAATCACCGGGGTATCGAGACTCGACATCTTATGTCACAAGGCGACGATCGCGATGTAGTGCAGTATATATCATCCTAACTAGTGCACGTTGTTATGTGCAGGCGTATCACTTACCATCAGGTGAACATCCCGCTTACCTCGCCGTTTAATTGTATAATAAAATATTTTTTTTTAGATGTAACAAATCTCAGTACCTTAGTTTAGATTATAATCTCTAACATGTCAGACGTTTAGTCAAAGATCAACCTAGATCATAAATCTATGTCTTGAAAAAGTTGAGTCGATTCATATTGTATTTAAAAGTCCAATTAGGATTTAGTTTTTTTTTAGATCACTAAATCTAGATTTGATCGCCTGTCGACTGAAAATTATTTGTAGAAGTTTGAAGATAAATCAAAAGATATTTAAGTATGAAATAATTTTTAAACGAACATATCCACAACGTGTAATATTTAAGTATCATCCTCCTCAAATCGTATTCCTCATGTGTCAGGGTCGTGACTACCTCCACCCATCACTCTTGTCTGGATGATGTTTCGCCATCTCCTCATATATCCAGCTACTCGGAGAGCATCGTAGACTGTGGAGTCGAGTGTGTTGCGGATCCAGTCAGACCAACCAACTTGGGCTGCAGTCCAGTCTTTTTCCTTCCACTTTGCCAGTAACTACGAGTTTTTCCAGCTTGTCCCTGACTTTCCTGGCAATGTGTCTGATATACTCTTAGATTCCTTTGAGGCAGTTGAAGAAAGTCTTCATTTTATATTGAGTATCGATACGTAGGCCGGAAATGCGGTCCATGGGTTCCAGAGCATTTCTCTCCAGCACCACATTTCGAAAGCGTCAATTTTTTGCGGTCTGCTGATCTCAAAGTCCACGTCTCAGCCTCATATAATAGAATAATAAATTGAGAAGACGAATGAGCTCACGAGTTTCGTCTTTGTCTTCAGTGATAAATTCCTGTCTCTCTAAGTTTTATGTAGCTGAGACTTGACTCTCTTGACCATATCAATTCTTCTGGTCATAGGGGCCCTGTATATTTAAGTATATATTATTATATTTTTTTTTATCGTTAAGTACTTTGTTGTACATCATTGATAATGATAGGCCAGCGCTTTATAGAAATATTCCAAAAACTTCTATTTCCGGTCTTCTTATTTCTACGGAAATAAATTACTATAATACTAAACCTTAATAATAAGATTTTCCATACATTTCCATATTTTTAATACTTTTATCCAAAAAAAAAGCTTTTTTTCTAGTTGAAACTTTTAGAGATTTTTTTCTTTTGATGGGTGATACAAAGACTGACCGTATGGCTGAGATTGTTCGACTTCACTTACGTATAAAGGATCACTTAAAATCTAAATGCGGAAATGGACTCCATAAAGTTATTACTATATATTATAATATTTAATATACATAGTTATATGTTAAAAATGGATAACACCCTAATTTTAAAGAACAGTGAAACTATGCGCTACATAATACAAAGAAACACGGATTCATTCCTTACCGAGCTTGAGTTTTAAGTAAAGAAAACGCTCTCAACCATTGGTCTTTGCAATGGTTTAATTGTCTAGACTCTGACCTTGCTAAAGACAGCTACGTATCCCAGCAATGGGAACATTAAGTGGGCTAGTTATAAATATTAAAACAGTGACCTTTGAGTGGAGGCGAACCGATAAAAACTGGCACGAGATTATCTCACGAAAGCTCGCCGCTAAACCGAGCGTTGAAAATTTGATCGTTTGCGGCGCGAAGGAAACGGAAAAAAAAAGCTCTGACACTAATTGTGATTCGTTGTTTGCAACAAACGCGAATAACTACAATCCCGATACCTGTCAGACGGACAGGATAGTTTTTACGTGTACAATTTGTCCGTCTGTCCGTAATCACATGTTATGTTTGTTTGATTATACATTTGAGCGGCGTATCACCGTTGCGAAATGGCTTACCGGTTATTTTGTACGGAATAAAAAATAATTACACTGAAACTTGTTTTACATAACATATGTTATGTAAGATTAACGGAATATTCTCCTGAAATTAAAAAAAAAATATATATTTTTCATTTTGTATGTGTATTTACTAACCGGAATATAACAACGCTGTAATAGCGGAAGATTACAATATGATTGTAGTCTTCCCATTATCCTTACTATCCTATCCTATCCTAACTCAATATTGGGCTTCAGAATCGAACCAGGACCTCCCTATTACAAATCAAACTTAGTCACTGCACTACAACAGTTAACAACAATTCTTAATAACAAAAGTTATGGAGCGTTCCTTTAGACATTTTCATTTAACCGAGACATAAAACCCGAAATCAAACCGGAAATATCCGCGTTACAACTGGTTAGCAACTAAACAAAACTGCTAACTATCTTTCAATTATAAACACCGCGACTTTGTACTACTTATGTACTAATTTAGCACTATTTGAACACTAACTTTCGTGCCGTAAACCTATTTGCGGTCTGCAATAACTCCAGTTCGTACTTCATAAGTCAGCGTTTGCTTTCACTGCTCATTTCCTTATACATTCACTTACAGCTGAACGCAACAATGAAATTAACGTTACTACAACCTAGCTAATACAATTTACAGACAGTAATGAATCGTCCGTGGGTATATAATATATATACGCATATATGTATACATACTTATGGATATATGTATATATAAACATGTAAATATCGTTGCAGTAAAGCGTAACTAGGACCGCTATAATGGAGTTACACTGCGATTGTATTGTTTAAAAAAAACAGATTAAAATGAAACTGTATATTATTTTTATGAGCTTAAAGTTATTATGGTTTAATAGCCTTACTTTTTTGACCCCAAGTCCCACCAATGGGAACATTAATATAGCTGTTATTTATAATCAAAGTCGAAGGTTCTGACTGTTAGGTTTATAAGCAATGCGATATGTTAAGATATACTTTTGTATACCTTTTAAGGAAATGTTTAAGGAAATCATAGGGTGCAATTTTTTTTATTACAGATAAAGGATTTACCCTACACTATGGATAAAACTAACAGATTAAGAGTTAAGTCACTGCAGTGCCTACTTCTGCCGCAGTTTATAGTTTGAATTGAATTGAATTGAATAGCTCCTAAAATTACCAGGATAAAGAGACCACAAAGTCCAAAGGAAAGAAAGGAGTCCAAATGTTGTGTAAACATTTTAACTCATTCCACCGTTCCATTTGGTTTCTAAAAAGTAAGATTTCATTATTCGATAGGTTTTAAGCAAACGTGTGATTATCTAGACAACCAACTCACAGTTTCCGGAATACTCTATTATTTAAGGGTCTCCTCCGTAGTTATAAAGTATTTGAATGTTAGAAATACTCGGCTTTTGACTTCAGCTCACCTGCAGCAATAGGAAGTGGACATTCAAATACGTATCTGATTGAATGGGAAAGGTTCCGGGATAAACGAGATGGAAAATAACTGTAGCCTCTGCCGCAATGAAATGACATAGGATATAAATAAGTCATTGGTATAGTGGTATACCTCAGTGCCGGAAGATAGTTCTTGTCCTTGTCTAATCATGGAAATATTCATGATATATTGAATAAAAATAAGTGATGGTGATTTAGTAAGCTGACTACCATTATAAATCATTTACGTCAATGACTTATTGCCTGACTATGAATATAATTGGGGTAGTTAAGACTAAGTTGTATTAACTGTAAAGTATACCTTTCGAGTTAGACATATATATTATAAATGGTGGATAAGTTGTAGAAAATCTATTAAATAGGATTTTTTTTTATTCAATGAAGCGACGAGAGGGGCGAGACATTCACTTGATAGTAAGTTATTCGTCTGCTCATAACACAGTAGTGCTACTTAGGATTATATTCAATGCACATTGGGCATCTCGCTTTGAGACATAAGATATTAAATCTGGGTAGGAACTGCGGTGGTGCCTACCTACACGGTCTCCAGCAATGTAATTATATCACCAGTAGATCATCATCAAAACTGCTAACACCCTCTCAATCCTTTTTAGAGAAGGAATACTGTAAATTCCATTCTTAGCTGGCCTCTAAACGGCAGAAGCAATATTTCTATCAAAGTCTTGAGTCTAATAGTTTCGGAGATCTCGTGATGAGTCAATAAATCACTGATTATATATATCTATGGCCGATGGGGCAGTAAGGTAGGAGTAGTGTTGGTAACTGAACACAAGGTGGGCCGACGGTCTGGTGAGAGTCGCGGGTAGCCGCTGGATTCAGGCAACGCGGGACCGATCGATGTGGAGATCTTTGGGGGAGGCCTATGTTCAATGGACTGTCTCGAGAGGTAAGTTATTTTGGGGAGACTAGAAGTCAGACGTGCTCAAGGAAGAGCACCTACTTCATGGATGGAAGCTGTTAGAAAGGCGGCGGGTGGTAGTACACACCGTGCGGTCCACTGCATATGACCGCACTCAATGGAGACTGCGTGGTCACGATGCTCAGAAATGAAGAGGCGACGAAGAGAATGTCCATCAGTGGACGTCTGGCTGATGATATATATATAGATATGCTTTTCTGTTTATCTCAAACTTTGTAATACTTTTTAACGATACAGAATTGCGTATCGCAGGAGTAAATTCGCGAAGCATTCCGCTTTACTAAATCAATCAAAGATCCTAAACCTTACAACACCGCATACTTTGCGATGTTAACAACTAGCAAACATTTTTGGATTTCCGCAATGTATTTAATATAATTAATAGAATCTGTTTTAACAACAATCCAATTTGAACTTTATTACGTTAGCTTTAAGTATGAAATTTAAATGGTGTATGTTTCCATGACGTGGACGAGTATGGTATCCATCCGCGAGACAAGGTTTTTCGCAGAACTATACACTTAATTGAGCTCAACCTTTTTACTGGACGGGAAATCATAACTGGATCGATACAGAACAAGCGTTTTTTTTATATATATATGTATATATAAGACAGGTCTAACAAGGTATGGACTTAATGGAAAGTGTTCTTTACGACCATGGCTCGTAAAAAAGATGAAAGCTGAAGTACGCGATATCATTTTTTTTAATTACATTCCGACATAAAAAAAAGGAAATTGTTGTTTGAATTAAACAAAAAACATTAATAATTTAATAAAAGTTTAAAGTTTAGTTATAAATAAACAGCTTCTTTAATATTCCCACAGCTGGGACTAGAGAATTACTCTCACAGACAGAGTCAAAACTACGCCGGTTGATTGCAAGTTGAAGCATATTTGTCTACGATAGCTGTTCTTGGAATATCCCAGGAACCTCAACATCTGTGAGGATCAAACCTCAGCCTTTTCGCAAGTTATAAAGTGATCACAGGTTCTAATATTGAGTAACTCCAAATATAGGGGTTGTGGGTGGAAACCATTTAAACAATTAACTTTATGAGGATCGTTTTAATCGAACGGCAATTGGATGATTGTATGGCGGCGAGTCGCTGGAGCACTTGTAACCGAATAGTTTTTTTTTTTAATCACTTTATCGATTTCGCTAATAAAATGTATACTATAAAATATTGAGCTACAGACTTCAATGAACCTAACTTCTTTATATCGATCTTCTATTTTTTAATATCAAAAGTCACCATCTCACCATGTCACCATCTTATTAATTTTATTATCACATTGTAGTAAAACTATGTTATGAGAATAAGCTTTCTTTGCGTTTGATTGTTTTACTTCTTCTCCTTCTTCTTGTGCTACTCCAACAAGTGAAGATTGGCCACCACTTCTGTAAATCTCTTTCTGTTAATGCCAAGTTGAATCAGCTACTATATCGGTTATTTTGCTTGTTGCCGACCTTCAATGGAAGAAGACCGAATTAAGATATTATCTGAATATATAGTGATGTACAATATTCCAACAAACTAACCTTCTCTTTCTCGCTCTCACTCTTTTATTTTCTTTTACTTCTTAAAAAGATAAAATCCTGTTTTAAAGTTCGAAATAAACTTCCGTTAAAAATACAGTCAGCTAGCAGTAAAGCTTCCCTTAAACAAATTATGTGAGAAAACATATTGTTATAATATATATATATATATATATATATATATATATATATATATATATATATATATATAAATTCTCTTTCTGTTTACAGTTATCATACATATAATATTTATATATGAATTTTTTTTGTTTAAATAAGCATCGAAACGAACAGAACAATTACCTGATGATGAGTATAATAATACGCCTGCCCATAATAATGGGGCAAGTTAAAATAATATACACTGCGTCACATTGTACTTGTCGGTGCGATACATGATATTAAGTTACCGCAGTAATATCACTAGCTACATCCCCCTTCGAACGGGAACACGGTATTTTTTGTCGGCTGCAATAGGGGCGGCGGTGGTACCTAGATGGTCTCCAGCCACAGAGACCTACCAGCAGTAAGATTATAGACTTTGCTGACGAATATTATTACAAGGATAAATATTAGAGATCCTTGCGTTATATTAATACATCGCCCACGGAACCTCACTATAACACAGATGTTATATGACTCACGCCAACTAACAAGCGATCAGCACACGTGCCTGGACCAATCACGATTATCTGATGATGCGACAGATGATTATTTTTTTCTCATATTAATACACTTTTTAATTTATAAAAGGAAATTCTTCTGAACTATATATGGTGTTGAATTAATTGAAGCATGAATCATTTTTTTTAATAAACATTGTGAATGTTAATCCAACAGGAGAACTTTTTTTTTTCAACGAAACGACGAGGCGAGCGGATACATTATCATCATCATCAGATGATAGACGTCCATTGCTAGACATAGGTTTCCTTCAAAGATCTTCACATCTTCACTTCACTTTCAAGTCAGCATGGTCTCCGGTATCAGCGGGCACCAAGGCTGTCGTTTATAGAGGTTCATATTGTGGGGATTTGAGACAGTTCCCACAATGCTGCGGGTTGGGGACGTTCACCTGATGTTAAATGATACACATGCCCATAACAACGTGGCACTAGTTGCAATGGTATAGACATTGTGTTCGTTGCATTGAAACGTAAGATGTTAAATTTCGTACTAGCAACAGCGCGCTTCAAACCGGAATAATGTTTGTCAGCTTCAACAGGAGCTGCGGTAGTACCTACCTAAATGGTCCCCGGCACCAAATACCTACCACCAATAAATATATACTTTAATATAGATAGAGATTTGATTAAATAGTGCTGTAGTTTTTTCGAACATGGTTGGCTGGTTAACACACATTTATATTAATAATCTACCAATAACCGCGTTACTACTATGTAGTAAAACTTGTATTTCAAACTACCAAGCTCCAACACTTCCGGCCTAATTATCACTTAACATCGATAAATTGAGATAAAGTTTCAGTAGTTAACCTAATGTGGTATAATTATATCTATTTGTTTTAATGGATGCTGAATAGTTTAAATATATATATATATATGTGCGTGTGTGTGATATCCAGAGATTCATTGAGTCATCAGGAGATCTCCGAAACGATTACAAAATAAACACTCAAAATTTGGTGGAGATGTTGCTATTGCCGTTTAGGGTTCTGCTAAGAATCCTCCTGCTCATATCGTTCAAAATCTCCACCCATCACTGTTGTCCTTATAATGTTTCGCCATCTCGTCCTTTCTCCAAGATATCCTATCAGTTAAGAATAGATTTAATAAAATTCCTACTTCGAATGCAAATTGCAGGGGTATTAATAACAAAAAAGGACGGGGGTGAGGGGGTGTCGCCGGGCGGGAATATTTCTGACAAATTTCATATGTCATTACGGCCATCCAACCGGACGGGGAACAGCTAATATTTCAATAAACATAAATAGTCCAACGCGTAGTAAACACGTCCGCACGCCGGGACCGACAGATGACAAATGAACTATTACCACTCCAATTTATTTTATACTACCTTCACTTTTTGTTTATCACACTACTAACATAATTTGTTAAAAATCAAACATTAAAAAAAATTAAATATGTGTTTCATGAGATAATTTATTAAATTATTTACTATTAAGGCATATTTTCCTTATCAAAATACATTTATTAATACAATGTTTTCACTTTGATTATTATCATGTTTAGCTTGTTGCAATATGAAAAACACCTGAAATTATGTGTTAAAGATAGCAGTAATGTAGAATGTTTATGATATAAAAGCAAGCCATTCCGATCGCGAAGTTTCTCGCTTTATATCCACAAGTATTTAGCACCGAGACACTAATCCGACTCGAAGGAACATATATTTTAATGTTAATGCAGCATTTAGTAACGTTATTTGTGCAGTATGATGATGTGTTATTTTACGTTTTTTTTTACTACCGCTTCAGATTATTATTCTGGAATTTTCTTCAATTAAAACTCTTAATGTACCAACAAATTAACTATGCTATAGTCTAGACAGACTATTCGGAATAGTATAATATGTGTGTTTTATAGATATGTAACATTCATCAAGCGGTATTTGACTATGGTGATTAACACTTGGTAAGAACTTCTCCCTTATAAAAAAGGTAACTGATGGTACATCTCTCTTACCGGAGACAGTCTAAGTAAATGCCACTGGAGCTTCTAGTTCTGCGCCAAACAGTGGTACATATACATATACTTATTCATGAAATTTGTCAGTAATATTCTCATCCGGCGGCAACCTACCGCCTCTGAGTCCTTCGTAATTAACACCTCGACATCTCCATTAAGGGAAGGAATTTCGTAAAATCCATTCTTAGCTGATTTCTAAACGGCAGAAGCAATATCTGTACCAAATTTTGTGTGTTCATCTAATACTTTCAAAGATCTCGTGTTGAGTGAAATCTCTAGGTATGTTCTATATATAAAGATAATGATAGAAGAAACTGAAGATTAATGTAAATAAGTAATGATGGTAAAGTAGGATAATATCCTTGTAAACGGATCCAAAGGCGAAAGAGCAAATGGATACTTTACAAGAATCGACAGCAACAATGACGTATCGGATAAATGGAAACCTGATAGTATCAACGAAGTGTAGTGGAATCGATTAATTACCGTTAGACAAACAGACTGTCGGTACTAATTTATAAGGTGCGACATTACTTCACCATATTCGAAACGCCTAAGGCGAAACAAATTGAAAATCGATAAATTTTAAAATGAGTTTATATATAAATATATATATACTCGTATATGAATCGAGCAGCGAATGATCTATCGGTGTGAAGATCGTTAAAGGAAGTCTATGTCCATAGGTGGACATCTAACGGCTGATGATGTTGGTGACTATTATACTGTATGAATAAGTCAAATAACTTTTTTTATTCAATTGTGGGACGAGACGAGCGGGACGTTCGTGGTAAGTGATACGCCTGTCGATGCTACCACGTTGGCACACTAATCAAAATAATGTGCTATATTGCGCTCGACGCCTGTGACATAATATATTTTCACGTTATCTCGGAATTTTATAAAATCCAATCTCAGCTAAACTGTAAATGGCAGAAGCAATATCGCAACTGATTTTCTTTGTTTTTTTTTTAATTCAAAGAAGCGACGAGACGAGCGGGACGTTTACCTGATGATAAGCAAATACGCCCGGTTATAACAACGTGGCGCTAATTAAGATGTTAATCATAGCACCACATTTCGCTCATAATCTTGAGACGTAAAATGTAAGGTCTCGTTACCCTGGTTATTTCACTAGCTACAGCGCCCTTCGTACCGGAAGATTACAATGTTTGAATACTACTGTCTGTCAGCTGGAATAGGAGCTGCAGCAGCCGAGACCTCTACCAGCAGCTCAACTTTAACATTTACTTTGTTATATCATAAAGTAATTAGCTATTATCATTATTCCAATTAAGTGTGATCTTTCGGTTAAATTATTCACGTACTTTAAATTGGTTTCATCATCATCTCACCCTACTTCAATTTATAATATGAAACATTTGGAAATGCCTGGACATTTTTATAAAAACAAAGTGATTTCCGAAATTTATACGTAACTTTAGTACAAAGATAACAATGTACACACGTTTGCTAATAACCAGTATGATTTATTTTATTATATTATTTAAATTTTAATACATATTGTTATAGAATTATTCAATTTTGATTTATGGCAACACAATGCAGCAGATACTGTCATCTAGAACGTCAACGTGGAGATCTATACAGGGTGAAAGGTAATAGGTGTAAAAGATCTGGCGGGGCTAAAGTATAGCTCGTATCCTATCTATCTATGTATGGAATAGCCCATACAAAAACAATGCTTCTGGATTTATTCATTTTTTAAATATTTTTCAAACAATTCTCAATTTTCTAGGAAAAAATTCGATGATTTTATTTTTTACTTATTTCTACATAAATTTTGATGTAATAATTATTTCTTAATAATTGTTTTATTAAATTAAATTAATAATCATCACTTAGAGGCTAAAACTTTTTAATTAGATTCTTTGAAAGTTGTGACAGTAAAAAATAAGGCGCCATACTTACATTTTTATTTAATCTTAAACTAAATTTTTATTTATAAAAAATACGTATAAAGCACATAAATAAGTACCTGATTTCAATACTTATCCGACAGAGTATAAGGAAGTACATAAAGTTTCTAAAATGTATAAAAAAAACCCTTTTTTGCTCAAACTGACGGGCACGGTTCCTGATACAAGCACGAAGCTTTTTCCTTAAGTCAGACCGGGTGACTCGTCCTGTGAGCTGTTCTCTTATTTTGTCAGCAGCGACTATGATGCGTGACTTTAAATCTTCTAACGAGTTAATTGATGTTGTGCACACTAAAGATGTCATGTGACCCCATAAGTAATAATCGCAAGGTGTTAAATCAGGACACATTGCGGGCCGCGGTGTTGCCTCGCCAATCCATCGCTGAGTGAAAGTAGTGTCTAAGCACTGTCTTACGTCGAGACAAAAATGAGTAAGACAACCGTCATGCTGAAACACCATTTATCTTCTGGTTTCTAATGGTATATCCTCCAGATAATTAAAAAAATGTTTTCGGAGAAAATCTGCGTACGTCTCCCCATTTAAATTGTTGGGCAAGAAGACTGGGCCGATCAAGTAAGTATGAATTATGCTCATTCTGCGTTTACGGAGAATCTTCGCTGATGAGCTCCTTTTCTAATCACGTGGGGATTTTCACCTCGCAGAGTCCAATAATGACTATTATGAAAATATGTTATGCCTCTCTGTCAAACTTCGATTCATCAGTCCACAATATTTTGGTGAGAAAATTGTTATTTTCTAAGTCTACATGCAGTATAAAATGGCAGAAGTCTAACCTCCTTGCATGGTCTCCTTCCTCCAGGACCTGGACCGGTGTATAATGGTAGGGGTAAAGCCTTGCCGTAACACAGTAAACCACACTTTCCATTGTGTTAAACTTAACAATCTTGCCACGACCCTGGTTGACGTAGTCGGGTCTATAACAAAATGGTCTATGGTATCTTCTTCCTCTTCAGTATCGTAGATGCGTGGCCTACCTGTGTCACGTCGTCTTTGTTGAACGCTGCCAGTGTCCCTGACGCGGTGATACGTCGCAGCAAAGACTCTATGACTTGGTAGGTGGCAATTTGGAAAACGTAACTGATATTCTCTACGTGCTTGTAAAAAATTTTTCATCACTAAGTCCATAACAATAGAAACTGTCAGCGTATTCTTCATTACCGTAATCCGCCATTGAAATTAAATTTATTTGGTATGGAAAAGAAAAACTATTCAGAATTAAGAAGACAATGATAATGTACGTCCGCCCACGAAACTAGTTAAACTTTAACTGTCGTACTGACTAATTACTTAAAAAAGTGTTTTTTTTATACATTTTAGAAACTTTATGTACTTTCTTATACTCTGTCGGATAAGTATTGAAATCAGGTACTTATTTATGTGCTTTATACGTATTTTTTATAACCAAAATTTATTTTAAAGTCAAATAAAAATGTAATTATGACACGTTATTTTTTACTGTCAGGACTTTCAAAAAACCTAATTTAAAAGTTTTAGCCTATAAGTGATTATTATTAATTTAATTTAATAAAACAATTGTTAAACAATAATCATTACATTAAAAGTTATATACAAATAAGTAAGAAATAAAATCATCGAATTTTTTCCTAGAAAATCGAGAATTTTTTGAAAAATATTTAAAAAATTAATAACTCCAGAACCATTGTTTTTGTTTGGTGTATTCCATACATAGATACGATAGGATACGAGCTATACTTTAGCCCCTCCAGATATTTTACACCTGTTACCTTTCGCCCTGTATATAGGACACACCCAGAGTTTCATTGACACTTCGCGAGATCTCCGAAACGTAAATACTTAAAATTCCTTAACGATATTGCTTCTGCCGTTTAAAGGTCAGTTAAGAAAAGATTTTAAAAATTCTTTCCCAAAACCTAGAAGCGGAAGTGTTAATAACGGCGAGGAGTTCGGGGGGTAGATTTGCCGCCGGGTGAGAATATTTCTGACAAATTTCAAGTCTAAATTTCAAATCTAATCATATATAATAACCAGCAAAGCGGACAGGGAACAGCTAGTTGACACATAAACAAATAACATTGTATAATGCAAATTCTAATATTAAATAATAAACATATAACATTTTTTGTTTTAAACAATAATACATACATATCCTAAGACAGGAATACGACTATATATTTTTTTCTTTCTCTAATAAATCACATTGCAAATGCACCCATTTAGCTGACCAAGATAAGAAGGAACTTTACAAATTGCAGACGTCACAGCCGGTAAGGTCTACGGTGGTTTAACTGGCGGATAGCCATCTCTATCCATTGTCCTTTATACCCGTCGAATGAAAGGAAGGTAGTGTATATAATCAATATACAGTTTTTATCAGGCAAACGTAGCCGTTTCCAATGCTAGATGTTTTATCGTACATTAATATTAATTATCTTCTTCTATTGTTGTTATATTGTTTTAATTTATCTGTAAAAGATTAAATTAAAACTTAAAGAACAAATTCCAGTTTTGGTCCAGTAGATAAGCATTTTATCTAACAAAGAAGTCAGTAGTTTGAATTCAGTTGGAGTTTTTTCAAACCGTATCCAGCTATCACTCTCATATAGTAAATCTGCTACCACAATAGCATGGCAGTTCCGGCTGTCAACATATAAAAGCCGGAGTGCTTTGGGCGAGACACTTCATCATCCATAGCCTCAACTCAATAACATATTAAGTTAATATGAGTTAACCCATTGTAAATAAAATATAATTAAAACAATGATTGGTTCAATCGGAAGTCGTAGACTCCTCAGTAGGTGGTACAAGGTTCTAGTGAAGATCACAGAAAGCATTTGGATGCAGCGCAGGACCGATCGACGTGGAGATCTATAGAGGAGACCTCTCTCCAGCAGTGGACGTCTGTCGTGTGATGATAATCGGTTCACCTAATTTTAATCGTCTGTGTATTAGTTTGAAAATTTTAATTCCTATTTTTAATTAAGTTAGTTAACGACTACAAGTACATTATTAACTTACATTAATTATTTATCTTTGTTTCCGTATTAAATTTTAAATTAAAAATACAGGCATGATAATGAATATATCTGATGGTATGTCGCTATTGCTGGAGATCATCTAGGTAGGTACAACCGCAGCTTCTGTGCATACATTACCATGTTCCAGTTTAAAGGGCGCTGTAGCTCGTTTAATTACTGGTGTAACGAGCCTCGACATCTTATGTCTCAAGGCGACGATCACAACGTGATGTAGTGTATGACATCCTAACTTGTTATTAGCAGGCGTAATACTCACCATCAAATGAACGGCTCGCTCATCTCATGGCTTTGTAGTTTAAAAAGAATCCTGTGCACTAAGGCGCTGTCTTACTTCTTTACATGTATCAAAATTTATATCTAAGTTGACAAAGTGTTTTTATTTCTGCCTGTCGTCCACTGCTGGACATAGGCTATCCTAGTTAGTTTCCAAGAAACCTATCCGATGCTTGCATCCAATGATTATCTTAGATGTTTTCTAGGTCCTCGCACTTCGTTGCAGGCAGTCATCGTACGATAGACTAGGTAATAAGTAGTCATCAGTCTGATATCTTTTTTTCCGATCAGCTGTCCCATCTCTGCGTCTCATGGATGACACAGTAAAGTACTTTACTACATATTAAAATCATTACCATTACTATAAATAAAGAGTAAAAGTATAGATTACCATATCTCAACGAAGTTCAATTTCATTGAAAGCCACAAGGGGTCAGGCTTTATGTTAATAAATTGATATTTTCTTATAGGGATTTTAAAACCGTTTGTACATAAATAATAATCATTTCCAAGTCATCTACATAATCTTTTATATTCTACAAAGTGATAATATTAACAGGATGTTCACCGGATGGTAATTGATACACCTGCTCATAATAATTTAGCTTTAATTGAGATGATATATACAGCACCATATTGTGCTCTTCGCCTTTTTAATTTCAATCTTTTATGATAATACGTCGTTCTTCCCGCTTTGCTAGCTGTAACCCCCGTCCACCCTTTTGGGGAAGGAATTTTATAAAATCCATTCCTAACTGACCTGTATATACCAGAAACAATATCTCAACAAAATTCTGAGTGTTTTTTTTTATTCAAAGAAACGACTAGACGGGCGGGACGTCGCCTGATAATAAGCAAATACGCCTGGCTATAATTAATTTTCATGACACCACATTGCGCTCATCGCCTTCAGACATAAAATGTTAGGTCTCGTTAAATAATTTCACTAACTACAGCGCCCTTTAAACCGGAACACAGTAATGTTTGCAAGCTACTGTTTATCAGCTGCAATATAATAAGCGCTGCGGTGGTACCTATTTAGACGGTCTCTGGCAACGTCTAATAGTTTCGAATATCCCGTGATGAATTAATGAATCTCCAGAGATTCCAAATACCTCCTATATATATATAGATATAGAAACATACATTATATGATAATTAACATACTATTTATATTTCCTTTCAATAAACGGTTTAATTTAACGAGCTACGAAATGATAAAATTACAATCAAACAGTATGTGGTTACTATATTATTTTAAACACAGTAATATATTTTTAATTGTAGTATAAACACACGAGCAATAAATTAAATTTTATTAATGTTATTATAATGTAATTAAATTTATATATCAATAGTAATAAATATGTAAACAATGAATATATAACTAATAATAGTACAGATAATATATTCGAGGTGGGCCACCAAGGAAGTTAACTGTAAATGATTAATAACGAATTGATAGTCAGGGATTTTAATATATAAAGCGATCTCTTTCGCATACTCATTTATTGGTGGTAGGTCTATGTGGCCATAGACCATATAGATACCACAGCAGCTCCTATTAGCAGCTTCTATTATAGACAAACAGCAGCCTGTGATCCTTGCTCGGGTACTGAGTTTTACATCTCGTGTCAAGTCTACGAACGTAATGTGGTGCAGTCTACATTATCCTAACTAGCGCCGCGTTATTATGGGTAGGCGTATCACTTACCATCAGGTGTACGGCCTACTCGTCTCGTAACTTCGATAGATAAAAATAGAATTTGAACAGATTATTTTGTACACGGACAGTTTTGTTGAGGGTAGAAAAAAGTAAATAAAGGACAGGGAAATAGTCACAGTAATATATATATTTATATTTTACGAAACGATGAGTATGTGTGTATTGTGTATAGTGTGTGTTATGTTATGGTAAGCGATACGTCTGCCCATAACAACGTGGCGCTACTTAAAATGGTATACATACTATATTATATGTATTCTGATTAGATAAAGATACAGAACTATCGTTTAGAAGGATTTATTAAATAAAACCTTTGGAAAGCCCTGACTTCTCACCAGAATTTAGGATATCTTTTGGAAAACCCCATCCTCTACCCCTCCACGAAAAATAAATAAAATTCTGCAAATTAGTGTCTAAATATAGTTCCTACCCGATTCTCCATAAATGATACTCGATCTCTATTATCTCAATACAATGACTGGAGTGTGATGCTGTACAAAAATACTAATTACCAATATATGTAGGAGATACATAAAGATTCATTGACCTATCACGAGATCTCCATAACTATTTGACGTAAACACTCAAAATTTTATAGAAATATTGCTACTGCCGTTTTTTTTTAATCGTTCCCCTTGGGTGATGTGGGTCAGAGCCTTTGTCTACATTTTTCACTTAACATCACATTATATATTTAACTTATTTCTTTCTCATTCTCCTCTTTCGTCCTTGCTTTTTTTTCATCCTCTACTTATCTATCATACCATTTTTCTGCTTACATACTCCATCCCATTTTCTTCTTTCATACATCCTCTCTGACCGAAGTGGAGACTGCCTTTTTCTTGTATTTCTGGAGGGGCGGGAGAGCCTGAAACAATCATTCATAGTAGCATTATGCTACTGCCGTTTAGAGGTCAACTAAGAATGGATTTTACAAAATTCCTTCCCCAAAAGGAAGTTGCAGGAGTGTTACAGCCAGCAAAGCGGACGGAAAACATTTAATATTCAATATGTTCTATAATAAGCAACTTCGTTAGTAGTTTTACTCTATCATCAGCCGATAGACGTCCACTGCTGGATATAGGCCTCCCTCAAAAAGCATCAAGTTTGTAGTGATTCATATGGGAGGGATTTGAGCCATTTTCCACCACGTTGGGCCAATGTTGTTGGTGGGAGCCAGAGCCTCGTTTGTTGATTAGCAGGGTGCCCCAAGAGCAGGTGCGGTTGGTTTGGGTCCTATGACTTGTTGTACGAGACCCTTTACACTTCTAGTAGTTTTACTAAATACAATTATTATTAAAAGTAGTAAAAATATTAACTTGACAGTATATTCAAACGATAACCCAAATTAATTTATTAAGTAAGGTATGTCCTTACACCCCTTGGACCCATACAACAACTCATGCGACTCAAGCCAAGCTCACCTGCTCGTGGTGCACCCTGCTAATCAACAGACGAGGCTCTGGCTGCCACCAACCCTCATTGGGCCAGCGTGGTGGGAAATGACCGATTGATGTGGAGATCTTTGGGGAAAGCTTACGTCCAACGGTGGAAGTTATTATTTACTAACCTATGACATTTTACTATTTAAAGCTTCACGAGTATGAGTTAAAGTCTAGAATGAACTATTCTATAATATATCTGTAACACACTTCCTGCTTCTCACGCAAATTTCCCTCTCCGTATTTCAGATGGCAGTTAACCCATTTAACTGTACCACATTCTAAACCTAATATTAGGTTTAGAATAACTACAACAGGACCTAAATATACTCGACATTTCCATTGCGTTACTCCAATATGAACGTATGTGTCTGTGAAATCAGAATCTAAATAATTTTCTAGACTCTTACCACTTTCTGAATACTTTACTAATCAGTAATAACATCCTAAATAATAATTAGTTCGTCATGATTTAACCTTAATTACATTTTTAAGGTTACTCTGATTACCGAAAGGTTCAACTGATGCTTATTTGAATTCCTTATCATTTAGGTTAATAGATAGATAAAGAGTTTATTGCAGTAAGAACTCACATATATAAAAAAAACAACACAGCATCATTTTATCTATCACGGCATCCGAAGCGTCATCATTATCATCACCGACGCGGGATTGAGGCTAGTCTATATAATGTCTAAATGCTGGTGGTAGGTGTCTGCTGCCGGAGACCGTCTGGGTATCACGGCAGCTCCTATTCCTGCCGCTAAACAGTACTGTTCAAACATTACCGTGTCTCAAGACCACGAGCACAACGTGATGCAGTGTATACTATCTTAACTAGCGCCACGTTGTTATGAGATTACCATCAGGTGACCTTCCCGCTCGTCTCATCGCCTCATTAACTATAAAAAAACTGTGATGACTTTGACGTCAGGACATCTGTCAGCTCAGCTACTCCCGTGACCTTGGCTGCTGTAAACCATTCGAAACGGGGTTATAAATAACTAAATATCTGAAGTTTTTATTCCAGTTCATATACCTCTCGTCTTATTTCATTCAAATCACGATTTTCTTAATATTTCATCAAAACTGTAACTTACTCTGACATTTAATATATATATAAAAGTGTCTCCGCGAATTATTTATGTCAGTACGACAAGTGACATGAATACGAAATGATATATTTACACAACACCATCACGGTATCTTAATCATCATCACATCTTAATGGTATATCATATTTAATGAGACCGTATATTTTTATTACTTGATACAACTTTGCTAAGCGATAACAAAGTATATGGAAAAGATCATAAAGTTTTGACGAAATTCCTCCCTCCTTAAATGCATCGCCATAACTAGAGAACATTTATCTCCGCCTAGACACAGAACTGTGTGTCCTCGTGATTCATGATTGTGGTTCTCCTGTTTTCAAATTTGCTGCAACTATAAGTTAAGGATATATCGTGCAGGAGCGTTGATCCAAGATGTTCGACGTCTCGCTTTATTATCGTTTGCATCAAGGTACTTGTTAAACTGATCTTTCTCACACCTAAGGTGTTATCTCCAATGTATCTTTGTACTGTCGTTTCGGACCAAGGTAGGGGATGAAGGGTGGGAGTTGGGTTAGACAGGGGGTTAAATAGAAGAACTGTTGTATCTCTCTTCTATAGTCAAGCCCTAATTTATCTTAAAAATAATTCATCTAGTTGAACAGCATCAAAAGACGACTAGACCAACGGTGAGTCAGTATCCTTACGTAGTGGACATCCCCAGTTTGCGAATAATGAAGTTCAGCTCCTCGTTCTTCATAAGAACTGCAATGCAGTGGAACAACTTCCAGCTTCGGTGCTCATGTCTCAATTCAACGTGGGTGTTTAAAGAAAAGAGTGAACATGCTGTTACTCAGTTAGTGTGCTTGACCGCCGCAGACCACATCACCATTTAACATCAGATGGGATCCTGTTCAAGCACTGACCACATGGATTTAAAAAAAAACCCTTTCTGCTTAAAACTTCCTGATCCGGGCGCTAAAGGAAACTTGTACAAAAAAAAACGAGTTTTATTCCTTTCTACATTTTTTTAATCAGAGTCGACGGCTTATATTATTTAATATAAGCAAGAGGTAGTATAATCCGCCGACTTCATTCCCACTGCTGGGACTCAAATAACCGCATCTAAATAAACCGAAAGAAGTGGTCTGCTAACGCATGTCCTTAGAAAGCTGTTCTTGCAACGAGCCGTTATCATGTCTTCCTATACCGGAAGCTCAGTGAGATTCGAACCTGTGCATTATAGATTCTTATAGTGCATAGTTTGGTTAATTACTTTTAAATCTGTAAATATTCATTAACATTTAAATCAATAATTATGTTTTCGCTGGAAACAAATAAATAATTATTCTCACGTTTTACTTAACCAAAACTTTATACACGAACACTCGCGTGGACCACACGACTGTTGCTTTAATTTATTGTCTGGTATAAGGTCGTAAAATTTAATTATTAAACAATATACTCGATAATATATACGACAGTAAATTACGGTGTCCGAATGTCAAGTAAATCTAAGTAATAAGAATTAATTTATGATTTTCTCTAAAATCACGATCTATTTCGTATTGAATTCGTGTTTACAATCACACCCCGAATTATGTTAAGGCACTAAGGCAGGCACGCTGACTCCATGATGCAGTAGCCAATCGATACTATTGTGTTCTCTTGTTCATTTAAGGGTCACAATATTGATATTTTTAAAACCAGCAATCTTGGAAACTCCTAGATGATATATAATATCTGTACCAAATATTAAAGGCCACTTATCCCGATTTTAGGTTATATGCCTCCAGTTGCTGCCAACGGCCTATCGATGTATATATATATATATATATATATATATATATATATATATATATATATCAATATATAGAGATATCCATAGATTCAATAACTCATCACGAATAACCGAAACTATTAGACGTAGAGACTCAAAATTTGGTAATGATATTGCTTCTACCATTTAAAGGTTAGCTAAGAATGGATTTTACAAAATTCCTTCCACAAAGAATGCTGCGAGAGTATTGTGTCCTGTATAGCTGGCGGGAAACAGCTGATAATAAAATAAATACGAATTTTTTTTTTTTTCAGATATATCCGACATGTCAGAAGAGCATCGTCACGAGAGAAAGGAACCCCGGACAGTGCAGTGAGGTCGGGAATGTTTCGATATAATCAAATAAGCAACAAATAACTAGGATGTGAAATCATGGTGGAATGCTTGCCCCGCGCGAGCTCGGTGGTACGCGCGTGTTCTGGACAAAGTGCTAGGGAGAGAAAGACAACCATATTCATACTCCTGCTTCTCTTCATACTCCTTTGTGTACGGTAAGATTTATTTTCTAATCCACCGATGAGCTTTTATATTTAACAAAACCACGAGACTATTACTTCTTTCAAGTTGCGTTAACGATGATGTTGGTTAAGATGTTTACATTGCAATATTCTCGTCGTTGTAATACTTATATCTTACCATAACTTAACTACAGCAGCTTCCAAAACAATATATTGGTTGTCGACAGAAATGGACGATATTATAAACATAAGTTTGATTTACTTTTTAATTACAATATCTTACTAAGAAACTACTCAAATATTTTCTCCATGTTGTGATCATTATCATTAATTAATAATATTTGTATAATTTATCAACATTTAAAGTTTAAACATTAATAACTTTTGTTATGAAAAGTCACTGGTCGAAGACCCACAGCCAAACAGAAAACAAGGTGGAAAAATGTAGTGTGAAGAGACATGTGTGTGTCAAGTAATTGACGATGACATCGAGGATAAGATGAAGTATAGAAGAAAAATAAAGAAAGCTAACTCCACGACTATATGGGTTAATCCTTAGGAAGAGAGAGAGAAAAAGAGAGTTACGAAAGTCACTCCGAATGCTTAAAAAAATCTCTTACACTCCTTCAGTTTTATTAGTCTAAAAACTAAGCACATTCAAAGAAAATAAATCACCTGATCACCCATTACTTGAACTACATTTATTGTATATAATTTTTTTTCCTCCAATATCATTATTAGCAGCCTTTGTTTATCCACTGCTGGATATAGGCCTTCCCCAATATCTTCCCCCAAATATTTTTTCCTCCATGTAACTAAAATAAATATTCAAAAACATCTTCCATTACTGCTTAAGTTCTATATATTATCTAATTGCTTAGTAATATTCTCTAAGATAAAATATTAAACTTTTAATGTTACCTATCAAGTATTCTCTACCTGTTTTAAACATTCTGACATTTTGAATCAAAAATTAGCATAATTTTTAACCAAACCGCACCTTTTTTCAAAACTCAAAACGAATCGTTTACAAACCTAAAATTAGATAAGCAAATTTGTATACGAAATTTGTACAAACAAATTACCATTAATAACAAATCCATCTACCCGCAGATTGAAGGCTAATACAAGCCAAATAAATGCTAAATTAACAAACCCATACATCATGGCTTATTATGGCGTCGACATGAGATCCACGCAAAAACGAAATCATACTGAAAAAAAAAATGATAAAGCAACAAAAGAAATACCGGTATAATAACATATGTGCCCTGTAATTACGCACAATAAATCTGCAAACTTGAGGCAAAGCTGACGGACCAATTTTCAATGTACAAAACCAACAAAAAAAGAAGGGACTGCGGATCTTTGTGAACACGGAGCTCTATTAAATCGGTACCTGTGACATGAATAGAAATCAAGTTCTCGTACTTCATAAACGGGACAAACGTAAACCAGCACGTTAGGGTGTATATATGGAGTTGAAAGATTCGAGTTGCCCAATTATCTTCTTTTGAAGTTATAATGGGTGCTTGTTAAAAATATTATTTGTGTACGATCGTATTACAACGGTTTATAAAGATCAATAGTTAAGTGTATATATAGTCGAAAAGTTTGTACAGTTGTGTGTTTGAGTTTGCTTTAACAATTATTGTATTACGTTCTCCCGTTTGTATACTTGTGATAGATCAGTTCGTAATTATACTTCTCTCAGAGTTGTGTGATTCAGAATCCCACTGAACTAGATAGAGCTTACGATGAAAGAAAAGACCTCGAGGAAACCAACCTATACCAAGAACAACGGCTTCCCGTACAGATGATATCAAGCAACACAGACTAGGCGAATGTGATAGATAGCTTTGTTGCCTCCTTGCGAGAGAAAGCCTCTAATTCCAGCAGTAAAAAAATTTATTATTTTTACTTCAGTTTAAGAAGATTTTTATGATACAACGAATATAAAAGTTACTTTTCATATCAACGTATTACCTTTACTAAATTACAATAGAACTCTAATACGCAATAAGATAAATATCCATCTTCTTCTTGTTGTGCCTCTTCACGTCTGAATGTTGAAAGATGAATATTACAGGTACTACATCCATAAGGATAATTCCGTGTGTATGGACACGGGTGTATACTCTCTAATGATACAAAGTTGTAGCTCAGTTTTCATTCACTATGAGACATTGACTACTTAACTACTGTAATAGAATGTGCTCACCATCTTTATCATACTGGTAATAATTCCATATTTACCACTTCTAAATACTACTTCATAATTTTTCTCCTAACCGTCTGAGATAAACGTAGATATTACATAGGGGAACAATGACGGATTCTGTATGAAATCCTCAGCCTTTCATAACGCCATAAATTCCCTAGAATTTTAATAGATTGACCTCTCAAATACCCAGATTTTAAGAATGGAGCACTTCGTTTAAAGATTACCCTCCATATAGTAAAAGAAAAAATGAACCAGACTCCTCATCATCATAAGAAATCATATCATACCTCGCCATAAAAAAATTTAACCACTGAATACCGGCAAAAGTGATTTTGTAAAAGGTAATCAGTGTCGCTGATTAAATTTCACAAAAACAAGTAATTTTGACGGGATTACATTAACGCAAAAAGTTAGGCACGGGTGTTTTTTAAATGAAAAAGCACTCAATCTTCGATCTTAATGATCAAACATCATTTCCCGTCACAATCTGACGCTAAGCCCGAACCCACCATTACTGTCGAATCTTTCAACAGCATCACTAAGGGATAGTTTAAAATAACTTTTAAACATCTCTCCAATTTTAACCTTATTAAGACCTTGTAGAATTGGAATTGGAATGCTGGATACAATTCTCTGATAGTCCATTATATCAACTCGGATGTGTCGAATACGCCCCTTCACGTAGAATCAAATGCATTCAATGCAAACCCATATTACCATCAGGATTCCTAAGTTTTGGATCACTTCGCTGATTGATTTTATCAAGAAGAACAGTAGGAAAACGGTTATTAACAGCAGTTATTATATTAGTTATTAACACTCCCAACTCATTACCTATAAGAAGAGGTCCAAAAAATTCTAAAACCAGAGTACATATAAATATTATCATAAAGATGACTAAATATTTATAGAGCTAACGTATACTATAAGAAGTTACGTTAAGGTACTAAGTTTCATAGTCCCCCTTTACACGGTTTCAGACATAATCAATATAAATAAATTTAAACTACATTTAATCAAGGACGTACGATATGAGCTGAACCTTCTACTACATACTATCAGGTGTCATAGTATGTAGTAAAATAAGTAAATAGAATAGTAAGTAGAGTAGTAACATAACATCATATTTTCATCGCTTTTAGACATAAGTAGTAGTTTTCGTTACCACCCCTAATTTCACTAGATTGCCCTTTAAAAATTGCTTCGGTCAGGGGTGTTGTGTATAGAGCTTTTAATTTTTGTATAGAAGACTAGACGAAGAGAGGAGTTTCAGCTTAAAATGTATATTAATTAAAGGATACAGGCAGCGTCCTAATGATGTTAGTTCTGTTCCTCAACTCCGTTCTTACTTTGTTAAGGACGAGTTGGGAAAAATATTGCGTCAAATACGGGGACATCAGGATGTACCATTGCCTACAGGAATTAAAAATTCGCCAAAAATACAGTGGGCAAGAATTATTACTAGAGCAAGGGAAAGGGGCAGTGGCAAGAGAAGCTAAATTGAGGCTTAAAAGGAAATATCAAAAGTTCCGGAAAAAAAAAAAAGGTTGTAGATAAAAGAATAATCATTAAATAGTTTGTACTCGTAGCATTTATTGTTTGTTACTTTAGAGGGAAGATGTTGTGTACAGACGTTTAATGTTTTTTTATAGAAGACTTGATAGAGAAAGAAATAAAGAAGTTGTGAACACAAAATTTAAAAAAGAGTAAACCCAACAAATTCTGATCAAAATCAAAACTACAATTACGGAGATATCCACACACAGAAAGACATCAATTTTTTTAATAATTTTTGATATCGTGCAAGGGAACATGACGAGTGAATAAAAAGCATCTGAGCACTATATATATATAACACACATTGGCAATGTTATATAATAATGCTAACTTCACGATAACCTGCTAGGATTATATTAATTCCTGTACTACAATAATAAACCTTTAGAATTTCGAAATTATGTCAGTCACAACTGTCATCGAAATCATCGAAATATCATGCAACATTCCAGGACTAACTTTTTGAGTTTCCTCTTAATACGTTCCTAGAAGCAATCATAAGAAATACGCCGGAACGTTAACAAAGAGTTGGAGATCAGGAATTCTAATGACCTGGGCCTCCGAATCTATTCGTCAATATATTATCAAGGTCTACCCTACCTTCTAGGAACAAAGAAATCACCGCAAGTTATCTTTTTTTATTGATATGCCAAACTTTTTCATAATCGCAGATGTAACTTAAAATACAATAGGTTGTAAAGAAGGTTGTAGTTTAAATAAAAAATAAGTGGGGAAATAAAATGTAAAAAATAAAAAACTAAGTGCAATTAAATAATAAAAAAAATTATGGAAGAACTGTAACCAGACATAGATAAGACATTAATAGCTACGGAAACTAGGAATCAGAAGATAGGAAGTAAGGAGTAAGAAGAAGAATAAATCTGAGACACATCTCGATATTTCTGATACCATAAGGTCTAGAGACTTGAAAATTGGTAGGAAAACACCTTTTGCCGAGTATAGGTCAGCTGAGAACGGATTTTACGAAATATTACCTCCAAAAAAGGTTGTAGAGATGTTAATATTAGAAACTGGTCCGGAAGGCGGTGGGTTCTCGACGGGCGAGGAATATGTATAATATTTCAAATCTAATTCTATATTGCGGATAACAAAGAGGGCAGAGAACATCTAGTCTAGTAAATGCAATAATAATATAGTATAATGTTGTAATATTTATTTATTATCTCGTTTCTTATAAAAGAATTGTAGAATAGTGCTAATTAATAACATAGTAAGTAATTTACTAATGCAATTACTACGTCCTGCTCGTGACAATAACATAGAATTGGCGTCTGTGACTTAACATCCATAAGACCATAAATATGACTGTAATATGTATAATATGGCTTGCCATTTTAATATAAAATTTTATATTTTATGTTAATACCAATTTTGACAATGATTTATAGATCATTTTTTATTGACGAAGCGAAGAGATAAATGTCTTTTAACTTGACTGTCCATAACATTGTGGCAATAAATAAGATGATATTCACAGCACTACGTCATAACTACGGAAATAGATTATACTTCGTTGTTCTAGCAATTTCATTGATTACAGCGCCCATCAATCTGGAATATAGCAATGTTTATACAATGCCGTTTGACAGTAGAATTCCTACCACAAGTTAAATTAAAAATACAAGAGATGTATGCCAATTTTTAAATTAATCATTTAGTTTCAATGATTTACTTTCTTCGGGATTTTTATTACATACGAAGAAACGACAAATGTTCACCTTACGGTAAGTGATACGCATTTTCATAATGATATAACACTAATTAGGATGATATATACTGCACTAAATTATATCGTCGTCTTAAGACATAGAATTTTGAATCTACCACAGAAATTTAAGCTTGCTGGCCTAAAGTAGCTCGCTGGTATAATGGTTAGAGCGTGCGGCCTTCATTCTCAAGGTCGCCGGTTCGATTCTCGGCATGTACCAATGATTTTAATATTTAAGTTGTGTACATCTGTGAACTTTAGTTACAACAGCGAAATACAAACGGTAAAGGAAATCATCGCGAGGAAACCTACACATGGATTAGAATTTATTGTAAGGTGTGTGTGAAGTCACCAATCCGCATTGGGCCCGCGTGGTGACTATGGCCCATCGCCCTCATATTGACGATAGGCTTGTGCCCCAGCAGTGGAAACGTAAATTGGGTGTTATGGATTACCACAGAAATTAACATTATCTACAGCGCCCTTCAAACTGAAACAATAATGTTTGCACTCTACTATTTGGCGGCGTAAATTGAAGCTACGTACACTGCTGGTTAACTACAAGTAGAAAAACATCATTTGCAGGTCAATTTAGTGTCCCAATGGTTTCAAAGATTTGCTTTCTCCAATAGTCTTCGTTTAGGTATTTCTATGCATATAGATATTCTTGGACTACGTAAGATACGAGCAACTGTATTCGCACTGGACCTGGCGTCACTGACGAAAGTATTACGCGAACGGGCAAATAAAGCTATTGTGACAACCATTTAACGACACGCCGCTAGTTCCCAGCTGCGAAATCCTTGGATACAATGTAATAACCAAATAACTAAACTTTATGGCGAGGAGACTTAAAAATTAAAAAAAAAAGTTACGAATTGAATTATACACTTATGTTCCCCGTCCGCTTTCGCTGGCCGTAATAAATAGTTGGATTTGAAATTGAAATTTGAAATTTGTCAGAAATATTCCCGGCCGGCGGCAACCCACCATTCTCTGGGCTCTTACCCATTATTAATACCTCGCAACCCCTTTTGGGAATAACATTTCGTAAAATGAAAAGTTTAAAGGTATCTTCTACCAAATTTCAAGTGCCTAGACCTTATGATTCCAGAGATATCGTGATGAGTCTAATTTATTCTTCTTCTTATTCATTACTTCCTACCTTCTGATTCCTAGTTTCTAGTCTAGTTTGGTTACAATCCTTCTTTTTTACACTTTATTTCAACCTATTATTTATTTACGCTAGTTTTTTTACAACTTATTATAATTTAAATTACATCATCATCATCAAGATTCCTACCAAATTTCAAGTCTCCAGGCTTTATGGTTACAGAGATATCATGATGAGTCTTTATATAGCTAGAAATATATATATGTACACGAGCGGGATGTCTACCTTATAGCAACTGATACGCCTGCCCATAACAACGTGATGCTTGTTAGGATGATGTATGTGCTCGTCACCTTGTGACATAAGGTAAGCAAACGTTAAGTCTCATTACCGCAATAATTTAACTGGCTACAGCGCCCTTCTGACCGGAAGACGCTGTTTGCAGGCTACTGTTTACTGGCTGCTATAAGAGCAGCGGTGGTATCTACCTAGACGGTCCCTGGCAACAGAGACTTCCAACTATTAGTGAAAGTTTCTCTGTTTCTAGTTTGAAGGGCGCTGCAGTTAGTGAAATTTCCATGCATGAAAGACTGCATTTAAATTATTTTATGGTCGACAAAGTTTAGTACTTTTTGATGGTAATAGCTTATAATTAAGTCATCATCATCATCTCGATTAATTTAGACAAAGTTTCCATTTCACGTATTCGTCAATGTTCTTTTACTGTTTGTTAATAAACGTATCGTATTATTTAATGGTAGGGTGAGGGATCCCGCACCACAACTCACGGGAAAAAGGTAGAGTTCAAAATGTATAAGGGGGGACCCAAGCCAACCTAGCCAAAATCCCACATATGAACAAACGACGGCCTCCAATGCTCGGCGACATTGGAAGCTATGCTAATTGGCATAGCACCGATCGATATGGAGATCTTTGATGCAGGCCTATGTCCAGCAGTGGACGTCTATCGGCTGATGATTGACTATTTAATATATAACTTTTTTTAACAAATTTTTATAACAATTTATCTCTTTAATATATTAAAATATTAATGAAGAGTACCCTCATAAAACAGTAGTGAGGATTTGACCAGTAAAAGATTACAGGATGCATTTAAAAGAAGTACGAGTGTATTGGTGTCATCGGTTTGAGCTGAAGCAATGAAATGATCCGAACACTCATAAACTCGCCCCACATAGCGGTTAAAGGACAGTTAATTTTAAATTTATGCCCCTCCTACATCCTTACTGCACCAACTAACAAGTTTCACGCACTATAAAGATTCCCTTCATTTAACTTTTAACACTCGAACAGATTTCATTTACTTTTAAATGCGTCATAAAACGTCAAATAGCTCATCTCCTCGCTCCATTGTGTTGTTGTTTTTTTTTTACTCGCGATGAAATGTATTACAATAATAACGGTTATTATTAAAGTAGACCGTAAAATAATATTATAACGCTCTATGAATAATTCTGTAGCTTTATTTAATAGAGTCGTTAAGATTTAGATACTGGATAGTTGATGGAAGAAAGATTGGAGACGTAACATTTTACGTCTCTGTTGGGAGGATTTTTGGGCCATTTACCAGGTATCGGAGGCCATACTGACTGTAAGATCACGGGAAACCAGTATGGAGAACCGTGGAGATCTTTTTGGGAGGCTTATTTATATTGATGTCTGTTGCTGGAAACTGTCTGAGTAGATAAAACCGCAGCCTCCAACAGTAGTACAATATAGTATAGTATGTATATTCCTAACTAGCGCCACTTTGTTATTGTGCCACTGAAGTCACAATGATATTCCACTTGCCTAATACTGAGGTCTCTGGTTTGATCGCAGGATGAGCAACCAGTGTCACTTTTATGCTTAACAACTATCTGTCAAAAGAGTCAGAGGATTTTGGGATTACCTATAACCTAATTATCACTTAATGTGTTATCAAGCGGGTGTAAAGGATCCCGCACAACAAATTCACGGAACCTAAGCCAACCTCACCTCCTCGTAGTGCAACCAGCATTGAGCCAACGAGGTGGGTATTGGTCCAAACCCCTTCATATGAATACCTATATACGACTGCCGCTAGTGCCCGGCGGTACCGGAGGCCATGCTGAGAGTATGTGGAGATCTTTGAGGGAGGCCTAAGTCCAGCATTGGACATCTAT
The DNA here is from genome assembly GCA_029030555.1 of Ornithoptera alexandrae. NCBI lineage: Eukaryota > Metazoa > Arthropoda > Insecta > Lepidoptera > Papilionidae > Ornithoptera > Ornithoptera alexandrae. Next base: position 1,560,843 of record JARDVY010000296.1, on the reverse strand, counting down.
CGGCTAATGATGATGATGATGTTATCAAGCACTTGCCTTCCCTTTAAGCTGTTTCTTCTTTTTAGCATTAGTCGCATATTATGATAGCGCCTGCATTCTTACTTCTTTTATCCCATTTCGCTCTATTCAGGACATCGTTTCCTTTAAACAAACGTATAAGCAAACATTGAATATATAAAAAAAAACATCCTTAACTAAAAATCAAGCCTAAAATCACTTTTTTTTATTCAATTAAACAACGAAACGAATGGGACATTCATCTAATGATAATTGATACTCTTGCTGATAACAACGTCGCGCTAGTTAGGATCCACTTAACATCACATTGCGCTCGTCGCTTGTTACGGATGATGTTGAGTCCCATTACCCCAGTAATTATATTAGCTACAACTCCCTTCAGATCGTAACACAATAATGTTTGCACACTACTATTTGTAGGCTTCAATAGGAGCTGCGGTGGTACCTAGACGGTCTATAGCAAAAGAGACCTACCACCAGTGATTTCATAATACAAACAACATCGACATAAATAAAAAAAAATCAACGTATTATACAATAAATGATAATTAAAATTTAAAAGATTATATCTTGTAAATTATATTAATAATTAAGATATATGTTACCAAATAACATATCATTACTTAGTCAGCCTTAAGACATTCCAATAGTATCTGATGCCAATATCAGATGGTGTCTGATGATAACTGCCCACGTTTACAACCAATGAACTTATGAAGCTTCAGCTACTGCATTTAATACACCGTTACCAGGTTACCGTTTTTTAATACTAAGTAATACCTAACAAAATGTTAGTGTTAATTTCTTACGAATACCTAAACTAAATCTAGGTATATGTTTTTGGCTTTTAAAGTTACGATAAGTTTTAGGCACATAAAATATGTCTGAAATCTTTTAAAGCTCAACTAATAAATTCTCTGTTACCGGAGACCGTCTAGGTACCACCGCAGCGACTATTGCAGCCGGTTTAAAGGGCTCTGTAGCGAGAATATTGAGTGGGGTAACGAGACTCAACATCTTACGTCTCAGGCGATGAGCGTTATATAGTTCAGTATATATCATGCTATATAGCGCCTCGTTGTTATGGACAGGCGTATCACTCACCATCAGATGGACGTCCAGCTCGTCCTGATGCTTAATTGAATAGAAAAAATATAATAAAACGTTTTTATTCTTAAAGTTTGTAAGGATCTCGTACATCTCAAAATAACGCAGTTTCTATCTCCATTGAGGTTGAATTTTATAGATATGTGACATTTTGCTGCTAAATTAAAGAGAAAATATATTTTCCGGTTTCTAGGGCGTTGGAACTAATTAATTAATTACTGCGATAATGAGACACCACATGTCTTATGGCTACGAGAAAGTGATGCTATCTATAGCAACCATATATATAATACGTATTGAAAATGTTTATAAAGTTCGAATAGAAATATAATGATGAAGGATCTATGAAATTCAAAAAACAAATATCCTATAACCATCTACTAATCGCTCCGCGTCCAATGCTCATGTTCCAATGTCGATGCGTTCACTTGTTTTCACGTGATTCGGAAACAAACAAAACCCATTTTCATTATATATATATATATATATATATATATATATATATATATCAGAGATATCCAGAGATGCATTTACATACATCTCCGAAACTATTAGACGTAAACACCCAAAATTTGGTAAAGATATTGCTTCTGCCGTATAGAGGTCAGATAAGAATGGTTTTTACAAAATTCTTGTCACAAAGGGAGTTGCAGTGTGTTACATCCAGCGAAGTTGGTGGGAGACTGCAAATCTTTTATATCATAAAAGGACTTGATGGCATTGAATGAATATATACATTTTCACGAGACAAGATATTTTGTTTCTTCTAGACTAGTATTTACCATCTAGATTACATCTCTGCTTTTTTTATTCAATTAAGCGACCATGTTTCACCCAATGGTAAGTGATAACAACCTTTAACAATGTAGCACTAAGAATGATGTACAACACACCACATTGCGCTCGTCGCTCTAAGATATATCATGTTGAGTCTCTATACTCCAGTAATTGCAATAGCTACAGCGCCCTTCAAACTGGAACACAGTAATGTTTTCATACTAGTGTTTGTCGGCTAGGATCTGCGGTGGTACCTAGACGGTCTCCGGCAACAGAATTACTAAGCGAGTAATTTATTTTGTTACTGAGTTTCCATCAGGTGTGATCGTAGATAAGCACTAAGTTATACTATATTAAAAAAAAAAACAAGAAGTTAAATAATAATTATATTTAACAAGCATCAATATGACATTATGCAAATTTTATAGTTTTACATACACCGCTAATGCACTTAACACACTGAGGCGGTGCCGTTTATCGCTCGATTGTGTGTATTGGCTTTATGCTTGATATGAACTTTATAAGCACATAAACAGCTAAGTTTATTCAATTCACTGCTATCTCGTGACAGCTTAAGTAGTATTGTTCGTTGCGGTGTCGCTGAATCACTACAGCTTTTTTTTTTCGCTACAATGACATCTTACTATATGGTAGTCGATAAAATTATTTCACTTGCAAATTAGTTTGTAATACTTAAATAGTGTCATTAGAAAAAATGGGTTGACGATTGAATAAACAGTTACCATTGGTAATGGAGGGGTGTAAGGCGTCCCGAACAACAACTCACGGTACCCAAGCTGACTGTACCTGCTAATCAACAGACGAGGCTCTGGCTCCCGCCAACCCACATTGGCCAGCGTGGTGGGATCTAGCCCAAGTCCCCTCATATGAACCTACAGACGACGACTATGTTGACTGCAGCGTTGGACCGATCGATGTGGAAATTTTCCGGAGAGGCCAATGTCCAGCAGTGGACGAATGATCATCAGTCTATCGGCTGATGATGATGATGATTTATCTTGTATGTTTTTGCTAAAATCTTCTGCTAGACTATTAATATATATTGACCGGGTATGACAGTCATAATAAGAAGAATGAGATTCAAATAGAAAACTTTTTCACTGGTGGTAGAGGTCTCTGTTGTCGGAGACCGTCTAGGTACCACCGCAGTGCCTATTACTGCCGACCAACAGTACTGTGCAGACATTACTGCGTTCCGGTTTGAAGGGTGTAACTAATGAAATTACTGCGATAACGGGACTAGCTATTCTGCTGTGTATATCCTAACTAGCGCCACCTTATTATTAGCTAGTGTATTGCTTACCATCATACCATCGCATGTCTCATCACTTTGTAGAATTAAAAATAATTATAGCCTAAATCATTAAGATGATTTTATTTATAACAGATCATTGGTGTCATTAAAGGAGGTGAATATAAAATGGACGCCCATCACACGGGTCATAAACTCCTGTAACTACTGAATTACTTCATCCTTTGTAACGAGAGAAGCGGAATGATACATGACACATAAAAAAAGCAGGTAACCCGATACGTTATAATAGCGTTGGTATCATTGCCGAGCCTGTCACGCCGGATGGACAAACTGACAGATGACAATTGGACACGGTCTGCAGACCGCGTACAGTAGACCCATTAAAGTTCCAATCTAGCTAGAGAAAAATATCAAGTCCAGAAGGATAGGAACATAGCAAAGCGTTTTATCATTACCATCAGCCGATAGACGTCCACTGCTGGACATAGGCCTCCCCCAAAGATCTCCACATCGATCGGACCCGCGAAACCTTTTCTTGGTGGTAATACAACTGCCCATAACACAGTGGAGCCAGTTAGGATGATATACACCGCACCACATTGTGCTCATCACCTTAAAACACATGATGTTGTCTTGTCACCCTAGTGACTTCACTAGCTAAAGCCCCCCTTCGAACCGGAATACAGTAATGTTGGCACACTACTGTTAGGCATCAGACTTAGGAACTGCGATGGTACCTACCTAGACGGTTTCCAGCAACAGAGACCTAATGGCGACGAACACAGTGTTGTGCAGTGTATACCATCCTAACTAGTTCCACTGTGTTATGGGACAGTTGTATTACTTACCATCAAGAGAACGTCCTGCATATTTCGTTGCTGCGTTAATTAAAAAAAAAAACAAAATGGCCGCGATAAAATCAATCAAATTTAGTGTTAACAAGTCTATGGAGAATTTATGTATGTATCCATAGATCACTGATCGAGGTGATACTGTAAGTAATTTGTCGTTTTAACTTAAGAAAAAGGAACACGGGACCTTTACTTGATTAAGTCGTTACATTTATATGTAATTGCTACAAGATTTTACGGATATTCCGGTTGAAAAATAAAAAAAAAAAACGCCATTAGAGCTCAATATACGGCGTATAATTTGTGGACCATTACGCATACGATCCGAGGCGTAAATCACTGTGAAGTAATTTTAATGAGACCGATTATTCCAATACCTTGGTATAAAGTAGTGTTACCGTAATTCAATATTAATATGGGAAAAGGTTTCCACTGCTTATCGACAAGAAAAGGAACAGGACGAAGAAGGACATAAGTGAAATGTAATGCAGCGTTTTGCCACAAGTTGTCCAGACGTTGATTGCTCCGACGTATATAGCATAGTTCGATTTGTGGTTAGTAATACTTTTAGATAAGATTATAAATCTTATTACTGCAGTAATTTAAATAGATGTAACACCTTCAGAAATTACACTAGGACCCTCGATGTTCTTCAGCAAGCTGAAAGCAAGTTAAGTTTGCTCTTCTTCCTATAACCTTCCTTCATTTAGTAATAAATAATCTCCTCCTTCAACATCCAAGAAACCTAAAAAACATATTTTTTAAATTCAAAAAATGGTAAGTGATACGCCTATCCATAACAACGTGGCGCTAGTTAGGATGATATATACAGCATCACGTGCTCGTCGCCCCAGACATATATTTCCTCGTTACCCTAGTTATTACACTAGCTACAGCGCCCTTCATACCGGAACACACTCATATTTGTAGGCTACAATAGGTGTTGCAATGGTAGCTACCTAGATATTCTCCAGCAATAGAGACCTGCCACTAATAAATGTAACCCCCTACCACAACTCGATAAAGTATCCTACCCCGAATTCTTTCACTGTTATTTATCACTGATACCAAAGTAATAGTCTTAAAACAGATGTTAAATTTAATACTAGTATTAAGTATATGAAATTAATAATTTATAAAGAGGATAATTATTATGGATCCCCTAACCAAATACCCTCGGCTCTCGATAAAGAAACTAAGTAACGCCTCGGCCTCGCTAATGTTAAGATATTTAATACCCTCAATTACCAGTAATGGAGACTTAATATATATTATTAGACTAAAATGTATCGCTGAGAAAGGTTCCATACTTCCGAAATAACAGTATTTATGGTAATCCCATTCGAATAGGATATATCGGTCTAACGATAATATATGGAGCTTCAGACCTCCACATTCCTGGCTGCCGGCGGAGTTACGTAATGTTTTAACAGGAATTACGGCGCACTACGGTCACCACACGTCGCCCCGTAGTCTCGGGCTAACAGGACTAAGGCAGGGCTGTCGTAGAAGGCGACTAAAACTGCCACTAAGCGAACCAGTCGTGAACGGCATGTACGAGGTTTAGTGCTTTACGTAGCAAAGCAAGAGTGCTTAAGAGGACTACAACTCCACCGCGACTGGTTTCAGGCGTAGTGCCTGGTGTAAAAGAGGTGTTTACTGGTGGTAGGTCTCTGTTGCCGGAGACTGTAGGTAGACACCACCGCAGCTTCCATTCCTGCCTCCAAACAGCAGCGTGCAAACATAGCTGGTAAAATTACTGGAGTAATAATACTTAATATCCTACGTCTCATGGCGAGTGCAATGTAGTGTAGGTTACCATGCTAACTAGCGCCACGTTGTTATGGGCAGGCGTATCACTTACCATCAGGTGGTGGTTCATATCGTCTCGTCGCTTCGTTGGATAAAAACAAAGAGGTTATGCCAAGCGCTCTTTTTTTTATTCAACGAAACGACGTGGCGAGCAAGACTTTCGACTGATGGTAAGTGATACGCTTGCTCATGACATCGTGGTCTAAGTTAGGATGATATATACAGCACCACATTTTGCTCGTCGCCTCAAATATAACATGTTTTCTCATTACTCCATTCATTTCACTATGTACAGCGCCCATCAAACCGGAACACAGTACTGTCTATCGGCTGCAATAGGCGCTGCGGTGGTACCTACACGGGCACCAGTAACAGAGACCTACCACCAACACTACATCTCTAGAACATGTCAACTTTTCCTTATCATTATCATCAGCCAATAGACGTCCACTGCTGGACATAGGCCTCTCCCAAACATCTTCACATACAGTCAGCATGGCCTTCAGTACTGCTGGGCATTAGGGACTGTCGTATGTAAGGGTTCATATGGAGGAACTTGGTCCATTTCCCACCACAAGCAGGTGAGATTGGCATGGGTTCCATGAGTTGTTGTCCGGGACCCCTTACATCCCTTTTTCCCGCTTTGTCATAATGTCCACGACTCAGCACCGCAAACAAATATAATTAGGTACTCTATTAGGTACATATTTAGATACTAAATTTTATGGTGATTTATAGTGTTAGTGATGTAGTATAATAATGTCGGAAACATTTTTTTTTACTAATATATACCAAAATTATGAATTCCCATAATACATGGTTACCCTATCCGGCTGCAGTCTTCTCAAAAGACCACCAGAACGCGCCTTTGTTCTTTCTAATGTATTGCCATAATTTTATTTGGACTTCTATCGCTTTCGGAGATCTTTCGCTGATTTATTCGGCTTACTGGAATACCATTCGGTTAAAACTGTTATTTCCTTATATGGCAACACTTAAAATAGCGTGATAGATTCAGGTTGAGGTCCACAGCTTTTATAAACCGCCTATATGTTATAGATGAACTGAAAGGCAAATGACTGGTACTGGTGCAGCCGCAGCGCTCATCATCTAGGATCCTGTTGCAATCAGGAACAGCGATGCTATTAAGGCAGCAGGTTTACCACGATGGTGATAGATAGTTGGACAGATTTAAAATACCATCAACTCTATAAAATGACAACGGAATCGAACCAGGTACTTCCGTGTTAGTATAAAGCAGTAGTAGGTCTCTGCTGCCGGAGACCGTCTAGGTACCACCACAGCTGCTATTGCAGCCGACGAACAGAACTGTGCAACCGTTACTGTGTTCCGGTTCGAAAGGCTCTGTAGCTAATAAAATTACTAGAGTTAATGGCGACGAGCACAACGTGGTGATGTGTACATAATCCTAACGCCATATGGTTAGAGGGATGATTATTACTTAAAATCAGCTGAACATCTCCGCTCGTCGTGTTGTGTTCCGGTTTGAAGGGCGTGATAACTAGTAAAATTACTAGGGTAAATATAATCAACATCTTGTGTCACAGGCGACGACCGCAATGTAACGCAGTGTATATCATATTGACTAGCGGCACGTCGTTATGAGCAGGCGTATCATTTACCACCAGGTGAACGTTACGCTCGTTGACTAAAAAAACCGTCACCAATATTAACCTGTTCAAGTTTGAAAGGCGCTAACTATAACGTAGCAACCATGGTAACTGTTGCACTGTAAGTATTCTAACATCGCACTGTGATAAACTTACTATCAGATGATGGAAAATATTACCAATAAGATTTTACAGTAATCAGCGTATTGAATTCATGCGAGTAAGCGCCGTTAATACAAAACGCACATTTATCGAGTTTACTCGCGGTCGATAAGCACCTCATTAGCATAACCGCTCATTACTGCACTCCAGTACAGATGGAAGGCGATCGCTGCCCCGACACTGCAACTCTTGAAAATTAATTTGTCACACGTCATTGCGTACAGGATATCATTATATCGCACAAGATAAATTACAAATGGTATTGGAACTTAATAAGAGTTATGATTTATGGCCCATTGACAGACCGGAATCATTACCACCTGTCCAGAAATTGGGTCAGCTTTCATTGGGGGCAAGGACCCTGGTCGGGCCCCTCCGGCCAGGTAATAAATGGTTAACATGTTATAGTTTTTTTTAATTCGACAATTTATACCACGAAGAGATGAAACGAACAAGATGTCCAGCTGATTGTAAGTAATACTCAACCCCATAACCACATGGCGTTAGGATGATGTACACATCACCACATTGTGCTCGTCATTGAAAGTAAAATGTTAAATCTCATTACTCCAGTAGTTTCATTAGCTACAGAGCCTTTCGAACCGGAACACCGTAACATTTCCATAGTACTGTTCGTCGGCTGCCATATCAGCTGTGGTGGAACCTGGACGGTGTCCGACAGCAGAAACCTACCACTGCCTTACACTAACACGGAAGTACCTGGTTCGATTCCGTTGTCATTGTATAGAGTTGATGGTATTTTAAATCTGTCCAACTAGCTATCACCATTATGTGGTAAATTTGCTGCTGTAACAGCATCGCTGTTCCTGATGTCAACAGGATCCTAGATGATCGGCTGCGATAGACGCTGCGGCTGCCCCAGTACCAGTCATTTGCCTTCTAGTTCATCTTCAACTTATAGCCCTTTGTAAAAGCTGTTGACTTCAACTTAAATCTATCACGTTATCTTAAGTGATGCCATATAGGGAAATAACAGTTTTATATACGGATAGAGCTGGATGATGGTGTTTAAAATCTATCCAACCAGCTACCACCAGCATTTTGTAAATCTGTCGTCGAGCCGAGAGCCAAAGTATTCTAGATGAACTTCACCATTACCTTATTGCCACTTACCACCATATCACATTAAGATCAAGTACATTTACTGGTATTAGGTTTCTATTGTTGGAGATCATGCAGATACCACTGCAGCTCCTATTGCAGCCGACTAATAGTACTGTGCAATCTCACTGTGACCTGGTTTGAAGGGCGCTGTAGTAAATGAAATTACAGGGATAACCAGAACTAACAAAATATATGTTAAATTGACGAGCACAATTGCTGTATATACATAAACTTTTACACTGTCTTACAGTTTTACTTAATATCATCATCATCATCATCATCATCAACCGCTAGACGTCCACTGCTGGGCATAAGCCTCCCCCAAAGGTACCACATCGATAGAAAAGTATATATATACACTTATCCAATTACAACACAACAAATGCACACAACATGCTTTTCTATTAGTTTTTATTGTTTGTTTTTTTTTAGATATTGTAACCGTTGAAGCATCTATAAAATTTTAACGACCCCTGTGACACACGGCCATATTTCGACCCTCATTTACGAACATTATTAAATATTTTTTTTTAAATTTTAACTTTAATAATCACAGTTATTTCCACAACTTAGTTACAGTTGAGCTTATTATACAATAACCAAATATAATAGACTATAGATGATAGACACACCCATAAATGGTCTGTCAAATAATGACCTTTTAATGACTACTTAATTAATTATTTTTTTTTAGTAGTATACACCATTTCCATAAATATATATATATGTGTAAATATTTACAGTGATAAAGTATAATGATTTGTGTTTCAACACAATAAACATTTTAAACTGCATGGTTGACTTTGTTATTTTTGTTTTATTTTACTAAGTTACGAGACAAACGGGACGATCAGCTGATGGTAAGTGATACGCCCGCCTATAACAAAGTGGCGCTAGTTAATTCTAACTAGTATATTCATACTGCACCGTATTGCGCTAGTCTGAGACATAAGATGTTGAGTCTCTTTACCTCAACAATTACGCTAACTACAGCGCCTTTCAAACCAGTAATGTTTGCCGGCTACAGTAAGAGCTGTGGTGGTACCTAGACGGACCCAACACTAGTTTATATACAGTTATACTCTAGATAATAAATAATCTTAAAATTAATTATTTTTTAAATTATACCACAATTAAAAACCGTACTAGATATGGTATGTTCCTCTTTAGATCTTATTACTGTCGTCCAACATTAATGAAAAAAATTTACAATTAACTATATAACATTGTCCCTATAGTAGTCACGCGTTTAAGTTAAAAATGTAATGTTTGTTTTTAGATATGTTACTTACATAAGTTTTTTTTATTAAATAGTTATATTTATTTAAAATTATCATCATAAAGAGCTTTCTTTATACTGAAGTTTGGAGGAGAGCTTGAATTTCAAATAGAGATATATTAATATTACTTAATGAATTGCGTTTTGTATACAAAATTAATATTTATACGTATATCGTTATGCAAATACATATTAGCTACAATTTGTTATTCTTTTTTCTATTAATTTCTTTGAGAATCAAGTATATATATTAGCTTAAGTTTTGCTGTCAAATTATAAACACTTTGGCAACTGTACCAATATTCTTTTGTGACGAAAAGGCCGCAGGATATTAATTACAATTTTACGTTTTTCATTAATAATCAATATAATATTTTCTACAATTATTCATATCCATGTCCCAATAAACGTTTTGATATATCTACAATTTTTTTTGGTGTATTTACAATGTATATAAAACAATTATAACAAAAAAAAATCTTATAGCTATTTCTAACGTATACATTTACAACAAATACGAATATCTAAGACATAAATGCACTGAATTGTAAAAGATTTTTTTTTTTTATGAATAATAACTGTTCGCCAATCTCCGCGACCGTGTGTCACGTTAATAGATCGCTCGTATAAAACAAATCGAGCATTCTGTTAATCTGTATTGCGGGTGGTTTACGAGAGGGGGACGTCTTTGTCGGCGCACGCGCAGTGATTCATGGCCTCCACGAGGAAACCGTTACCGAATACTTATGTTGACTTTATTTATTATCATATTTTCTATAGAAATAACAGAAAAGCACAAAACCTAAAACATAGCCACCGAACACCAGGCATACCACTACAAGACTTCACGACACAGTGAACTCGTTCTGCGTAGATGGGCCTGTGGATAATAATTGATAGCTGCAGGTACTCCGTGATGACTCTGACGTCAGATACCTATCAGCTCAGTTACCCCGAGACCATAGCTGCTGCAAATCACTCGAAACGACGGAGTGATAAATGATTTAATAAACGCAATGTAATCCGTGAAAATTAATTACAAAACGCTGAAGATTTTTGCATCATTTCAAAGTGGATACCATAACAGCTAATTTACGTCCCCACTGTTGGGGCACAGGTCTACCCTCAATATGAGGGCGAGGGGCCATAGTCTCCACGCGGGCCCAGTCCGGATTGGTGACTTCACACACACCTTAGAATGGATTCTAATTCATGTGCAGGTTTCCTCGCGAAGTTTTCCTTCACCGTTTGTAATTCGCTGTTGTTACTAAAGTTCACAAATGTACATAACTTAAATATTAAAGTTATCGGTACATGCCGAGATTCGAACCCGCGACCTTCGCAATGATGGCTGCACGCTCTAACCATTAGGCCAGCGAGCTACAAAGAGGATAATGAGAATATTTTTGTACATTGAAATATATCAGAGCTGGTGGTGAATGGTAGGTCTCCGTTGGCAAAGACCGTGGAGTCAGTATCACTGCAGCTTCTACTTCCCCCACTAAACAGTAATATGCTAATCTTACCGTGTATCAGCTGAAGAGGTGCCATTGCCAGTGAAATTATTAGATAACGAGACTTAATGTCTTATGTCTCAAGATGACGAGAATAATATGGTGCTGTATATTGCAAACATTACCATGTTCCGGTTTGAAGGGCGATAGGCCTGCCCGTTATATCGCGGCGCTGAATCTGATGTTGACAGCGGTGGCAGATTGGGAACATGATAGTGGTAGCTGGTTGGATAGATTTAAAAAAGCCATCTTCAAAATCTGTAACGCGACCCCGGAATCGAGCCAGGTACTTCCGTGATAGTACAAGGCAGTAGATGGTAAGTCTGTTGAAAGTGTTGAAGGTGTTCAGGTAGAAAGCCTCTTTTTTTTGTTTCGGTGTTTGGATAGGCCCTGAGATCTCTTACAGAGCGCACCAGTGCCCATCTACACTTTGTGTTACGCGTCTCTAAGGAGGAGCCTAACCCTCCTAGGCACCATCGCTGAGCCATACGCTGTTCCAGGCAGGTTCGCTTGTTGAGCGATAAAGTCCTCCACCCTCAAGGCCCGCGAAACTCCAAGACCCTTTTAGTCACCTTCTACGACAGGCAGGGCTTACCTTAGTCCTATTATTACTAGCCCGAGACTATATGGCTGAAGTGCTGATGCGTCCATTACCATCGCCCCTATATCTTTTTCTCCGAGCGGAATCAACCCTCTATCAATTCCATTCGGCGGCCTCTTTCAGTACCATTACGTCTTCACAGAACGAGACCAACGCTACCCATGCACTTTTGCTCTTCATCGAAGCCGCTACTGCTACCGGCAGCGACAGGTCATATCCGGTCCTGTTGCCAAAGTCTTATCGCTCGGACTCCCACGGAGGCTATTCAGCGAGCTTATGCTGCACAGAATCCTAGTCCCCGCCCCAGGCAGAAAGCCTCCAGTGCTGTGCATTGCAATATCCACCTAGACGGTCCTGCCTGCACCTTGTAAATGTCCGTGCTGTATAACAAATGACACACATTTTCAACTATTAATTGTAAAATATAGAGTACGCATTATTTATTACTCAGCACCGAGTGATCGTTAGTATAATTAAAATGGTGTATTAATTATAATTATAACTGTCCGTGCACATTTATCACGGTAATTGAATGTTTATGTATAATTGATGACGTACCTGCGAAGTTTATTACAAAAAGGTGCGACTTGAAACTTACTCCGTGCGTTTCGTGTAACGAGTAATTAACTTTATCTATCTGCTAACATTAATCAATTGCTTTGATATAATTTATTGCTTTATTTTGATGTTAACATACCATTAATATAGATTATATACAGAACAACAGTTAGGAATAGGACAATAGATTTTCCTGTGGCTTTTACTAAGAGTCTCTTTTTATTATTTCAATTAAGTTACGTAACGGGCGGGATGACCACTTGACGGTAATTAACACGCCTGCGCATAACAAGCCGCTAGTCAGGATGATATATACTGCACCACATTGCGCTCGTCGTCTGAGACATATGTTGTCTCGTTACCCCAACAATTACACTAGCTACAACGCCCTACAAACCGGAACACAGCGATGTTTACAGATTACTATATGGCGGCAGAAATAGGCGCTAGTACCTAGACAGTCTTTGCGCGACGTAGACCTAACACTAATCTAACAATTAATCCTATTTTGGAAGACCTGTATTATGTTAAAGATATCAATAGGCTAAAATGATGTACATGGTCTCATTGATTACTAGACTTGAGTAACAACGGGAATGGGGATGGGTAAGTGAACTCTTCAAGTGGCAGCTGCGTACCGGAAGAGCTACGAATGGAATCAATGACATATCGACGATCTGATGAAGCTGACGGGAAACCTTTGGATTCAAACAGCGACCTATCGGTGTACAAATATTTAAGGGGCATCTATATCCAGCAGTAGACGTTGGATGATGATCACACAACACCATTCAAAATACAAATAATACTCCAGCTGCGTTTTAAAGCTCCCATAATTTTTTTGTTCGCTATTTTCTACCTATTTAATTTATAACAAATTACTAGGACTTTTAACATTTTTTTTTTATCTTAATTCGTTCTTAAATCTCATGTAAATATCACAACAGATATACATTGTTCTTCGACCATATTTCTCGCCCTTGCTGCCTTAAGAGTAATCTAATCACCAATGTTATTGTAATGTAACTGTCCATTAGGCTTGTATTATGGTGAGTGGTGGTTCGATATCGACCTACCATTAATTTATCTTACCATATATAAACAAAATAATATTTTTAATAACATTTAAGTTTAATTAAATAAACAAATGCCTCTTTGACCCTAATTTTCAAATTTGACTACCAAAAGAGAATAGATGATTATATTTCTTAAGAAGGTCAATGTGATATAATATTTAAAGTATATGTTATAAATAATACAAAATAATACTACTTTCATGTACTTAAATACTTGTTAATCATGTGTTTTTTATTTAATGATATATTAACATTCGATTTAATGTCTCAAAGGTAAAAGTTATTATGATAATAGTATGCCTTCTTCAAAGTGAAGTTTGGAGTTCAGATTAAAATAACTAATTCAAACTTAAATTTTTAGCTCAGTCAACTCCTTTATATATAATCTCTTTATATAGCGTACAGAAAAATAGAAGACTGATACAATAAAAGAATAGATAAGAAATAAACAATTAGTGGAATGAATCTTTTAAGTAATAGATTTAAAGATTAGAGGACGAACGAAGGTTGAAGATTCGTTAATGTTTCTCTCATTCATCCATGACCATGAAACAAAGCAAGTCTCAAATGATCGTAAACAATAAAGTTAACATCTCCATCATCTCATTGCTTGATAAAAAAAAACTGTAATAATACGTAGAAATAGTGAAGAAGAGCGTTAAAAAATACTTGACTGATGAAAGAGGTTCTCGTCTAAACATGTGGGTAAGTTCAGAAGAAAAGTGACTAGGTTGTTAATAAGTTAGTGCTGTTTACCATAGACCGTATCACCAGATAACGTTAGTTTAGTGTAGACAATCACCCGCTGGTCCTATTCAATGTATCCAATACCTTATCGAGTGCGCGGCACTGGATCATCGCCTTATCGGCCGACTCAGTGAGTAACGGCATGTTACATCGCGTTTAGTTAAGACTTATTCCCTTTCGATATATTTATATCCCGCTCATTGACAACGTAGAAACAATAATTATTAACAAAGATTAGATTTAAACTTGGAATACATTGTATTACGAAAGTCTTAAGCACACAGACAGACGCAACATCTAGACTACAGCGTTTTCACTAATTGGCGACAATCAAGCGCTAATGTTACCAACTACAATCAGAAACTAACATAAAAACTAATCGTTTTTTTTTTTAATTATTCTACTCAATCAAAGGTTTATTCTGTTAATTATATATAACAAATAGTTGTTTTTTTTATAAATATTCCTTATAAAGTAAAGCTCGATCGTATGTCGGATATAATTACAATTTAAAAGTTATTGTGAAAACCACTAGCGTTATATATCACGGATCTAAGCACAGCGATAACTTAATAGTTACCCATGACACATATCCGTGAACTTATGACTGTGCCAACTAACTATTTCATTTTCATTTTAACTGTCTATGTATAGGGCTGCGAGATAAATCTGTTACTTACGTAATACTTTCGAATGTTAAGTTGGATTTTGACAAAAAAAGTTCGTTTAAATACGTTTTGTTTTCGATTAAAATTTCTGCGGAAGATTAAAGTACATAAAAATATATAAATAATAAATTAGTTATATATATATATATATAATAAAATTACTATAATATTAAATATAACATATATAATAAAAATACTTAATGAAGATAAATATAAAACTTACCTTGCTAGATGTACGAAAAGTTAGCCATGGCGGCAGCTAAGTTGATACCATGTTCAAATGGTATAAAAATCTTGATTTAAATGTGGTACATGACCGCACATTTCTTGCCGCCGCCCCCCCTCCTCTCTTTTTTTTCATAATTTGCAGATTATGTACAAGTTATATTTATTCATGTAAATAGATACAACGTTATCTCCTAACAGTAAGAAATGAGATTTAGTAGATGACAGTAAAAAGGAATAAACTAAAAGAAAATCGTCATTATGGTCTTAAACCTTTTGTTATATTTGGACAAAGGTATGAACAAATCTAGATAAATCAAGGATGAACCGAAGCGCATTAATCTTTAGGATAATTATTAACGACTTGAATGAATGTTTGACGTAAGTATACAGATCCATATACGTAATTAGAATACTACACAACTTTATTTAACTCAGTAGTTGACACTATTGAAAATAATATATAAACATATAATTGGTAATATTAATATATAGAAAACTATGCGTTTAGCAGCCCTAGCAATAGCTGAGTACGAAACATACAATTGTTAATAAAATCAGAACTTTTGCTGTCATTAATTGATTGATCATTGTGACAGTAAATGGACAGCACACAGCTTTGATAAACTGATAAAAATCAGTAATACAATATAGTATAAAACTTACTACAGCTATTACAGTGTAACCTATGTCTCTTACTGTTCTTTCTAAGATTTACTTAGGTCTAAATACCTATGCGTTTGAGTACTCTAATCATTTCTTCAACTATCTGTACATAGCTTGTCCTCCAAAGAGATTTTATTTTTATAGAAGAATATATATGTCGTCGGATTATTACTCTTATAATAGTAATTACCTCTACAGCGATACGGTACACCACTTACTTCGTAAGTGGAGGTCCTTAGTAAGAGAAGGTTCTCAGTTCGATTCCAAGACCACATAAGAAGTGCAGTTTTATAAATGGTAGTTATTATCAAATCTCACCATTTTTGGCCACGTATGCCGTCGAGGAGAGGTAGCTATAGAACAACTTGTGATCCAGGGAAAGGTTGAGTGTACCAGGCCACGAGGAAGAAAGCCTATGAGGCGAATATTATTAATTCCAACTCTAAAGAACCATTACGTTCAATAATAAATGTAAGCTGCGATGATGATGATGATCATGATGAATTAAGGCAGATTAAGACGCTACAGTAGTAACCACCTAATATATGCGAACGGAAGTTTTCAAAAGATACCCTTCTTCCTGAGGGATAACCAATTAATATTGTATTTCTGTTTTCGAAAATCCTTTAAGTGATCTCATTCGGTGCCTTAATAGGTGCCCCAAGATCTGCTATTGGACACACCCAAATAATGGCAAGCCTTAGCATCTTACCCGGAGAATACCAGGTACTATTTATCGTTCATCTCGTGTCCAAGTGCAATCCAAAAACCTTACTGCTATTCCTACTAGCTTGAGAATTAAGTGACTGTATAATTTATATAAGTTCAATCAATGTTAACGCAACGTATTACATCAATACGAAGCGAATAGTTCTCATACATTAAAATAACATTGATAATTTACCAACTGCTAATTGAAAGCACTAAACAAACAAACAAACAAACAAACCACTACCCCTACGGGCACCGTATAAATCACAGAATTAATTGGACCCCATTGCACGGGCACCGCGCTCTGGACCTGTTCCCATCGCTGCACTCAGTAAACAGTTTCAGCGTACATTTGTATTCACGAGGAGATAATTAGCTAACTAAAACTAACGAAATATTATTTATTTTAGTACATAAATAAAGTATTTAATTTTCATTGATCCTTTTGATATATTCTTATTATTATTGAAGAAGATTTAGAGGGCAAAAACTAAATGATTGACAGGAAATCTTAATTTTAGAAGAACCCAGCAAGAAACTCAAGTACAATCATTTTACACTCGAGAATCGCTGCAGGAGTGACCGGACTGAGGGCTACAGCCTGCTGGCTCTCCTTAACGTGGACCCTGTGATCCTGATATGACGATTTATAGTATGATCACTAAATTTGATCGGAAACACTGTCCTAAATAAATATGCTGACGTAAGATGAGAAATAACAAGTATAACAAAACCGACTTTAACCTTGAAGGCGGATAAGGACGAGCGGGCGTGGCTCACCGAGGTGATAGTCTCTGGTAAAGAAGTAGAACCCCGAGGCTCGTATATTCTCACAGGCCAGGATCTCAGTCTGCGAAGTCTTGCATATGGTTCCACGAGCTTTAAAGTGTTGTCAATCTAGGCAACTTTCGCTTTAATTAAACATAAATAAAACTAATATTTTTTGTAACAACTGTTCCTCGAATGACGACCTCGTGCCGGAAGACGTAGTGTTGGCAGGCCCTATCCAGGTGGTCCAATGATCTGGTGAAGGTTGAAGGAAGCAGGTGGATGCAAGCAGGATCGACCGATGTGGAGATTATTTGGTGGAGGCCTATGTCCAACAGTGGACGTCTGTCGGCTAATAATGAGGATATGGTGATGGCTGTTCCCATTATTATTTACAAAATGTTCCCATCCTTACTTATTAACTTGATATAAATACTATATTCATACAAATAAACCTTTGCCAGTCATTTAACTGATATGTTGTTTTAAAGTTATTTCATAAACTTAATAAAAACTTCGGTTGTTATTTCAGTGTTGCTACCAATAGCAATCTTCATTAATTTTTTTATTTCTAAGTGCACTCCTATACACGAACTGTTGTCGCTCAACTTAAGATCAGTGATAATGATATTTTTAGTTGAAGTCTAGAACGGCCACACACCCACAAAATATAACATAGACTCTTTCTAGATTCACGCGAAAAACTTGAAATCAAAAAGTCAAAGACCTTTTAGATATATATATAGATATACTTCTACCAATAAACAATAATTATATCCTAAGCAAGGATTATTGTTACCGTTTGAAAGACTAGAAACTACTAAGACTAAGTAGTAAGAAGCAAGGAGAACCTCTTTTATACCGTTGTATTGTTGAATAAAAAAAAAACCGCACACTAAAAGCACGGTCTACATGTCAGCACGTGGGTGAAGATACCATCAACTCGTTTACTATTAAACTATTCCGCCTTTAAGGAAATAGTTTTCTACCCACATACAATAACTTGCTTCAGATTGAGACCTTTGAAACAGCTACCGGGGCCGGATAGATACCTTACTTACATCCAGACAATTATTAGTTACAGACGGACAAACTACATCATGTATAAAAAAAATACATTATTTATGTGCTCGTTTAATGAGTTCTTATTATTATATTGAATGCCTTTAGTGATACTAAAAAACTACTTGCAATGGCATAATAATTCCTGTTAAAGGCATCGTATTAATACATTCTTTGAATGTCTACAAAGACTCCTCATGACTACTCGAAGTTAATCCTGGAGGGCAAATATCCTCGTCCATAAAGAAAAAAATAGTTTGTCGGTATAAAGGAGTAGCTGAGGATGAGAATAGTTATCTCAATCTCACCACCAAATTTTAGTATGTAGCTGTCACAACATGATGATTCTTAGATTAACAATCACTCTCTTATTGTTATATTGACTGATGATTTAAAAACTACTTGTCGGTTGTTTTACAAGAATTGCTGTGCGATTTTTGTTATATGCAATCGTTCACAAGTTACTCCATCGCCCCGCCGAGTGGGTAACACCGGTTCGGTTAGATAGATGTGTCGGTGAGATTACAGGAGGAATTACAGCTGCCGGCTCAGTCGGAGCCAATAAAACAATATAGCATTACTATTAATGCTAGGTGTCAAGCCAACCTGACCTGCTTCTAATGCACCCTGCTAATCAACAAACAAGGCTCGGCCTACCAACTCGCATTAGGCCAGCGTGGTGGGTAATGGTCTAAATCCCTCCATATGTACCCCTAAAAACATGGAGATCTTTGGGGGAGGCCAATGTTCAGCAGTGGACATCTATCGGCTGATGATGATTCATACGAGATATGTGATAACTATCATAGAAAATTTATCCATAAACTTCAACGCTTTTGCAATTAATTTTTTTTTTATTAATTACCGTCACCAGCAGCGAAAATCTACTATTCATCTGAAGGTGTCTTGAAAGAGATCGCATTGAGCTAGAAGAGAGTATGCTTTTTCCGTTAGGGAGAAAGAGATGAGAATAACACCACCACAATGATTGGTCACTCGTGTCTGAGGATTGTGGTCAACGTTAAGGTTGCTGTCTAGAGATCGTCTAATCTATCTCCACCGGTTGCTATGCAGCGTGACTCTTACGACTGTGAAAAATTTGGAAGATGACAATTCTTATAGTTGATGAGTCTATTAAGGAGGAAGCAGCTTTTCTTATAACTTCAACCATACTCTTTTTTTTGTTTAATAATTTATGACTGTTTATCATCATTCTTATCAGCCGATAAACCTGCTGGACATAGGCCTTCCCCAAAGATCTCCACACACAGATAATATGGTTTCCAGTACCGTAGAGCACTAGAGGCTGTCGTATGTAGGGGTTCATAAGGAGGAATTTAGGCCATTTCCCACCACGCTGGCTCAATGAGGATTGGTGGGAGCCAGAGCCTCGTTTGTTGATTAGCAGGGTACACCACGAACCACACCACTCCAGGTGAAATTGGCTTGGATCCCGTGAGGTATTTTGCAGGACCCCTTACGCGGCTTTTTGTATGTATACATATAAAAATACATTCTTTGAACTATTTGAAGACCTTTGTTACTCATAGAACTATTTTCTATTTAATCTTCTACACTATTATACCATCTTGAACCGATAATGTACTAACCATCCATTCTCATATATAAATGAAAAATTAATACACACCGACAGGACAACATTTACAGGCCTTAACCAGTTGTAAATAAGAGACGTACACAGCCACCCAAAGGTAATGTTATGTAAATAACCACACACGAAGGTGCAGAGTTCAGCTCCGCGGGAGTTACCATGTTAAATGTCAATAGAAATAACGGACTATCTATGGAGGTTCATACTGAAGAAGGGATGTAGGATATACGATTAACAAAAAGCACATATTTACTGGTGGTAGTGTCTCTGTTGCCGGAGACCGTCTAGGTATATATCATTACAGCTCATGTTCCTGCCGTCAAACATTACTGTGATCCGGTTTAAAGAGTGCTATATCTTATAATGTTAATGAGGTATCGATACAACTTATGTCTCAAGGTCACGAGCGCAATATGGTGGTGTGTATATCACACTAACTAGCGCCGCGTTGTTATGGACAGGTGTATACCATAAATGAACATCCCGCTGGTCTCCTCTGTCAGTCGTATTAAAAAAAAATGATTTTTACAATTTTATTAATTTTATTCAAGCAAACGACGTGACGTTTGGAGTGTTTATCTGATGGTAAGTGATACGCCTCACCATAGAAATTGTAATCCCCCAGTAATTTTACTAAGTACAGCTATCTTCAATACAATAATGTTTGCACAGTACTGTTTGTCGTCTGCGCATTATTTGTGCTGCAGTGGATTTAGCCTACCTAGACGGTCTCTGGCAACAGAGACCTACCACCACTCACAAGCTATCGTCACTGCTCATGGTGCAGCCTGCTAATCAACAAACGAGGCTTTGGCTCCCGCCAACCCGCATAGGGCCAGCGTGGTGGGAAATAACCCAAATTCTTACCCGTTGGGGGAACCTTTGGGGGTGGCCTGTATCCAACAGTAGACGTCTATCGACTGATGATAAACAACAGTCTGAAAATGTCCTATACTACAACTACATTATTGAAGCTTAACCTTAGAAACGATATTAGAAATAAAAAGGTTCTATATTCTTCTCCATCGTCGGTATCACTCTTGACAGAGTGGTCGTGGTCATCAGTTCAGGTGTTGGCCGCAAGCTTAACAACACGTCGCCATTCTTCTCTGATATATATTATATATAAAGTTCTATATATTGTTACAGTAATATACTGTTTATATATAACAACATTGTACCACCCAATTAATAACTGAGCCGCAATGTTTTCAGTTAGAATTTATTTAAACCCTAAAAGGGGATGACGTGCCTGAGCGAGTCAATTCGTTTCGCCTTTTAAGGTCTTAAAATCGGACCTCTACGTTTGATCATTGATTAGATCGACCTGATATTATACTTGAATAAACAAGTGCATATGTCCAACAAAGCGGATATCCTGCATGTATTATTGATATGTACCGTTAGGAAACGATTTCCGTTTTTATATATAAAATATGCATCCCTCTCGATGTTTCCACTGATGGGGCTCGAAGTTCATGAGATGGTTAAATTCAATTAGCCGCAACGCTGGCCAAGTGTGAGTTGGTAGGATACGCATTACAGTTTCTTCACAACCTGAGTGGGAATCAACCTGATGCCTCTTCTAGAACTACAGCGAGTTCAAAGGCCTTACTATCTGAACTATTACCGCAGCATACGTTACTATTTCTCCATCATAAGACTGTTTTCAAAGAGCCTCTGAGACTAACGCCAAGACCGTTACAGCCACTAAACATGAAGAACCTTATCACGACCTTCAAAATTGTTTTTAGGTTTTAATTACCCTGTTATTACTGCAAATACAAATACAATAAAATAAATTTATACTATCTACACGAGCTTTACTGTTACGAGCAAGAATATTACTGGTGGTAGGTCTGTTACCAGAGACTGTCCAGGTAGGTACCACCGCAGCTTCTATCTCTGCCGTTAAATAGAAATTTGCAAACATTGTCGTGTTCCGGTTTGAAGGGGGTTATAGCTAGTGTAATAACTGGGGTAATGAGACAAAGTCTTATATCTCAAGCCGATGAGCGCAATGTGGTGCAGTGTAAACAAGAATAATTAAAAAACTAGCGCCGTTTTCATAAGGTCATGTCGCTTGGTAAAACAAAAAAAATACGTGGATGTTGAAGTATATCCGGCTCTCATAAGTTCCCAGAGGATCTATTATATAACGATGGTGAGAGATCAGACAGGAGCGAAACCCTGCTATCAAGAAAAATGTAAGGAAACCAATTAAACTAGCCCACGGTAATTAAGAATTAATTAAGAACCCTTTCAAGATCATACTGTGTTTGTCATTTATAGTTCTAGCTTATTAATTGAACAGTCAGTGTTACCACTTTATAAACAATAGAATGGGTCACTTAAATTATACAGTTTAACCATGAACTTTACTTACTAAGTTGTGAAGCCATTTTAACTTGATACTTCTGATCTGTCTTTATTATATATGTAAATATAATCGGCCGTATAATTATTGAGTTAGTTATAACCGTGACGCTTTGTTCGTACCTAAATTACTTAAAATATTTATGAAAGGGTATATAAATAGTAGACATATTTATTTAGGGGTGTAACAGCGCACATCAACTCATGGGAATCAAGCCAACCCCACCTTCTCATGTTGAACCCTGCTAATCAACAAACGACACTCTGGCCTCCACCAAACAGCATTGGGCCAGGAAGGGACAAAATGGCCCAAATGCCACTCCAGTGCGGCTGGTACCGGAAGCCATGCTGATTGTCTGGTAAAGGTTGTAATCGACGTCTATCAGCTGATGACTGATTGATAGACACTTTAAGTTACATTAGATCTTGAAGTTTTCAATTCACTGATGGACTACTGCCAATCAGTACTGTGTTCCGATTTGAAAGGCGCTGTAGCTGGTGTAATTACTGGGGTACCGGGACTCAATATCTTATGCCTGAAGGCGACGAGCGCAATGTGGTACAATTTACACCATCCTACGTCACATTGGATTGGCAGGCGTGTCATTTACCATCAGGTCAACGTCCGGTTCATCTTATCGCTTCGTTGTATAAAAAAAATTGTCTACTAACCACTGTGATTATTTACCATCATATCCGCCGCCTTCTCTTCTTTATATATTACATATTATAATGAATTACCAGTACATATGCTTTACTTGGGGTGTAAGGGATTTCGCTCCATATCTTACGGAGCCCATATCAACTTCACCTGCACCCTGCTAAACAACAATCGCAGCAGTCACCACCCACCCACCCGCACTGAACTAACATGGTGAAGCTAAGGCTCAATTCTCCCTCAATGAGGATCCTTGAGATATATCTATGCTCAGCAGTTGGTGTTATCCGGCTGATGAGAAGAACCTTTACTTGACTTTACCCTACTCTATGATTATATAGTAATAACATTTAAACATCCACGATCTGTGTACACAAAAATTAAGTATTATCTTCACCACCTGCTCCCTACATTCGTATCTCCTCGCCACTCCTACCATTATGATGTCCACGAAGGCGTAGTGTAAATTGACCGTCGCAGCTCACCGTTAATTGTTCCTAGTCATTACCGCTCAAGTATTAATGAAAATTACAATAAACCAAAGCCAATATTTCGTACTGAAAACATTTCAGACAATTGTCGTGTTAAATGCAAAGGAATAAGGAACATTTTCCAATGACATCGTGTTATATAAGGAACGAAATATGTACGCGTGGGCGTTCGTCCAGTTGGACGGGACGTTGGTGTGACAATATCTCCAGGGTTCCTGGTTCAGTGAAACCTGAACGTTGAAGGTTGTTTCTGTTATCAGACAGTGGCCGTATTACATTATCACTAGAATACCTTTCGTATTTCTTCATGTTATGCAAAAAACAAGTGTAAAAGATGCTTATTTTACTCGCGGTAGATCTCTGTTGCCGGAGACCATCCAGGTACCACCGCAGCGACTATTGCAGCCGCCAAACAGTACTGTGCAAACATTACTGCGTTTCGGATAGAAAGGTGCTACAGCTAGTGTAAATACTAGGGTCGTTATCCATAGACTCATCATGTTACGTCTCAAGGAGACGAGTACAATATGGTGCTGTGTATAACACCCTAACTACCACCACGTTGTTATGGGCAACGTATTACTTTCAACGCACCTCTTAGCTATACAGTCGCGAACAAATATTAAAACGAGTAAACTCCAAAACAAGGAGATTTCCCTATTCTGGGTTAAAACTCATACAGGTTTAACCTGGAACGAAAGAGCTGATCATCTTGCTAAAGAGGCTACGCAAAAATTAAAGAGTAAGCGAAAATACGACCTGTGCCCAATTTCATTCATCAAACCTCAAATCCGTATAGACACGTTGGATGAATGGAACCGTATAAAGAAGGTAAGACATCCAGTACCACCAAGCGCTTTCTTCCGGATGCCATTGAGGCATTCGACTCATAAAATAAATAAAAATTTACGAATTACTCACGCAGGTGCTCACAGGTCATGGTGGATTTTCGGAGTACTTGTTTCGCTTCAAGTGCAAGAATAGTCCGGCATGTCTCCGCGATCCCTTACAAGAACAAACAATGATACACCTGATTGTGGAGTGGCCGGTGTTCGGAGGAAAGGAAAGGAAAGAAGGTGTTTAGAAATAGAGTTAGACACAATAATAGATATGAGAAAATTAAGTTATTTAATAAGCAATAAGGCAATTAGGAACAAGTTTCTAGAACTTTGTAAATACGTTGCACAGAGAACTGTAAATAGAAATAAGCGATTGTAAATAAACATGTGAATTCTTTAATGCACTAATTATGCATGTAGACTAGAACTCTGACCCGAGTCAGAAGATATTAGGATAAAAAAAAGCGTATCACTTACCACCAGATGAACGTAATAAACCTTTATTCAAACATATGCTAATGACATATGAAAGCCTGAGAACATGTTTTGGGCAAGCATGCTTCAGTGCTATTATCACTTAAAACAAAGTTAAGTTCAAGTACATAATAAACAGTATATATAGAAATATCTTTCTGTTATATATAACTATATATAAGTATATAATAAAAAAATATTTCGCGTAGTTTGAATGCTTTATCAATTTAACTTTGTATATATTGGTGCTTCTCCGAAATCTATATATATATATATATATATATATATATATATAATGAAAATGTGTTTTGTTTGTTCGCCAATCACGTGAAAACTAGTGAACGAATCGACATGAGAACATGACTATTCGACGTGAAATGATTTGTAGATGTTTATAGGTAATTTTTTTTTTAAATTCATACATCTATCATTTTATTTGTAATTAACTTTTACAAACATTTTCATTTAGTATTATTTATGCGGTTGCTTTTTTTGTGGACCGCATGTGAATTTCTTTGGGGGAGGTTGATGTCCATCAGTGGACGTCTATTGGCTGATGATGATGCGGTTGCTATAGCAACGGATTCTATAGAAAGTCATTTGCGGTTGCTCTCAAGGAACGTTTCAAACAAATTTCCAGTCTAATTCTATATTGCGGCCAGCGAAGCGGGCGGGGTAGTTATTATTATAAAAAAAAAAATCACTACAACTATATTCGTTTGGTTAAGTAACTTCAAGCCGTTACTACGTTTAATATTGACTTATTGTAATATTTATTCAATAAATTATTGCCTTACAGAAATTATTGGCCGCGAGATCTGTCGTGAAGTCCTTGACTTACAAATAAGCAGAGCAAACGAAAATCATTTCCGTACAATGAAACGAGTCGTGACTCTTACGAAAGTGAAAGAGATTTGGAGACGAGTTAATCTGAGATTAATCTGCGATAAAATATGTAAGCTGTTTAAGTAAAATTTTACTATAATAGTTAACATGATGATAAGAGAAGTTAAAGTTATCGGTGGCTAAGACGGAATGAATAGGAACAATTGTAAGTCATTCCTTCATATAAAATTTCGATATTCATCAACTATAACCTATAAAAATAGTATTAACCCTTTCTGGTATTCCCACAGTTAGGGGTAGAAACCTTATGCCATAAGGAGAGAGACCAATAAATTTATCAACCACATTAATCAAGAAGGGATGATGTATATCAAATATCCACGAAAGCTGCTGTGCTAGGAATATATCGCTTTCATTATGTTTATCTATACCGGAAGTTATGTTTACTGGTCTACAAGTCGCTGTTTTTTTTGAATCCCCCTGCGTGTGGTGGGTCAGGGCCTTTGTTCACAGTCATTTACCATCTAAATATTATTATCTTCATTACTTTTTTGTTCTCATTCTCATCTTTTATTCTTTCTTTCTATCATACTCTGCTCTGCTTACACACTTCTTTTCTCCTGTCATACTACATTCCACTTCCTTCTTTTATTCCTCTCACAAGCGAAGACAGTCGCCTCGTTCTGAAAGGGAACCTGAAATTCGTGAAAGTAATCCCTTTTTTCATTTCTTCTTTTTCTTCTCCTTATTTAAAAATATTTGGCGACTTTCGTCTTCACTCATCAGAGAGGCAATAGCTGCCTTGGTGAGCTGTCTTCCAAGCTCCAGCTCACAAACTATCTTCAATCTCCCATACAAGGGACAGGCGGTAACAATGGGCACTTCGGTCTGGTCGAACGCGGGGTTACAAAGGCACGAGGGTCCCTTCTTGAGTTTAAACCTATGCAGTTACTTAGAGAATCCCCCAGGCTCCGTGAACATTTTGGCCAAGACCGTATCCAGCTCCAGTCAGCGTCGTATCCAATAGGCTGATGCCATGTTTGGGAAAAAGATCCGCGTTGTTGAAGCCGTCGTAGCTTCCACGATAAGTCTCTGTTGTCGGAGACCGTCTAGGTAGCCTATTCTACCGCCAGTCTATTTCTACCGCCAAATAGTCTTCCTGTTTGAAGGGTGTTGTAGCTAGTGTAATTACTGGAGTGACGAGACTCAACATCTTACGTCTCAAGCGACGAGTGCAATGTGGTGCGGTGTATACCATCTTAAATGGCACCACGTTGTTATGGGGAAGCGTATCACTTACCATCAGTTTCGTAAAATAAAAAAAAATCAAACTCTGGGAATCGAACCTACACCACTTTCAGATACTTTGAGAAGTACTGAAGCACTATTAGTATCAGTACTCGCGAAACCCAAGTCAACTTCACCTACTCGTGGTGTACCCCGCTAATCAACAAATAAGGCTCTGGCTTCCACCAAACCCAGTATGATGGGAAATTACCCAATGCCTCCCATACGAACACCTACAAACGTAGATAGAGAGAAACCGGATGCAGCGCAGAACCAATCGATATGGAGATCTTTGGTGGAGGCCTATGTCCAGCAGTGGACGTCTATCGGCTGATGATGATGATGATGTAAGTAGGAAATCTAAAATGTATACCATTCTTCTAAAGGGAGGTGAGGGTTATGAGGAGTGTCTACTTTCAGTAACGCCCTCTATGGTCCCCCACAAGTACGTAGAGGTCTCCTTCTGCAGTACGACGTACAACGACTTTCACAAACTAACGCCACGATCAATTTGCACTCGATTTCGTAAACGAACACTTGTTGTCTCAATTCAGACACAACGGAAGTTCCATTGTGCGCACGTCATTACATTGGACAAACGGAACTTCGCCATAACAGATCCGTTTTGAAGGATGCCTCACAATACGCATTGTACTCGTCGGCCGTGAAGCGAAACGTTGTTTGTATTATATTTATCGTGCGAACGATTTCATGGCTGAAATACTGACGGGTTGTGGGATGATGTCCACTAATTTCATATTTACAGCGTGGATAAATTGTGACAAACTATATATACTTTTTACGATACAAAACAATTCATCATCATCATCATCATCAGCCGATAGACGTCCACTGCTAGACAAAGCTATTGAAGAAGAAAATTGTTTATTTAATAACAAATACATTGATGAATAAATTATCACACAGGGAAAGGTAAAAAAATAATAGAGAAAACATGAAACTAAAAAAAAAATTTTTATTAACTGCACCTCTGTAGATTTTATTCAAGATGTATACTGGAGGTAGGTCTCTATTATGGGAAACAGTCTAGATAGTTACCACCGCAGTATCTATTGCAGCCGAGAAACAGTACTGTGCAAATATTATTGTGTTCCAGTTTGAAGGGTGCTGTAGCTAGTGAAATTACCGGGGTAACGAGACTATATATTACGTCTCAAAGCGACGAGGGCAATGTGCATCCTAAGTAGCCACATTGTTATAGGCGGGCGTATCACTTACCATTAGATGAACGTCTCTATGGTCCCTTCGTTTCGTAGTAAAAAAAAATTGTATAAATTCACAAAAAAACTACGTTACGGAATATTTACTTGTGTTATTATATATAAATGATCGGGTATGAAACGACTTATTTCAATTCGCAATAACTTTATCCGCGCAATAAATTCATCTAAGTAGATCGTAAGTAAGATATCACGCGAGTGCGGACGCTAAGTTTGTTAATAAATTAACACAACAAAAGCGAAACAATTTCTGCGGCAATAACTTATCCGTTTCGAGGTTGGTCTCCGGTTGGATTTAATTATGAACGCAATAAATTATACACATCGTTATCCAATAGAACGGATTTTCCTGAATTCGACTGCGACTCGTTCGTATCCTTGTATGTTATAATAAATCAGCTAAACGCAGACATTTTCCAATCTAGTTATCTATATACATACATAACTAGATTGGTGGAAAGGTACATAACAAGTCACGAGACCCGAGCCAACCTCACTTACTCGTGGTGCACCCTGTTAATCAAGAATCCAGGCTCTGGCTCCCACCAACTCTCATTAAGCCCCTTTTATGAACCCCTACAAACGAAAGTCGCAGGAAGCCGCTGGATGCGGGTAGCTCAGGACCGATCGATGTGGAAATGTTTGGGGCAGGCTTATGTCCAGCAGTGGACGTCTATCGGCTGACGATGACAATGATATATTATCACTATGAGAATTATTTCAAATTATGATAGTAGACAACGAGAACATTTTAATACATTGAAATGTAACAAAGCTGATGATAGATGGTGGTATGTCTCTGTTGCCGAAGACAGTCTATGTAGGTAAAATTGTAACCCCTATTTCCGCCGGATAACAGTAGTGTGCATAAAATACTGTATTCCAACTTAAAAGGTAGGTACTGAAGGTACTTGGGTGAGACTTAAAAACTTATTTCTAAAGGCGATGAGCACAATGTGGTATAGTCACTTACCATCGGGAGAACGTCTCGCTCGTCAAATACAAACGATATTAAGAATAAATCTCTCTACTGCTAAACACAGTCATCACCAATCGACTTCCAGTCCAAATCCTGCATCAATCATTCTCTGCGATCTTCATCAGATCTTCAATCTACTCGTAAGAGATGTCTCAATATATATATGTATACAGTGATGGATCTCTAGGTTACGGTTGTTCTCAAACATCTTATTTATTGTAATAAATATCACAGATAAAGTTATTACCTAATACCATAACGTGTGGGTGTGGGATTGGCCATCCCAACCCATCAACCTTAACGGATGAGCAGGCATAACGAATTTCTATTTTTAACGGCTGACACGCCCCTACGCGGCTAATAACGCACACGCATCCCTATAACAATCTGTCGGAGCTCTCAACTTGGAGATCTTCAATTTCGTCGTAATACTTTAAATCTGCATACTGCATCCCACGGCTTGTATCAGTTCCGATAATAAAATGTAATATTTAAATAAAATATGACGTTATTATAGAAATTTTGCATTTAATTACAATCAAACTATAACGTAAATTAGTATTTCTGAATATAATTAATACAAGAGACGGAGATAAGACGCTTAAGATTAATACTCGTATATGTAAAAGAAAAAAGCTGATTTTCATACTAATTCTTTCATAGGAATATATTTATAGAAAATAATGAAACTGTGCGGTTTTTATTATACCGTTATCTATTTAAAACCTAATTGGTGGTATCTGTTGCTGCAGACCGTCTAGGTACCACCGCAGCGCCTATTGCAGCCGACAAACAGTACTGTGCGAACATTACTGTGTTCCGGTTTCAAGGGCGCTATAATTAGTGTAATTACCGAGGTAACGAGACTTAACATCTTATGTCTCAAGCGACGAGAGCAATGTCGTGCTATGCATACTATCTTAACTGGCGCCACGTTGTTATGGGCGGGCGTATCATTTACCATAAGGTGAACGTCCCGCTCGTCTCGTCGCTTAATTACATAAAAAAATATCCGGGAGGAAATCAACGAGGGAGTGTAGGGGTTGCCGGACAACAACTCACAGGATCCAAAAAACCTCGCCTGCTCATAGTGCATCCTGCTAATCAACATACAATTTTCCGATCGTTTCCAATTAAGTATTCTTTTCTTATATAGGTTGGCGCAAAAGTAATCCTCCTATCAGAAAATGCTATATATTTTTGCGCCACTTTGTATACCTTAAGTATACCTTGTATACAAGGTGGCGCAAAAATAACCTTCCGATGTTTTTTGGCTGTAATTTAAAAAAAAATATGAAAAACTTTGATTCTTCTTGTGGATTATTTTTATTTGGTCTTTTAATTTTTTTACATCAAGGCAAAATTTATAGCATTTTCTGATAGGAGGATTACTTTTGCGCCACTCTGTACAAGTACATTCGAGAAACATCTTTATATTCCACAAATGTTACAATATTTCCATTTTTCTTTTATTCTACGAAGTTACGAGACGAGCGGAATGTTTACCAGATGGTAAATGATACGCCCGCCCATAACAACGTGGCGCTAGTTATGATGGCATACACAGCATCACATTGCGCTCGTCGCCCGAGACAGTATGTTGAGTCCCGTTACCTCAATAATTACATTAGCTACAGCGCCCTTCAAACCGGCGCACAGTAATGTTCGCACACTACTGTTTGGCGGAAGGAATACACGCAGCGTTGGTACCCATCTAGACGGTCTCCAGCAACAGAGACCTACCACCAGTAGGTGACTTCCGTGTAAACTTAATTTGTTTTTATTACTTTCCGTTAATTATCAGGTAAATTTATTTACTTTAGTATTTTCTTTAATTATTATATATAAAAATCAAGAATATTTTTAAATCATTAACTACATCTCCTCACTAAAAACAGGCGGTGTAGAAGGTATGTTTATTATTAATACAGATGTCTATATATATATATATATATAAATCATCATGAGCTGATAGAGGTCCACTGCTAGACCAAGGCCTCCCACCAAGGTCTCATCATCGATCGGTCTCGCGTTGCTCGCATACAGTGGATTCCAGTGACTCTCACCAGATCGTCGGTCCACTTTGTGGGAGGCCTCCCAACACTACTTCCACCGGAATGCTGGCGCCACTCGAGGACCTTACCACCCCATCGGCCATCGGTTCTTCAAGCAATGTGCCCTGCCCACAGCCACTTAAGTCCAGCAATCTTTTAAACCATATACACATATACCTTTCCCTATTAAAGAAAAGATTCGATTTTTGATAGAAATTTCTGTCTTCGTATGTTTAATTACTGTTTTCATTTCATATGAAGCCCACGAACAGATTTAATTTACACATATATTACTTTATACTAATTATCATAAAATCTCCAACACGTATTATTACTACAATTAGCTAGGTTAATTGATTAATTAACCTTTAAGTTGTGTATTTTTCTACTTAAATTATTTCCCACGAATCTCATTAATATTTCCATCAGACGTTGCCCTTTTAAAAACGGCTTTAATTTTTATTTTTACTTATTCCTTTCCAAATTACTAACTTTATTAATCAAATATTAAATACTAACTGGGCATTGATTATTCTCCTTCACCAGAAGAAATGTATCATAATCATTTCTATATATCTTTGTATATTATACTATTTATTGATATATGTCGGCATTGACATGTAGTTATCTATTCGCTTCACTTTAAATCTGCTGTTATGATTTAGACCGATTTGATCAATCAAATCAAAATCATCGTCAAGTTCAATCAAAAGTGTGCATGTTAAAACAAGAAGGTTCTATATATACAGATACTGCTCAATTATCCGAAGATTGTTTTAATTTCCTGTTTGTTCCTTTATAAGCTCTCGATGAGGTGAAACTTTCTTTGCAGGAGTAGCGTTTCGGGCGGAGTATCCCTGGGGGCGCATCTGGTGTGCGCAAGAGTTGCCGGACTGACTGACAAACAGAGAGCCATGTGCCGCTCCTCACCAGCAGCGATCGCTGCAGTTGGTGACGGTCTGAGGTAAATTTATCAAAAAGCAATAGTTACATATTCTCCATCTTGACCAACGAGATGGATGAACAGACATATCTTTCGTTTAATAAGAGAATGTCTCATATAACAAAGAAAGTAATGAGAATGAACGTGGATGGTTATAAAGGTAGAGGGAGACCGAAGAAAGTGTGGATGGATTGTGTGAAAGATGACATGTGTAAGAAGAGTGTGAATTCAGATATGACGGCTGATAGAGGGATGTGGAAGAGAAGTACATACTGTGCTGACTCCACATAGCTGGGAGGAAGGCAGGAAGAAGAAGAAGAATAAGACAATATCTCATTCTCCAGCAGTGACAAAAATTTATAGACTAGAGAGATATTAGAAGCTGTTTAATTTTAACTTTGTGTTACCCATCTGTATTTAGTTTAATGTTTGTTTCTTCATTTAGGATGGCGTATGCAGAATGTAGAGAACAGTTGGGCGGCTACAGGTGGAACTGTTCCGGCGTGGGCGATGGAAACGATTTCGGGCATGTAATGCCTTTAGGTAAGATTTTTTTATGTAATAACTTAAGAACTTTCAAAAAGACGTCAATAAATATATCTCTACAAAAGTAATTCATCAAAGTAACCGGACCGAGTGCAGTACCTTGAGGAACACCTGGCTATAATATATTAATGATGATGAAATCGTTTAAATCTATATGTTTGTTTATAATTTACTACAACGTTTGATTAAATATGTAAATTATAAATATATAATTTAATAGTTGACGAAGATGCCATTGGTTCAAGATCAATATAATATTGTTTTGCAGTTCGTGATCGTCACCGCCCACTGATTCGTGATACCTGAGTAATATATTGTCGAACTGGCTGTCGACGCTTTTATACACAGTGTGTAACAAATATTGGAAAGCTTAAGTAAGCTTTTGTAAGGCTTAAGTTTGCGTTATAAATCTCAGAGACACAGATTCCATCACAAATGAGCCAGAGCTTCCGTTTAAAGAAAACATCATAAATAACAAACATGATACAAGAACAGAAGATCTCAGAATCTCTTCCTCTGAGATCATAGTAGTGATAACATAAATAATTGGACCTTTACTTACTACTTAAATAACAAGGGAACAATTTGTATATTGTTAACAGCTTGAAGGCAAAGCATAAATCTTGTTAAGGCTTTGGTGTATCTTACTGAAGAAATAGTTGAAACGTCCTTTATCTATTCTCTATCTTCTGCACTCCTCTGGCGCTAACACTATCTCATGTAGTGTTAATGTAATTTTATTGGAAGATGTTTCGCTACATTTTGTGAAAACGACACCTCCTGTATCACTCCGCGTTACTCCATGTCCCCTTCTGTCATAGGTTAAACATATTAATCACAATTAATCAGCAAGTCATCGATACACAACGATACTGTTGATTTGCGACCGTTAAGTATTAACTTTATTAACATGTATATTGCGCGGAACCAGTGCGAAACGATTTCTAATAATTTATTATTTATTTATTTGCACAAAGACAATGTAATTGTTGCTTGTAAGCTATATATTACTTCTTTGTTATGTACTAACATTTAATTCAATGCAAAATATTGAATATGCCTCCATAAACGATTGCTAGCCTTCTCTTTTTAATTAAATATAATTCTTGCTATAGTAAATAGTAAGATGCTGATAATACAGTAAGCTTTAGTTTCAACAGCATAGAAAGTGTCCGTATATATTAAGCTACTACTTACTTTGCCCTTTCTTAAAAGTAATGATACTTTACGTCTCAACAATGCAAAAATTGGTGCATTTAAAACATCCTTCCCAGGTCACTTACAAGTATATAAAGTAATATAAATATTTATCTGATTTTGAATTTATTTTCGTTGTACATGTCTCTAGGGTCGGTCCCACTCATATGAGGATCGCGATCACGTGAGGATTGCATCTGGAGTGGAAAGTTTGCCTCCACTGGATCCAGTACCATACTCTACGACTGTATAAAGTTTACAAAACTTCAAGTCTTAAAATTGATATATTAATACTTATCAAATCTACCTATAATAAACAAATTTACACTTTGATGACAATTAAACAATTATCAAAGTGTAAACAAAGTATAATTCTATATAGCTGGTGCTTCAAAAGTAAATAAATTGGCCGCATAGAGCCATAAAGCTTCAACGTATAAACAAATTCCCCGCTCATATTATTTACGTAAACATTTCGACGGATCTCAATAGCTACCTACGGAGCTAGTGAGCTCGAATCAATTTACAGCTTTCTAGGGACGACGAAGTCTTTAAATATTCAACTAAATATAAATAATCAACTGCTTCAATACCACTTGAATAATTAATTAGACTCCCCTTCCGAGTAAATGCGATAAACTCGTAAAATAGTAATCACTTCGTATGACCAATATTTATGAGAACATAATTTGCAAAACGATAGATCGTGACTTTAATCTAACATCCAATAATTACAATTAACCTTTTTAAATAAACATCTTACTAGTTATTGCCATCAGTTATTACTTATTGGTGATAAACGACCCAAAAAAGGATATTTTAAATTTAATATGTATTTCTATATGTTAATGACATCCTAGCAAACAGTCTGCTGTCTTTATGGTTTCTATATCTCCGAGAGTAATCATCGTATGTAAAATATTTGAAACAAATGTTATTTAACAAACATGGAAAATATTTCGTCTTCTTTATAATCATCATCATTATTAGATGACTTCTTCAAACTGAAGTTTTGCAATCAGACTGAAGAAACTAATCCAATCCTCAGCTAATGGTAATTACGCCCTGTCCACACTTCTTTATGCCATGAAATTATTTCTTCCGCTGTTTCTGCCCCAAATTTTACATGAATTTTGCCCTCCAATATCAACATTGGGAACTTATAATTGGATTCTCTTTGAAGGTGTCCGAAAAATGCAACCTTCCTTTGCACGATGGTTGTCATCAACTTTCATTCTTTATAACGGCTTCTCTTTAAAGAATATATCGGAAATAATCTATCACCACGCTCTTACAGCCCTGGATGAAAACCGATCTGTCATTATAAAATGTCAGAATGAAAACAAAATGGCCGCCCTCGGGAATCACTCAAACCTGTCGATCAATTAACGCGTCACTGAGTTAAATAAACAACGACGTCAAACAAATACAATGGTTAAAAGGAATGAAGGGTAAACACAATTAAAATTTTAAATACTCTTTAAATATTATGTTGTGACAGATAATAAAATTCATGTATAATTAATATTACGAAAGGTTAATAATTATAAGAAAATTATCATTAGGAAGCAGACATTTTCGGAGAACATCAGCTTTCATAAACATACTAGTAATGAAACAATCTTACGCCTTAAAGCGACCAACACCTATTGGAGTGTACGTTATCCTAACATCCCATTGTTATACATATAATAAGTGATACAGCTACACTTACTATCAGACGAAGGCTCTGCTCATCTTGTAATTTAAATTCTAACATGGTTAAAGAGTTAAAATAAGTAATCACATTTTGAATTTAATACGATGTTGTACTCGTTGAAGTCTTCTATAGATTAAGTTATTATCTATGATATTAAAGTTATTTTATACACTTTTTGATTTATACTAAACCAGCAATTACAAAGCAATAAATGATATATTAAATACAGATTTCAGATAATACTGTAATGATTAAATTGTTTGTTAGTAAGTAAAGTTAAAAGTACGGCGCCCACAAGTAAGGCTTACCTACAGTGGGGCCATTAAAAAATGACACTGTACTATGTTCTTATTTATGACAAATAAGTAAATCTTTAAACTATTCGTTAATTTAGTTATATATAAGCAATAATCATCAGTTATATTTGACTTGCGATACTTTTTAGGGACATTTTTTACAATTTAACGAAGCTATCAAATAAGCAGATACGGATACATAGCACGATGCTTTCCCGAACATATTGGTTAGAAAACTTAAAGTTTTACTTAAACTATATCAAATTAATTTAATCCTTTGAATGACATCGCAGTAAATATCACGATGTTAACCTCCTTGGGTATAAATAATAAAAACAGTACAGTAGAATATCAGCTGAGTTCACAAGTAGGCGGCCTGCTTACCCTTTACTGCACTTTATAGTTATTGTTGTCATACCATGAGGTAACCTCATTTTCGTATATGTCTATAGTTAAATATTTCATTCCTGTTTGGTTTGTAGCAATGAAGGTAAACATCATATCTTAATCTTTACTTCCTTTATCATAAAAAACTCATAGTGAGTAGCGAGTACAAACATTTACAGGTTTTTAAAACTCAGGGCCAACGGAAACAAAAATGTTATATTATAATTAAATCTGCTTTAAAAGTGTACCAAAGACATTGTAACTTTAAAAAGTTTTAAAACCCAAATTTTCAAATGTTCATTCTTCGTACACGTATAGAAACACGGATTCAATCCTCACTGAAAATGAGCTTCCGGTGAAATAAAACATCGCCAAGAAATAGACATGTTCCAAGTATAACAACTATCACGGTCGTATGATATTTCCCAACACACTTGGCCAGTTTAGTGGATAAACAGCTTTGACTTTCACATAATAAGCTCCGAATTACAGAAGTGGGAACATTGAGATGACTATTTACTTCATCATCATCATCATCAGCCGACAAACGTCCGCTACTGGACATAGGCTATGCCTGGACTATTTACTTATTTATCATTAATATAAGTTTATCATGAGCTACTGTAGACTATATTTTGACTTTCAGCGAATCTTCAGAAGTCAAAATTTTCTTCTCATTTCTTTAAATCTTAAATTTTTTTTTTTATATAGCGTAATGAACATATTATATTAATAAGAAACTCCATTGCCTATATTTCGAGTTGAGCACCCCTGGATGTAACCAACACAAGTCAATTAGTTCTCCCTTATAAATCACGACGCCGATGTGGGTGTAATATAAGGACGGTTGTTTTGTTTACGAAAAAAAAAAATAAAGTTGTCAGTGTACTTTTATTTTCTACAGTATTAATAAACTTGTAGAATTCCTATCCTTGCATTGTGTGTATCCTTAAAGGTGTTTTTGTATACCATTTACAACTTTGTATATGTTGAGATTATAGTTTCCTTTCTACATAATCGATAACGCAGCTGCGACTCTATTAATGTTGTGACTGTCTGTAAGCGACGGTGATCTTACCATCACACACCACACAAACAAGCTGTATACATAAGCTTAAGATAAATAATACATATATTGAAAAGGAACACAAAATACACACACTAATTATGTGAAAAATATAGAAATCGATCTCGTAAGTGATACGTATGAAAATATCGTGGTGTTAGTTAGGATGATATACACTGCACCACAATGTGCTCGTCGCTTTAATACATAAGATGTTGTATCTCTTTACCTCAGTAATTTCACTGGCTACAACGCCTTTTAAATTTTATCTTTTATCTTTGCACACTACTCTTTGTCGGCTGCAACAGCGGCTGCGGTGGTACCTAAAGGGTTTCCTGCAATAGAGACCTGCAGCCAGTAAACATCTTCTAATACCGTTCCCAAATATGAACATTTGAAAGTGAAACAATTTCAACGGCATCATTACTGACCGTTGACCTGGCCAGACGATTTTTTTTTTCGCTCTGATCTATCAACTAATTGACACTATCGATCATTACAAACATATTTAGTTCAAAGCGACATCTTATTTCGTTGACATGAAATTGATTTATTACATACGCTTACACAACTACTACATTTAAATTGCGGTCATTTAATATTTTTACCTATTATATCATATGTATTACTGGTCGCGGTGGCTCCAATGGCTATGAAGTCGGACATCGCAATCAGATGACGAGGGTACTAATCCCGGCCGGGGCATGCACTTCTTAGGCAGTTTTTCAATGCCTAATGTGCATATTGTCACAATTACCACGTACTTAACGGTGAAGGAAAACATCGTGAGGAAACCCGCACACTGGAATTGTCTTTGTGTGTGTGTGGTGGCCCCAATAAACTGGCAAGGGGTCGCCCCCTGTTACATGGGACCTAATCTGACCACAGCTGGCGATAAGTGGGTGTTTATTCGCCTCTGCTTACTCCTACTGGGAAAAAAGGCGTGATAGTATATAAAAAAAAATTAATGGTCGTAAGTCTCTATTGCTGGAAACCATGTGGGTACCAGCAGCTCCGATTTCTACCGACAAACAGTACTGTGCAAACGTCACTGTATTGCGATATGAAGGGCGCTGTAGCCAGTGTAATTTGGGTAATGAGAATCAAGATCTCATATCTCAGACGACGAGCGCAAAGTGGTACAATATGTATCATCCTGATTAGCACCACGTTGTTATAGATAGGAGTATCACTTACCATCAGGTGAACGTCTCGTTAATCCCTGTTTTTTTTATTTGATTAAGCGACGAGTTGGGCGATATGTTTTATTTTATTTTATTGCCTATAAAATATAAGAAAAACTTTTATTGAATGTTTTATTATAGCGTCTAGCTATTTTGAAATTGAGATTCAAATGTTATCTAGTATTTAAAAAAGCTTTAGATCTTAAAACTGTTAATCTATGTATATAGGAGATCCAGACATTCATTGACACACAAATTTTGGTAGAGATATTGCTTCTGATGATCAGGTATCAGTTAAGAATGAATTTTACAAAATTCCTTTTCCAAAGAGAGTTGGAGGGGTGTTACGGCCAGCAGAGCAGGTGTGAAACAACTAGTAACCAATATTAGAATATATATTCTGTTAAAGTAACCAATGTATTTTTCAGCTGATTGTTCAGATTTTGTTGAAATTTTTACTATGATAACAATTTAATTTGATTAATCTTAATTATATTTCAACTCGTGAACTATGTTATTCGTTTTCATACTTCTCCCTGTTTATACTCCAATTCATTGATTAACAAAATCTTTAACTTGTAATTAATTAACACATCCGTAACTTTGATCACGTTATAAAGCGATCTTCACTATTCAAATTTAATCATGATTACACAGCTATTACAACTTAATAATAAAATTAACATAATGCATAAGTCATCAGCACAGTATTACATCGGAATATATACTAATAGACTTATTAAACTGTCCCCGCTCTGGTGTCGAATGATAAATGTCCCATGAATGTAGAACCTCACACAAACATCAATAATATACTATAGTGACGATAGAAAAAAATGTTAAACTTTAACTTAAGCCGTTTATAAAGGAATTGCCTAAGTATTTGTCACATAAAAACATTATAAAGTATTTGTTATATTGTTTCATAACAGATATTGACTGTCATTAGCAAACCATTAGCTGTCATTTTTCATGTTATGTATAGAATGACGAAATATTTACGCAACACCTCTTTAGCACATTAATTATGACTTTTTTTCTTCTTGAAAGACCAATAATGTATTATAAGTACGATAAAGATGAAATCTATTTCAAAAAGAGCGGTGTTGATGCTAAACTTAAAATTTTCTTTACTGATCATATTAAACTAAGCAATAGGTAATTGCTACATGTTAATAGCTAAAAATTAAAATGAAGAATTCTTCCTATTTATAACTTATTTGTGACTCATACGATATCAAAGACAGAATCTAAAAATAAATTTATACGATACTTTAGTATCAATTATAAATACTTTTAAGCACCGTTGACCAACGACTATAAATCTGCCTAAACATCTATTTATCAAATAACCTAACAAGAAGCGGTACAGAAATATATTTACATTTTACCAACTTTTTTAATATATACTTTAATTGTATGACATTTTAATACTTTAAATTAAGTGCTTATAACCTTACAGCTAGATTTCAATACGACGCCAAAGGATGATGTAAATTTAGACATGTATGTCGTTAAGTATATATATGGAAACTCGTTCTATCACCTAACATCTAATCATTTGCAAATTATTGTGATGCAATGTCAATCATTAAGATAAAGTTTAAAACAAAATGTAATATTAACTTGTGTAATGTAGATTAGATTCAATCTCTTCCTGTAATAAACTACTTCGGCCTCCATCAAATGAAACTCCTTTAAGCTATTAATATAGTAAAAAAACCTTTACTTAAAATCGTTGTAGGCAATTATAACATATCTTACCCGATTCACATGAAGTTACTGAAACCTTTCGATTTTTAAATTCAAAATTTATAAATAAACGACCTGCAGGTATCCGAAACATTGTTGTATCTTAGAGATCACTCCGAGCAAGGATAAAGACGTGATTAAAAAACCAAGAGTAATGAATAAAAAAATCAAAAACTCGACGATTACTATCCAAATAAACTGTAGTCATTTCTGAGTAGAAAATTTTATATATTATTATAATTATACATAATTGAAACATAAAAATAACCTATATACTAACTCTTCTCTTTCCACTTTGCGGGCCGTAATACAGAATTAGATTTGAAATTTAGACTTGAAATTCGTCAGAAATATTCCCGCCCGGCGGCAACCGGTTATCTCCCATCCCTTCCCCTTTATTATATACAAAGCGGGCGGGGAATACCTATTATTATACGCGCATTTCTTGTTAGTAAAATGTACGAAAAAGTTTTAGCGCTATAACATATAATATGTGCAGGCTTAGTTAATTCATTCATTTTAATTTTTTTAATGCAAATGTTATAAAAATAATTACAGTTTTTATATATTACACTTAAATAAATATTTCATTGAGTTTACAACCCCAAAACACATTTTCACCAATATCTAAACTATAAAAATTGTGAAAGTTTAATCATACTGATGTAGTTACAAGTTAACAATTTTATTGCAGTTTATATATTTATTACCAAAGTGGTGATCAAGCGTCACGATTACCATCCGAATATGTCATCTTCTCGTCATGTGGATAATACTATAATAGATTAGAAATAAATAAAAACCTGTCCGCTTGATGGTAAGCAGTTACTATACCCTATGTAAGCCTATTACATCAAAGACATCCTTGTCACCATCGGATTGAATTTGAGTGGACGGTCAAACATAACTTTTAAGTACATGTGTGATCAGCAGTTCCTATTTTACAAGTAGACGTGCTAATAGTAGTGAAAAGTTCATCAGTATAAATATGCCCTACAGCAACAAGAGAAGCCGCCTTCACGTATGCGATAACATCAGCCGGCGTAACACACGCACTCAGCTCGGCGTGCGCACGCGGCGACTTGCCAGCCTGCCACTGCAACACTAACAGGTGATCTGAAACTTACTGTCCTTCACCAGGAGCTTGAGCATACCTCTGCCTATGATAATAACACATTAACCAGCCATAATAGTAAGACATGTGATGTTAAACCTCATTATACAAGTCATTTAGTTATAGCGCCTTTCATATCTGAGCACAACAATATTAGCACATTTAAAAAGGCGTTAAAAATAGTTGTTTTTTTTTTATTCGATGAAATTACTAGACGAGCGAGAAATTCACCTGGTGGTAACTCATACGCTTGCCTATAACATCGTTAGTTTGGATGATATAAACAGCACCGCATTATACTCGTCGCCAAGAGATATAATATAATATGTTAAATCTCGTTACACCAGTTATTTCTTTAATTATAATGCCTTAAAAAATTTTACATAGTAATATTTGAAGAAATAAGAGTTCTGGCAATGATGCAACAGAATGCGATATTAACAAGACGTGATGTTGTCTCGTTGTATAAGTCATTTAACTACAACGCCCTTCATATCTGAACACAACTCCAAAGAAAGACCGGAGGGTAATGAGAAAGACCCTATAAGGTTCAATAAATAAACACAACAATAATTACACATAAAAAAGCGGTAGAAGTTGTTGATAAAATTATAACGTTATACCAATAACTAAGTCGTTACTTTTGATCGATTTTTAATGAAAAATGTTCACCTTGTTCTCTATAGAAGACGAATAACTGGTCCATCGGAACAGTTTCAATGGGGTGGCTGCGGTGAAGCAGCGTACGGCATGAGGTTCGCAAGGAGATTCCTCGACGCGAGGGAACTTGAAGCAGATGCCAGAAGTCTGATGAACCTGCACAATAACCGAGTCGGCAGGAAGGTGAGCGAGGTATATGTC
This sequence comes from Ornithoptera alexandrae, assembly GCA_029030555.1. Lineage (NCBI taxonomy): Eukaryota > Metazoa > Arthropoda > Insecta > Lepidoptera > Papilionidae > Ornithoptera > Ornithoptera alexandrae. The sequence goes on along the minus strand of JARDVY010000296.1, from coordinate 1,518,307 downwards.
CTTATCTATTAGGTAAGGTTAGAATTGGACAAAACATGTAATATATAACAGTTTCTCTTTTAAAAAAATTATACTATCATCTGTCAAGATCGCCAAAAAACATCCCAATTTTATTGTTATTCTATAGAGATCACAATATTAATAAAATTAGGTCAAACATCAATTATACATCTACAAGACGTCAATACACAGTGAGATTATTTTTAGTAGATCAGGCTGTAAAAAATAATTAAAAAGCTGTTGGTGCTGAGATCAGTCCTGTAATGTAATGACATTAAATTAATGTAATGACATAAAATTTCAATTAATGAAATATATAATACTAGCTGTTCCCCGCCCACTTAGCTGACCGTAATATAGAATTAGTCTTGAAATTTGTCAGAAATATTCCCGTTCAGCGGAAACCTGCCGCCCCTCGAGTCCCTTTCCATTATTAATACACTCAAAACTCCGTTTGAGGAAGGAATTTTCTAAAATTCATTCATTGCTGACTTCTAAATAGCAATAGCAATAGCAATGGCTATACTAAATTTTAAGTCTTTACTTCCGATATTTTTAGTGATCTCGTGATGAGTTAGTCGAATCTCCGGATATGTCCTATATATAATAAACCTTGCAATGTTTAAATTTGTCTTAAATACATCCAATACAATATCAACTTCAAATGAATCTTTAAAAGACGCATTACGTGCGTTGAACTATACATAATTACAAAATGGCGACAGTGTCGGAGACCAGTTAAAATGGAAACAGAATCGCAGACATTGATACCGCCCCACCCATAATTAAAGATTACAAATGTAATGGTATTAAGTTAATATCAGATTGAATTGGAATCACTGATGGAGATAAATAAGCAGTCGTACGTATATCTGTTTACTTGATTGCAGTGTGAAAGCATTAGTAATATTGGTCTTTACTGGATCTGACCACTGTGTACTGTTAAACGTTTGCGTGACTACAATGTTGGCCGTTAAAAAGTTTAATACAGATCAACTTGTTTTACTTCTATTCATGTGTTTGTACAGACAGAAATATGAGCCTAAATCTTCATCAATAAATAAAATTTTCTTTTGTAAATTTATATATAAATAACGCATATATACACATATAACGCAATACACAGCACCAGTGTGCAAATATACTCGTAACTGGGGATTCCGACGATGTGGACAGATTCCATCTATAATCTCATTATTCCTGTTCATATTGTCACATTGTTAGACTTAAAAGTGATAGAACATATGCACCCTTGATTATGAAAGTGGTATAAGTTAAAAATTTTAAAAATCTAGTTTAACTGTTATTTCATTTCAAATCCTAGTAAAATAACATAATAAGAAATAAGAAATATATCACTTATACCACTTTTAAAATCAAGGGCTTATATGTTTATGAATTCAGAAAACTTACTATATAATCAGAGTGTTTGCTCAACAAGTGAAGCAAGTCTTTTTATATAAAAATTTAAACATTAAATATTTTTTTAACTATTAATTTAACAAAAATTTAAACAAATATAAATAGATAATTATATTTTTATTAATATTAATTCGCTACATTAATTGATTCTGGAAAATGAAGACTATGATAAAATTCTGTCCCTTATATTTTCCTTCAATAAAGAAGAACGTTGCATATTTTACAAAGAATTTAAAGCCGTATCATTTGCTATGGTATTCGAATAAAAACAAAGGCGAAGTACCAGCAAATTACGAGGAACGTAAATAATTAACAGCCCGCGGGGATCAAATTAAGGGCAGAAGTGGTGAGCACCACCACAACATCTTATTACGCGAGGCGCAGCGGCAAATTAGCGTTTCGTTTTACGAGCAACCTGCAAATCTTCCGCCATTTTACCTTTTACTTTTTTTCGGTGGCCCATTCCGTTGCACGCAATATCGACGCGAAGTCGACAGATAAAGAATATTTTTTTTACATTGAAAATGATTAAACACTAAATAATTATGATTATTTCTTTTCCTTACCAGTTTTTTTTTTATAAATAATCGAGGTCTAATTGATACCAATTATTACCCAAAATATAATACTCTACAAAAATTATTAATTTTAAAGGTTTTTTTATTATTTTCTTTTCGACGTTTATTGGCATTCTTGATAATTATCTTAGTATAAATTTTGTTATAGAACATTACATTATTTTATTGACATTGAATTATTAATTTATAATCTTTTGTAGTTACTACTATTTTGGTAATATGGATTTGTTGAACAGGGTAAAGTTTTGAGGCTAAAAAAATATTGTATGACATAACATGCTAAATTTCAAATATTCCTCGAACAAGAAAAAACTAATTTCAATGTACTTTAAAAAGAAATACGCAATCGAAACTTCTTGAGAATATTTAAGTTCTGTCTTAGGACATGATTTTATACTCCAGTTTAATATAAAAAAATATATTAATTTCCTTTTAACAGATAGTAAAAGATCTAGTGCGACGCGAGTGCAAGTGTCATGGAGTGTCTGGCTCGTGTGCCTTGCGTACCTGCTGGCGAGCGCTGCCACCGTTCAGGACGGTTGCGGCAGCTCTCCGCGACCGCTACCATCGCGCCAAGATGGTCACTGTTCACCCACCACCGGCAACGAACGCACCGCACTCGCATCTAGTTATACGAAGGTAATAATATGGAGACAAATTAATTTGGTACAACCTATAATCTAAATCGATGGCATTTGGAATATGCAAAATGAGACTTCTTTTTTTTTTAGAAAATTTTTGTATACAAACAATGCAATATACTACTGATCAGATATTATAAAAACACGAGGTGAGTCTTCCTTCGACTTCATGAAATTCTCTCAAGATGTAGAAAAAAATATGAAAACTGTTATAATCAGGCTAGTCATAGGAGGCAGTTAAAACATTCACATATTTTTACACATCATTTTAAACTATTTTTAAATTGAGCAAGTAAAAATTCTTAAAATTAAATATTTCATTCTTCTACCCTGCAGGCCACGGCAAAATGCCGGGATCGGTAGGCAACCGCGAAAATCGGAGCTGGTTTTTCTGGAACCTTCCCCTTCCTACTGCGAACCAGACGCAGTCTCCGGTTCTTTGGGTACCCATGGACGTCACTGTAACAGGACCTCTAGAGGTATTTACATATCTACCAACAACATATACTCGTAAATAACAAGAATAATAATTTATAAGCAGTATTTACACTTATTAATAAACTAAAAACCGCGGGTCATGAACGAAGTTAAGCTTATATCTCAGGACCCTGAATCGCAAGTTCACAAGTATTTATAGGGGACTTTTTAAATATACAAATTAAAACTGAACAAAAATAGGTTTTTGCAAGGAAGAGTAAAAAATCACTATAGTTATAATTTATTAGCAGTTAATCTTTACATACATAAAAAGGAATAACAATCATGATATTAATTCCGTCATATATTTCCAATCCTAAATTAATTTAGGTCAGTTGCTGAGCCCCTTCGCCACGACAAGTCGGGAACCCGTTGGGGAGAGCCTTTTGAGTTTGATGCAGCATGTCCCGATGTTTCATACATCTAAGTATACCAAATGCGACTCCGGGTTTTAAAATGTTTTTCCTCCTACTTATTTTGATCACTTTTGTGCTTTTTAGTCTGTAGTCTTTGTACTAAAGTTATGTGAAACATCATCTGCATTTGTCTCCCGGAGAATATCTTCCCGGTCCGAGTTTTTAATAAATTTAGTCACTGCAATCCAGTCTACTATAGTTCTTGTTTCTTTTTTCATTGAATTTCATATACAATCAATATTTTCATTCAATACATTAGATAGTAGTTTTTTTATAAAACGAAGCCAGGAGATAAACAGGAGATTCGCCTTATTACAAGTAAGAACGCGTATAACAGCTTTGATTCTGATTATGATGTTCACAAAGTTTTTTCCTGTAACTTAACTAAGCAACTATAATTAGTCTCGCACTTTATTTAATTTTTTGTGCAAAATGGAATTATTAATTTAATTGACTTAACAGCTTCGTCGAACTCAAACTTCATAGATCTGAGATTCTAAAGCTAACGACATTAGGGTAGTTATTTTGAAATATACCATAAATCTCAAAACTGTTAAAAGCTCTTGACAAGATAATGCTACTGTAACACCTACCTAGATGATTTCCAGTAATTTAGACTTAAGACCAATAGAGAATAATAGTTTTTTTTTTACAATGGACTACCACATAACCTAAATTTTTTGATGTTTAATGTCAAAAATTGGCGCTAGTCATGAATATTCTGGCTCCCGTATGTTTATAGGCTGAACATAGCAATGCCCTGAGCAACAAAAAGTCACAAGACAGATATAGTGCACCTAGACACTTTTCACCTTTAAAATAAAAGAAATAGTTTAATTAATTTCAAGAAACGATGCTAGATTAACTGTTTTGTTTCAGGTGAAAACGGTTGTGAAACACTTTGCTGCGGACGCGGATATAATACAATACGCACCGTCGAGGAAACGAAATGTCGCTGCCAATTCCACTGGTGCTGCCGCGTGACATGCGACAAGTGCATAACGCGCACTGAAACGCACATTTGCAAATAAAATACAATAAGGTGTCTTCCTTTTGAAAACCTCGTTTCCATCTAACAGATACATTGTTTTCAACATTAAAAGGACAGCGGTTGCCATCTTATGAACAGTTTTATCATTAAACGCATTTGCTTCATTATGAAGAAATCAAATAATTTCATTTTCTGTACAGTTGCTTATAGTTAGGTGTTTTATGTTATTTAATATGCGTTGCATTGATCATGCTTATATTTGTAGCTATATATGATTTACATATTTAATATTATAGTAAGTAATGTAAAAATTAGTAATCTATTTAATTTTTTATACTCTTATACAGTTATAGAATCACAAATATTGAAATATATCAACACATATCATTACAAAAAAATACGAAACCTTTAAAGTTTGTCATGGCGATATCTTTTGTTAGGATAAGACGTACTTATACGATCAAGTTTTAAAACTAGGTATTTTGCTTCCAAGTGCACAAACTAAAAAACTTTCAATTATTTAGTACATGAAAGTTTATACTATTATATAAAACAGCCATTTGTAGAATATTTTTATTTATGTTATACAATACATATGTATTTTTTACTATGCCTTTAATTTTGCCATCGTAGCATAAAATGTGACAAACGAATTAAATATATATATATATATATTATTCCGACGAAAACTGAGAAAAATTTAAGTACGAGACTCAAGAGGTACTTTTGTTATGTACTGTTGATTTTGTTCTGTATAATATTTAACAAAGTTTTTATTATCAGTTTTATATAGCGAATAATAAAAATACTTCAAAATATCTTTAAACCTAGTGTCAAAACGCCCTGGTATCGAGTACTATTTCCACGACTCAGCATTATATCTGTAATATTTTCATTATATAACAGATGTATAAAACTAAAATTACGCTTAATTTGTATACGTCCATATTTAAATTGCCAGTTTAAAAGTGTTGCCATAGATTAAGTTTTATTTTTAACATTTGAATACATTCTTGTGTTTGTTTTTAATTAAAAATACGTATGTAAATAATGCCATCAGTATTTGTTGATCAATAATTTTATGAGAATATGCTATAATAATCTGTTGTTCTAAAAATTATGATTAAAGCCTAACAGCATATTGATGAAGAAAAATGTTGCCCGTATACATATGATGGGATACTTATTCAAATCTTTAAAAAGTAACAGAAAAAATTACAAGAGAAAATTTCTTTTTTTTATAATGAGTTTATTATATTTAGAGTTTTTTCATTCAAGTGGTATTTTAAATAACTCGATATATGTACTTAATGTTACCTGTTAAATGCAGATTTGGGTATGTGTTTCCAAAAATGAAGAGTATTAAGTAGTAGATCTCTTCTTTTCAAATGATCGTCAAGAATTTTGCCAAAACCAAGGCTTGCCAATTAAAAGTCTTATATGCTTTAAATTCATTATTGTAAATTACACAATACATGTTATAATAAGTACTTAAGAACACATTCCACATAATTTAAGACCTAACTTATTGACTTTACCATTTAATCCGTTATTAAAATAAAATTATATTATCAAACTGTTTTTTATTCACCTCGTAAATAAAAATATGTGGTGATTTCAAAAATAAGTGAATGATACGAGTTTTAAAAGAATAAATAGGAAGGTAATCTTATTATCTCAACATTACTGCGTCCATTAGTTTGCTATCAAAATTATCTTTAAACATTCTATTAAAATAAATCATCAGCATTTCCATTTCATTTCAAGAAATCCATAAAAAATTCTTTACTTAGTTTACTCATTCTCATAATAACCGGACGATTAAGTACAGACAGACCTCTTACATTATTCACAAAATCGTTTATTTCCCATGTAAAATATTAAAATATGTATACACTTCTCCAGATAAATTTTAATGAACATTAATGAAACTATGAAACCCACAGATAAAGATAATTATAAATATTCATGTCGGTATCTTAGATAATAAATACCGGACATAACACATAAATTCTATTGTTATAACAAAGCATCCGCTTAACATAGGACACTGTTTAAATGCTTCTGATTTATCTGCTGCCATCTTTGATTTACAGTAATGTACATTTTATTTTATATCTTAATGGAATGGATGGAAAAATTAGCACTTAATAACTATAATGAAACCAAATAGGACCATACGACCTATGCCATACCGGAAGCCCTGATTTGAAATTCTAACCTGAGAATATTCTCAACTATCCTCTTTTTTATACGTAAGTATCATCAAATAGCATATAAACTTCCATCAGCAAAATTCGCATTTCTTATAATAAAATAATCGTCGATGTGTAAGAGATGTGATGAGATGGGTTGAGGATGTGAAACAGATGAAGGATCGTATGAACAAATCATGATTTTAATCATTTAAGACTACTACCAGAAATGTTAGTGTGATCCAAATCGCACTAGCGGACCCGATGTCCAAATTCTGTGTGCCATTTGTCAAAGGCTTGACTTAATTGTAAAAAAATATGAAATAAATTTATATAATTTATAGCAGAACAAGAGCCTAAATATGTAGAATTAAGCCACATACTTTACTCATATCGACATCAATAATTTGGAAAATAACCGCAATCTTGGTTATAGTAACGATTATTATATTTCTGTATCTAGCCTATGTAGCGTCCTCTATTAAACGCTCGGTGTCAAACCACAGGTGCAGGTTCTTTAAAAGTGTCGAAGCCAGCGCCTTTTAATAGCGCTGCACCCGTGTGCAAAGCGTATTTTGCACCAGAGGCAACACTGCGTTTGTTTTTAAAACGAGAAAATATGAAAATATTTGACCAATGAAAGAAGTGATTAAAATCCATACAAACCCTTGTTTGTAATATTTTGTTACTATAATAAACTTCATTTAATAATGCAGCCAAGGAATGGAACTACTTGCTGGCGTCGGTGTTCCTGTCAAAATGCAACGTTTGTGTCTTCAAGAAAAAAGTGAATAGGCTGCTACTAGGTTAGAACGTCTTGCCACCACGGATCACATCACCACTTAATATCAGGTGGGATCATCGTCATACGCAAACCTTGTAAATCAAAAAAATATATGTTATATAACACTATGTTGGTTAAAATTATTTATTAATTCCTATTTTTAAAATTTCTATTCGATTAAAAATTGAACTTAAATATTTTATGGTAGTTTTTAACAATAAAAAAAAAGTGACGAGAACCACCGTATGCATAGAATGGGACATAAAAGTCAATGTCATAAACGCTTTTGACATTTTTTTATCTGTTTATCTCAACTTTCCTAATGCTAACCAACTGTTTATTGATGTTATACTTTTTAAATTTCAATTAATTATAAGTACGTTTTAACTGAAATGCCTAAACCAACGTGCGTACAATGTAATACAAATGATTCTTTACTCTGGCGAAGCGCTGATAACGGTCAAATATGCAATGAATGCCATCTAAGTAATACCGTAAAGAAAGAATCAAAATTCGACGGTACATGTGTGAAATCTGAGACTGACGATAAAACAGATGATAAAGGAGATATCGAAGCAAAGAATGGCAAGAGTGAACTTGAATCAACTCCTGCTAAAGCTACTGGAAAAGGCACCCGAAAAAGTACAAGAGCAACCAGATACAAGTCTAAAACTCCAGCTCCAGCGCCGCCTAAACCTCCCGCACCGCGTGGAAGAGGTCGAAGGAGCCTATTCAAACGTCAGCCACTTAAAGCTCCAACTGCCACAGCTACTGTAGTGACTAGTGACTCAATATTTTACAAGGTATGAGAACATGATACAATATATCACAATTTGACTTAAAAAAATATCCCTAAAGTTTATGTGCATCTCCGTAGTTAGAATTTTTTAAACAATATTACTTTTTGATGCAACACACTCAATACTATTAAAAAGTACAAATCAACAATATTAACTAAATGTTAAATAATGTAATTAAATAAAAGTAAATTATAACACAATAAGATATTAGAACATGCTATTTATTGTCTCTATATTAAATATATTAACAAAAAATTGTTATAATTTTTAATATTAAGTTCTCTTCTCATTTTTGTTTATTATACTTTGCACGTCTGTAAGAAAGAAAGAAAAACTATACCAATTACATGCTCTATACAATTACCAATTTTATGTTAATTAATGTAAATTTTTTTATCAATTTTATTTCTAAACTGATATGTATACAATAATTATTTTTCTCTTACAGGGTAGTTATATGCAAGTAGGTGACATAGTTTCAATGATTGATGTAGAAGGTGGAACATACTATGCCCAAATACGTGGTTTTCTCACAGACCAATACTGTGAAAAGAGTGCAGTTGTGACTTGGTTGATTCCAACTAAAGCAAGTCCACCACCAGAACAGGGTTTTGATCCTGCTACTTATATTATTGGTAAAATGAAATTTTATCTAATACACATTTTTATGTTTTGTGTTTATTATTTACTTCAATGTTAGTTTCATATTTTTATCAATATACCATTTTGATTTTTTCTTCATATTATTTATAGCACTGATAAATTAAGTACATATTAAATTTATTTTAGGCCCAGAGGAAGATTTGCCTCGAAAATTGGAATACATGGAATTTGTAATGCACGCGCCATCAGACTATTACAAAGCTTACAACACTCCATACCCTTTAACAGATTCCGAAGTTAATGAGTATAATGGCTTTATATGGACATCATTAGAACCTAAATGAAAATTACAATATTAGATGATTTGTCTGCATTATGCTTAAGTGTTAATTACTATAAATACGTTATTTTAAGAAAAAGTTTTCTTTTATGTATTAATAAAGCAAAATTTTTTGAAAATAAATATTTATTTACTTATTCAAACTTTTACAATCACTAACACATATATCTCGGGTTCCGAACTAAGCATAACTTGATCTGGGGATCCTAACTTATGAAGGAAACCCCTCCAACGGATTCTCGCCTTGTCGTGGCGGAGGGGCTTAGTAACCGTGATGCGGAACACGGTGAAGCTAAGTGGAACCCACCCGGCCGGCCCGCGGCGAAGGGCTGGCCGAAGCGGCCGCTCCAGGTTCGAGCTCCGGAGGCCCACCAGAGCGGCCGGGGGCCGCAGGGGCAGCTGTGTGCTGCCCTAGCGGCCGGCTGCAGGAGCGGTTTCATACCGCCCCTCGCAGCCGAGCTGGGGTCGCGGAGGGAGTACCCTCTGTGGCCAACCGGTGTCGCACCGGCGATGCGGCGGCGGTGGAGCCGCGGGGGAAGAGGAGTGCCGGTATTGAGATGTGCCGCTCTCCCTATCCTCCGCGGCCGTTGACAGGTAGCGGCGGGCCTAACATCTCTCTGCCGCGGGGAGCCGGGAGAGGTTTTCTCCAATGGCTCCCATGGCCTCTGGGCGACAGGTTCGGGGGAACCGGTCGCCCGCACACGCATGAGGTCGAGGAGGGGGCGCGCTGTATGTTTCGGCGCGCCCTGGAAAGGGAGGGTTCATCCCTCCCTCCCGAGGTGGGGCTGCGCAAGCGGCCAGCGCCGGCAGGGTCGCGGTTGAGTGCATGCGTTCCCGTGACCCTGCCAATATGGCGATGAGGCGGAACATCGTGGGGATTTTAGTCGGTGCAAGTCCGACATAACCCGTCTCCGCCCCCGCGAGGGCGGGTATGCGTAGGCATTTCCCCCAGGTAAAACAAAAAAAAAAAATATGGTTAACCAACAATTTTCCCTAATTCATATCTATATATTTGTGACGTGAGAGAATTAAACGCATTTAAGATAAAGCCCCGAGTTCCAGCTGTGGAAATATTAAAAACTATTTGTATATATCATAGGTAAAATCGTCTTTTGCTGCAAACAGTAAATTCATTATGAATGTGTTATTGTCTATGGTAAATGTCACTGTCATATTTGGTTATAAGAGATTTTAGTGTACCCAAAAATATTTTTTAAAATGAGTCGTAAAGAGGCGCTTTCTTCTTTCATACAACAAATACATGGGCGACCAGTTGTCGTTAAGTTAAATAGCGGGGTCGATTATAGAGGTAAGTGTGTTTTGTTATCCCTATACAAAAGTAAGTTGTTCTTTTCCCAAATAAAAGTAGAGAAACTTTTTAGTTACACTAATTTTAATTTTATAATATGCATTATATATTACATAAGTTTGTTGATTGCTTTATGACCATTTCTTTATGTGTACAGTTCAAGGTTTTGTTTGTGCGTTAATGTACGAGTAATGGGTCTTCACTATGATCAGTGAACAAATGTTTGTGCAGACTTGATGTTAGTCCAAAGTTGTAGTTTGTTTATTTAGCATTGAGAATATGTAAAACTGGTTTATTTGTGATTTCAAAGTTATAATCTTGAGCAACACCCATAATGTGTTTAATTGAAAAACATTCTTACGACAATATAGACTCACATGCAATTGTTAAATGATATTATTCTTATAATTGAAGACTCTCAATGAGAATTTAAGTGTCTTCCTAACCTCTAATTTTGTTTAACCAAGATGATCTTGGATTTTCAAGTAGTGCTACCTGTCAAATTGTACAGAAGAAGCAGTGTTTTTTAACTTTTCAAAGAAATTAATTCTATTCTTAAATTTTTTAATCTTACCCCATATGTTATTTTATATGTACTAACTCAATAGTCTTTACTTTTCACTTGCTATGGAATGTTATAACAGAACAAAAGAAAAGAAGCATAAAAAGAAAGGTTAGACTAGATTTTGATGCCTCACTATGTTAAGTCAACAACATTATACATTTATAGGTATTTAATTTGTTTTTCAGGAGTACTTGCATGTCTAGATGGATATATGAATATAGCACTTGAGCAAACAGAGGAATATGTTAATGGACAGCTCAAAAACAAATATGGTGATGCTTTCATCAGAGGGAACAATGTACTTTACATAAGCACACAGAAGAGAAGGATATAGCATATAATTCATGCTCTTTTTTATGTTATTATAAGTATACATATAAAATAAAAGTTGCATTTCTTTTTTAGTCTTTTTATTTATTAATCTTAACAATTGTAATGAAAAAATTTCATTTGCTTGTTTGCTCCTGTTATCAGAGATAATCTTGATAGGTACCATGTCAGCTCTTGTTTCTATCACCTGTCTTGTGCAAACATTACTGCATTGTTTATAAGGGTGAGGTAGCAAGTGTAATCACTGAGGTACTGAGACATGTCTCAAAAGGATGAGTATGACACAGTCATGTGTATACATCTAAATTTGGACCACATTTTATAGATTAGAAATATCACTTACTGTGACGTGGACATCCTACTCGTCTCATGGCTTTCTTGAATAAAAACAAATATAAACTCTCATATTGTTCCAAAACTAATATTATTAAGTGACAATATTTTAATGGTTTTTACTGATATGTGGCCTAAAGCTGATACTGCAGGGTCTTTTCTGTTATTAACAAGTCCATGTAGCTAATAAAATTAAAGTTGTTAAAGAACCATAAATTTTTATTCAATGATTACAGTATACTATAAAACTATGTTATTGCACAAGATAAAACTAATTATTATATAGTATAAATAAAAAAATATTTGAAAAAAAATTTAAAGACAAGGAATGCCTTAAGCAATCTTCAACTGGCACTTAGCAAAATTATAATCTATTAGTTTCCACGAGGAATATAAGTCTTAAATACTTTTAATTTATTTTTTCGTATAATAAAAGTTCACCTCTCCATAGTCCTGTAATACAAAAAACATTTTGTTTTTAAATGCCGTAAATATTATTTCTGCCTATTAGTACTACATTATTTTGGTCATTATCAATTAAGTAATACTGTTAAGTAATAATCAAGTTTCTACACAAGGTTAAAACCCCGAATCGACCTAAAATCATTCTACTTTCTTTCTACAAACGGTCGACTTTCAAGGTAATATATATTGCTTTTATTTTTCTGGGCAAAGGTCTTATTTTCATTCGACATTCTTATATGAAATGGTGTCACTACTAAGTGTATTCAATTCATCGTGTCAATTAATTTAAAAATAATACAGCAACAGTTTTGTTTAACTCGAATTTAGTAAAATAATAATGAAACTATACCCAAAGACCATTTTAAAACATTTTTCTTACACAGGTTTATTTTCAAATGTGCCAATCCGTATTCTTTCGCAAGAGAAGACCTCGAAAACCGAACCAATGAATAAATTTTGAAAACTATTTATTTAATAATTTTTTTTTCTATTTTAAATACAAGAATTGCCCCTAAGTTAAAAATAAAAAGCCTGGTTTATGTTGTTTTATTATTATCAATTTTAGTTCTCAAATATTCCTTAGATGCAAATTTAAAAGAAAACTTCCCTTCGCACCTGTAGTTTTACTTATATAAAAGGTTTATTTCACAATACATTTCCAACTGTTTTAGCCCAAATGTAAATTAGTAATGTACTTTTTCCGATCGGTTATTAGGTCCTTTCCCATTTCCTAAGTCAGCTATCAGCGTTTCTCCTCTGTAGCCATTTCTCTGTTGATATTCATCTCTGTTGTTTTTACCAACATCGGGATCGAATTTCGCATCGACTCGATAGTTTAAAATTCGTCTATCAAATAAGGGCGCCCAAAAACTCGAAAAAAACACACATTCACTAATTACCGTAAGCACAGATAAAACAATTAATAATTTCAACATTTTCTGATTTAAAAAATAAATCAGATGCGGAAAGATAGGTGCTTTTCGTGTACACTTGACTCTAGTGGTAGATCATGAATGTTCGGAGCCAGGAAACTGAAGTAAATAAAACGCAATAAAATAAATCAACAAATATGTAACTTGTTTTGTTTAACTTGTTAACATAATCCAAGGCTTCAGCGCAGTTGCTGTTAAGCAGTAGACTTGACGAAAATTCAAATATTAGTTTTAAATCAGTATCGCAACTATGAGCGATGATGATATTTACTGATTAGAAGAATATAATGGATATGATCTTTCATCTTGTAAATAAATTTTTTTGTTAACACATTTAATAGCCACAATTTTGACTAAAATTGTAATTACTGACAGGGGGTTAACGTATCTGATAGTATTTTTTTTATGCCAGAGACTAATGAGAAGTTCATCTGATGGTGATTGATACGCCCGCTTATAATAATGTGGCGCTAATCTGCATGTTATACATAGGACTACATTGCACTCGTTGCCTTGAGACATAAAACGTTCAGTCCCATTACCTCAGTAATTAACTGTAAGTATTAGCTAGTGAGCTACAGCGCCCATCAAACCGGAACACAGTAATGTTTTTATACTAATCTTTATCGGACTGCGACACAACAACAGCAACAGAGAGGTATCACTCTTAAATCAAGAATCAATAGGTGTATGTGTTACCACCTGATGTATTGTAGCTGTCAACTTTTCTTCAAATCATCTTTCAAATAAAGAAAAACTATATACAAATAATGGCACAGACAAACACACTTATCCGGTTTCAAGATCTTTCTTTAGTGGCATAGGATATAAGAAACATCAGCTCGGATCTTCTCCTTAATGATATAATAATGTTCTTTAATCCTGTTCGACCTTCACCTCGACATAAGGCATCGTCTTTACGATTTTCTTGACTACACAATCGAACATAATGTCTCGCGCAAAATATTACATTGCGAATGTAATAACAGCGCCCGTGAAACCGGAACACAGTAATATTTGTACACTACTGTTTACGGCAAAAATAAAAGCCGCGATGATATCTACCAACACGGTCTTCAGCGAGAAACACCTTCCGCCATAAATCAAGTCTACCTAACATTAATTTAGATATTTTTTTTTTTAATCAAGCTACGAAACGATTGGGACGTTCACTTGATATGAAGTGATACGCCTGGCCATAACGTGACGCTAGTCAGAATGATATACACTGCACTGCATCGCGCTCATCACATGGGACATATGATGTTGAACCTCGTCACCCCAGTAGTTACACTAGATGCAACGCACTTCAAACCGGAACACAATAATGTTTACACACTACTGTTGAAATTAATCAACAACAATAACATCAATAGTTCTCATGTGAGCGATGGATGAGTTTGAGCGTAACATTGACGATAAGAAAATATTCTGCCATCTTTAATGTGTCCGTTTTTGATAATGTAATTGCAAGATACTGCTGGTAGGTCTCTGTTGCCGGAGATCGTATTGGTACTACTGTAGATGTTCCGGTTTAAAGGGCGCTGTGGCTAGTGTAAATACTGGGGTAATGGACTTAACATTTTGTATCAAGGCGACGAACGCAATCTCGTGCAATATATATTATCTTAACTAGCGCCACATTATTATGGGAAGGCGTATCACTTAATATCAAGTGAACGTCCCGCTCGTCTCATAGATTTGTGGAATAAAAAAAAACTATACTGTTATTGCATCTTTCATAGATCGCACAATTAAAATTGCACTGTAACACAATTAACATTTACTTACGTTGAAATGATGAGATAGGATGTTAATCACTACACCACATTGTGCTTTCTTAAAGGCACAAGATGTTAAATCTCATTACCCCAACAACAGAGCCCTTGGAACAGGAACACATTTATGTTTACACACGTTTTAATGGCATATATAGACGCTGCGAAGATATCTAAACGTTCTCAAGCGTCAGAGTTCCAGTAAAAATACTGGTGATAGGTCTCTGTTGCTGGAGACCCTCTAGGTCCCATCGCAGCTGCCATTGCAGCCGACGAACAGCACCGTGCATACATTACTGTGTTCCGGTTTGAAGGGCGGTATAGCTAGTGTAATTACTGGAATAACGATCCTCAACATCTAATGTGTGAAACGACGAGCGCAATGTGGAGTGTATAACATTATAAATCCCACATTGTTATGGGCAGGTGTATCACTTAACATCAGGTGAACATGGCGCTTGTCTCGTCGCTTAATTCAATAAAAAAAAGTGAAAGGAAATATAGAAATGAAAAGAATATCTTTGTTATTGTAGTACATTTATAAATTCCGTCATTAAATGTAATATGACAATTATATAACTATTGTTTATTAATACGAAGTTTATTTATAACATATTTATTTGTATTTATTATTAAATAAAATATATAATATTTTACATTTTATTCCTGTATGCGCTAATTAAAAAATATTTATTATATTTATTTATTTAGTTTAAATGAATTTCAGTGGATGCCCTCTAGTGGTGAATAGGATTTATATTGATACAGCTCCGGCCCTCCGTAGCCGTAAAGTAGTTTTCCTTTACCGTTCTCATCGTAATAGGGATATCGGTAATTTGGCCTGTAAATAAAATTTATTTATTTATTTATTTATTAAATGTTTTTTCAACACGTTATCTCCTACAAGGCATTCTGATAATAAATAATAGGGGACAAAGATTTCAAAAAATGAATAACAGAACAAATGGAGAACTTATATACTAGTAATATATAAAAATAACTTTGTAAATATACATAAATAAAATTTGGCGACAAAAGAAAATGAGAGTTCTTATATCTCTGTTTACCATTACATCATAACGATGGTGTAATCAACATAAAGTAGGAATAAATGTAAAAAAATAATTATAAATTGCATACCTTTCGAAATACTGGAAGTTAGGTGCTCTGGGTTGTGCGACAGTGGATTCTGATGTTATCACCATCGATAGGATAACAATGAGCTACAATAAAACATCAAAATTAATAACTGTTCAGCGCCATCTATCGGATAAGTGATGAAAACTACGTTTCGAGCATGTATTATATAAAAGCTGACACAGTGACTTACTTTAAATAAAACTAGAATTTATATAAGAAAGCATATAGTATTAAATATACTATATTAAATTATAATGGGATATATATCATAACATATATGTATCAATAAGACAGTAAATCTAAATACTGTTTAAATCTATATCACTACATTACTGTTTTGAGTTATCCCATTAAAATAGTTAAGTTCGTAAATTAATATTGAAATATTTTATCAATTAAATTGAATAAATTTTATAATACTTTTTTTCCAAATTGTTTAAAAAATAGGATGTATAAAAAATAAAAGTTAAATTTATCTATATTAGTGATGCTGTACACAGATCTTACCGTTAGAATAAATAATCTTAAACACTGTTTCATTGTTGAGAGATCAGTTACTTCACAAACTATCAAATCAAACTAAATAAGTTTTTTTTAAATATTCTGTATACACTCGAATACGTGTATCCACACACGAACCGATTACAAAACTGGTGAATGTCGGTGGTGGTGGCCTGCACAGAATTTTAATGAGTGTAAAGGCTACTTAACACTTAGCCAACACACCCCATTATGGGATAAGACACATTAATAAAGCAGTAATTAGATATTACTAGAAAACTATTTAGATTTGGTTAAAAAACCAACTTATTATTAACCAATAATTAAGTGACGTCACTTAATTTCTTCCTGGATTTTATAATTTTGATATTTGCTACAAATTTTTTTTTATTCAACGAAGCGACCAGATGAACGGGACGTTAACCTGATGATAAATGACGTGGTGCTAATTAGGATGACATACATAGTACCGCATTATTCCGTCGCCTTGAGACATAGATATTGAGTCTCGTTACCTCAGTAATTACATTAACTAAAACGCCCTCCAATCTAGAAGACAGACCTAGCTACTTAGCACTTACCTAAACGATCTCCGGGAACGTACTACCAGTAAATTCTAATCTCTTTTTTAGTCTTTGATTGTTTTTATTCGACAAACAGAACGTTCACTTGATAGTACGTAATATATATATATATAGCTCATATCAATTTAGCGCTAGAGAAAACGATATATAGTGCACAAAGTTGTGCTCATATCCTTGTGACACGTTTACTGCCTTTAACTATAGTAATTATACTAGCTCTGGCGTCCTTTAAACAACAGTAATAATATTTAATAATACTGATGTCGGCTGATTAACACTGTGGTGGTAGTTACCACAATTAATTTAATTACTTACGCAGTCTCCGGCAACAGACACCTTAAATAGAGTAGAGATTAAAATTTTTGTATAAAAATGTGAACTGACAAAGAATAAAGCAAAAACAAACTCAAATAGATAATAATGATATAGAAGAATACATATGTAAGTGTCATCTTCATCAGCAGCCCGTAGACATCCACCGCTTGACGTTGGTCTGACCAAAAATCACCACATCGATCGTCCTGTACTGCTCGCATCGCCGGGCACTAGGAGCCGTCGTTTGTGGGGGAATTTAGGCCATTTCCAACCACGCTGGCCCAATTCGAGATGGAGGAATGTAAAAGTGTAAATTTGACAAATGGATAAATAGATTATTTATACAGAACAAAAACTACCTTGACCGTTAGTCAAGGAATTATTTCAGTTTTATAAAAAAAAATTAAGAACAAAACTTAATATATATATATAAAAGAATTTGTTAATTATGATCGTTTATTTAAATCAAGTATCAAATCTTTGTAGACGAACTACACCATCACCCCAGAAGTGAAAGTACAGCCGTGTACCGTAACGTTGAGGTTGCGCTCGCGTCACAAAATTCGAGAATATTCCACTTCTTCTCCAATGTGGCTATTATATTCGTTAGCCCTGATCGAGGGACGTTAATAATTATTTCAAAACCACCGGAATAACATAATCTATATTTTGGTTGACGGAAGTTTTTCGATCTTCGTATCAAAAATCTGCCGCCGAGCCACGTCATTGTGTAACGTCTGTTGGCATTTTTTTTTAATTCAATGCATCGATGAGACTAGTGGTCCATGCACCTGATGGTAACTGATACGCCGGTCCATAAAATGTGGCGCTAGTTACAATCATATACAGCACTACATTGTCCTCTTTGAATCGCGACAAACTGTCTAGTCAAGCGGGATGTTCACCTGATGGTAAATGATACGCCTGCCCATAACAACGTGCCACTAATTCTGATGATATATATTGCACTGCATCGCGCTCGTTGCCTTGCGACATAAGATGTCGAGTCTCATTACGCCAGTGATTACACTAGCTACAGCGCCCTTCAAATCGGAACACAGTAATGTTTGCACACTAATATTTGAGAGCAGAAATAGGAGCTGCAGTGGGACCTAGACAGTCTTCGTTCCGTTTCGCTCTTATGAGTACATAAGTAGTAAAAAATAGTAAAAAATAATTAGTGAATACTTAAAAGTAGCTAAGTTAAACAAAAATCACTTTGTTTAAAGTTAAGAGTTCAAAATATGTAAAAGGGTGTAAGGGGTCTCGCACAATAACTTATGGGACCAAGCCAACCTCACTTGCTCGTGGTGCACCCTGCTAATCACCAAACGAGGCTCTGCCCTTCCACCAACCCGCATTCAGCCCGCGTGGTTGGAAATGACCTAAATCTTTCCCATATCCCTACAAACGTGGGGATCTTTTGGGGAGGTCTATGTCCAGCAGTGGACTGCTATCAGCCGACGATGAGAGTTCAAAATGAAACAACATATAACAGTAACTTGAATAATATTTTATTTATGTACTACACGAGTTATAATGAGGAATGTTCTTATGTACATAGCTTCGCATTCAATAGACTCCGGATATAATTCAATTTCATTGAAACGTTTTAATACACGGGGCTTCCGGACGGCCGCTACACTACATCCGGTTTCAGTTCTACACAAACGCAACTAAATAATACTGCAACAGTTATGCATTAAACCATCCTCCGTCCTGCAGGCCACCGAAGCACAGTCCCACAGAAATAATTAGAATTTCTCTACAATGGCAACCCTAAATACATATACATATATTAAATTATAATATACATACACATATTAAATGTCATCACAATACACAACCTGCGGCGGCAGAAATAATAAAAAAAAAAAACGAATTAAAAATTAAAATATTTCTTTAAAAATCATGGATAAAATTAATTCAAAAATTCTGTACATAAATATGTATATATATATATATATATATATAAACTTTTTGATTTTTTTTCTTTACATTGGAGGGCGGTGTTGCTACTTTAAAAAAACTATTACTGGGAATAAAATAAATTGTACAGTGTAACAGTACGACTATTGCTGGACACAATGTCGTCGAAGCAACGCGACCTGGTAACATTACCTGTGAACAATGATTGCGATTGATTATAGAATATCATCACCTTATGACAAGCACGGGATGTGGAGACTCCGTCGAATGTTTAAGGTGACGTGGAAGCAGTTCTCCAATGATTCTCCAATTCCTTGGAGCTAACTGCAAACGTACGCTGATGACAACCATCATTCAAAGAAGGGCAAGCATTTTTCGGACACCTTCAAAGAGGATCCCTTTATGAGTTCCCAAGGTTGATCCTGGAGGGCAAAATTCCTGGAAAGCGTGCACCTGGTAGACAGCCCAAGAAATGGTTTGACGACATGAAGGAGTGGACCGGGTTTAAATACCATCAGTTAACAAGACTAGCTGAGGATCGAATTGGTTTTCTCAATCTGATCGCCAAGCTTCAGTTTGAAGTGGGCACCTAATGATGATGATGATCTATGGCTCAAATGTATCATGTGCTTGGAAAATGGTTTTGACTTTGTCTGATAGAAAGCTCGCCTAGTCCCAACAGTGGGAACATTATGTGGGCTGTTTATTAGCAAACTACATTCGGTGTTTTATAAACCCTCCTCATCCCAACCTCCTCCTCTCCTCAATAAACATCATCAACATCAGGTCATTGTGCTAGCGACAGGTCTCTATTCCCATAGAACGTCTGTCTGGATAGCTACCACCGCAGCTACTTCTACTGCCAAACAGCATTATGAAAACATTACAGTGCTCCTGTTTGAAGGATGTTGTAGCTGGCGAAATTATTGAGATGAACTTGATCAGTGAGGTAATAACTACATGATCAAAGAACTCATCAGGTGAATGTTTCACTTGGTGGAATAAAAACGAATGAGCAAACCAGTACTTGACTAGTGTGGTGGGACGATAACCTTGACTCTTCTTCTAACAGAGTGCCCCCAGGGTTCACAGAATATTGTGTGAGCTGTTGACTACCAAGCTGTAACTACAGGTGCTTGATTAAACTTTCCCAAGTTTGCCCAGGTTTGCCTAGGTTCCTTGCATGCCTGTTGAGCTCGATAGAGAATGTTGCAGGTGTATGAAGGTATAGACAACTTTACCATCAAGCTGCGCTACCGTTGCTGTCTGGAGCATACAATCTGCCTCCACTGGTTCTGGTCTCGGTGATGGTGTTCACGTACCTATACATAGCGCGGCGCGGGTCTAGACAGTCTAGAGGGCCCTGTCGATCATGTCGATGTTGATCTTGTAGAACACGTACGGGAAGTACTCCGACTGCCCGAAGCCAAGCCCGGCCAGCTCCACATTCTAATACACAACAATAATATTATAGAAACAGTTTTTAAATATTTACTCCTCTCTGATTCTTCCCTCATGTCTGACGATCATGGTCAGTGACCATTTGTTTAATGCAGACAATATTCATAAAATTACATGAGGACCACCATTATACGCGCACACATGCACGCGTCTATGTGTGCGCGTGCGTTTGTGTGCGCATGCGTCTATGTGTGGGCTTGCGGCTATGTGTGGGCGTGCATCTATGTGTGCGTGTGCGTCTATGTGTGCACACGCGTTTATGGGTGGACGTGCGTCTATGTGTGCGCGTGCGCCTGTGTGCGTGTGCGTCTGTGTGTCTATACGTGGGCGTGAGTCTATGTGGCGCGTGCGTCTATGTGTGCGCGTACGTCTGTGTGTACGCGTGCGTCTATGTGTGCGTGTGCAACTATGTGTGCGCGTCTCTGTGTGCACGTGCGTCTATGTGTGGGCGTGCGTCTATGTGTGCGCGTGTGTCTATGCATGCGCATGCGTCTGTGTGCGCGTCTGTATGCGCGTGCGTCTGTGTGCGCGTGTATGTGAATGCGCGTTCACCTCGGCCGCCTGTCCGTGCCCATGCTGCGCGGAGTGATCGAGGTGCGCGTACAGCTGCTGCAGTACGTCGCGCAGCTTCTTAACGCTCTTACGTGACGGCACCACCACCGACGCCTGGAAGTTCACCGGCAGCCCATATCTGTCGGGATATTAAAAACAGTATTCATATATTATTATAATAACAATATTTATTAAATAAAGGAACTTGACGAGGTAACCTCCATGTTCCAAGAATGAATGGTGTCTTGGGCATGTGGCATCCACTAACACGCACTTAGCCAGTGCGGTGGACACATGCATAGTCGGTGGTAGAAACTTTAAGTCCGATTATTGGTAATTTTAAGTGAGCAGTTCATTATTATCATTATATAACATAGTAACCTCAGCACGGACTCAACGAACACCCGCAATGCTTTCACGTGGATCCAGGCGCAGAAGCACTCGGAGAAGTTGACTTTCAACCACCTCACCAGGGGACCCTATCGGAAAAAAAATTATTACGATAACATATAAACTGCACTACATTGTGCTCACCGCCAGAAGACAAAATGTTAATTCTCATTACCCCAGTAATTTCATTAGCGACAACGCCCTTCAAATCAGAACACAGTAATGTTTGCACACTACTGTTTTGCAGCTGCAATATAAGTATCTGGACTAACTCTGCTACCGGTGAGTAGGTAAAATTTTACTTACTGCCTACTAGTAAATAATTAGAAACAACTCACGAACTGCTTCTTCTTGTCGGTGACCAACTTGGTGATCTCGTTCCTGCCAGCAGCCAGGTCCGCCTCATTGTAAGAGAACTCGCGCACCACAAACTTGCGCTCGCGGGCGTGCAACTTGAACTCTTCCACCACCTACACCACGAGGATACCATTACAACACTAATCATGTAGGTACATTTGACTCGTGACTTTACTAATAAAATATTAGTCAGATCGGGACGATTTTTTTTTTATAGTATTATTACTTAGAGACAGTTATGACCTTCTTGAAAAGTGTGACTGTGAAGAGTCCGTAGTCAGGGTCCTGGTGTATCAGCTGGCTGGAGCGGGGCACGATCATGTTGGTGATCTTCTCGTAGTTTGCGTTCCAGTCGTTGAACAGCGCCCTAGGGGCAAATCATGGTGATTATGTTGATGATGGTGACTTGTGTGAATGGTATGAGTTCCTAAAGTATGTTAGCATACAATCATCTAAATGTTTTTCTACATTCATCATCATCATCATCAGCCGATAGACGTCCACTGCTGGACATCCCCCCTCCCCCCAAGATCTCCATATCGATCGGTCCCGCGTTGCTCGCGTTTCTACATTCATATATATATATATATATATATATTTATTTAAGATTTTTTATATATAAACAAACTAGTGACAAGATGCGGAACTCATCTGATGGTAAGCGACAAGCTAACCCATAACAATATAGCGCGAGTTAGGATTATATACACAGTACCACATTATGCTCGTCATCATGACACATAAGATGTTAACGTTTCCTTAAAAATTTCGCTAGCTACAGCGCCCTTCAAACCATCACTACTGGTGCACCGTCAAGGTAGATAACCGCAGCGCTTATTACTGCCGCGAAACAGTACTGAGCAAGTATTACTGTGTTCCGGTTTGAAAGCGTTCTGGCTAATGTAATTGCTGGTTTAACGAGACAAAATTTTGTCTCAAGGCGACGAGCAATGTGGTGCTGTTTGTCGACAGGAGTGTCACATACCATCAGGTGAACAAACGTCCCGCTCGTCTGGTCGCTTTCTTGAATAAAAAAAAAGCGTAGGCCGTCTCCAGCAACAGAGACCTACCACCACCAATGAACAGACCACAAGGTATATTATAAGAAAAAAAAATATTTGCATTATTTTTAAGTTAATACATACTTGGGCACAATAACTAGGAGCGTAGTCAAATATTCGCTGTCCAGGATGAAGTGCTCCTTCTTCACCAGGTCAGCCAAGTTGCGCGTCAACAGGCTGCCACTGAAGATCAGATTATTAAATTGTATAAAAAAATATTTCAACTGTTACCTCCTACTTAGAGGCTATGCATACGTTTTAGAACACGGAAGTCCAAAGATCGATTCCAGACCCACGTGTACTTGGTGGTGAACTAGTGTTGTGATGTCTAGATTTGGACCTGAATCTAAATCTGCCAAACCCAATAATGGCAGTGTTACCATACATATATAAAAAACAGTAAACTTACGTCTGTTTCTTCTCCAAGTTCTGAAGGTTACCCTTGA
The DNA here is from genome assembly GCA_029030555.1 of Ornithoptera alexandrae. Lineage (NCBI taxonomy): Eukaryota > Metazoa > Arthropoda > Insecta > Lepidoptera > Papilionidae > Ornithoptera > Ornithoptera alexandrae. Next base: position 1,494,612 of record JARDVY010000296.1, on the reverse strand, counting down.
GAGCGTTATAGGCGGATGCCTTCACCTTCAAATCGGCGTCGATCTGACCCACCTGTAACAAATTATCACAATTTTTAAAGGGAAAAAAGTATTTTAATAGTCCCACTCATGGGGCTGAGTCATCATCATCATCAGCTCGTTTTGCTCGCATCCAAGATCCCTGCGATTCTCACTAGATCGTTGGTTCACCTTGTGGGGGGTTTCCCAACACTACGTCTACACCACGCGGGCGCCGCTCGAGGACCTTACTGCCCCATCTGCCATCGGTCCTTCGAGCAATGTGCCCTGAGACTGAGTGCTAGTCTTGTAAGGAGACAGTTCAGACCATTTATGGGCTTCGCTGTCCTAATGCGTATTAGTAGACATCACGTCCACAAAAACTTCTTCGGTCATGTAGGTGTCCTCTCGATGGTTTATATAAGGCTTCGAGCAGATATACTCAACCTGTGGCCCATCGGGTTTTTGAAGTTGGCCATAAAGCCATAGTGACTCTTACAACTCATCTGATACTGGGCTCGTGTACCCGAATCCACGGCCGGTTCCTAAACAGTGTATTACATGGAGTATAGTAATTCGACGGCGGATTTTCGTATTGTGTCAGGATTGTTGTTGCTTTTTGGCGAATCCACTCTGTCGTCGGAGATGGGCTCGAATCAGTTCTCCGACCACCTTCGCCTGTGAGGTTGGCCCATCTGGTGTTACTTTATTTATAACCATTTTAAACTTCACGCCCATTTGATATAATAGACTATTGCGGCTACCGACACCACAACTAAAACATATTTATGAGCCCCAAGAAAAAAGTTTGAGTACCACTGTGTTTCAGCACAACAACTCACGGAATCCAAGCCAAACTCACCTGCTCGTAGTGCTGCCTACTAATCAACAAACGGGGCTCTGACTACCATCAACCCACATTGGGCAAGCGTGGTGGGATATCGCCCAAAATCACCCTTATGAATCCCTACCTGATTATATGGGAATCTTTGGAGAAGGCGACGTCCAGCAATGGACGTCCAAGGGCTGACGATAATGGTGATGATGTCCACTGTCTTAGAGTATAGATTATTTTTCTTATACAGAGAATTAATAGTAAACATAATAAATTTATACTCTATTTCCAGGCAAAGAAAAAGAAAGTGTCGAGAAAGGTCAAGATTTTCCAGTGACCTTCACCAGAATACAGCGCTGGCTGAGTCGCATGCCTTAATGAAGCAGTTCAACAAGGACATGAATACAGTAAAACGTTAATTGTTACAGCTATCCTTGACCTGATAAACCTGTGTAACGTCATGTTTACCACACCCGGAGCTTTATATTTAGTATGCAATAATAAAATCGAAAATGGCAGAGTGTAATGTCGGTACTATAACACTCACTTAAATTTATGTGATGATTTAAAACGATCATAAAATTAATGTTTGATATATAAATGTCCAGCAGTGGACGTCAATCGGCTGATGATGATGATGATATAAATATGAATGTTGTGGCAAAAAATGAGTACAAAGTATAGAAATTAAAAATATAACTGATGTCATATTGTTACGAATTTTAATAAGTTTAATCTAATACACAATTTTAAGGGTTGTAAGGGGTGGCCCGTGAGTTGTGCGGGACAACTCACGGGCCCAAGTCAACCACACCCGCTCGTGGTGCACCCCGCTAATTAACAAACGAGGCTTTAGTTCAGCGTGGTGGGAAATGGTCCAAATTCTCTTTGGAGTTCAATTCTGATGTGGGCTCTTTGGTTAAAGCCTAAGTCCAGCAGTGGACATCTATCGGCTCACAATGATGATGATGACACAATTTTAATTATTCATAGAGCTTAAACTCTGCATGTTTGTGAAATTACAAAAGATTCCATATCCAGCAACGGATGTCCAACGATTGAGATGATGATGGAATTCGAAATTGAGGACAGTTGTTTGAGAGAGATCGCTTTCGGCGTTAAGACCGACCATTGCGCATTAATCTATACATATATAGGTTCCCAGCTAGATAGACACTCATCACCATACCTCTGGTGCCATAAGGACTGCACACTTGAAATTAGGTAGGAACATTCCTTCTGCAGAGTACAGGTCAGCTAAGAACCGATTTTACAAATTCCTTACCCCAAAGAGAGTTGCGTGGGGTTTCGGCCAACAAAGCAAGAATAGTTATCATGTAGAAGCAGCTGTTCTATTCTGTAGTTTATCACTATCTTCTATCAATACTATTAATAAAAATATTTCCTTAAAAAAAATATTAATGTACACTGACTTCCGGTTTGAAGGGCGCTGTAATGACTGGGGTAACGAGACTTAACATTTTATGTCTTAAGGTGAAGCAGGCAATGTGCTGCTCTGTATGACTTCCTAATCAGCGCCGCGTTATGGGCGGGCGTATCACTTAACATCAGGTGATTGATTTTTGATAAAGTAATAATTTTCGCTCCAAATTTTACGCACCTGCTTACTGATTATGTCCGCGATGTTTCGCAGACTCTGCTTTATGGGATACTTGGCCATATCCCATTGGAAACGGGTTAGGTACGTCGGTAGGTCGCCTGGAATACATCACACATATTATCGTATATATATATATATATATTTGTTATATAAACGTTTTTTATTCCACATAGAATAGGGGAACTTGTCACGGCTATTTCATTCAGTTGTCAGCAATTATTTAATTCCCCAAATCTTTTGTCATATTTACAAGGTACAGCTGTAACATATCCCACAGACATCATCCAAAATCTATAGTTTTATTATTAATATAAAATTTATGCACTATACTGATAACATCATAAAGCAGGTTAAAGTAAAAAAAAATCGTTCAATTATATTATATTGATGTAAGACAAAGGTTCGCATTCCCTTAAAGACCCGCCAATGTTATGTGGCGACATTTTCATTATTTTCTATTTATTGACTTAAAAGCTTATAAAGTTTTTTCGTAAAATAAAAAATAAAAATAGTTATAAAAATGTCTATGGGACATATTATAAAGATATCCTTCACAAAAGCTCATTAATAATCTGTGCTTACTTTTGACTTTTATAAGCACAGACTACAAATATTCTTTGTACGAAATATTAATACTATTAGTATTTAAAAAAAAAACGTAAATTATATCTTAAGTTTAAGTGCTGAAAAAAAATTAAAATAAAATAAAATTAACAAAGCCAAAATAAAAATTCTATGTATTTGTAAAACAGGCACAGAACATTTATTCTATGGAACCGGATATACATGCATACAAACATCAAACAAATAACTCCATAGTTTACACACGATCCTTGTCTTTACATCCGGGCATCTGTTAAAATCATGCATATCTAGATTAGGCGATAACGAAGTTAAGGAAACTACAAACAATTGTAGTGAAAAAAAAATTGATTTAAGTGAAATCCTTACGAGAGGCTCTGAAGGACACTAGATACTAAAATTCAGACCAATCACATGAACAATTTCGTATCAAATTATTAAAAGCGTTTTCGACTTTCTCATGACCAACAAAAAATATGAAAAAAAAAAAATACTTTACATTTCTATATAAAATGAGAAAAGAGAAACATACTAGCAATATCATTTTGAAAATAACTAATATTTTTTTTTATCTACAATGGGGTATACACAACCCTCCAGCTCTCATATATTGAGAGCTGGAACAGCGCATCTGTCATGATGGTAAGTGGTAGCTAAATAGGCTGATACGGAGAAATCCTACCAACAATGAAAGTCCATAACTTTTGACCCCAAGAAGTTGTTCAAGGCATAAGGTATTTATTCATGTTCGATATTGCAACGTATCGGATATACATATCAGATTACAATGATAAAACGTGATAGCTGATATCACGCCATCACTCTTCGGTACTTGTTGCAGTGGAAAGACTTTAACAGATGTCTAAATTAATAAAACTATGCATGCACAACAAATATCATGCAAGGTACAGTCACTATAACCATAGACTAAAACATTTACTATAACAAGCAATTAAAAAAAAAATCATTTTTTTTTTAAGTCTAATAAATAATATAAATTTTAATTCTAAGTAATTTTATATTATAGAAAATCATGCGTATTTATTATATTTTTAAAATAATCATCTTACATATTCTTTAATTTCTAGTAATTATCTATGGAAGAAGCATAACGTTTACCTGACAATGTATACGCTTACCGATAACGACCTTACTTAATATATTTACACTGCACCACACTGTGCTTATTACCTTTAGGAGAAAAGGTGTTAAGTTTCATTAACAACAGTAAAACTATACCACCGACCCGCATTGGGCCACGTAATGGGAAATGGTCAAACTCCCCCCATATGAACCCCTACATACATCAGCCCTTAGTGCCCAGTGGACTCGGAGACCATGCTCATTGTATGTGAAGATCTTTAGAGGAGGCCTATGTCCAGCAGTGGGCGTCGATCGGGTGATGATGATGATATTTTTAACAACAGTTCTATCAATATTTACTGGTGGTAGGTCTCTATTGCCGGAGACAGTCTAGGTATATACCAACGTTTACTGTGTTCCGGTTAGAAGGGAGCTGTAACTAATGAAGTTACTGGGGTAATGTGACCTAACAATCTATCTAGAGGCGACGAGCACAAAGTTGTCTTGTGTATATCATCCTAAATAACGCCACGTTGTTATGGACGGGTGTATCACCATCAGGTGAACGTCCGGCTCGTCTCTAAATAATAAATATTACTCTGACATCCCTTCTGTTAGAAATAATATTCTATTCATTCCAGAAGAAATAATTTTTTTAGCCTGTATTCATTTCCATGAATAGGAACTTAAATCATCAATCGACTTGATATTTATTCTGGTTATGTTTTAAAACAACAACTAAAAGATGACTATGAATCTAGGTCATAAATACAAAATATATATATAGACTTCTGGAAGGCCACCTCTGTATGAAATGATTTATTTATATCGCCCCATAATAAATTACGATCGTCTTGCGTGTTTCATTTCGTCGGCATCGTAATAACACTATATTATTTTCGATAAATATATAAAACCATAGACACATTTTTTTTCTTATTTAGTTGGCTTTAGCTGTAAATCAAAGATTCGTCACTATTGACATAAAACAAGAATTTATTCAAACTAATGAAATAAACTAACAAAATAAATAATAATAAATTAACGTCGTTTATAAGTTTTTATTAGAGTAAATCTATTTGTCAATTTACTGTCAGTTTTGGCGGGAAGTTTCACAGGTTAAAAATATTATAATAAGAACATCGGTACATAATAATCGATTAAACATAAAAAGCTAAATAAAAAAATAATAAGCTACATTTATTCGTTATAAGCGAGTTTACAATATACGAGAGTATTTATGAATTAGTCATTAAATCACATATTAAGTTAATTACAAAGTTAACTTATTTGTTGTATGCTTAAATATTTCACATGGTGCCCTCTTAGATGTAAAGTGGATAGATATTTATAATAGTTAATAAATATTAAAATTTCATTCATAAATATCAACCGGTATAACTGCTATAGCTGTGCTATAATTTGCAACGGACAATACGAAGATACGTTTGTGTTTGATAGCCTTAGCCTGTCATATCAACAGATTAGCAAAAAAAAAAATTAAACGGAAAAGTTGAAAGTTGACAAACAAAAAAAAAATAAAATGGCGCGCAAACAGAGCTACCAGCGCCACCTGCTCAATACAAAATACGCCTAAAACCAATTGAAAAATAATTGAAAAATTATATTAATGTGTATAACAACGCAATCACTGCCATCACAACCTATGTGATATAAAAGTATAAAAAAAATGAGACAAAAGGAAATCATGTCGGACAGGCAGCGCTAGCAATAAACGCAGTTTGAAGCGAAATATCGTTATAACTAAATAACAGCTTGATAGTACATGGGCTGCACGAGCGATTTGAACAGTATTTGAGACTTAGGCATCTAGCTACGGATTAAAGGGGGACGAGGAAATGTTAAGTTATTAGAAAAAAAATCTGGCCAACTAAGCGAGCAGCCTCAAATTCCGATCAAATGTGGGGACAGGGGCGGGGGGAAGGGGCGGATTGGTTTCTGGCTCCTAAACCTTGGGTGAGGATGTGGTGCGTCCGCTCATCGTCGTCCTCTTCTTCCCAGCGCGGCGAGCAGCGGCCGCTGGACGGCTGCGAGGGCTGTGAGGCCTCGCACTCGGAATGCTCTCGATGCTCGCACGGCCAACAGCCATGTTGGTCAGAGTAAGCCGAGTCGCAGACCGGCGAGGTCGGCGTGGGGGGAGGCTCGCCTCCCCCCGGGTCCGCGTACGGCTCGACGCCTGCATTCCGCACAGATGGCGTTGGTGGGCGGGCCGACCGAGTTGGCGTCCGAGGCGAGCGCGTCAACCCAACCGCCCGTTTAACTTTCGCCCTAGCCACATTAACAATCTGCCCGAGGAGCGTGTTTTTATGTATCGGCACTTGGTATTGCGTATCTTTTGCTATGGACTCTGCAAAACATTACGACCTTGCTAGTATTAATCTTACAGACTAAACTAACCCGCGTTCTGTAATGCCAACCGACGTACGCTCCCGGATATACAACGACGTAGTGCATGGATAACGTCAACGCGAAATTGGTACGTGTCGCCTCACGACTCAACCGGAACACAAAATTAAAAGGGACATTAGTCAAGGACAGGACCAAAACAAATCATAAAAGAAAATAGACATAATATAAGAAAAGAAGCGTAAAGCATTGACAATATGAAAGCTTGATGGCTAAGCTATGAATGTCTTGTGAGGCAGTGATTGCGGTCGTCTATGGATGACAATTGTATTATTTTTCCACAATTGTGCAGACACTATCATATATCTTACATAATCTAAATACAAATCTGTCGATTTATAATTACGCGATATATACTGCGAGGCATCAGTAGGAAAAAAATAGTTCTTTCTTAATTTAATAATAACCTACCTAAACATAGACAAAGAAAAATTTCCTTACCACAGATGCATAACGCCGTATCATCATTACAGAATTAATTCTGATAAATCCTAGTTCTCTTCACACGGAATAAATATTTCCGCCTTACTCTAAGTTCTCATATGCTCCATGTTAGAGAAACTAGAGTCGAAATATATATATATATATCACCTTTTTAATCTGCGACGCTCTGGCATTTACAAAGAAATGCCAAAACATAATTATGAATGCATCCTTTAATGAACTAACCATTTAATGGTCGACAATTATTTCTAAAAGATTACAAATTTCCTGATGTTAATAATTGTGAACATAGTTATAACAAGTTAACAATTATAAATATACAAAAAAAAATTTTTTCAAACATGCCCATTTCTTATATTATCAGGGTTGCAAGCGATATAAAATATATTAAGTACAAAGTTTAATTTATCTTTTAAACATTAAAACTATTGTTAGTGACGTTTAAAATGTTTATAAATAAAAAAGTAATTTACCCCAAAAAGTTCAAAAATTGCAATACCAGCTGAAATTGTATTTTAGAAATTTAACCGTCCAATATATAATAAACAGTTTACAGAAAATTCTTCATAAGTTTGAATTACATGTTCATTTCCGCATCGCAAGTACAACGGAATTGTTAAACATATGTAAATGAAACAGATAATACAGTTTTTTTTTAATATAGGAAAAAAAATATCCAATTTAATATCAACTTTAATTTATAGGTTAGATATATTAAATATCGATGGACGACAGAAGTTATTAAGCAAAATCAAAATCACTTGAAAATATTTCATTGCTTTAATAAATTCTGATGTTATGTAATAAAAAAAATTATGAATATGTTGCAGGAATATTGATTTCCCCTGAAAAGACCCTCTGGGCCTGGTGTACCACAATTGCGCTTAATGTTAATATAGTTAATGTCAGTATTGCTATTTAACCGACTAAATATTATTAATCAACTTCCTGTTTTTTCTTTTGCGGCTTTTATCACTTAAGGATGTGTCATCCTCAGCCTCATTGGCTCAAAAATACACATAATTACTATATAACAAAAAAAGTACCCCAAATTTAATGTAAAAAACACCTTTAACTGCTAAATAATATATTCAAAGCTCACACATGTATTTCCACACTGCAAAAGCTTTAATAAGTTGTTTATATCATGTTACCAAATTAATAGTTTATTTTATGAAATCCATAGATATACAAGATTTAAACGTTGACACAATAATTATTATTATTATACTCTAAAAGGCTGTATCCCAAATTATCCTGTTCCCTTGGAATACAACCTCGATTTTTTTTTGAAGATTTTATTGACCTGGTTACGAGACCTTTAAGCCTAGTAATCTCAAATGTTTTCTTAATAGACAACAAAGTATACATGTGACCATGGGCAACAGGAAGTAATTGTCCAATGGATTTAGGTCAATTGATTAATTGTTCATATTCATATATTTATTCAAATGAAATCTTTCAAATATGAAAGACCTGAAGCTTACGTCATGGCGTGGCCACAAGATAGCCTTGGCCTTGGCCTTCAAAACAAATGTAATATAACAAACATACAGCGAAAGTTTCATCACCACACCTTGGTGAAAATTTGCTATAATTAATTACTCTAAAGCCTGCTACACTTCGTTCTATAGCACAAAGATTTTTTTATAACCACATCATAGATTTAATGAGTAAAACAATTTTTAATAGATATAAGTGTAATTATTATATGATAAATATATTTTAGCGATAATAAACTATCAATATAAAAAAAATCATAGTTGATAATAATTACATATACTATTAAGATATTTGCTGAATATTTAGCAGAAATGTATTAATTACTAGCTTACATATAGAAGCAAATATATATATATATATATATTGTTTTATAACAAAAACTATTTTACTCACTGCCGCATATTTTTTTCCACTTTTCAGACACTGAAATGCAATCCCAAATTCTAGCATTCATGATATCTATTTACAAAGGTCTAAAAGGACTATAAAAACAATGATATCATTCATAAATAATAAATTAAAAAGCAAATATTAAATATAATATAATGTGCATATATACAGTGTGTTGAATATAATCTTATGACATAATAGAAATACAATTAAATATGTAAATTTATAGAATTAATAAAAAAGAAACTTATCCATAGTTTTCCACTTCTTTGAGTTATATAGTATAGTCAATGGTCATAGTACCATCTAAAATTCCAAATCTTTCAATACAGAATATATCATTAGTATAAAGTATAACGGTGCAACAAATCTAACATACATTCAACAATATAAACGAACACATAACTCTGGAAAATTTTAAAACAGGGTTCCAAATAGTCTCACGTAAATGAACCCGGGGCACAACTGAAACACTGTCCACTCAACATTCTTAGCTTCTGTTCAATGTGCTAATGGCGTATGAAGAACAAAGCTTCTCTTCGAAATCACACGTTAACTGCATGCCAGTTTCAAAGCAATGAAGTAATGAAAAATTTGCTTAGCAATAGCTTAAACTTTTTTTCTTAAAGAAACCCTAATAATAAAATGGATACATTTAAAAAGAATATTTCTTCCCAAAGTGTTTGAACATTAAAATTTTAACTCTTTTAAATATGACGACAGTCAGAAGAGAAGATTTGTAGTTTAAAACGAAACTACATACATTAAATGGTGGTGGAAAAGGTCATCACTCGCTATTGAAAGTAGCATAGAAATGGTAAGGATATCTTCAACATAATGATAGTGTTTTGATTCTGAATAAACATTCTAACACCTCTTTGTTATGGACAAATATAATACAGGGTGTTGCCAATGAGGCTGTGGATGGTGAAGGGTGATTGTACAGAAAACTCATGCTAAAATTTTGACAATAATATCCATAGCATGTGGCCCTGGATTGAAACCGCTGTATTTACTTTTACTACTGCACATAAAATTTTATGAATCATCATACTGCATCCAGTTGGTAAACTAAATATTTTCTCAGCTATTTGATATTTCTCCCACATCCATGATATAGAAACCTACTCGATCCTTATATGATATTAATTTTTACCATACAATGGAATTCTATATTTTGAATACAAGCAATGTGCTTGTTATAATTTAGCATTGTTTTAAAACTATTTCATGTTACTTAAACATCTTTTCCGATGCTTTTTTGTTATTCAATTAAGCGACGAGATGAGCGGAACGTTCACGTGATAGCGAGTGATACGCTTGCCCATAACAAAGTGGAGGTCTAGTCAGGATAATATGTAATGCACTACATTGCGCTTGACACTTGAGTGACATAAAATGTTGTATCTTGTTACCCTAGTATTTAAACTAGCCACAGCGCCTTTCAAACTAGAACAGTAATGTTTGCATACTACTGTTTGACAGCAGAAATACCTGCTGCGGTGGCACCTACCTAGATGGTCTCTGGCAACAGAGACCTAAGACTAGTAAATGTAATTCTGAGGATTCATGTTTACTTTGTACTTTGGGTTAGTTCCACACACAGACCCTATACGCTTTTCAATAGCGAGTAGCCCATATCAACCTTTTAGTTGATAATAAAAATAATTTATTTTTATTTCAATGAAGATTTTATCAATGTATATGTACATGGTATATGTTCATTGACCTCGTCAAATTTGCTATGCTCTTCGGTATATCCAACATTCAACGACGTCATCGTGTCTAAATGTCAGCTGAGAAATGCGTGAGTTAGTGTGACCAAAAGTAAAAAAAGTAACATGCAAAATATTAAAAAGTTCCTCATAAATTAAGATAAAAAAGAAAAACAAAAAAGTAAGAAATTAAATAGAAATAAAAAAAACTCATGGAAATTCAGCAAGACATGCTAGAAAAAAGGTTTCGCACTACTGTTGTGCTTTTTAATTTGTTTATCATCTATAATTCGTAATTAGTTATTCATGCTAGCAACACCACCGTTTGAATTTAAACATAGCCGGGTAACATCTCTAATATATAATTCTCTCATGCTATATCTCTGTTCTCCATTATCATGCAAAATTTTACATTTAAACTCATTTATAGTATCTTCACTAATGATACCTAAAAATGTTTGAAACATTACCAAAAACAAACAAGATGGCACTAAACCAACTGAAACAAATCTAAGACAGAAGTTATTTAATTAACGCTTAGTGCCATAGAAATTTAATGAAACTAGTGTTCGAATTGAATAAATAAATATTACTTACTGTTATTGGCCATCAAGTTTTCATGGAGCTTATCACGTTGGTCTTCCAGCACCTGGTGGTATAAAACAATTATCTTGATTAAGTTTGTCCATCACACTGGGCGATGTGAGTGATATCACATGATCATGATTGTATTTAAAACATTTAAGTTTCTTTGTAATATTTTTATTTCTTAAACTGCTATAATTCTCTAGCTCTAGCTTTAGCCTCTGTCTCTTAGTAACTTATAATGCATATGATCACCTTAACTACTGAACTATCACAGCTCCTCTGAATATACATTTAACTAGAGATAATAGGTAATATGCATTCTTGAAACAAAGAAGCACATTTTGAGGCACTAGATGTCAAATCTCATTACCCCTGTAATTTCACTAACTACAGCACTTTAAACCAGATCACAGTAATCTTTGCACACTACTGTACTACTGAAGAAATTGCATATACTGAGATATCTACACCAGAACACTGATAGAATTATTATAATATTGAATTACTGCCACCAGTAATATTAAATTGAATAGAAATGTACCAAATGGTAAACAGTACCTATGCTCAAAGTTTACATTAATATCTGGAAACAAAAAAAAGAGCCATGCAAAACCAAACTCAACTTACATAAGAAAACTAAAAATTTTAACATGGATATTTCTAATAAATTGTTAGGAAAATATGCAACAAAATTGTAATAATAATATTTTATAAGAAGAAGCACTCTTAAACATCAAAATTACTGCTTTAATCTGTGCCCCACCAATTATAATACGTCATCACATAAATCACTTACCTCTCCAAGGTACTGAGCCACCTTTCTTGTGACTCCCTCCACAAAGGTGTCTAACTTCCCAAGGTCATCCGACAGCCCCACCAACTGATCCAATGTCCCCACCTATTGTAATAATACATATAATATAAAGAAGTTATCCAAGCATAAAAAAAATATGTTACTAAATAAACAAAAAATTATTAAAAAATTGATAATTACGTTACAAATTCATAGAAAACATAAAATTGCATTTAAAATATCGAATAATGTATCTAGTGCTATAAAACACTATACTTAAATTACTTTTCTCCACTATTATTACAGTTTCTTATGAAGTAAAATTTTAATCTCACTTTAAATAGTTACATTATCTAAGAATGAAATAAAAATAGAATAAACAGCAATTACATCAATTTTTAAATTGATTTGTACTACAAAATTGAAATGAGAATTGTGCAAAATAATGTAGTACCTTTTATTCTAATGTTATATATGTGTGTATGAATGGTAGAAAATCCATAAACTTAATGACCCATAAAAAACTCATTAAACTATGATTCAGTTCTTCAATTTTCAATTTTCATGCAATGATTCTCTTAAATCATGTTTTAATTACTTATTTGTATCTTATATAATGTAATAAATAATCACAATTTATATCAGTGAAAAAAAAACTGCTTTACCTTTAGGTCAGGGATAGGAAATTTGTAGTTGATGCTGAGGTTGCCAGATTTGGTGGCATTGTTAAGGGTATCCCAGGTTTGTTGGCATGTCTTGTCGCCCGGTGCACTTATTAGCCAATACTCGCTCATCTTCGCCGCTGAAAAATTATTGAATCCAAAAATTTATCTTGGCAATGCCGTAACATTAACATCCAACCGTAAAAATCCTTTGAATTTATCATCATCAATCATACCGATCCATTCCTTAAAACATTATTAATTGATTTAGCAAGACCATCGTTCTCGAGCGCTGGCACTGATATGGTGTTTATAAGCGAATTTGGTCTCAACTCTAATAATGCAGTAAATCAATATCGAGGCCTGGGCACCGACGCCCACCCAGCCTCTAGACATCCTGGCGCCAGCTTCGTCTCACTCAAAATACACCCCAACCACCCCATATTACGACCGTCAGATCAATTTTGACAATTTATGATCGCGCGCAAATGCCTCCTACGACTTAATTGTACACAGCACAAGTCTAAACATATTACTATACTCACCCGGTACTTAAAAAACTATGCTGTTTATCAATAAATATTCGAAACAGCAGTTTTTCGATGAAATCACAAGACTATACGGGACTAGCCCTACAACACCGCCATGAAAATTCACGTGATGCTGTGCTGCCACCTATAACAACTGATATCAGACAGCTGATTTACGTCAATTGTCTATGGAAAAGATATTTTAAAAAAACTCATATAAAATGGATTCGCGAAACACGAATAATGGTCTGTAATAGTCAAAGAACTTGACAAAATATTTTATACAGTACGTGGATACTAACATAATTAATTTTTTTTACATAAAATATTTTTTAATTGCTTTAATAAAACAATATGAACTTCGTTACAATACTATGTTACTCATTAAAAATCGTTAAGTAAATATGTACATAGTCCTATTAAAAAGAGAAGTTTAAAATAAAATTAAATACTTATTGTGTGAATAGTTAAATTATAATTAAATAAAGTATTGCTAGAAATTGTTACCAAAACTATATATTACATATTCCTTAAATGTTTTAAACAATTAATGTTATCGGTTAGTATTGTACTTAAAATTAAGTTATTGTGATAATAACTACGAGATATTATTATTAGACACTCGTAGAGACACAGCAGAAGATCGCTAAATAATAATATTTAAAAATTCGATTTAGAAAAGGAACTTATCCGTTTTATAATATAAAAGTTTTTATTTATCACAAAATAATAAATTAAACATAAAGGTATTGTATTACATACAACATAATACATCACAATCGTTATAATATTATTTATTACAATTTACTAGTCTGTCAACAAACAAGATATATGGCAATGCTTTTAATGTTTCAAAATAATTCTTCATTCCCCAACATATAATTGTTCAATTTCATATATAAAATGAAAATATTTAGCTATCTAGGAAAAAAAATAGGTGACCTAACAATTAAATATTCAAATTTGCCAGAGTCGTATATAAAGAGAAGTTATGAACAGGTGTGTTGCGGTCTCTCACATATGATACGTAATCAGAAACATAACCTAATATTTTTCTTTTTTATTATTTAGGTGTATTGGAAAAATCCTAAAGGCTACCCACAATACCCGGCAGCGCAAATAGCCCGTAAGAAATTTCGATTTAATACACACAGACCTTGGACGTCGCAGTTCAGGAGAGAAAACGAACCGAACGTATTTAGAAAAAAGGTGTTCTTAGAGCCTGTCGGAGAATGGACATTTTTCAAGTTATTAAAATTTTTGTTTATATTTTATTCAACATTATTCATAATCGCATTTTTTACTACACAATATCACTATAACCCAACCAGAATTATTGCAATTAAGAAAACAGTTCTTAACACTAATTAGGAAAGCAAAATTTAAGTTCCTGGTCGTTGTTCTCTATTGCCGTTGACCGTCTAGGTAGGTACCACCGCAGCACATTCTACCATCAAACAGTAGTATGCAAACATTACTATATTCCAGTTTGAAGGGTGTTGTATATAATGTAGTTATTGGGGAAACACTCAATATCTTGTCTCAGGTGACAAGTGTAAATACAGTGCAGTGTATATCATACTAACTAGCACCTCATTGTTATGAACAGGCATATCACTTACCATCAGGTGAATGAATGGCTCATCTTATTGCTTAATTGAATATAAAATAATGTGTGGGAAATCAAAGTGTTCCATAAAAAGAACCTCATTTTGTTTCATTTGTCACTAGATGAACAACTTAAAATTTGGTTTTTATTGCAAGTATAGTGTACACACATATGAATTATGTTACATATTCTTACTTTAATAAAAAAAAACTGTCAGATTTTAACTACTTTTAGATCTGTTAAATATTTATTTCAGGGGTGACCGTGTTGAAGTAATGGTTGGCAAAGACAAAGGGAAACAAGGTATTGTGAGCCAGGTAATACAAGAACGAAATTGGGTCTTTGTGGAAGGTCTTAACACACATTTAAGAGTTGTAAGTATCATTATAAAGTTACAATCGTTTTATATCATAAATATAAAATTGTATAAAAGACAGGTGACCTTGATTCATACTTTACACAAATATTTCATTTAAAAATTGTTCCTATAAAAACTGTTCACACACTTTCTTTTGCTATCTTCACATCTACAAATGGTTTGAATGTTAAATCAACAAAATGACAACAGAAGAGGGATGTGGTGATAAACCTGCCCATAACAATGTGTTACTGATTAAGATGATGTACACATTGTGCTCATCTATTCAAGATAAGGTGTTAAATTTCATTACCCCAGTAATTTTCCTAGCTACAGCACCTTTCAAATCAGAACACAGTAATGTTGGCACAGTACTGTTTGGTGGCTGAATTAATTATACTTAAGCCAAGTAAAATGTCATTATTCAATATGAATGTTTTAGGTTGGTAAAGATAAACAATTCCCCGGAGTTACAATTCAATCTGAAGCACCACTTTTAGTTACTAATGGTGTGAAGCTTGTGGACCCTGAGACATTGAAGCCCACTGATATTGAATGGAGATACACTGAAGAAGGAGATAAGGTTAGAATTAATAACTCAACTGCAAATGCTTCCAACATGAGCTGATATCATATATAAGCTGAAAATCTAGTCATCAATAGCTGAGTTTGTAAAGCAGTCTACCTTGTATTCTTGATGGCATCAAGTATTTGTATAGCTTCAAAAAAATGCACTTTGATGTTTTATTAAAAGCATTTTATTTTATAAGTTTAATATTACAACATTGATTCTCTCTTGTAATAACAGGTAAGAGTATCTCTGGCAAGCAGTCGCATAATCCCAATACCAAAGGGTGCAGAAGAAACAATGGACTATAAAAGTAAGTCCCTTTACATAGAGAATCCTGAAAAAGATACCACTGCTGCAGATGTTGTGAAGGTAATTTGTGATTTATATAACTTGAACTAATGAACTGAAAACATGAATTTGGTTTCATCCATCTATAACTCACAAAACAAAATTAACATGAGCAGTCCTTAACATGTTAAAACTGTGTATAAATTTCTTCGCAGATCACATTCAAACCAAAGCTTGCAACATTTGAAATGGAGATCATGGAAACCATGGGTATTAAGGAAGACAGAGTGCCGGCCAAATCATATTGGTATTAATATTTCATTGAAAGTAATAAACATCTCTTTGTGATACATTCGTTCAATACATGCAGATTTAGTATAATTTAATTAAAATAGTTTTATTTATATGAAGTGTTTTATTTTATGATTGTCATTATTATCAGCTGATAGAGAATATAGATTGATACCATACAGTTGTAAATAGTGATGTGGTATTAAGTAGTTGTAAGACAAATGGCTATGTCAACATAATATATACATACCTTTACTTGTCATGTTTTATATCTTCAAACAAATTTCTACAGAAATTAATACACCTTTAAGAGATTGGTGGATTTTTTAGTGTATTATTTTATTTTAGTACACTTTAATTTGAGACAAAATATAATCCTTAACGGTTACAACAGCAATAGTAAATATTACTTAGAAAACCATTGAGAAAAGGTATGAAATTATACTTTGCAATCATGATCATAATATATATTTATTAGTTTTATAAAACAGTAGCAAACAAATATATAAACATACACCTTTAATTCCATTCATCATTCTCTTCATTTTCATTATCTGGTTCCAACATTTTTGCTAACAAAGTATCTCCGCCTTCTTCCATCCGCTTAAAAAGTGATGTTAACAATTTCTTATTAATGTGATCTGTTTGACTTGTTTCTCGTACGGGCTGATCAACAACTTCCTGGGTATTCTCTTGCGTTTTTGAGTCCGGCGCAGGCATATTATTTTTTATGATTACAACTACAAGTTAACAATGAATCATAAACTGAAAACAATTGGAATATGTCATTATGACAGTTTGTTTATTTATTGTTCTGGTGTTAATTTAAACGTATGTTTTTTTTAATAATATTTTATCTAATTAATTTTGTCCAGGAAATTCACCAGCTATTAAAGAAAATACAGTAATCGATTTCGTGCTAATAACACGGCGCTGCGAACTTATTTCTTTCAACTAATATCACTACTTACATGTTTTCTTAGATCACGCTGTAATTACCTATAGAAATAAAATAATTTTGCTACGGAGATTTATCGTCAGCTTGGTGCACATTTCAATAAAACTTTTAAAACATTACATTACATTTTAAAATGTTAACGGTTAACGCTATTATTTAACATTTAATTAATTTTAATATATAAAACATCAAAACGTAAAAGATTTTAAAGAAAAGTAATTGATTTTATTTATTCCAGATCGCTTCATATATATTAAAAGAATTCAAATTAATATTGTTAATATTAGCACATATTTATTGCTTTTTAATAATAACATCAGTGCAAAAAGATGTTTTTGATACATGTAATATATTAATGAGTGGTAACTTTAAGATAATTTGGTATTATACGAGCAGTTTTATTTTTTGTGCTGGCCTCCCAGCTGACGAGGAACGTCGTCTTCTTGTCTTAACCAGCGACATTTTTGTCGGCTGGTGTTACTGTATTAGACCAAAAAGAGCTAACAAAGTATGTATCTTAGTTTTATCCATATTCTCTTTACTTTTAAGATTATTATACTAAAACTAATTACGTTTATGTTATTCGATGATAGCAAAGCGCAACCTTCATTTGCCGTCTTACATAACTTCGATATAACCTGTTAATATCATCTGATTATAACTAATTTGTTATTACATTGCAGGACCGTAAAGATGTTGGGCCGCATAGCCCCTGGTGTCTGCCAGGTGACCATGGTGGTCAACCAGCAGCAAAACCGTAACATGGCTACTTTAAAAGCCATTTCTATTCGTTTGAAGTCAGTAAAGAACATCCAAAAGATTACTCAGTCCATGAAAATGGTATCAGCTGCTAAGTAAGTAAATTGAGAATAAGTCATAAGCATGAATAAATTAAAATATTGAAAGTTAATATTAATTGTATTGGGTTTCATGATAATTATTTCTATTCTATTCAACCATTGAAATATTCTATGGTTTTTTAAAAATATTGTAAAAATGTGATTTATACAGCACTATAGTTCTGTGCTAAAAATATCAGTGACCTCTGTAATTATTTTACCTGAGCATTCAAAAATCTTACTAGGAAAAATGGTCCTGGTATTTATTTATTTTTAATCCACGAGGTATTGGGGCTACTGAGATGGTCACTTGATAAAGATTAAGTGATATTTTTGCACACTTATGTTTGTTAGCTATAATAGAGAATGTGGTGGTACTTATCTAGATGGTCTCCGGTTATAGAGACTTACTGCCACTAAATCTTTTTCTGTTTGTTGTATATGATGATTTGCCAGTGACCCAAAGACAAGGGAATAAACTGTTATTAGGTTAGTGTGCTTTGTTATCGCAGAAGCCATCTCTAAGGCAGGTGGAAGGATGGGTCAGCACTGCAATAAAACTACATACAAATCACTAAAGGTTTTGTGCAATAAGAATCCAATAAAATAGAAGAGTTTGCATCAATTGCCCATAAAGAAATAAACATTATTATATTAAAAACCCTTTCAGATTTAGATATTTGGTCTGTCCATTAAGTATAAATTTATTACGAAGCATCTTTATAACAATGTATATGTTACTGCAAAAGACAAAAATCAGAGAATCTCGTCATTCACTTATGAATTGAAGCATACCCTATAACACAATAAATAAAAATAAATCCTCTGCTTATATAAATAATCACAGGACACTGTGTGTTCTCGAAGTACCTGTTTAAATTTAAGCAAAAAGAGAGCCCCATGTGTCTTCGTGATAAAAGCAGGGATGACAGTAGTATACACTTAACAGTACAATACCCTATATAGAAAGCAAAATGTAGTCAGAAATAGAACTTGGAATGAAATTAGAAACTAATAATTTAAGTAACTTAATAAATACAAGGAATGTAGTAAAAAATTTATAAATTTTTGCAAATATCTAACCAAACCTGTAACAGAAAGATATAAAAGTAAATAATACTAGTACTGTAAATTATATACCCATAGATAAAAAAAATACAAATACAATAAATATAAGCACAATAGAAATATAAGAAGTGGGTTCAAATTAATATAAAATGAAAATTTGACTCTCCAAGTTTGTTCTTCAATGCTGAGGATCGTAACTCCTTATCAATAACCTGTTAAATTATGTATGTATTAAATTATGTTAGATCAATTACTTCAATCTAATGCTCTTTGTATAGCATCACATACAGGTTTTTTCAATGGTTTCCTTCATCTGGTCAGTCCAACTTTTGGGTTCCATCCACATGGGCTGAGCTGCTTTTGATTTCGATTTCATTCAGCTGTTTTTGATCTTGTGTTTCATTGCTGGTTTTTTTTTAGTATAGTAATGTATTTTTTATGAAACTATCGTTTCATTTAGCTTTATACCTAACATGATGTAGCGTAGATAATGCTAATAAAACGTTTTAAAAATATGTTTTTTTTTTTAACGAGGATGGACTTTTTTTCCGTCCCATCATCAATGGTGTTATTAGTATTAATGTTTTTGTTTTCGGAAGCGGTCTACTAACACCCAGTAGATCCATTTCTTATAACCTCTAAACGGCAGAAGCAATATTTCTACGAAGTTGAGTGTTCACATACTATTAAGGACCCAGTATGGGTTGTCTGGAAAAAATTGCTTCTGTGCAATAAGACCTCCCATTGTGCATTATTTATGTTTATATTTAATATAACTAGTAAAAGTTAGGTATTGGACATAATTGGCAGCTGTTCTAGTTACATTAAACTCTTCTAATTATTATCAATGTTTAATTATATTATTCAGTCATGAGGTTACGACAAAGAAGAAGAAGAAGAATTATGAAAATTGACTTTAACAATGCATGCAATGCATGGTATCAATGTACATGGACTCTGAATTCCGTGCCAACTTCACTCCACTGGATGGCACTGTTACCCAAGAAACCAATAAGCTCTCAGCGACAAACTGACACATTTAAGGATGCATATGAATAAGATATGTATTCCATTTGTAACTGGTGTACAAGATAACCAAAGAAAATAATAGTTTCGGAGATCTCGTCAGACCATGGATCTCTGGATACCTCCTATATGTGGGATGAGGTTAAATATTGTGTTCCCTTTTTCTTTATTTAATTTGTCACCTTTTTGAGACAGACGTGAACTTTTCACAAGTTGTCAAGGAGTAGTAAATATAAAAAGACGTACTTGTCTGTAAAATATATTTTTTTTTTAATAAATTTCTACTAATTATTCGCTTACGGTTTCAATCTCGCCATACCTCATAGATATATTATTATTATATTTATGTTTGTTGTAGAGTAGAGTTACTAGTTGTGTGTAGTGTAAATGAGTGCAAATCATTCAGTAGGTAGAAACTCTGTATAACCTTTACAAAATGCAAGATATAGAAGATATCTCCTCTTTAAAAAAAGAGTGCCACTGCAGATTCTTAGTTTCCTACAAAAAAAAACTGAATCAAATCGGCATTCTCATAACCTTCAGGTATACCTGTGTCCAATGTTGCATTCATATATACTTTCGTCGCAGGTACACCCGCGCCGAGCGCGACCTGAAGGCGGCGCGCCCTTACGGCGAAGGCGCAGTGCTGTTCTACGAAAGGGCTGAGGTAAATATAACCTAATGCGGACATGATCAACGTTGGTGATTCTCCTGGTCACTATTTGAATACTTTATAGTATTTATTAACTGCTTCAGTGGCATTTTAATTCAACGAAGCGACGACACAGGGATACACTCGCCCATAACAAGGTGGCGCTAGTTATGATGGTATATACAGCACCACATTGTGCTCGTCGCGTTGAGACAAGATGTTGAGTCTTGTTACCCCGGCGATCAAACTAGCTACGGCTCCCTTCAAACTGGAACACAGTTATGTTTGCACACCTACCTAGATGGTCTTCGGCAACAGAGACCTATCATTTGATTCAGTTCCTGAACTGAAATTGTGTTGGTGGTGGCTTTTTGCTCCTGTCTTGTTAACTTCACTCTTTAATATTGTCAATATGCCATTTCTATTTGTTTGAAAATTTCTATGCATCAGCTGTTAACATACAAGTGCTAGAGAATGTCATTGTCATGTAACTCCTGCGTGAAGTCAAATTCAAGTGTTAACCTAAGTATATAAAAAAATAAATGCTGTAGTTGATAAGTTACTATTCCCGTGATAGAATTGAATTTGAACTTGATACTGAAGGGTGTATAAAAGGGTATGTAATTTTTCAGGTAGCCACACCAGAAGATGAGCCCAAGCAACTTTACATTGCAATGACCTCTGACAGGGGTAAGAAAATAAGATTAATTACACTATCTTACAATATCAATGGAAGATGCTCCAATGTTGATCTTGGGTTTCCTACAAGAATCTCCACGCCTATAAGCCCTCTATTGTTTGCTTCTATTGACCTCGTGATTTTTATCCGATTGCCAGTTAAATTATGAAATATTTTAAGTCACTTTGTATTCCTTTTTTCTGATGTGTTGAAACAAATCCTGAACGATTCGCAGGTCTGTGTGGTGCTGTGCACACCGGCGTGTCGAAGGTGATCCGCAACCGTCTGAACGAGCCTGGTGCGGAGAACATCAAGGTTATCTGTGTTGGTGACAAGTCGCGCGGTATCCTGCAGCGTTTGTACGGGAAGCACATCATTAGCGTCGCTAATGAGGTACGTCAAACTTCTTGACGTTGGTCCTTGGAGCAGATACATCTTATAACAAAACGAGATAAAATCTTGATAGCTTCCGAAAGTTGTATCCACTAAGCTTTTATTCTTAAAATAACGGTTTCTTCCCGAGGTGGATGTCACCTATAATCTCAAGGTTAGTGGACATGAACCTTGTCTCTTAATTGTGTAATGTCCGCTTTACAAACAATGCGCAATCGCACCTCTAATGTAGTACGTATATTGCAATAGATCGGCCGTCTTCCCCCTACTTTCTTGGATGCGGCGCAGCTCGCCAACGCGGTCTTGACCTCGGGCTACGACTTCGGCTCTGGCAAGATCATTTACAACAAGTTCAAGTCGGTGGTTTCGTATGCGCAAGCTGACCTGCCGCTCTTCAGCAGGAAGGCCGTTGAAGTGAGTATCGTGGGCAATGTTTGAGTATGAATCATTGATTAAAGTATGTATGTCTTACAAAATAAATTTGTTGTGTTCCAGTCGGCCCCCAAGCTCACCGTTTACGATTCGCTGGACAGCGAGGTTCTCCAGTCCTACATGGAGTTCTCACTCGCCTCCATGCTATTCTACGCGCTGAAAGAGGGCGCTTGCTCCGAACAGTCCTCCCGTATGACAGCCATGGACAACGCTTCTAAGAACGCCGGAGAAATGATAGACAAGCTCACTCTTACCTTCAACCGAACCCGCCAGGCCGTCATCACCAGGGAGCTCATTGAGATCATTTCTGGAGCCGCCGCATTGGATTAAAATAATGTTAGGAACAGTTTGCGCGGGAAACGGCATTTTATAACTGCGCCGCTATCTTGGCTATTTCTTCATTTCTTAAATCATGTATAACACGCCCATTCCGTTTCCGCGGGAAACGCCATCTTTTAACTTCGCCGCCATATAGATTTTTTTTTAGACTCGTTCAATTTGGTGATATTTATTAAACTGCCGATTCGCAATAGATAGATACAGATGCTGACATTCCTAAGTGACGTGCAGATGCGCTGGTGATGTTACACGCAATACACTACTCACTGGCTTCAACATCCCTCGCCGGTGCATTTGGACGGTCGCTCGTCGGACTGGTTACGGAGCTCGCTATGTTAAGATTACAGTGTTGGTTAGCAATAAAGTGTTGTATAGAAAAAAATGTTTTATTTTCATCTACCCACACAATAAATATAATTGCCTCTGCGGTGGCTAACCATTTGCTTTGTAAATATAGAGATTTGGGAAATAATGGTATGGTATAAGTAAGGTCACTATTGCCGGGGACCGTCTAGGTAGGTACCACCGCAGTGTCTATTGCAGCCGACAAACAGTACTGTGCAAATATTACTATGCTCCGGTTTGTAGGATGCGCTATGGGCATACATACATAGTTATATATTATGTGCAGTAGTATCACAATCGGGCGATTCTCGCACGTCACGTCGCTTCATAAAATAGAAAAGTAAGAACGATGAAAGGGTAAACATAAAACTTCATTGATTACCAAATACAAATATTTATTAATTCTATTGCAGTCTTAACGTTAAGTTATATTAAAATTCGTGACCGAAGTCGCGTGTTGCTTAGTGGGTTAAATTTAACCAGACGTGTTGTTAACCAGCCAAATTGACTTTCCACAAAGTGAATTCAATCTCATATAAAAAAAGCAATTCTAAAGAGGGGTCTTAGTTTATATGAATCAAATGACATAAATTAGATTATGTATGAAAATATCGATAAGTATATCCAAATTATTGTTAATTAGAAATACATTTACATCCACCAACCCACACTAAGCCAGTGTGGTGATATGATGATCTCCACCCATCTCTTTGTAAGAGAAGAGTACATGCCGAGCAGTGGGAACATTGAAACATAGTTTTACTATACATGAATTGTATTAAATTTAATATGGATTGTTGGACACATTATTTTATTGGCGCTTGACCGCAATGTCACATGGTGTAAAGTGGCAATGAGGCCCGGAATATTCCAGATCTCATACTGACAGCGGGAACACAGTAATGATATAATGGCGAAAGATTTACAATGTGGTGATAGATAGGTAAGTGGGTACAAAAACCAAACCTCGATATATTATCATTATTGTAATATGCTCACACGTAAAACAATATAATATTTACATATGAAAAAAATTCTAATATTTATCAAATTTAAATACATCGTTCTATAATATATTTTTGAATGAAATATCGTTTATGGGTCAATTCAATAGAAATAAATCGCTTTTTAAAAATACTATAAGCTATTTTGAAGTCGCAGTATGTGCAATTACATAATTACTTCTACGGGCGACATCCACTTGGCTATTAAAGGGTGGTGGGTGTTTTATATACTACCAGCTCCTTTTTCTATCAAGTAGTATAGAAAAATGTTTTTTTTATCCATTATTTGACCTCTATTTCAGATAATGTTAAATGATAATGAAATGGAATTGACAGTCTATCGACAGTGATGCTGTTGTGGCGGCAGATTTACAATATGACTCCCATATTGTAAAGGCATGTTTAAATATCACCATCACCATCACTATCCAAACTCTACCACATGTAGCCACAGAATCGAACTAGGGTCCTTCAAGTTTTTAAGCATTCTGTTAATTTGTGGAATAAAAGAAACGCTAACCACATGCTCCTCTATAAGAAAGTGGTACAACATTTAAAAAATATTTAAGACCACTTGTAATATCGTACTGTTCTCCAGTAGCAAGCATTGTATCATTTTACTGGAGCTTCCATTGTTCAACATCATCATCATAAGCAATAGTATGCAGATTTTACTGTTCCCGTTTCAATGGCACTGTGGGTTAGTAAAATTACTGATGGTAATGGAGCGTACCATTACACTTCTCAACGCGATAAGTGATCGTATCCATTATCTTCATAGCATGGTGCTAGTTACAGTGATATATACAACACCACATCGTCTCTTCGTCTTGAGATATAACGTGTTGAATCTTGTCACTATTGATCATACTACCTACAGGATGTTTCAAAACAGAAAGCAGTAATGTTTGCGCACTACTGTTCGGCGGTAGAAATAGGTGTTGCGGTGCACCTACATAGACGATAGGTCTCGGGCAACAAAAGTCCACCAGTGGTCTACTTCTGTGGCCGCATTGTTGCGATTACCAAGAACAAATATATATTAATTATGTCTTACAGGTGACGAGGGCGATTTGTTATGCTGAGAAGACGAGTACTAACGTCACGAAGCTTTTCTTTATTTAGCGAAGCGACGAGATGAGAATGTTCACCTAATGGTAAGTGAAACGCTCAGCTATATAGCGCTATCTATAGTGGTATAGACTGTACCACATTTTCATCGCGCGGAGACACAAGATGTACTTTAAGACAACTTCCGTTACACCATTTTTTTATTAGGTACAACACTGTTCAAATTGGAATACAGTAAAGTTTACATACTATATGATATATGATGAAAGTTTGCACACTACTGTTTAGTGGTAGAAACAGGAGCTGCAGTGATACCTATCCAGACGGTCTCCGGCAACATACACCTACCACCAGTAGAAAACCAAATAATATCACGATAAAATTAGTTCTATGGGATATATGTATAGATATATTTCGACAAGTTGTTTTGTCGGCTATTTGTATATACTCCATTATTGTATACACTGTTTAAAATACCATACTACAAAGATAATTAACACGATAGTATATAAAAAAAAAACACCAATAAGGAGCACACAAACAGTTTGTCTATAAAATAACTTAGTTAAGATCCATCTAACAACGATTATACTAGAGCTTTAGTATCTAAGCGATGTAGTACGAATATATTTACAGAATGTGTTGCCGCCAGCGACGCTTCCGTATCCGCTCAACTTATTTTTGATACCTGAAATTTAATAAAAAAAATTTAAGCAGATTCAAAGGTTAGCCCACCTTGTAAATATTAAAAAAGAATAACAATATAAACAGCCCGCTTTGTGTTCGCATTGGTTGAACTTGGGGCTCGTTGTACACTGTGGAAGACAGGTCTGCTCAATTGGCTTCCAGTGCAACTGGTCCGATTCCTTCATCATGCAACAATAAGCTTTATCATCTAGTGGTGAGATTGTAATGTGTCATATGTCAAAAAATAACTTTGTAAATACTCGATGTTCTGTGGAGCAAATCACTGTTATGTAAAATTTTTACTCCCTAAAATCATCTTTGTTGATAGACTTAACGTTAGGATACTCTTCTAACGCTAAGATCGAATGTCGTGGGATCATTGTTCGGAACGTGAGTATGGACCTAAACCAGGCAATCCTCACCTCGCGTCTGCAGGCGGCGTACGCCAGATTGCCGATGAGGTGCGTTTGAGGTACTCGCGTTCGATTTCAGGGAAGATGGCGCGTAGATCGGGGCTAAGAGGGCCCACCAGGAACAGTGTATCCAACTCCTGAACGCCCTCCTGTACGTAAAGCTGCAACCGCCGATGCTGCGGAGAGAAAACATTGTCAACGGAGGGTGCTATGCGTTCATAATAAATGGGGCTATTTTTTTAGATGTAGCGCATTTTTCTGGTGGCAGAACTTCTAAGGATGTATTTCTATCGTCATGCAGCAGTGTGCAAACATTACTGCATTACAGTATGAAAGGCTCTGTAATTAGTGAATTCGATAATGTAACGGAATATCGATATCGCGCGGCGGGTGATCACCATCAGCGCAACATCTTGATCAATTCATCACTTTGTGGAATAAAATAATAAACTTATAATTATGAAGCATCTTTCTTAGTGTAATGAACATACCTTGTAGTTATCCCACCTAGGTAGTGGTCGTTGTACTTCTTCTTCTTCTGAAGAGTCTGAGTTGAGATACTGGAAACCATCCATCATGTATACTGGGTCTTGATGACATGGATGACTAATGGTTTTAAGTGGAGTTGCTGTTGGGAAAATGATTAGATATTTTATTTAGTACTTGTAGAACGATAACAATGTAGTGTTAGCTAAGATGACAAATAATAACACTAAATTATGCTTGTTACTTTGAAACACGTGATGTTCAAGTCTCGTTACCGCTGTAATTGAAGGGTTATCTACCTAGATAGCCTCCAGTAATGGAGTCCTACCGTGCTGGGTAAAAAGCTCACTGCTATCTACTATGACTATTGATTAATGTTAAACTTACTATCAATGATATATTGTAAAAAGTATTGAATTTAATATACATTAAATTTATTAATTATACTTGTTAATACTTTTTGTTTTTCTACAACAAACTTTTGATAATAAAATATATTACTTACTGCCATTAATTTTCATTTTCATCTTCTGCTTCTCGTAGTACTCCCGTTTTCTCTTCTCAATCTCCTTTGCCATTATAGCCGCTTCCTTTTTCATTCTGTAATTCGAATTGAGGTAATGTGAAAATGCGTAAAGTAGTAGTGGCTAGTGGGAATAAGATTATGTTAACTTCGAATACACCGTCTCTCACCGGTTCATGTCTACTAACGCGTTAATTTTTTTTATTGGACGCAGCTACAAAACAAACCTAAGATCCATCTGTTGTCACCTAATATTATGTGATACGCGCACCCACAACACGAGCGTCGATTACACTGCACCACACTACCCTCGTTGTTTTAAGAGATGTAAAGTTCCGTTATCACAGTAATTTCTGTAGCTGCAACATTCTCCTAAACTGGGACACATTGGTGAATGATTGCACGTTACTCTTTGGTAGTGAAAATAGGTGCTGCCTTAATACTTACCTATGTGGTCCTCAACTGCATAAATCTATTTCCAGTAATTATATGTATGACAGAAAGAGGTACTCACGCTTCGGCTTCCTCAAGCTGCTTCTTCCTGGTTGCTTCAGCCTTCTTCTGTTCATCTGCTAGTCTCTGCGCGCGGGCCTGTTCTTCCGCTTTACGCCTCTCTTCTGTTTCGGCGACCTTACGCGCCAGTTCTTGTTTTTTCTACGAGATATTAAAATTGATTAGTATATCTTTTATCCTCAATGAGCCGATCTTATAAAAAAACTTCATGTAACTCTGTCTTTACTAAGAGATTGCATGAAAATTTTTTTTAGTTTTAACCACTATCATCATCAGCCGATAAAAGTCCAGTGCTGGACATAGGTCTCCACCAAAGATTCCCACATCGATGTATTTAATTTAATTTTAAACGAGTAAATCGAAAAGTTAAAAAATAAAATAGTGACAGACAACTGTTATTATTTTTAGTAATAATGATAAATGATATGAGTTATATGACATGAAGCAATATACTAAAAGTACAATATTCTTATATGTGAAGAATTATTCTAAAACCTTTAAGGTCTCGGCTACTCAAGCAAAGGCTATATAGGTAAGGAATAAAATTTTAAAATATGATAAAATAAAAGCTATGTGGAACACTATTACTGGAAGGTCAAAGTCAGATGAAGAAAAACATTAATAACATTGTAATAAAAAACGGAACAAGAATTGGCAAATACCTAGTAAAATAACATGTACACTTAAGTCATCTCATAAAGATGCTATTACTTATTTAGGAAATAGTATTTCGGAAACTTACTTTAAATTTAATTATTTTACGCAAGTCGATAGTATCAAAACATTTAAATCACTAAATTTAAAGAAAACTGGCCATTTTTGAGATATTTCAGTTCAATTTATAAGTTCAGTACTTCATAGCGTTGCTCCTCATCATCATCATCAGCCGATAGACGTCCACAGCTGTACATAGGCCTCACCCAAGGATTCCCACATTGACTGATTAAGGATGTATATGGGGGATTTGATTTTATAGAGGTAGGTCTACTATCCATGGTGGAGCCGCACTTCTCAAACATATATATGATCTATAGGAAAAATTGCAAAATGCTATTGTTAGTTTGTGTGGATCACGAAACGATTTAAAAAAACTAAGATTTTTATGGTGCCGAATGTTCATCTATTGAGCTGATTGCTTTGTATCTTTGTCAAAAGGTTCAGACTGTTGCTGTCAATCGAGCTAAATCCTTTGGATCTTTTGTACTAATCGACATACCACAAGGATATGGATCCTTGTGATATGTCGATGATTAGTTGACCTAGAATGGTCTAGGTCCATTTTTATTTTTGCTTTAAATTAATAACCTTCCTTTATTTGTGCAGAATCTGTGTAACATTATACTCTTTGCAGATGATAACTCTTTAATATTTAAAGTTACACAGGCAAAAATAATTTTGACGACGTAAATAGTAGACTGTTCAACAAATATTATTACTAATACTACACGTTAAAAAAAATAAGTAACAAGGTTACACACAAAGCAAAGGCTTTACCTAACGTTAAAAAAACATAGTTTCCAATTAGTACTTAATGATGAAATCACCAACTTTGAACATTCAACTTTATTTTTAGCAATTTTATTAGGTTGGGGAAAGAGTTTCTTCCAATTTTTTAAGAAAATTCTAAACATATTTTAATACAGTTTATTTATATTCAACTGAAGTATGTAGGTACCATTTTGTTTGATAACTTTTTGCCATCTTGTAGGTAGGGACATGATCCCATTGCTATAGAGATTTTAGGACTTCTGATCAAAATACCGTGACCCCTTCTGTTGATTAATTCCTACCGCTTTCTCTCAACTTCTTGCTTATCTCATCAGTTGTTCGCAGTAGAGTTCAGAATTGATGGTCCTGCTTGGTGGTAACAGCTCATAATAAATAATGCTCTTCCAATCCCACCACACTCACATCACCTTGTAGCGAGTTAACCCGGGTTTCGCCACAGCCTGTGAAGCCTCCTGACCGGCCTTTGACCACGACCTTTTTTGCACGTTGTTATCGTACGTGATCCACTTTTCATCACCAGTTGTCAGCTTCATCAAAAATAGTTCGGTTTCATTATGTTGTAATAAAGAATCACAAACGAGTACACGGTTCATTATCAGGTTTCTTTCAGTGAGCTGCTGGTGAGGTATCCACACCACACCCACACCCAAATATCGAGCTTTTTTGTGTACCCAGTTTTTTTTAAATGCGCCAAAACTGTTTTGTAATTCATTCCCAGTTCTTCAGCTACGTTCTAACTAGTGATATGCCGAACTTGCTTCACTTTTTCAAAAATGGCATCCATTTTATCCGTAATAGGGCGACTAGAGCGACGTGCATCTTTGACATCAAAATTTCCGGATTGAAAACGCTTAAACCAAATTTTTGCTACACAGTGCTCACAGGCACTGCATTGCACTGCACTAGTTTCATAAACATCGCAAATTTTTTTCGCGGCTTGCGTTGCATTTTTACCTTTTTTGTAGTAAAATTTTAAAATGTATCGAATTTCTTCATTAGATTCACTCATCTTGACAGTACGAAAAACAAATGAAAATCACACATTTTCCTAATTTAGATTTGGAATTATGTTCTTTAAAATTTAAACTTTCAATGATACAAAAACCATCCAGATACAAATAGTATAGCCAAAGAGATTTTTTTACAAGTTCACACATACTATAACGCGAAAACACTTTTTCCCCAACCTAATATTATATACTTAAGATTACAGTGGAATTCCCATTTGTCAAGCCTTGCGGGAAAGCTGAGCTCAGTAGCTTAGTTTTTTCTATTTTTTTATTAACCTGTGTAACAAAATGCGAACGGAACGCACACCTTGAAACCAAGGGCCGGGTAACGGGATTGTGTCGGACTCCAACCGACTAAAAAACCCTCACACGGTATTCCAATCACTTCCGACATTATACACGAGGGTCACGGGACAACATTGAGTATTTCTTCGGCGACCAGCGTATGCAGAAAGTCAAACAATTGACTGATGTTGAGATTGCGCGGCCGTTTATTTTAATTACTTCCACAGTATAACGTCCTAAGTTATTCTTATATACTCTTATATAATATATATATACATATATCCTGCCGAGTTACTTGCGCCAAATTATTTTCACATTCAATAAGTGAACGAATGGTCCTATATTGATGAAAAATTTTGACTTTGACTACTCCAATAATTTACCTTGCGAAATCGCAATTCAAACTACAACACAGTAATGTCTGCGAAGTACTGTTTGGCGGCAGTACTAGGAGCTGCGATAACACGGTCTCCGGCAATAAACGTTATAAACTGTGGATTAGTTATACCTTGTTATAGCATTTGATCAAGCAAACACTCACCCGCTCCACTTCTTTGAGTCTCTCTAGTTTGCCGAGATCGGCATTCGCTTGCTTCTCCATGCGCTCCTTGATCGCCGCCTCCATGGCAGCATGTCTTTCTTTCTCAGCTAATTCCCTAGCAGCTGCGGCGGCAGCCATCTTCTCTTCACGCTTCCTAAAGATAAGGTTACTACATTTAATCTTCTTCATGACGTATTTGCTAAGCTTGCCTTGTAACAAATAGGTTGGTTTTTATGGATAAACCATACTATGGCGGATTTTGAAAGAACCTGCTTGGCTAGATACCAAACCTATATTGAAAATCTGCCATAACAGCATTAATGTGATCCGGTTATCGAGATATGCAAACTAGAAAATTCTGGATGAGCACAGCTACATCATCCACTGTTTTATTATTACTTAACACTTATAACAAATATATCATTAGATATGTAAAAATAGTTTGAAAAACTAACTTTCTTTGAGTTTCCCTCTTCGCTTCTAATATAGCCTCTTTTTTCTTTCTAGCATCTTCTTTTTCCCTCTTCTGAAACTCCTCAGCTGCTTCTCTGGCCCTGCTGATGTTGCTAAGTTTGGAAGTAGAGCTTGAATGTGATTGTTTCATTGTTGGTATGTGTGACGATGTTTTCACGGCAGAGCTGGATGTCTGAGAATAATTGAAGTTTTAATGTATAGTAAAGTGAAACAATAAAATCAGACTATGGATTTTAGTTTTTTTATCTACAATGGACTAACTAATGATCCCAGTTTGAGATGGTGCTAAAGACAACGGATGGAGAAGCAAACAAGCTAGAATAATATGGCTCACACGGAATGATAGCCAGATCACAACAATGCTGTTTATATATATCATCATCAACTGATAGATAGACAGTCACTGGTGGACATAGGTCTCCCCCAAAGATCTCC
The DNA here is from genome assembly GCA_029030555.1 of Ornithoptera alexandrae. NCBI lineage: Eukaryota > Metazoa > Arthropoda > Insecta > Lepidoptera > Papilionidae > Ornithoptera > Ornithoptera alexandrae. The sequence goes on along the minus strand of JARDVY010000296.1, from coordinate 1,462,643 downwards.
ACCATAGGGTTTAATTTGAAGGGATTTGGGTCATTTCCTACCACGCTGGTTTAACGCGGGTTGGTGGGCGCCAGAGACTAGTCTGTTGATTAGGAGGCTGCACCTAGAGCAGGTGAGGTTTGGCTTGAGTCCCGTGGGTTGTTTATATATATTGCATAAAATTGTGCTCAACTTTTGAAATAGAAGATGTCAAGTCTCGTTATCCCAGAATCTCCCTAGCTACAGCACCTTTTAAACTGCAACACAATAACATTTACAAATTATTGTTTAACCAAATAATTATAGCAGCACAGGTACCTTGTTTCTAGACAATCTCCATCCACAAAGTAGTGATATCATTAGACTAGATTGATATGCTTGCATCCAAAAAGAACAAATATCCATTTAGATAAATTAATATAAAAACGACGTATTTCCGGTTCTATAAAAGTTATGTTATTCTATAAAAATACCTGATGCACTTTTCCATTGAAAATCATGTTGTTCATTTTGTTCAGTGTTTCCGCTGATAGGATAACTTTGGACACCTTGTCAGGTGGAGTGTGGTTATCAGGTGTATTATTCTGAAAATGGTAATATATAATTAAATAATAGCATCTTTCTCGCGCAAGGTTATCATCGAAGCCGTTTATCTACCATGCAGATAAAGTGGTGGTTGGATAATCTTGGACTCCTCACAATCAAGCCAGGATTTTACAAGTTTTATGATGTATATGACCGCCCAATAAACTTACCTTTTTAGCCAGTTCTCTAGTCTTCGTTCTGGTCACCCTAGACGCTAACTCCTCAAACTGCTGCACTTTTTCTTTGACAGCTGAACTGTTTTACAAATTAATGAAGAGCCATTAAGTACATATTTAGAAAATTAAAAAAAATTAAGTTATGTAATGGATGAAATAAAAAATAACTTATTAATGTTCCTTTTGCTGGAGTTTATGGCCTTCTCCCACAAGAAAGGTCTTGAGGGCTCTTTCTTATTTATTAGCATAATTTTTGTTCATTAATGTGATGTGAGTAAGGAATTATTAACTTTATCTAAATTACACTTATTAGGTGACAAATATACCTAACTCATAATTTAATTTGTTAAACAGGGAATTCAGTTTTTAATTGCACAAGATATAACGGGCGCGAGCTCTTTCACTATGACGTGTCAGTACATCACGTCCCGAGAAAGTATTCTACTTCATATTTGAATTTTTTTACATCCCACTCGATCCAGGTTGCAACATATATTTCAAGGACGTCTTTATATGTCCTACTCGTACTATTCTTATAAGTCCCACTTGGTTAACAGGATAACAAGAACACAAGTAGCTTTTATACCAGCAGATCTATAATACGAAGATGATACTTCGCCAGGCGATTATGAAATGACCTTATGATCAATCAATGTCCACAATATGTTGCATCATAATCGAACCAGGGATTATGATGTTACTTAGCAAGTGTTTTGCCTTTGTGCCATAAAGTAATTAAGCAAATGTTAGGTGTTTCTATGTACTCTCCCTGTTGTAATTGTAAATATTTTGCATATTTTTTTAATATACCTGGGTTGAATATTTAGAACTGCTTTAGGTGGAGTCTTTACCGGAGTGTCGTTATCATCTGTCAGTAGCGAGTTATCATCAGTAAAGTTTGATTCTGGCTCTGTAAGAAAAAAAATTACATTGATTTTTTTTCTTAGTACACATAGCGATCAAACAGGATAGACTTACACATGACAGTAAGAATTTCGCAGAATAAAATACGCTGCAGCACATTATGCTCGTCATCTTAAGGCATATGTTAACTATAGTTAGAACATAATAATGGTAGCAGCATACTAATGTTTAGCGGCGGAAACGGAAGCTGCATTGATATTTAACCTAAATGGTCTCTCGCAACTATTGGTGACCTCTTTTGAAAACCTTAGCTTCAATAAACATAGATGGTTAATCACCATCGATTGAATACTAGATGCAATCAGAGCAGGGCCGATCAGTGTCGAGATCCTTGAATGATCCTGGCCTATGTCCAGCAGTAGATATTTAACAGCTGATGATGATGATATATACATAATGATTTATGAAATTGCTGCTATGTAAAATTTCCATAATAATATAACTTACGTTTGTCGAGGACCACTGTAGCATCCATTGCAATTGGTGTCTTTGGTTTATCCAAAACTAAGGTTTCACAATTGAATTTTTCTATCACCACAGTTTCATTATTCAAATTACACTGTAAGGAAATTTTAAAAGTTTGAGATTCCTTGCTGTAATGGAAAAAAGGCTACATACTTTTTTGTCACTTGTGCAATGAGGTGTGTGAGGTATCATTCTTTTCATTGTAAGATATCAATGTCATCGTTGGAGAGTGAGTGTGAATATATGAGCATAACTTAGCATCAAGAAAATTATTTCATTGAGTTGTCGTTATATAAAATAAAAAATCTTTCCTTGCACTACTATTGCCCAAGAGTCTATTCTATCACACCTAAAAACATATACACCAAGACTTACCACATTCTCGGATGGTACTTGCACATGATTGTAAACACCATTAGGTATAACAACAGTTTGATCCAAAGCATTGTTCAGTGTCACTGTTGCATCAAATGCTGGAGTATATTTCACCTCAGCTGTATTGCAAGGTTTTCCATCCAACTCATCCAAATGTTTATCAGGAACATTTATATCTTTATTATCGGTCTCTTCTGTCGAGTCATATTTCACAGCTTCTAAAGGTTTTTTAAGTTCATCAATCCATTCTACATTCACCTTGGTTACCTGATTATGATTTATATTGGAGTTGGTTTTATTAGGGTCATTTATATGTTTATCAGTTTTGGCATTTTCAAGGGGCTTTGATTTCGTTTTCATTTGCAGGATAGGTGAATGTTGTGTTTTGTCTTCTGTTGCTGATAGATCTGTTTGCTTTAATAGCGTCTCATCCTTCCGGTTGTTGTTCTCACTAAAACATAAATTAAGTACATTACATAAAATTAACAATAATATTGTTAAATTGTAAGAATTGAATGAATTATTTTCACCATCATCAGTCAATAGATATTTAGTGGTAAACATAGGACTCTCTTAAAGATCTCCATACTAACTGGTTCTGTCCTGCAATTTTTGTACCATTAATTGGGTTACCTTGATTAACTCTGCACTTTTGGGCTATTAAAATAGGACTTAGGTGAAGAAGCTTTTTGGCTGCAAGGGGTTTTAAGAAGGGTTTCCTTCTTGTTACTTAAAATTTTTGAGATAACAAGACAACATTTTGGTTCATAAAACGAAGAGCACAATGTGATGCAATATATATTTTTTTTTACTAGTACCGGCTAAATCCCCACAGTTTCTCACTCAGGGCATTTGATCACAACCACAGAATCGCTTTTGCACACAACCATAGTTCCGACAGCATGCAGTATAATCCTAACTAGCACCAAACTATTATGGGCACGGGTATCATTTACTATCAGGTGGTCAGGATGGTCCCGCCATTCTCGTCAGAAGTTACTACTGGTGGTAGGTCAACCCAGTACTGTGCAAACATGCCTGTGTTCCAGGTTGAAGGCCATTGTAGTTAGTGTAATTACAGGGGTAAAGAAACTTAACATCTTATCGTTCAGGAAACGAGCGCAAATGCGGTTCATGTCATTTTAACCAGGGTTACGTTGTTATGGGCAGGCGTATCACTGACTTTCGGGTGAACTGATGTTCAGTTTGCTACTCTTGTCGCTTAATGAAAGAAAAAAAAGTTACTCCAGAGTGAGAGCTTGTGTTTAGCAGTGGACATGAGCAGTAAGTAATGTTGATGAACTTATTCGTTGGATATACTCACACAGCTTTCTGTGCTTTTCTCGTCCTTTTCGGTCTCGGCTTGTCAGCAGGTGAACCTGAAAAATAATCTTGATGAAATTAGTTTAGTGAACCTCTTATAAAGTAAACAATTTCCACTGTTCTCTAGTTTTTGGATTGCATTTTGAATATTTCTTAAATTCCATGAAGCGATAAAAACAGTAGGAAGACTATTTGATGGTAAGTGATAGATCTATGCCTAACAATGTGGCGCTAATTCAGAATATAAATACTAAACATTATAGACCATCATTTTAAGATATGCCTTATTATCCCAGTAATTTCACTAGCTACATCACTTGAGATGGGAGCACCATGTATTTATAAAACGATCATAAATGTATGTTTACCTAACCCACTGTCCTGAGTACTTAGAGAGTCTTTGTTGGTGTCTATACTGGTTTCAGGTTTAACCTAAAAGAAAAATACATTTATTAAATATTCTTTAAAGAGAAAACTTAAAGGTATTTTGGATTTAGGGACAATATAAGTGAGTTGCTTATTTTGTGACATTCATGTAAATCTCATAACAATAACTAAATCATATGTGATCCCAGAATCAATTAAAAACTGAATTTTCTTTTTCGTGGTATGAGGTTAGTCTTTGCGCCATATGAGTTAACATAAATAAATAGTGACCTTAATATAGCACTATATATGTTACCTTTGTTTGAAAATAAGTTATATTTTATAATAATGAATAAACATAGCTTAAACAGGATATAATAATCTTGCTTCTAAGTCATGAAGCCTTCTTTCACAATGAAAAACTGTTTGCTGAAGTTATGTTTGTTAGCGATATTGGCCAAGAGCAAGTACTTGCATGTCAATAAAGACTTTTATCCGAACATCTCAGGTTTCTTAGGATAGCTTCCTTTATTAAGATCTCGGATTTAGTAGGGATTGAACTCGAAATTTTCTAAAAACTAGACTGTAATAGTTCAGAAGAGATCCGCACAACAAGGGTCACCAATATATCCCTATGAGTCGCGAGACTAGTGGTAATGGGCGCGGCACATTACTCATAGAACCAATGTACTTTGGGGATTTAAAGTATAGGAATGGAGACCTCGCAACGGAAAGCGCAGCGGTGGCAGACCCTCCACTAGGTGGACATAGGACATAAAAAGAATAGCTGGGAGCCATTGGATTCAAACAACGTAAGACTGTGCTTTATAAAACACATTACAAGAGACCTGTGTCCATCCAGCAAAGGATGTCTATCAGTTGAAATGATAATGATGTTGATGCTGAATAGTTCAGTTTCAATGAATAGAGTAAAACATGGGACAAAAAATCTTACTATGAGATGGTTTACCTTTTTAGTGCGCGTCCGTTTAGGTCTAGATTCCTTAATGGGCACTTCTTCTGTTTCTGTTTGTTGATTGGCACGAGAGCTCGCGCGTGTCGCTCGCAACGAAGCAGCTGTATATAATTGAACACATGTATATGGTATTTATATTATTTTATCTACAACAGGCTAACAGTTGATTTCACACTATTAAGTGAATACAGTGATGATATTATCGTGGCAGGTTCACCATATGAAATAGCTAGAGAGTTGAGTTTAGGAAACTCTTATTATAACCCAAACTCCATAATATATGACTATGGAAAGGAATCAAAGAGGAATTATGGAATAGTCCTTATTTGAAAACTGTAGTTGTTAGTCCATTAACTAAAGACTTGTACAAAATTATATTATCTATTTATAAACAAAAAGATATAAACATAGTAAACCACAGATTTGTTATCTTAAACTTAACTTATACTCACATAAAATGGTTAAATTTATAATCACTATATATAGATATCAGTTTGAGTTAATTTTTGCTTACTGGGTGGTGGAGCTGATATAGATTCTGTCTGTTTCCTTGATCTTGTTGTTCGTCTCTTACCAGTGTCCTGTTCTACCGATTCTTCGGAATTGACCTTCTGAAGAGCTCTTCTTGGCTCTGGAAATATTATATAAGCATCGTAAAGTCAGTGTAGATAACATAAAACAACCAATTAAAAAATATTTGGTAAGTTACTGCACTAAAGCATTGATCAACAGAAGTTTCAACAAAAACTTTGTTGGAAATTAATAATATACTATTTCTTTACACACATGACAGGTTTTTTTTGGATCGATTTTATGTATAGAGATGTGGTAAGCAGAATGTTTACATTATAATAAGTTTCCGTAACCATCATTTCACTACATCTTAAATATCGCAAACAAAGTCATCCATCTATTGATTATAATAAACTATTATATTATTGGAATCCTATTTGAAAAGCATTAATTACTTGGCACTGGCGCAATTGGTGGTGGCATAGTAATTTCATCCGTTTTTTCCTCTTTTACTTCTATATTGATTGGTAAGGACTCCAGGTCCATTGGCTCTGGCGGTAGTGATATTTTCTCTTCTTTGACTGCAAAAACAATGACATTCATTATCACATAAATGTTATAACTCAGGGTCTTCTTTGATATGAAGATTTTAGGGTATGTAACCAAGCTGGCCTAGAACTTGGTCGGTATAACATGTCCATGAAATCTGTTGTTCTTATAACTTATTGCTTTCTTCATATTGTTTTCCTTCATTAGAAGTTTAGTAAGCATTCAACCAACAATTTGTTGATATACAAAAGATGTATAGTCTTAGTGTACACAAGCTCGCTCAGCTTTTTATATATGCCTTTTCTTTTTTTAAATTAATACTTCTTAAGAGTATATTAAGTATATATGAATTTGTATGTGCATTCATTTTGTGATGGACGGTCTCCAATAATGAAGTGTGATCATTTGATGAATGTTTCAGGTTGTTGCTTGATGCAACAGAGCAAAATGAATCAATATGTTAGATGATGGTAGATTTAATAAAATTATGATCTCTTAGTGGTGTATAAATGTATTAAAAAGAAACAAAATGGAATTGAATTAAATTTGTCAAACTAATTACATGCTACCGCACTTTACCATCTTGGACTACATAATTATTTAACACAAGAGGATCATGGTCAAGCACTAAGCTAAATATTTAAAAAGATGGGAGCCTTTGTTTATAGTAAATAATAAATACCAAGACTTACTTTGTACAGCAGGAATAGGCGGCTCCTTATTTTCTTTATCTTCATCCTTAAATCTCCTTGATTTAGTTTGATTCTTTTCTTCTTTTTTTTCAGAATCCTCACGACGTAATTTTTGAGATAGATTAACATTTACCTTAGGACAAATTAAATCACCATTAGTATTTTTTTTTATTTACTAAACTCTGCAATATGTGGCGTTAAAACTAAATGAAAGATATCGACAATCAGGCCAGTTATTCAGCTACTGCGCCAAAGAGCAGAATTATAGGATTTGAAAAATATAATAAATTATTATGAATGTGCAAGGTGATGCACAACCCTATTGGCAAAGTAGGTTAATAATCTGAAGAAGATCAAGTGGAAGCAACTTCAGAAAGAGGTAATCAACGGAGATCTTTATTGCGGGAGGCTGTCTAGATAACATCACAGCACCTATTACTGCGGTAATGAGATTTAAAATATTAATGTCTCAAGGTGACAAGTATAATGTGGTATATATATAAATTTAATTAACGCCACGCTGTTATGGGCGGGCATATAACTTTTCCCCTGAATGCCAAAAGTAGTGAGCACCCTTGCCCTAATTTGAGGATGCCCATTTAATAGTCACCATCAATATATGTACATTATGATAACACAAGGCTAAGTTTTTACATACTATGCTGTTGGTAGGTCTATTGCAGAAGATAAGCAGCAACAGTAGATTATTAATAGTAGAAAAGACAGTAAGTTTTCTCTTCTAGCTATCTCAAATATTATTCTAAAAGTACATTGAAATAAATTCTTCTTGGTAAAATAATTCATAGCCAATATTTGACTAAATTACCATGTTAGTTTTTATTAGTCCAGTCCATTCAGTACAACCAGTCCATTTGGATGTACGAAGAAAAGAAATATATTATTATATTACACCTACCAGTATTTTTTTAATAAAATTGAATGACAAATATGTAAGATACTCCCATGGTGTTATGTTCAACACTATCTCATAAAAGTGAGGTGATGATTAGGACATAGTAAATATAATCTAAAGTATATCTCATTGTGCTTGTTTCTTTGAGTAAACTGTAACAACACCTTACTAACTGGAATACAATAATTTGCTTGCCATTTTATTAACATGAAGCTGAAATATATACTGCTTACATTAAAATCTAACTATAAGATTGCTATTTTGTTGACTTTATTTCCAAAAAATAACCACTATATTATCATCAGCTGATACTGGACACAGGCCTCCTCCAAAGATCTCCACATTGATTGGTCCGCGCAGCTTTGGTTCTGGTGCATTGCCAACATTTGTCACAGTTAGCATAGTCTCCGGTACTAATAGGCAACTGGTGCAGTGGTGGGTAGGGGTTCGTACGGAGGGATAAATACATTGAAATGAAACCAGATTCACAAGTTTAACTTAATTTTGGACAAAAATTGTCTCAAAAATAAACAATTGTGGTTACCTTTATGGTATGAGAACATAGCAAATAAAAACAAAAATATCCTATGTATCTAGTTTGATTCAATAAAAATCATGAGTTGGTAGATTAGCACACAATATTCATAATGTGGTAATCTAGGCTTATGTCCAGTGGTGGATGTCTATCATCTGATGATGATAATTCATAATATCAAATTTAAATAAAAAAAAGTACCTGTTTACTAATATTGCTTTGTGCAACAACAGAGGCAGTCCGTTTTAGCCTTTTGTCCACTGCAGGACTTGACATATCGTCGACTTCATTCTTACTACGTTTCTTAGATGATTTTTTTGGTTTGACATCATTACTGTTGTTTTCATTAATAATGTCAGTAGCTTTAATATTTGATCTATGTATTGATTCTTCTCTTGAGGTTTGGATTTCATTTTCTTCATCTGGAATTCCAGATGTAACAGTTGTTGTGGCAGCAGTAGTTGTAGCTATATTTCAACAAATATGTAGTGGAATAAATAATTTATGACCAGATTATTAAGTTTGTCTATGTTTTCATGAGTGTTAACTGAGGAAATGTTCAAATATTAATCACATTTCTTAATAATATGATTACTAATCCTGATACTTAATAAAGCTTTAAATTTAGTGAAATACAATTTTTGTATAGTTATAACTTTCCATTGTTGGTTTTTTGGAATGAAATTGAATTATTACTATTACTTATTGATTATTGAAGTAATAAAACTAGAACCTACTAATTTCAAAGTTTACTCATTATTGCACTATAATCAATGTTATTAAAAAGTTTAAATGTATATTATTGAAATAATTATACTTTACTATACGAATTAAATGAAAATTCCACGCCTTAAAGGAAAAACAGAATGACGTATATTTTTGCATATTAAATAATCCTTGAAAAAGCAGCAATGAAGAAAAGTAGTTTTTTTAATATTTAATAACACTTAGATAAAATTAAAATGACTTACTGTCTTCTTCATCAATTTTCTGTAAATTATTTAAAACACTTTTGTCTTTTAAAGTGTCTTTAGCATGGATCTTTCCGTTTCCAAAATTATCTTCCTCAAACTTTGCGATGCACTCAAATGCTTTCTGTAAACACGTAACACTTGAAGCTTATTTTTTCACATTTGGACATAATTTTAACTCGACAAATCCACTGAAATTTCATTGACTATAGATAAATTGCTAAATGATAATTTAAACCTAAAGAAATGAACGGCGGTTATCGAAAATAACAGGACATCCTTAAACTTTACCTGTAAACCTTCTTTGAAATTTTTAATATAAGTATTAGATATTTCATCTAGTCTTGGTAAAAACTCATTAAACACTGACATAATTGCAGTGAGAATTCCACTTTCATAAAAGTTTCCTAAATTTAACAAACGCCATAAAACACTACACAATCGAAAACCGTTTAAAATTGAAATACATGACTGCCAACATCCCAAAATAGATAAATATATAAAACAGTTAGCCAATATTCAAACTTAAAACTGATAATGCGTTCACAACACATTTCTAGGACATTTTTTAAAATATAATAAATAAATTTAGTTATAATTGTTATTTAAAAATAAAAAAGTTATGAAGATATATTGTTTCGAAATAAGTTACAATGGCGATGGTCAATTTTTTTAAATGAAATTAGGCACTGCATTTTACACTTCAATTTTATATTTTAAAAGGTACTAGGTAAATACTATAAATCATTGAGAAGTTAATATAAGTTTTCTTCTTCTATTATTTTATACCGTGTATTTTCATTGAACTTCTAGATTCTTATGGAATTATTTAATTTTAATATCGTTATGGGCCCCCTGGCTTGAAAAAAGCATATAATATTAAAATTTTTATGTCAAAATGGATAAGAGATGTTGGAAAAATTGTGTTATATGTCTTGTAAATATAATATGTAATTATATAAGGAACAAAATTAATTAACATTAACTAAAGCTTTTGTCTACAACTAATTTGATTTAATAGCTTAGAAATTGTCCATTTGATAGCGCAAAGACCCATGGAGCGTAGACAGTTGTCATATAATATAGAGTGGTACTACATTTTACTGTTATTGGGACTCGTAAAAATTTATGAAAATTTTATTATACCGAAATTGGCTCAAAATCATAAAAATTATATGCACACGATGTTTACGCAATACATTGAGACTTAATTAAAAAATAATTACCTCATATTCTTAAATTTATACATGTTTAATACTAACAATTCCATACTTTTAAATTATACTAAAATATAATGGAAAAGGATAGGGGAGGTCTATTTCCAGCTGTGGACCTCTATTGGCTGTTGATGAAAAAGGATAAATAGTGCTTTAATCATAAAATTTATTTAAACTTTGTATTAAACGTATTAAATAAAAACCGATCATGATTTATTTAAAAGTTTATATTATCCATTCTCTATTAATTATAATCGATATTTAATAATTAGTTGTTATTAACACATATAAGTTTACATGTTCCTAAAGATTTGAAAATTTTATTGTTCAGAATGGTGAAACATAAATTGTTTACAACATACAATAAAAACTTTTCATCTGCACTTTTATATGATAAAGTTCTACGTGATATTAAGTTAGCCCGTAACGAAGAACTGTTGCTAACTAAGACGTACGTTTTCGACGACTCAGTACTATGAAACAAAGTCGCGCCAAAATAAAACGCAATAAAATGGCCGATGTAACGCAAATATACTGTACGGGAAACCCTAAAGGCAAGTACAGTCGCTATGTAATCTTTCAGATGAATTGCAAGATTGTTAACCTGCAACGCAAAAAGAGAGTTGTTAAATCTGCCTATAAAGGATTTGCGTTTGCTTCTTGCATGGTAATATCAACGATTAAACCGGGTATGACTTTTTATTATTTTGTCTGTCTCGACATTGCTCTCCGTTACAATTAAAAAATCTGTTTAGCCGTTTGAAAACTACAACTCTTTTTTGTTTACTTTTTCCTTTGAAACAACGACACGGGCGAAACGTTCACTTGATTGTATAGGTATATGCTCGGCCTTAACGAGATGAAGCTACTGATGATGATGGAAATACAGCACCACATTATGCTCGTGGCTTTGAGAACCAAGATGTTCAATCTTGTTGGCCATTAATTTTTAAACAAACTTCGAACCGGAAAACAGTAACGTAAGCTGTGATATTTGGCTGCAAAAATAGGCGCTCCTGTGGTAACTAACTAGAGAGTCTAAAGGAACTGTGACCTACTATCAGTAAGATTTAGATTTATGGCGGTAGTATTTAATATTATGAGGAACTTACGTGGCTAACTGTACAATGGCGACATAATGGCGGTTGCCTATCGAGCAGGCCCCACCCCAACGCGTCTGCCAAACTTCTTACTATACAATGTCTTGTCCACTATAAAAGGTTCAGTTATTTTATTTCCTGAAATTTTTAACTCTTTAGTCCTCGATAAAAATGTATTCTTCTTTTCAAGTATGCACTCACACTGAAATAATAAATAATAGACAGATTTTTAGATAGGTGGTGTAAGGGGTCCCAGACAACAAATTACGGGACACAAGTCAACCTCATCTGCTCGTGGTGCACCATGCTAATCAACAATGAGTCTCTGGCTCCCGTCAACCTGCATTAGACCAGCGGGGTGGGAAATGGCCCAAATCCTCCCATTTGAATCCCTACATACAACAGTCCCTAGTGACCATTGATACCGGAGGCCATGCTGAGTGTATGTGGAGATGTTTGATGTTTTTTATTACAATTATTAATATCCATTAAGTTAATTTGCCTAACCTACACATTGTTTCAAATTTGGCGTTATATTTTGTTGAAAAAAGTTTAAAAAGTTAAAATGAAAATTCAAAGAATGAGGAAATTGTAATAAAATTATTAAAAGAAAATTTAAAATGATATTGCAAAAGTAAGATTGTATAAGCACATTATAAAAGGGTTAGTGCATAAAAACTACTCTATACATCATTAGTTTTTTTATAGTATGATGAAATAAATTTATATCGACCGTGACAGGACTCGAACCTGCAATCTTCGGATCCGAAGTCCGACGCCTTATCCATTAGGCCACACGGTCATCGCAACTTAAGAGAAAATTTTTCACGAATTCTATATCGTTATTACTTTGCCTTTGCCTGGATTTGCTCGGAGATAACTATTTCTAGAATTAAGCTTACGTATATTCTTACCTCTTTTAGAACTCTTTTTTCGTACCTGTATAAAAGTAATGTAAAAAAAATACTTGATATGTACTATGGCCAGTTTTCTTGGCCAGGCCAGGCCTCACTCAGTATGAATACTACGGCTGTTAAATAATGACCCAGCTGACGCTGTTGGTATTCATAACCCTAACGATTCTGGTCTCGGAAGGTTTTTATTTTGAACAAAGGTGTAGACATGATTAATTTTTGACTGTCTCAAGGTTTAGATTGGCGTATCGGGTACAAAAGGCGATTGCACCACGTTATTCATATTGTTATGTGATAACCCAGCTAAGGTTAATTAATGGTTTAGTGCAATACAGTGATTACGGTAAGACTTCCATCATTTTATTCGCTATTTTACTGTGGATTACACTATTATATTATGAGTAGCTTTTAAGTAGTGGTAAAGAAATGATTATATGTTAGTAACAGCATGGGACTACTGCCGGCCAGGTATAATATCGACTTGGTGAAGATCACAAGGAACCTTTTGGACGCAGACGACATCAAACCAATTGCGATTGAACTCGATCGGGAAGGCCCTGGCGTCCTTGGTCTGGATCATGATCCAGGAGCGAACAATAAAATGATGATAGGTAGGCAAAGGCCTACTCGTGACTATTTCTATATAGGAAAGTGGTGAACTATCTTCAGTGTTAAATTTCGGGTAATATTGACATATCAATCTATTGATGTTTTTATTTACCCTATTTCTATAGTTTTTCATTTTGCACACTTAATTTAGAAATATTATTTGATTTAGGAGTTAGTTTAACGTAGAAGATTCAATGAGGTTGACATGGTCTGTAAGTATCAAATTCTTTAAATAAATAAACATAAAAAAAATAAAAGCTTTTTAAATTTATCTTTTTAGATATATATTATATACATAATAGATTAATAATTATAGTAATATACAATAGATCTAATGGAGATGAAATTTAAGTAATCTTACGTTCAAAATACATTTGATCGAAATAAAGATGTTTGGAATTTATATAGGATAAAAATCATTAATTTATTGTTAAGAACAATCATGAAGAATTGACTTTTTAAATAAAAGTGAAAAGAATAAAAAGGGGGAGACATATGTAGAGATACAATGCGTGCCTCTATTAATCATCGACTTACCAAGCATTTTTGACAACTTAGCGATTGAAAGAAATGAAATACATTCAACTTGCTAATGATTCTACAGTTTAACGTCAGCGGTACCTGTCACGTCAGGAGTTAACTATGCGAGCCGTCAGTTATCGCCGCAGTTAACTGGCTAATAATCACTCGCGAACTACCCGCAGGTACTGTGGTTAGCTGCGTTGTGAATTTCAGCAAATGTTTACACCCCCGTTTTCTATTATGCACGCTAAGCTAACATTGTTGGAGTAAGTTACGAATTATTTCTTCAATCCAATTTATATAAATAACTCTCCACAATTTCGGGGCGTTATGTAACATACAATATTTGTTTTTTTGTTTTGGTGTTAGAGGGAAGATATCTATGTAGAGGTGATTAGGGTTATATATTTATCTAGTAAAAACTTGCCGGATGTCTTACTCCAGTAGATTATGGGTACCCCTGAATCTACTATAGAACGTACAGGTGTCTCTCTTCACTACATAATCACAATAACATAAACACATCACTGCAATATTGATTAATCTGTATTAAATTTACTAAGTGAAAGTAAGACACAGAGTTAAAATTGTGATAAACTATTGTTGAAATTATATAAATCAACTGGTTAAGAGAAAAGAAGAATCAAAGAAAAAAGCTAGATGATGAAATCACAAATAAAAAAAGAATGGAAATAATAAAGGAACGGAAAGTTTTATAGTCTAACGATAGACTTGTAAAAAAAATATGTAAGACAGGAGAAAAGAGAGGTTAAAGAAAATTCTGGACTGAAATAAATTCAAATCAAAGTAAAGGTGCAAAAGAAGGACGAAGTGCGGATTCCTTCACGGACGAGAAAAAAATTATCAATGATATGAAATCACTGGCAATTGATCTAATGTGGTGAGATATTGATGTGCTATGAATATTTGCTTATCATAAATAAACACATTTGCACCAAGTTTGACGGACAAATCCGGGGCACGCGTTAAGTATGATCGATCGTCCCAACATACAACCACGTTAGTAACTTATCTACATAAACTTAACTCATTAATCACACGAAGATTCGGAGTTTTTAAAAGTGTATGCTTGCAAAATCTTCATTTCGGCAGATCTATTTCTAAACTTTCAGACGTATTTTTCCTTTCATAACCTTCAGGTTGAATCTTTATATTTTTCTCGGGCACGGATACTGGTTGTGCCAACTAATTATAATTGTACACTATAGACACAAATAGATGTGCTTAAGTGAAAGTTGTTAAGTTAAAGTTGTACCGAGTTAGTAACTTGCGTCGTTATAAGTTAAGGGATCGATATGCCATTAGCGACGAGTTCTGTACTTTTTCAGAAACCGTATTAACAACGTTTTATTTACATTGGAAGAGGAAGAGAGTATTGAAGATGTTCTTACTTAGAAACAGATACACAACTTTAGGTACCTTGACGGTGTAACTTAAATTGAAACAAAAAATGTCCTTGTTAAGAAAATAACCTATTTTAAATAAATGATTTATTATTATTTTCACCTGATGGTAAGTCGTACGCTTACCTATAACGACGCGGCGCCACTTAAGATGATATACTCTGCACTGCATAGCGCTCGTTGCCTGAGAAGATTTATAGTCTCTTCTCCTTCTTCTTAAAGTGCCTCTTCAATAAGTGAAGGTTGGCGATCAGCGCGGTATAGTCCTCTATGTCTCTGGTTGGTTAGTTACCCCAGTAAATACACAAGCTACAGCACCCTTCAAACCGGAACACAGTAATGTTCGCACAGTACTGTTTGTCGGCTGTAATAGGCGCTACGGTGGTACCTACCTAGATGATCTGTAGCAACAGAGACACTACCACCAGTGGATTAATAACAACAATAGTATTTTGTTTTGATTTTATATATATTTTAATATTATCTAAACGCAACAGCTGCAGTGCAAAGAAGCCATTAATACCACGAAGCTAACGGTGGCAGCTTAAGTCCGGTAAGTTAATGTTATGTGCCTATTGCTTAAGCTGTACCAGCTTGGATTATATTTAACTATTTTATATTAACACATAATTAATATGTAACATTCATCGGGGGGTGTAAAAGGTACAGCACAACAACTCACGGAACCCAGAACCTCATCTGATCGTGATGCACCCAGCTAACCAACAAACGACTTCCACCAACCCGCATTGCGCCAGCGTGGTGGGAAATGGCCCAAATCCTTCCATATGAACCCCTACATAGAACAGTTTCTAATTTCCAGCGATACCAGAAGCCATGCTAACTGTATGTGGAGATCTTTGGGAGAGGCCTATGTCCAGCAGTTGACGTCTTTTGGCTGAAGATGAGATACTTTACGGTGGTGGTAGGTCCCTTTTGCCGGAGACCGTCTAGGTAGAAACCACCGCAGCAACTATTTCTGCAGTCAAACAGCAGTGTGGAAACTTTACTGTGTTCCAGTTTAAAGGGCGCTGTATCTAGTGTAATTACTAGGATAACGAATCTTAACATCATATGTCTCATGGCGACGAACAAAATGTGGTGTATCATCCTAACTAACGCTACGTTGTTATGGGCGTATCACTTACCATCAGGTGAACGTCTCGTCTCTTCGCAGTATATAAAAAAAAATCACCGGGTGTGGAGTTATAATTATGTAATCGCAGTACCTTGTTAATGTTAAAGGGCCTGTCTCGTTAAGTTACTATTGACTTGATTGGAAAAAATGTGACTACAGCACTATGACGTCACCGTACTGTGAGAATTCACAGCGTGTCCGCTCGTCGCATTTAATTATTCAAAATGGATTATAGTGCCGTCGGATATTTGTTTGCAGGTGTATGAGATGGTGGGCTAAGGGCTTTACCAGATTAACGTCATATCCAGCGATGGGAAACGTTCTCGCCTGTCACCGACGATATCGACATGAGTGATTTGTAACGTGGTTTTTATTTTAACATGTCAGCTGGTGGTAAATGCTTGTCCAGCAAATCAAGCGTCCCGGGTTCGATTTCGAGGCTGCTGTTTTACTAACTGCTGGTGGTAGGTCTCTAATTCCAGACGTTATGTTATTATATCAAATTGAAATATTTATATTTGTCTGTCTGTTGTATTAGTTTCCTAGGCCTGAAATATTTTACACTCTACTTTAATAAATACCACTTTAATTAAAGAAAAAAAAACTATTGTTACGATTAATAAAGAATCTGCGAAAACATCCTAACAAGCTATTGTTGTTCGTAATCTTTATTATTTGATCAATGAGCTCCAGAGATATCTTCGAGAACAGAGACAGTCTAGGTACCACCACAGCTTCTATTTCTGTAGCCAAACAATATTGTGCAATTACCGTGTTTTCGGGGCGTTGTAGCTATTGAAATTACTGCGGTAACTTAACATCATATCTATGGCGACTAGCAGAAGATCAAGCTGTGTCATCACGTCACTTTGCCAATTATAAATAGAATAGCCTTGGCGCAGGGACTCACTTAGTAACAAGGTGGCCTGAGCTTCGATACCGGGCTAGAAGTCTAGGTATTTAAATGATGGTAAGTGTTTAAATGGTGGTGTTTGTTTAAATGGTAGTGTGCAGTCACTATTCTCGTCAATCTGCTGTAACAATAGTATTCCAGCAGTCATAGATGAAAGTCCAAATACATGAAGAGAGCACTATTCATTATCTATGATCTCTCTTCTTTTTGTATTTGTTGCTGCTTGAAGTAAATTTTGTATGTTTATTTTAAATACTATTTCTTAAAATATCAATGTCATCTTTTGACGCAAATCTCACTTAAAAATGTATCAATTAAGTGTTACCCGGTTAATCACCACTGGGGTAGAGTGGGCTTAAATCTTGTAATAGTCCGGCTTAAATTCCAAGCCGCTACAGTCCCCGAAATTAAACTGCAAAATAATATAAATAAAACATTACACCTTTCGTACGGTTCGAATAACGGGGGGTGGCTTGTCTATTTTTTTTTCCTGGCTAAGTCCAGCGCGCCGCGGTTCCGGACAATTAAAGATATCCGCTTAAATCCCCGACAAGTCCAAGTACGGTTAGCCAAATAACTTGAACTATTTACATAGTAATTTTTATAAAATATCGATATTTAAGTATTTCTCATTTTGTTATTTAACGAAGCGACATGATTTGCGAAGTGTTGATCTGATGGTAAGTGCAGCCCGTAACAACAAGACGTTAATAGGATGACATATACATCACCACATTGTGCTCATCGCTTTAGATAAATTTGTAACAAACTCGTTACCCCTATAATTCCACTAGCCATAACGCCTTTCAAACCTGAATACAGTAATGTTTGCATAACTTTGTATCTACTTAGACGATTTCCAACTTTTTCTTTTTAAAGTGCTTCTTCGACTAGCGAAGGTTGGCGGTCTGTTCACCATATTTCGCCCAGTCTCTTGGGAGGTGGAACAGTTGAGCGGCACTCGCGCTCCCGGTCTATTCCCTGGTCTTACGCAGGCACGGTTTCTTCTAACGACCAACACTCCCTTTACTCGCCACTTTGCCCATCAAGAGTTGAAGCAGTTCGTACCTATCGTCCTTAAGCACGTGGCCTAGATATGATACTTTTCTCATCTTTGACGGTCTGCAAAAGTTCGCGTTTTCGATTCACTCGTCGGAAGACCTCCCCGTTGGATGCTTTCTGAATCCAGCTTAGCGACAACATGCACCGGTTTCCAACTACAGAACCCTTAACCAATACCAATAAAGCTGTAAAAGTCGTCAAAAAATGAACAGCATAAATATAGAAAAAAATCTAGAAATTGATATATCCTATCCCCCGTAAGCAGGAAGATGGAAAATGTACGACATCACGTTAACATAACTGATGTTATGAGCAAGGGAATCGCCATCAAATAAATGTTTGGCTTTCTCTTTCGGTTTTTCTTTAATTTAAATAAGAGATTATAGATTTTTTTGTTGGCCGTACACGTGGAATTAATTTTGTATGTAAAAAGTAAAACGCGAGCGGGGATTATGCCGCGGTATTAAGTAGGCGTCAAAAGTATACCCCGGCGCGGCGGGCTGCTACTCCGCTGGTTCAGGAGCTCTATTTTTCTTCGCCCAGTAATTGATTTGGTTGTCTCTTTGGATAAATTCCAATTTTTTTTATTATTACGTATTACATTAATTGAATTTTGAGGACATAGTTTTTATGTTCACTTTTTTTAATTACAGACCTGGAGAGTAATTTACCGGGTTGCAAAGGCTAAAGCCTTCTATGAAATTGAAGCATGGGTTAGCATCATCATCAGTTGGAAGACACCCAATGCTGAGCCAGTCCTGCTTTGCTCACATCCAGCAGTTTCCTTCAATAGATCGTTCAATTTCTTGGTAGGAGGCTTGACAATATTACGTTTCCTTATATTGGTGGTAAGTCCCAGTCACTAGAGTCCGTTTAAATACCACCGCTGCTATTCTTATTTCTACTGTTAAATAGTACTATGCAAACACTACTATGTTCCGGTTAGAAGGGCGCTATAGATAGCAAAGTTACTGAGGTTACGAGATTTAACATCTTGTGTTAAGGCGATAAGCACAATGTGATGCTGTATGAATGAATAAAACGCCCATCGACTATCAGTCCCACTCATTAATGGTTAGGTAAGGGTAAATGACCTCACTTAGACTATGTACACAACAGCTAATTATGCTCATTCAGTGACAGGTTTTATTATTCAAATAATTTACTCAGATAAGAGCGGCAGTAAATGGCTCATCATCGTTACCACTATATAAATGCACTAGGAAGGCGGCCATCAGCGAGAAATGGCGAAGTGTTGTTAAGCTTGCGACCAACATCTAAACTGATGATGTGACCACGACGACTCTGTTAAGAGTGATACCGACGAAGAAGAAGAAGAATTTACCCAAAACTTTTCGGAGTTAGTTTAAATTTTTTTTATCTGTTTTAATTTTATTCTACCAGATTTCTTCTAAACGTGATTGAAAAATTTGTGGGAAACAAAATGATTAACAGTGGCAAAACAATTCGTTCTTCTTTACTCCATCAACTTAAAAACTACGCATACTTACATAGTAACAAATTATTAGGAAATTTTAAGTTACTAAGGTTCAATGTTTTCAATTTTTCGTCCATTTAAGTATTACTTAAAAGTATAATCATCTGATTATCTTAATAAAAATCGGTTTAACGTCCACCGAGGTGTGCCCAGACTGAAATTTCCGCCATGGCGGCTACGTAATCACTGTAATTATATTCACTGAAGGAGAGTTTTTAACGGCACAATAATTTAAAGGAAGATAAAAAAAAATTGAAAACGTTAATGCAGGCAACTTCGGCTTTGATTAATTTTGACGGTAATTTTCAATATGGCGGACACGGTGCAATGGCGGGAAAAGTGGCGTGAGGAATTTTTTAATTGTCAGGTCATGGATATATTGGTTAAGGTGCTAGAATATCAGACGTACGGATTTTTTTATTACTGCTTATTGTCAAATGGTTCTCTTTAACATTGAACAGGTGGTTAGACTGTTGCTGAGGAACGTCATGGTAGACCATCGACAACTGCTCGTATCTGCCACCAAACAGTAGTTAGTGTGGTTATGGGGGAAGAGAGAGAGCAAAATTTGGTATTGTGTGTTATCCTAACCAGGCCAACGTCATGATTATCACGTCGCTTCGTGGCATAGAAAACATTCATATCGATACCTCTAAACAAAAAATTAGAGAGACGTTCCGTTTTACGGTAACAGTCAGGAAAGGTTTTTTTATGTAAATTTTTTTTTGCTGTATGTACATATATTTTTTATGAAATGAGAGTGTATTTATTTATAAATTGTGTTATTAAGTTTCCATTGGGATTATCTGAATATTAATGTATTTTTGTATCTTTGTCATCGTTATCATTGTTGTACCATTTTCCTTTCAAAACCCTACCCTAAAACAAATAACATCTCCGCAACGCCCACGGTAAATAGGAAGGATAATGTCAAAGGCATTAAGTCTGCACTTTTACCCATTATGTTGTAATAATTCTTTTAATTCTATCAAGTTCAGTTAAATTTGTGGTGATGTGATATACACTGGCCGCATTGCGCTCGTCGTCTTGATATATGATAATGTTATATCTCATTACCCCAGTAATTTCACTAGTTACAGCATACTTCAATCCGGAGTACAGTACTTTTCGCATACTACTGTTTATCGACTGCAATAGGAGTGTGCAAACATTACTGTGTTCCGGTTTAAAAAGCGCTATAGCTAGTGAAATTACTGGAATAACGAAACCTAACACTATATCTTAGGCGACGAGAGAACTGCAGTATATATTATCAGAACTAGTACCAGGTTTTGATAGACGAGCGTATCACTTTTTTTTATTAATAGTATACCTCATACGGCGTGTGATAGTAAAAAAAAAATATGTTAAAAATGAGACACATTCAAAGTCAGTGTTTACATTTATAGAAGTTTCTCCTCGAGCTATTACGCGCATTATTGAATCATCACCAACTAACTCAAAAGGCTGCGATGGAATATCTATGTTCATGTTAAGCCTAACACTTCCTTTTTCGTTGACTGCGATATCCCCAATTATCAAGAACATCATTATCAGAATGTATTTCCCCGAGCAATGGAAATGTTCATTGATTACACCCATCCCTAAGAAGTTCAAGATAGAAAGTATGAGTGATCTTAGACCGATGAGTATTTTACCTGCGTTGTCTAAAGTAGTAGAAAAATGAGTCCTCATTCAGATTGCGCCATATTTAGAGGACTGCAAGATGTTACCCACATTACAATCTGGATTTGGAAAACATAGTACTACCTCCGTACTCTTACATATTGTCGATGACATTCTCACCGCGTCAGACGAGCTGGAGCTTCTTGGATTTTCTCAAGCAGTATGTAACTGGTTTCGGTCTTATTTCTCTAGTCATAGTCAAATAGTTCAATGCGTTACCGGTATAGGTGAACTTTTCAAATCTAGAGTAGCTTCCGTCAATAATTCAAGGATCGATTCTCAGTCCAACTCTATTTGCTATCTACACTGCAGACGTTGTTGAAGATATCTAATTCTCTAATGTACACCTTTACGCCGATGATACCCAAATCTACGCTCATGTGCCACTATCGGTTGAAGGAGTTAGAAATGCAATCAACAATATTAATCATGATCTGAAGGCAATTGTGGAATGGGTGAACAGGCACAAATTATTTCTCAACCCTAACAAGAGCGTCTCAATTATCTGTGGAACTAAACACCAAACTAACTTAATAAAACAAAACAACTCCTGTATTAAAATTACGGATACGGTGGTTCCAATACAAAAATGGGTCCGTAACCTTGGTCTTTTAATGGATGAAAACTTGAGATTTCAAGACCATGTTCAGAACTCAATACGTAAATATTTTGCATCTATTAAGACTATTTACAAAATTAGAAAAATCATTGACGAAAGATTACGCTATCAGCTATGTAGCTATAGCTATGTACTGTCCCATTTGTACTACTGCGATATTGTATATGTCCCGAGTCTATTTAAGAAGACCTCTGTGGCGGTAGAGCGTGTTCAGAATGCGTGCATGCGCTACTGTTACCCAATATCACGGCGACACCACGTATCACCTGATATGATAAAAAAAGATGTGCTTAAAATGGAGAACATGAGAACTATGAAGCTAGCGTGCTTTTTACATTTACTGACAAAATTTAAGATGCCATCATATCTTTTTAATAAGCTTGGTCCGCAGACTTCGCCAGAGCTAGACTGTGACCGCACGTTCGTCCTCTTACTACACCAAAACACACCTTGGAGCAAACCCGAGGTAGTTTCAAATTTGCTGCATCAGAATGTTGGAATGACTCACCACCTCCGCTGTACCGTATCGTACCTCGGTTCACCTTTAAGCGCAACTGTCGCAGATGGCTTCTGATGCAGCAATCATTCGGCACAAACAGTTCTGGTCGGTTTGTGTGTGTTCGCTATTTGTCATCACACTGTCTCCGTAACTTAATCAATCAAGCATTTATAAAGTTAAGTGTTCACGTGTTTCAATAATGTCAGACCAGAGCAGAATACCAGGACTTGGCACCAGAGTCATTGTACTGAGTTCTGGACCTTTTTGTCTAATGTATTTATTTTTGTTGTTTTAATCTTATATACATAGACTTAAGTTTTAGACAAATAAAAGGCTTATTACTATTATTACCATTAGGTGAACGTTCTGTTCGGCTCATCACTTGTGTAAAAAAAAAGTGAATAAAGTTACTACTGCCATCCTTTTGATGGGATGTATTCAACGAAGCGACGAGATGAACGGGAGGTTCACGTGGTCACCAACAGAGCTATAATTGTTTATAAAATATAATGTCAACGATTAGAGAAAAAAAAAATCTAGGGAACTTTGGAAGTCGTCTGTTATGCACGCAAAGCTGAGCGGAATCCTTGCAAAGGATTTATGTGTTCCCTTACGAATGTTTCTTTTTCAGATAGGGCAAAGGAATGTACGCTGTACGGCCGACCGGGCCAGTGATTTTGATTGATCTCGACGTTACGAGAGAGCGTTCAGTTTTGGGGGTACGATTAATGACCGGGGCTGACTTCTGCTGAGAAATTTCCTTTTAACCTCTATCACAAAAAAGGGGTGCAATCTGTTTAATGCGAGTCCTTTATATGATGTCTGTCAGTAGATATTCACAAACAGCTGAATTTCGTTTTATAGATATTTCTTTTAAAGTTCGTATTATCCACATAGCTTTATCCGAGTCAAGCGGGACGTTGATCTGATAAGTGATACGCCTGCCCCTGAGAACGACGCGCTAGGTAGGATAGTATACACAGCACTGCATTTCTCTCGTCGCCTGAGACATAAGAAGTCTCGTTGCCTTAGTAATTACGCTAGCTATAGCGCCCTCAAAACCGGAATACAGTAATGATTGCACACTAATTAATAGAAGCCGCGGTGGTACCTACCTAGACATTCTCCGACAACAGATACCTACGACCAGGTAATTTAATGATCGATTATTTTTACAAAATCAACATGATACCTGCAGGGTTGTAATAGTACTTGTAAGTTATGAAAGAACAATGTTACTTATTTATTTGTACAAAAAATGTTTCCTCGTACATATTTCGTAAAACCATAATTCGACCGTGACAGGACTCGAACCTGCAATCTTCGGATCCGAAGTCCGACGCCTTATCCATTAGGCCACACGGCCGTGATACCTAGGTCTGAATAGACAGAGGGATACTTCTATGATAAGAAGAATATTTCTTTCGTCTTATTTATTAAGAACAGTTAAATAATACGAGTATTGTTATATTTATTATAGTGTAAACATTGTAACTAGTATTTTATTCTATTGGTATGAACAGGGTGTATTGATTATGAAATGAATGTTCTGCTCATCTTATAGTAAGTAAATAAAAAAAAACAGCTATAGGGTTTTTTGTTTAATTACTACTTGTCAACTAGGAAATGGTATCGATTTAAGTGAACAGAACAAACGTACCGCAATTGGGCATCGTTTGTAATTAAATAGCCGTGAATATGCAGCGGTGATTACAGATTGCGTTGCGCCGACGGTTACTGGGCGCAGAGGGGGGGTCCGTGCGCGGGGGCGGGTGCGGGCGTCGCGTCTGGATACTTCGGGAACTGTGCGCCCACTGTTCGAAATTCAAACGGTTATTATTTAATTTGAACGTACCTTTTCAATAAAATCTCTTTATTAATTTTTTATGTTTGAGATTGACAATATATATACATTTTTAATTTTATACTTAACGTCTCCAATAATAACATTTTGCGTTGTGAGTATTAAATTTTGTAGCGATACTTTTAAAGATACTATGCTTCTGAGAGGTAGTCATTGCATGATGTGGGCCTACGGAATCTCCTATATAACGCACCGGTGCCCCTTTATAGAGTCAAACCCTCCTTAGTACTACCATTGAGCTTCCGCAAGTACAGAACCACATCGCATGTCTCACGCGGGTTTGCTTATTAAATGATAAAGGTTAACATTCTCAAGATGCGTAAAATGTGTAGACCAGTGTTTCCCAAAGTGGGGCGTATGTCCTATAGAGAGGCGATTTGGTAGTTGAAGGGGGGCCATTTGAAAATTGACCGCGACGACTTAACCCCTTCGTTATAATTTAATTAATTAATTATAAAATGTGTTTTTTTTTATTCGAATTTCTGTTTAAGATTGTCTTATTAATATTAATTTTTTATTTGAAATAGTTAAAATTTTACAGTATTTTCTTATAAAACTTTTCATTTATAATAGTAAAAAAAAAATAATGTTTTGAAATTTATAAGGAGGATATGAAGCTTTGCTAAAGTGGGCATATAGAAAAGTTGGGAAACTTTGCTGCAGACCATTTTATTCGACTTCTACAACAGCCAGGTCACGAATATAAGTAGTAAACAAAGAGTAGAATAGAGCGGGATAGAGTAGAAGCGACGAGAACGATGAAAGTGTTCCATTTTTTGGTCATCATGAATCAACGATTCTTTTATATTAATTTCGTGTTTACTTTAAAACGTTTTTGAGTAATATTATACAAACGTAAAACTTCCTCTCAATTTCAGATAGCTAAGCGTGCTTTTTTAATTTTACGAAACGACTAGACGAGCAGGACGTTCACCTGATGTTAAGTGACACGCTTACCCATAACAACACTGAACATTGTACTCGTCGCTTTCAGACAAGATATTAGGTCTCGTTAGCCCAATTATTACCCTATCTACAACGCCCTTAAAACCGGAACACAGTAATATTTGCACATTACTGTATGTCGGCTGCGATCGGCCCTGCGGTGGTACTTATCTAGACGGTCTCCGGCAACAGTGATCTACCATCAGACAAAGTGCTCTTACAAGTTGTGTAATTAGTTTTGTTGCACCAGAATCTAACTGGCGACCACTGTGGTATAACGCGAGAGATTTGACGTTGCGTCAACGAGAACTGCGTTGTCACTGTCAGACATACAGATACAGACGGGCTTAAAAGTTTTGATACACAAATTTTGAACGACATTTAAAAACGTTATTTGTGCCCGGTTCAAAGGACATTTTATACTGTAATTTTATCGTGAAGGTAAATTCCAAGCCAGCGCCGACCGTAGCAGTAAAACGCATCTCAATGTAAATATTTATGTTGAAATTTAGTTAATTTTCTTTACATCGGAGCACCGATGCGACGGGCATGTGATTGTAGCGATCACCAAGCACAACCTGAAGCGATACAAAGAATATAATTTTTAATGTAATTCGGGTCAAGGATTAAAAATATTTTAATCACCGTGGTTACCTGATTTCTTAGTATTGGTGGTGCTGGAGTTTTTTGACTGTCTATTTAGCTAACAATCATTATTATGTAAATCTGCCCCTATAATCTTTGTTGTGCTCCAGCTGTCAACTTATTACAGTTTCATTGTAACCTGATATAAAATGAAACGTTGAAAAAAATTGTTATGAGCTTTGTGTCATTGTAATTAAGAAATGTTTGTATCTATTTTAAATTATCATTTTTTGTTCGTGAGATGTGCCGTTCGAGAATGCTCTAATATATAAATCGAAGAAACTCTTTTAATAATCAATTGTATTACCAAACGTCACAACGTACTCTTCTTTAAGAACTGACAATAAACTTGTGTTAAAGGTTGTTTCAAAGTTTTCAGCGAGAACGTTCTATATATATTATCTTTTTTTTTTAAATCGTTCCTCCAATTATGCGAGGCCGGGGCACTGTTTACTCTTTTCTTTTCTCTCTTTATTTGTTTATCCTTTTCTTATCCTATTCCTCGTTCTCTTCTTTCTCTCCTCGTTCTATCTTACCTTTCTTTACACTAACTTCCTTTTTCCTTCATTCTATTTCCTTCTTTTATCAGTCGTCTTAAATAAAAACAACACACACTTCTTTATTTTCTTCTACTTACATTTTTTTTCTATCTTCTTATTTTTTACTGCTGTGTCTTGTTTTTATTATAACTCTATCTATTACCTCTCTACAGAATTTTAGGAATGTGAGCCGACTGTAGGAATCACCTATCACGGAGGCAGTGCTACCTGCGCTTATGGTCTTCTCCAACAAAGTCTCACGTTCGTAGCGCTTTTTTGCATATAAGGGACAGCTCGTGATCAAGTACATCATCGTCTGGTCCACCGCCGGGTCACAAAGGTATGAGAGACTCTCCTTGAACTTAAACCTGTGAAGGTACTCAGAGAATCCTCCGTGCCTCGTGAACATCTGGGCCAGTACCGTGTTCAGCTCCACGTGGCGGAGTGCTCGATGCGCCGATGTAACTGTCGGGACAAATATTCGCGTTGTTCCAGCCGTCATGCCTTCCACATATCGCCTATTCTACTCGTCAAGCATTTTCAGCCTTACCTGTCGCTTAATGAATGAAACAAGACACCCCTCGTATACCGGTCTCCTCTTGCTCTTCAGAGCAGCATCCTTGGCTAGCTGGTTCGCTCTTTCGTTGCCTTCTGTCCCCACTTGCGCATTTACCCAATATAATCTTACATCCGTCTCTTTCTCTCTCGCTCTCTTTACATTATCTTTTACTCTTAACGCTAAGGGGTGGAGGGTGTTAGGTGTTGCGCCCGTTTCTAGGGCGGACCGTGAGCCGCTTAGAACAGCACACGACTGAAGCGGCTCGCTGGCCAAGTACCCGGTCACTTTTACTAAAGCCAGCAGCTCTGCTTAGTATGCAGTGCAGTAGTTGCTCAACTTGAGCTTTTTGTTTTTTATCTCTACGGCGTTCTGCATCACACAGAACGCTGCGCCCACATTGTCGTTGATGCGGCTGCCGTCGGTGTATATGGCCGAGTCGGCAGCTGAGGTGGTAAGTTGGACTTCCTGCGCACTTTTTCCCAGACAGGAGAACTTCACACCAAACTATTCAGACGGGTGTGGTAGTCACAAGTGACTTACTGATACCTTCAGCTCTCGGTCTTTTAGTACTTTCTGGGCGTGCCCACGTTTCACCTCATATAAGGTGGCTGCTTCGTGGACCCGAAGGTACAGAGGAAGCAGCCCAGCAGGTACTAGAGCCGAGTGCAACGACGCGGTCCGGTGGGTTGGCGCAATCTTCTGCGCGAAGCCACGCTGGTCTGCGTCGAGCTGCCTTCGGACCAGCAGCTTCTTAGCCGCCAGCGCCCATGGACTAGCCGCATACAATATGGTGGGCTCCAACACCGACAGGTACATTGCGACGTTCAACCCTCGCGATACTTTCGCGGCTTTCCACAGCTGACGATAGGGTACTTGGACTTTTTTGTTCACGTTCTTCGCGTGCGATATATATTATCTTAGGTAAAACCTCCTCGATGGTCGACTTCAATATGAAGTAACAAGACCGTCTCTATAAAGCTGGGAGGGTACAAGCTATGGGGTGGGTACAGTACCACCGAGAGGGTTTTAGTGAGAAAGAATCACACATAACCGTGACCTCCCCCCAGAAGTAGGATATCTTTCGAAGAATTCCTTGCCGAATGAAAAAAAAATACGGGGTACACGCCGTGCAAATTAATGAGACTTCCGTTTGTAACATGGACCAAACAACATCAGGATCGGCTTGAGTGATAGTTAGAAAAGAAAAAAAAAAACTGACCGATCCAATTTCATTGCCGGACTATTTTATGGTCCAATGTATCCTGTTGTTCGATACAGGTTGTTCAAAAGATGGAGTAAAGGATTTTTTAGACATTTCTTAATTAATCTCTATTGGCGAGAATTTATTACGTGGATACTACTATTGCTCTTATTTTTATCGTCAAACAGTATATTAATCGTGACCATCTATAAAGATAATGTATTGGTGACGAGACTATCTATTACATCTCAACGCGACGAGCATAAATACAGTGCAGAGTAAATATCCTAACTTACGCTCCAT
Organism: Ornithoptera alexandrae; assembly: GCA_029030555.1. Taxonomy (NCBI): domain Eukaryota; kingdom Metazoa; phylum Arthropoda; class Insecta; order Lepidoptera; family Papilionidae; genus Ornithoptera; species Ornithoptera alexandrae. The sequence goes on along the minus strand of JARDVY010000296.1, from coordinate 1,434,044 downwards.
AGAGTTATCTGTAATTTAATTAAAAAAATGTGATAATTATTCTTGTATATTGTCCTCTGAAGCTAAGCAAAGCCCTAAATTGCTATAATAAATATTATTCTTATGTACTTAGAAAAGAAGGCAAAGTTGGTTAATCATTATTATTATTGAAGTTCACTGATGAATGATCTAGAAAGCCGAATTTGAGAGTAAAAATTGTTTGAGGACCCAAATGTTCTGAAACCATTGCTAATAACCAATATGCATTTTTTTATTATCAAGTTAGAACTCGCTATTTAAACATTTTATAATGATCTTTATCTTAATCATCATCGTCATTTTAATAAGTTTCTAATAAAAAAATCAAGCATTTTTTTTAAATTCAATGAAGCGATGAGCGGGACTTTCACCTGATGGTAAGTGCCCATCCATAATTATACAACGCTAGTTAGGATGCACACAGCACTAAATTTCGCTCGTCTCCTAAGACATAAGATGTTGAGTCTCGTTACCTCTGTAACCAGCTACAACCATCAATCCGGAACACATTAGCGTCTGCGCACTACTGTATGACGACTGCAATAAGCGCTGCAGTGGTACCTACTTAGACTGTCTCCGGCAACATAGACCTACCACCAGTGAAACACACGTAACAAAAACACCATGTAGGTCAGGTTTGATTTTTACACAGCTGTATAAAAACTTTATAGGTCTGGGCGCAGTATCAATGGGCGAGCATTAAGACGTCGCACGTGAGCACGGCTGACCTAATCGATTCAATGGAATCGATGTTAATGAGAAGGCAGTTACAATCGGTATTTTGAGGAAGCAATCGGAATCGATATCTCAACAATTCATTTAAAGAATTTTGCCTCAATTCCGTTGCAGTAAGAATTTCATTTCACTGATAGTATGGTTTACTTTCTAATATTATCTGTTCCCCCTTATCTGTTCGTAATATAAAATTACCCTTGCAATTTGTCTGAATTATTCCTTGAGTGCAATCACAACCGTAAATGATTTTCTATACCAACCGTTACTATAGCAACCGCCATAAATAATACGAAATGAAAATGTTTTAAAAGTCCATTAGAAATAAAATGGTGAAGGATCTATGAAATACAAAAATTAAAAAGCCTATAACCATCTACAAATTATTCCGCCTTAAATGCTCATGTTACCATGTTGATACCATCACTAGTTTTTACGTGATCGGCGAACAAAGACGAAACCTATCTCATTATATATGTATAGTTGTAGAAGATATCCAGAGATTGATTGACTCATCACGAGATTTTCGAAACAATTAGACGTAAACACTCAAAATTCGGTACAGATATTGTTTCTGTCGTTTAGAGGTCAGCTAAGAATGGATTTTACAAGATTCCTTTCACAAAAAGCAAAGCGGGCGGGGAACAGCTAGTATTTACCAGGTTACAAAAGTTTTTTTATTTTAAGGCACAAGTTGGCGTTTAGCGACTGGGACTCGGAATATCATTAAAAGTTAAATTTCCGCACTCCTTATCGTTTCACAAAATAAATATATAACAACAAAAATATATTATCGCTATATCTCTTATTGTGTAACTAACTTAACCTGTCGAATGTGGAGAAGAAATATCAATTATTTATTATATATATTTTGTGGACCGATCGGAATGGAGGTCTTTGAGACGGCCTATGTCCAGCTGTAGGCGTCTATCGGGGGATGATGATGATTACATTATGTGTATTATAGCTCAATGGCTTTGGACTCGGACATCGCAGTTAGAGGCCGAGGGTTCTAATCCCGGCCGGGGCATGCACTTCTTAGGCAGTTTTTCAATGCCTAATGTGCATATTGTCACAATTACTACATACTTAACGGTGAAGGAAAACATCGTGAGGAAACCCGCACACTGGAATTGTCTTTGTGTGTGTGTGGTGGCCCCAATAAACTGGCAACAGGCTCGCTCCCTGTTACATGCGACCTAATCTGATCACATCTGGCAAAAAGTGGGTGTCTATTCGCCTCTGCCTACTTCTACTGGGAAAGACGCGTGATAGTATAAAAAAAAAAGAATTGTTAAATTATATTATTTTCTTTTTCTCAATCTTATCTTGGTTATCAAGTACTAACATGACCTGTTATTTCAGTGCTTCCATTATTTTTTCGCACATTTTTCAGTCCACTGCCGCTCTTACTCGGTCAGTCCGCCCCATAGGTATTTTATCTGGTGATTTATACTGATATCCTAATATCTCCATTCATCTGTTATCCGAAAATATAAATATCCGTATGATTGATCACAGTGACATCTAGAGTATTACCGTAATGGCCGGTATCAGTTGATTGGTCAAACATTTGCGGCCGACGTCGATTATAATTAAACATTCACAACGATACGCTCTTCCGGCGATCAGTATCGATTCCGGATTCTAATTTTGTATAAAGAGATATAAGCTTTTTTGTGAGTTTTTTCTTTTAATTTAGGCTCGAGTTCGACGGCAATTGATTCTTGTTGGGTACAGATTAAAAAGGCTTGAGAATAGAAAATTATAAAGTTTTATTTTTGTTTCTAATCGTGTATCGTCTTTTGAAAGGTATTATGAAAGAAATTGTTCATTTCATATTAACCAATGCTGCGACTTTTTTTATTTAACTAATCGTCGTGATGAGCGAGATATTCATCTTAAGGTAAGTAGTAGGCCAGTCCATAACAACGTGGCACTAGTTAGAATGATATACACTTTGTGCTCGTCGCCATGAGATCTTTGACGTTAAGTCTCATTACCCCGGTAACTTTACTAGCTACGATGCCCTTCAAACCGGAAGATAATAATGTTTGCACACTGCTGTTTGTTGGGAGAACTAGCAGCTGCGGTGGTAACTATACGGTCTGATGTAATATGTCCAACAAAGCTCAAGTTTAGTTGGGATGAAACCTGCGTCTTTTGAATCCTTACTTAAGCTTATCACAGCTTTAATAAGATAAAAGTCTTTATTACTAAACGAAAGCATTATTACTAGAAGACATTCCTTCGACCGATTGCCAGTAGTTATGTTTTTATTATGAAGTAACATGTTGGTTAAAGCATACACTGGACGCGAAGTTATGTTTAAAAACAAACATTAATTGTATCATTATAACAAATGGGTTCATTACACAATAAAAAATGTTACGTTTTTTCGGCTTGTTCAGAAACGAAACGAGTTTCAGCAGCCATTGATTTCGCGTGGCTCTACCTACCGCTACCCTCACACCGATTGTTTTAAAGCCTGAACACCCTTGATTCACACACACAGAGTGAAGCTATTAATACAGTGTAATCTTCATTATCATGGTGATGGTTTCATAAGCAGATGAATGAACTGTTTATTATAGTCAAAAAGATACACATTATCAAACGTATTAGAAATTTTCTGACATAAGTCAACTGCTTTGTCACACTATATAATATAGATAGGACCGTATATATCCTGTTTTCTTCTACTTATTATCTTCATATCCTGTTCCTACTTCACGTGGGATAGGTATGAGATGATTTCATCTTTCACAAATATCAATCGTTTAACCACACAAATGATCCATATATTTTTTGGTGCTTTATCTTTCCTCCTTTTACATGCATCACATCTGAAGCAATTAAGTGAACTGAAATTAATAATTTTTAATTAGTACGATGTCTCAATACTATAAGGAAGTTAAGATATCGTAATTTATTATATACATGTCTCACTCTCTCTCTCTCTCTTCTCGTCCTATATGCATTTCATTGTGGTAGGACTTTTTTTTGCCGGCGGTAGTCTAACCGCAGCTCTTGTCGCTACTGCCTAACAATAATGTGAAAACATTACTGTATTCCGGTTTGAAAGGCGCTGAAGTAAATGAAATTACTGCTCGAGTAAACTGGTGTTATGTAGACGAATTTAAACGGTCTATTCGTTTTTATAGTCAGAGACAGTCGTTAAATTCAAGCTCGTTACATAGCAGTCTTTTTTTTTTAAAAAAAAAGAGCACACCATCTTTATTGTAGATTCGTGTTAAGGGTTTATGTAAATCATGTTGAAATTATATTACTTGTAATGGAATACAAAAGTTGAGTTGTTACCCGGTCCCGGAAGTGTTTTTGTACAAAACAAAATCGTGGGGTGAGCCGCGTGAATTCGACGATCCAACATTCTTTACGCCTTGAAGTTTGATGAAGGGGATGAGTGTTTCCCTGATAACCACTTATGTTAAATAGACTTCCAGTTACGTCTTATAATATGCGAATTAAAATTATATTTTTTATTTTTTTATATTAAATATTACCTATACCCTTTTAGCGTTTTGTGACATAATTTCTTCAGAATTCTATTAATATAAAACAAAAAAAAAAGTCGGAAATAACTTGTTAGATTCACTAGCTAGAAAATCTTTTCAACCGGAACACAGTAATATCTGCACACTACTGTTTGTCGGCAGAGAAAAGAGCTGCTGGTGTACCTACCTAGACGGTCTCCAGCAACAGAGACTTACCACCACGTGTGCATATAGATTATGATTCTTTGTTTGAATAAAAGAGATGTTAGTAACTTGGAAAAAAAAATTAAGTAAAATTTTAACTTTACTTATTTCATAATCATGCGATAGATATACATCTTTAGATACAATGGTCCAAAAGAGTTATATCTTCATGCAATTTAAACTAGGATCTACCTCATTCAAGATCATATCTGCCGCAAGAAGTCGGATAAGTTTTCTCTCTTTGCTGCCATGGCCTCATGGCCTCTGGATGATGGATTTGGGGGATCCGTTGCCCAGGTGACGGTAAGAGACCGAGAAGAGGGCGCGCTGTATGTTTCTACGCACCCACACATAGGTAGAAAGATTAGGGGGCTTTTTACCCGAGATGGGGCTGCATGGTGCAGCTGGAGAGAATACGAAACAGGTATCAAAGAGCATTCCCTTCAAAACAAAAAGGATCTTCCTTATAATAAGGTTAGAGCTAAACAGTTGCGTATAATGTGGAGATTATAAAGTACTATATCTTCTCCTGTTGTGTGCACGAGGTTTATAATCGGTTGTGGTACTAAAAAGAGTTAAATCATGCCCAAATCAAATAAAATGCTTAAATTAATTCAATCCGGAGCGAGTGAGCGCCCGGGGCACCTAACTGTATTAAGGGTGGGAAAAAACATTTCGCGACTGCCCGCTGATGGTCGCGGGTTCGAATTCGGGACCCGTTGGAATGTTAAACGTTTTCGTAATGTCGAAATGGATTCGTTTTTACACCATTACCTTATTTTTTATACCGTAAATAATGCAATTTTTGTGGAGTGATGATAGCAAGTATTACATCCAATTGTAATACGTCCGTCCAAGACATGACGCTAGTTAGGATGATGACAATACCACATTATGCTCGTCACCTTGAGATATGTAAAGTCCCATTACACCAGTGCACAAGTACTACTTGGTGGTATGAGCTCAGCGGTACTATCTAGTTAGACCGTCTCCGGCAACAGTGACTTAGATCGTGTTCATCGCCTTGAGGTTAAGCCTCGTTTACCTAATAATTTCAGTAGCTACAGCGTCCTTCAAACCGAAAGACTGTACTGTTTGATGGTAGGAATAGGTGCTGTGGTATCTACACGGTCTCCGGAAAGTTGGTAAGTTTACACTGCACTACTATGCGTTAGTCGTTTTAATACACAACGCAAATATAAAGTAAAGCGGTGATAGGTCAGTTGGTAAGTGGCTTTGAACAAAGAGCTGGTAGTCTTCAGGAGGTGTGGGTTCAATATTCCATATACCGAAATATATATACTATACATAATATATACAATCGTCAACCAGAGATTCATTGGCTCATCACTAGATCTTCGAAACTGCTAAACGTCAACAGTAAAAATTTGTTAGACATTACTTAAGTCGGCTAAGAATGGATTTTTCAAAATTCCTCCTTCAAAAGGGAGTTTCGAGGGTGGTAATAAGGGGAAATAAAAATACCTAAAACAGCTGGTTCTAGGTATAAAACCCCAGCAGTGGACACATTAAGTGGGCTATTTAACTAAAAAACAAATACTACATTAAACGTCACAAATAATATTGGTAGATTGGGGAAGCTCGGAGACGCGAGGGTGATCGGGCAAATATTGGCAATTACGGTTAGCCTGCCAAGGGATGGGGGACGGTTGGCAAACATGCAAACAAACCGCACGACAAACAGTATGCGTACTGTATTACAAATAATAATGATATTTGAACATATTACAGACAGTTTATGGACAGAGGTCCAGCTCCTAGTTCTCGATGAGAACAGCAAAGGAGTGGAACAACTTGCCGGCGTCGGTGTACTCGAACGAATACGATTTCGTTGTCTGCAAAAAAAGAGTGAACTGGCTGTTGGTGGTGGAGCGAAGTGTGCTTTACCACCACAGACCATATCGCTTATCACCAGGTGGGAAGGATAGTAGTGTCAATCATCTACTGCTTTAATTAAAAAATATCTCTTTATTCTTCCGAATTATTGTAAATCAAGAGTGAACATCTAAAACCTCAAACCATTCTCAAACTCTTCGTGGGAGACAAGCGCGACCTTCATCTGTTGGTAACACACCTGTCTATAACAATAACGTGATAGTTAGGATGATATACACTGCACCACATTGTGCTCGTCGTCTTGAGACACACGATGTTGAGTCTCGTTACTCCAGCAATTTCACTAGCAACAGCGCTCTTCAAACCGGAATATATGAGCTGCGGTGGTACCACTTGAAGGTTTACTGATGGTAGGATTGCTGGAGACCGTTAAGGTACCACCGCAGCTCCTACTTCTGCCGCCAAACAGTATCGTGTAAAGATTACTGCATTCCGGATTGAAGCGATAGTAAGATTACTGGGGTAATTACATTCAGAATCTTATGTCTTAAGCGACGAACGTAATGTTGTGCAGTGTTTATCATCTTAACAAGAGGCACGTTGTTACGGGCAGGCGTATCACTTACAATCAAGTGAAAGTCCCGTCCGTTTCGTAGGTTCGTTGAATAGAAGAAAAACTCTCACCATCATCACAGGTACACTGGAACAACGAGGAGTTAGGATGATATACACAGCACATTTAGATTATTAAATAGAAACAGGATGTTAAAACTCGTCACCACAATAACAACTAGCTATAGTACTTGAACATGAGTGTTTGCACACTACTGCCTGGTGTTAGAAACGCGACAGTACAACAAACACAATAGCATATAAAAAGAAATTAAAAGAAAAGTAGAAAGCAGAGCAATTTCACACTTTTTGAATGTTCATCCAGTAATTAAACTCCTTTGGGGCGTAGGCGCGAGGAGGGTGGAGGAGGGAGTGAGCATTTGTTACACATCAAGCGGACCAGGAAGTTTTGTTACTAAGAGAGTGGATGATAATATTTTTTTTTTTTAACTAAGTAAAGAGACCGGCGATACGTTAACTTGATGGTAAGTGATAACCATATCAACGTGGCGCTAGTTAGGATTTTATACACTACATCATATTGTGTTGGCCGCTTTAAACCATAAGCTGTCATGTCTCGTTACCGGAGTAACTTCATTAACTACCCCTTCAAACTGGAACCTAATAAAGATTGGGAAGCTAAGGTCTACCTTACTTTCATAGATCAAACGCACATTGTCTATAGGTTATTCTAAAAATTACCTATAATAATGAATTATATATATATCATTTGCATTTTAATATCACGATAACTGTTACAACTGCTACCTCTATTTCTGCCGCCAAACAGCAAAGTGCAAATTTTACTGTGTTCCGGTTTGAAGGGCGCTGTTCCTAGTATAATTATTGCGGTAACGAGACTCAACATTTTATGTTTCAAGCAGTGAGCGTAATGTTACTATGGTAGCGTAGTTATTATGATATATACTATATATATCATCCTAATTAGCGGCATATTGTTGGTAGGCGTATCACTTATTATCAGGTGAACGTTCCATTCGTCTGGTCGCTAAAATATATAGAAAAAGAAGAACTCAATTATCTCCTTATAAAAGAAAACCTCGACTCCGAGTTGTGTGTACATGAATTAGTTTTTTTTTTTTCAATGAATTGACTACAGCTTTACTATAGTCTCTGTTGGTAAGACGTGATGTGGTGGTGAAATACACTAGCTTAGTATTTTCTTAAGCTATTAAGCGACCGGACGAACGAGACGTTAACCTGATGGTAAGCGGTACGCCCGTAACAACGTGGCGCTAATTGCTTGTATACATACACATACATAAGATATTAAGTCTCATTATTCCAGTAATTTCACTAGCTACAACGCCCTTCGTACCGGAACACAGAGACCTACCACCACTAAAAGAAGAGCTTTCGCGTAATTAATATGCAATCAAGAATCAATCACAGTTTTATATATCAGTAATGACGAATGAGGATGCAAGGGTAAGTGGAATAATCCACCTCTTGAATGGAAATTGCGAGATGAGAGAATGAACACAGTCCGTCTGATTTACTCAGTCTTTACGTGAAATTGGCGAATGCTATTCAATTGAGGAGATAGGGACCTGCCGCTGTCCAAATTGATTAAACTGTATTTGGAACTTACTGCTTGTTAGTGTTGATGAGCTTTTTTTTAATACGAAGATCGCTATCTAATTATATTAAAGATTAGACTTGGAAGCTTACTGTTAAAATATCTGTATAAGCAACGAGACGAGAGGCAAGTCTAGCTGATGGTAAGTAGGCCGGCCCATGCGTTGTGCACTGGTGCGTTCTATAAGAGATCCCGGAGCCTCTCCGCATGCACTGATTCAGACCACCGACGGGGTTTAAGTGAGTAATAATCTCGCATAACCCTCGTTTCTCCCCAGAAGCAGGGTATCTTTCGAAGATTCCGTCCGAAAAAAAGGCATGCGCATAACAATACTGCGCTAATTAGGTTATACACAGTTCCATGTTACGCTTGGCGCCGTGAGACATAAGATGTTAAATCTCGTTACTCCAGTAATTTCACTAGTTACAGCGCTCTTCAGCCGCCAACCGATATTGATGGGACATTGCCTAAAATCCTTGATATGAACCCCTACAAACAAAGGTAGCAGGAAGCCGCTGGATGCAGGCAGTTCAAGATCGACCAATGTGGAAATTTTGAGGGAGGCTTATGTCCCGCTGTGGACGTCGTTCGGCTGATGATGATGATGACGATGTTGACAGCGCTTTTCAAACAGAAACACATTAATGTTTGCACAGTGCTATTGAGCAAAATGGTCAAATAGGCACTGCGGTGGCATATAGATACTTACCACCACTCAATGAGAAAAGGTGATGTGATGAATAATGATGAAAAATCGATTCAACGGTTCCAGCGCTACGTTGTCTCAAAACTTTGAACACTCCATTTTTCGTGTGTGTGGTTAAAAAAGTTTATGGCCACAGCTTGTCGGCAAGTGTTAGTTCGAGGTTAACCGTGATCGGAGTGGCCGGCCTTTTCATTAGCGGCCGCCGAGCTTACGGAGGCGTTGTGTTTCTCCACTCTACAATTGAGGGCCAAATAACTAACTAACCAATTCATTATTTAATAACTGATGATCCTTATTTATATAGGAGGGGTGGGTCAAACGATCGAGCAGTTCAGTCGCAACACCAGAGGAGTCGCGGTCACGTTGGCGATCTTTAGGGAAATAATACGCTATTTTCTTGAAAGCTCCAAGGTCGTTTTGATTCGGAAATACCGCTGACGACAATTGATTCCACAAAGTGGTAGTGGGTGGTAACAAGTTGCGCTTAAAACGCACAGTGGATGATCGCCAGTTATCCAGGTGCTGAGGATGGAACTTGGCGTTATATCGTGTACTGCGCTAGTGGAAAGTAGCTACAGAAATGATTCCGAACAACTCCTCAGTGTACTGTCTTTAAATATTTATATTAGGTGCTTACATATGAAATTACCGTTTTCTCGTACTGACCACTTTGATCTGAAATCTCTCCTCTTTGGTTAAGAATTCCAAATTCAAATTTATAAATTCATTTAGCTGCTACATTTGAGCTTTGAAAACAGTCATTCATTTGGTTTTTCCTCATTATTTTTTTCTTCCGCGTCGCTTATTACCGCACAATGGAAAACATGAAATATCGCATTGAGCCAGCGTGGTGGGAAATTTCCCAAGTTCCGTATACAAACCCCTACAGACGACGGTCCCTGATTCTCGGCGATGCAGACAGCGCAGGACCGTGCGATATGGGAATCTTTCGGGGAGGCCTATGTCCAGCAGTGGACGTCTATCGGTTGATGATGATGATGAATATATTAATATAGTAAAGAACAACTGGCTTACAAGAAGGAATTATATAGACGTATAAGTGGTATCTTTTATTCAGTTAAGCGGCGAGATGAGTGGGAAGGGTAAACTGCTGTCGAGTGATACATGTACCCATAATAACTTAGTAGTTATGATGATATATACTGCACGGCATTGCACTTCTTGTCTCCGACAAGATGTTGAGTATTGTTACTCCAGTAATTTCACTAGCTACACCGCCTTTCAATTAGGAACATAATCATATTTGCAGTACCGTTTTGGCGGCGCTGCGGTGGTATATAGACGGTCTTCGGCAACAGAGATTTACCACCAGTAGTACGTTTGCACTTTATTTATATATAAAGATAAAAGGTTTAGGGAGTAGTAAAAATTTTCTAAACATTGTACTATATATATTCTACTATTTATACCTCTATATGGCAACTACTATATGTTTTGTTATAACATATAACTGAAGAAATTTTGATGTTTTTTGGAGGGGTTGCGAATTTGGATATAACGTATAGGAGCCGAATATCGATATTTTTGTAGTTATATAAATAAATGAAATTCGTTATCGTTACCGTTTCATTGTAATGCAGTGTACCGGTTGCCTGGCCGACGGTTTGTGAGCGGTAAGTGACGGCTCCGACAGACGTGCGAGTTAGAGTATTCGTTAGGCTGCTTGTTCCGCTAAGGGGGGATGCACGAGCGCTCGTCTTCCTTTGGAGCTTCGTTACTGTTTAATGCTGTCACATTTGGGAAGCCATTTTTATCCACCATCGAAATGGAATGCGATATATACTCTTATTTAGATAGGATTTTTATTTTATAAAACAACGACGGCATGAGAGGGATGTGATTTGTTTTGATTTTTAAATTATGAAATTACTACCCCGTTACTAACGTAGCCATTACACAAAAATTGTTACTAATTCACTAACACTATGGCCCCGGAAACCGTAATAAAATTTATTTATTATTATTATTAAATAATTTAGTAAAGGAAATACTGGTTGCAAGAACTAAGGTCACCGATATAGGACAGAAGATTGATAGACTTAATTGGAAATGGGCAGGGAACATTATTCAAAGGACTGACAGACGATGGGGTAATAAGGTAAGGTAAGGTTGCGGTCGTAGAATTGGAAGGCGGAAGTCGTTGGATACAAACAGCGGGAGACTAATCGGCGTAGAGATGATTGCGGAGCCTGTGGCGTCTATAGGTTGTTGAATAGTGCGTCACTTAAAATATTAAAAGTCCTTACCCCAGTTATTTCACTGAGTACGAAACCCTTCAAACCAGGGGATACACATGTTTGCACAATACTGTTTGTTGGCAGGAACAGGAGCTAGTACTGTTGTCTAGACGGTTTCTGTTAGTGGAGATCTAGGGCTAATGCTTTTATATTTATATCAATTAAACAATATTTTGTTTAGTTTTATCCACCACCCCGTGGGAGACGATAGTTCCATGAATAGGAATGGAATTAAGCTGTTTATTTTTGTCTACTATAATACACCATTTTCTTGTTTAGCATCTTTTTTTTTATCTGAACCGTCGCCGCGTATCGCCTATTGCCGTAGGTCAAACATCCTGCTGGTCTCGTCACTTCATGAGAGAAACGCTTTTACTTTTTACTTACTAAGTTTTAAGTGAGATGTATTATTTGAAAGTTTTTAGATGACACTTGACCTTCAACGCCCGGAGGGCAACGACGACTGCATTCACACTCAGATCTTTGTACATAGAGATATTCTCACAATTTCACCATACCTGAGAGGGAGATTGGAGACGGAACCACGGATTAGGACTCTGGTATTGTAGTGTGGAGTCTTAAGGCGGAGAAATGATAACCTGGTCAATGCTGGGAATGATTTTTATTTTATATAATATTTATATTTATATGAAACTATGATAAAAGAGATAGTACTCTGTTCATCTCACTAGATAATGGATTATTATAATAGTATAAATGTTACAGTTCGGTCCACAGATGATAAACTGGCATAGTAGTATATTAATTGAACCTAACCAGATTTATCTTATTTGGGCATATTCTATTAACCCTCGGATCAGTTTAGAGGTTAATTTGTGTCACTCTTTCTTGCCGGAGACTCGAGATAGGTACTTTCGTAACGCTTACTTCTGCCGCCAAGTAAAAGTGCGCTAACATGACCGTGTTCCCGTTTAAACGGCGTTGTCACTTCTTTTTTTTTTTAAATCAAACTTGTTAATGCTTGACTACAATCTAAGCTGGTGTTAGATGGTGATGTAGTCTATGGTGGTAAAGCACACGTAGTAACAGTTTATCTGTGGTGTTTAGTGCTGAAAGTGTAGTTGTTGCCATTATATGACGATAGTAACCCACACACGACTCGATGAGCTTTGTAAGGTCAAAAGCTGTTCTGGTGTGAAATACTGCTGAACGCAGCAAGGACTTCAAGTTTCCTTGCTTTTGACCACTATCAGTTGGAGACAATAATTAAACTAAAAGGATACATCACGAAATGTGGGAGATATGGTGAACGGTCTCCTTTTAGGGCTGAAAATAAACCCCTGTATTTTGAAAGCAAAGCAGAAAATTACTGAGGTAACGATACTTAACATGATGCAGTGTGTCTCATTCTAAGTATTGCTCGTCGCTGGCGTCGCTTGTATACCGACCACGATCACTCCGGGCTTTCGAAGATTTGTTCGGTGGGAAAAAAGTAGTCATGTAGTAACATTACATTATCTTCATTGGAGTACTAGATTAGCTATTGTGCTAGTCCACGTCTGTGCAGACAGTTCTATTCAATTTCAAATAATGGAACCGCAAACTGCCAACTTTGTGCTCATTCTGTCATATTTTTTAAAAGCTACTCATCCGATGAAGACTGTTTCCGTCAATGATAACACACACAGCTTCCTTACACCGTTACTTGAACTACATAAGCTTTTTGGACGAAGTGATGAAATGATCAAACTTTGTTCTGATGAGAGATGATTCGCTTACCCATAACGTTGCTAGTTAGGATGATATACACAGCGTCATATTCTCGTCGTCTTGAGACATAAGCTGTCGTCTCATTATACCAGTGCCCATTATTATTTGGTGGTAAAAATAAGCTCTGCAGCGGTGCCTACTTAGATCGTCTCCGGCAGCAGAGACCTATTCGTAAAGATAGAAAAAGTTAAGTAAATTCTTCCAATCAGTAGTTAAAGTTGCATTATTTAATTAATTATCTAGTTGCAGTTGCATTTTTTTAATTCATCGAAGTGACGAGACGAGCGGGATGTACACCTGATGGTAAGTGATACGCTCGTCCATTACAACGCGGCGCTAGTTAGGATGTTATACATTGCGCTCGGCGGTGGAAACTTAAGATGTTGATTCTCGTTACCCCAGTAACTGCTCTAGGTATGATAGAACTTTTAACTCCCTTTAAACCGGAACACAGTAATGTTTGCACAGTATTATTTAACGGCTGCTACAGACGCTGCGATGATACTTACTTGTCGGTCTCCGGCGACACATATCTACCACCAGTATTGCATATAGAAAAGCTTTCTAAAATCTAGAAAATAATCTAGAAATTTTAATAATATAGATTTTTTTTATATGATAAAATTTGTGGTTTTGTCTCTACGATTTTATATTAGCTCCCAATAATACCGAAGAGTTATAGTATAGCCACTCCGTTCCGCTCTTCGTTTCTTGTACTCGTAATCTCGTAAACGGCTGAACCGATTTTACTAGAACTTTAACCGGCAGATAGCAGAAGATATACCAGTATATGTATCTTCTTTCTCCTCCTCTTTTCCCATTCTATGTGGGGTCGGCACAGTATTTACTTCTTAATTTAAAATAGTAAGATTTCCGCTGTTACTAATAACATCGTTATACTCGTAATATATATAAAATATATAGAATGAGAATAAATACATAGAAAATATACACGACGTACTTACCCGAACACATTAATAAATTAATAGTTTAAAGTGATAATGAGTACGTGGAATAAATTGTTATTGAAGCTGTTAAAGATTTATATATGCAGCGGACGTTGGCGCCGCGGATGCAACGGACATCTTGTATGTGTATCTAAATATATTGTTACTGTATATATATTATATTTAGTTCTATTATATTATCATCATCATCATCATCAGCCGATAGACATCCACTGCTGGAAATAGGCCTCCCCCAAAGATCTCCGCGTCGATCATCATCTCGTCGTCGTTGTCGTCTATATATGTACATAATAATGACAACTGCATACTGCAAGACGAAGTGTTGGCATGCCCCCCTCCAGGTGGTCTGACGGTCTGGTGAAGGTTGCGGGAAGCAGCTGGATGTGGGCAGCGCAGGATCGATTGATTTGGAGATCTTTGAGGGAGGCCTATTCGCAACAGTGGACGTCTGTCGGCTGATGATGATGATACATGATAATTCTTTATCTTATTTAATTTATTTATTTATTACTTCTTTAATAACGATGAGAGAAATTCGTGATAATGTTTTATTATATAACTAAGATATTTGTATTTAGTGGTGGTAGGTCTCTGTTGCTGGAGACCGTCTAGATACCACAGCAGCGCCTAGTGCAGCCGACAAACAAGTACTGTGCAAACATTACTGTGTTCCATTTTAAACGGTGTTATAGCTAGTGTAGTTACTGGGGTAACGAGAATCGACATCTTATGTCTCAGGTAACGAGCGCAATGCGCAGTGGATATGATCTTAACTAGCGCTGCGTTGTTATGGGCAGGCGTATCACTTACCATCAGGTGAACGTCCAGCCCGTCTCCTCGCTTAATCGAAAAAAAAAATTTGATATATTTTGTTATAGGAGGTGGAACGAGTTCGCACGGAGTAATCTGGTTTTGAACTGACAGCGGTAATATTGCTGTTATGGTGGTAGACTTAGTGTTAAGGTTTTTTTTTTTTATTTAACGATCCAACGGCACAAGCGGAACGTTCACTTGTTGGTAAGTGGTACGTCTGCCCATAACAACGTGACGCTAGTTAGGTTGATATACACAACACCGCATTGTATTCGTCGCCTTGAGACATAAGATTTTAAATCCCATTACCCCAGTAATTGTTTGAACACAACTATTTGGAGATAGAAAGGCGCTGGTACCAACCAAGTTCTTCGGCAATAGAGATTTTTTTTTTGTTATCAGGGGAAAATCTTCAAAAAAGATACTATTTCTGGGAGGAAGACAAGGTTACTAGGAATTTTAACTACTAAACCACTAGGTGGTGGAATCTCCTATGGAACGCACCGGTGTCTCCCGGTACTTCGCCTAAAGTACCTCCCAGAGAAGGCTGTAGCATTAGACCACTTCCTACTTGTCGTTCATCCTAGGTCCGCTTATTGGACAATATCCCCATCTTCAAAGCCACGATTCCGAAAAATTTTTTTTTCGCCTTTTGTAATAGGCAGGGATTACTTTAGTCCTATTCTTAATATCCCGAGACTGCAGAGCAACCATCTATAAAGGTCCATGGTCGGTGTTGGTTATTATGCGGTAAAAAATGGCGGTTTTAAAGTGAGTTTTGAAGTTAACGGCGGCGATGCGCTGGTGTCTCGGAGCGCCAGGACGAAAGTTAATTTGTGCCGCGACGTCGGGGCAGGGCGCTGGGTCGAGTTTGGCGGCGCCGTAACGCATTGCGACGTAAGCCCTTTAGCGGCAGAGTGCTCCATGCGCAAAAGCCATTCGGCAGCCGGCCGCCGACGCGAGCGGAAGTCCCGCACGCAGCGCAGCACCGCGCAGCCGCGCGCCGCCTTACCGCACTACTTACGAAACGTTCGCAACTTTCGCGAACCTCCCCGCCGTCGTTGTTGATTTCGTGTGCTGTGTATATTATTCGATTGTGTATTTTTTAAGTGCTTTTGACAGTGTAGTGCAGTGTACAAAGCCGAGGATACCGGGAGAAACTGTTAGTATTAGAAAAAAATAATTTTAAGTATACATTAAGTTTTTATTATTGATAATGTGTACGAATAAAACCTTTTTTTTTTTAGAATTTTAATCCAATATTAAAACTTATTCATACTTGCCTTAGACCATATAGGTAGGTACAAGCATTACTGTGTGTTCCGGTTTGAAGGGCGCTGTAGCTAACACTAGCTTGTTGAGTTTCATTGTACCAGTAATTACACAATTACTGATATAACGAAACTCAACATTTTACGTCTCATACGATGAGCGCAATGTGGTGCAGTATACACCATCCTAACTAGCGTCACGTTGTTATGAGCAGTTGAACTTCCAGCTGGTATCGTCGGTTAATTTAATAAAAAAAAAAAATACGAAGTGCATCTAATTTGAATTTTTTATTATTGATTTTTCATTAAATATAAATTAACGATAAACTATAAATAAATAACAATTAATTGTCATATATCTAAGTAATATATAAATAATATAATCAAATCAAATCTAATATAAAAGAAATTATAGAAAATTTTCACTTCCATAGAAAATTTTATTGATTAAGCAAAATATAGAATTAGCATATTAATCACGTAAAAAGAATATACTTATATATAAAAGCAGTTAAGTTCTAAGTTACCCGACTTAAAATTTGCAGATACGGATTTCAAAATACATTTGAGTATTCTTCTTCATAGAGCGCCTCTCCAACTTGTGAAGGTTGGCGATCAGCCTGGTACAGTCCTTCATGTCTCCGGTTCGGAGGAATAATTCGGAGAACCAGACATGCCAGTCCATTCCCTGATATTTCTCAAACATGACTTCTTCCTTCTCCCCACCTTTCGTTCTCCAGAAACTTTACCCATTATAATCAGCTGCAGAAGATCATATCGCTGATGACTTGAGTATAATCGCAGCTTAATAATTGAATATAATTTGTAGCTGAAGTTTATGAGTTAAGTTTAAGTTAGAATTTTATTGACAGCATGAGATAGGCTTCCTCTAGCTATCACAATCATGATAATACAGAGCAGTTTGACTGTGTGTTAGGAGTTAATTACTCTATTACTGGTGGTAAGTAAGTCTCTATTGCCGAAGACTTACCACCATTGTACATCTTTGTCTAGTACTAGTTACCATATCGAGTGTTATAACTTAATCATGAGTATCATTAAACCTTACACATATATAATATAGAGATACCAACTGAGACTATAGTTGTATATGTATTTTTTTTTTTTATTTATTGAAGCGACGATACGAACAGTACGTTCTCCTGATGGTAATTGATACGCCTGGTTGTATGTTAAATCCTGTTACCCCAGTAATTTCACTAGCTAAAACTCTTCAGCCAATAACACAGTAATGTTTGCAGAGTACCGTTTGGCGGAAGAGTTAGGAGCTGCGGTAGTTCCTACCTTGACGGTCTCCGGCAAGAGAGACTTATCATTAGTTAAAATTAACACATCAGTAATTAACTAACAATATAAACATAATAGATTTACTATAATTTGTAGTCTATAGGATTCAGTGAACATTTTTAACTAAGTCATCTGAGATTTTTTTGACATGAAACGATGATATATTTATAAAAAAAATCTTACAAATGTACATACATGATCATCGTTTAATAATTTTGTTAATACGACGAATAAAAAAAACTTACTCTACAGGGCACCCTTACAAAGTTTAAGTAATCAAGCAAACAATGAAAGTATAATCTAAGCGACTAAGTGATTAGTTTATAGCATAAAGATTAGCGAATCAACGGAGTTTTTTTCATACTACAAAGCGACGAGACGAGCAAGACGTTGCTGATGGTAAGTGATACGCTTCGCCATAAGATCGTGGCCTTATTAGAATGTTATACAAAGCACCACATTATACTTGCCGCCGTGAGACATAACAAGTCTGGTTTTTAGGGCGTTGTAGCTAGTGAAATTAGTGGAATAACGAGACTTAATTTATTGCGTCTCAAGGCGACGAGTGCAATGTGTTGCTGTATATATCATTCTAACTAGCGCCACGTTGTTACAACCAGGCGTATCAATCACCATCAGATAAACGTCTCGGTCGTCTCCTCGCTTTGTACAACAAAAAAAAATTACTACAAGTTGAAACAGCTAAATCAAATAAAGGGACTGCAATATAATGGACCGAGAGTCATTGAATCTGAATAGTTGGTATAGACCGTTCCGTTACGGTCTTTAACCTAAAAAGCACTGTTGAAACACTTTGTTTGGAGTGTTAAATTTGAAGTTTAGTAATGTTAGCAACGCGAACGACATTTTATTTGAACAGAAATAATAATTTAAACAGTATAATGGGCGTTTGAAGAATCAGTAAGGCGTTGTGGGCGGTCTGTTCGAAGAGGAGGCAGCTTTAAATGTGTCAAGCCGCCTCTTCACGCGGATCGAGACGCTCCCTGATGGTTTGTAACGTAAGACTTAACACTCGCAACGGAAGCTTACAATTCACGTGTAACGTTATATAATATATTCTATATAACTTTAATTCAACTAAGCGATGAGATGAGCAAGACTTTCATCTCATGGTAAGTGATACGCATGTCAAAAACAACGTGGCGCTAGTTAAGAGGGTATTCATAGCACAACATTGCGCCTCGTCGCCTTAAGACATGTGTTGTCTCGTTACCTCAGTAATTTCAGTAGTTGCAACAGCCTTTAAACGAAGACACAGTAATGTGTTTACTACTATTCGGTGGCGGAAATAGTCGCTGTGGTATCTAGACTTTAACTTCTATTTTTGTGTCTAGATAAATAGTTAACTGATAGGTCTCTAATAAGAAATTGCAAACACTAGCATTTATTTACGAAAGGTGGGGAGGAGGAAAAAGTCGTGGCGGAGGAATATCAGGGTATAAACTGGTGTATTTGGGACGTCCGAATTGTTCCACCGAACGAGAGACAAAAAGGACTGTACCACGCTGATCGCCAACCTTCATTAGTTGGAGAGGCATCTTAAAATGAAGAAGAAGCATTTATTTCGGATAACACATCACAGTGTGCAAACGTTACTAGATTTATATCTTCCAGGACGTGGATCCGAGTCCACGAGCCCAGTATCAGATGAGCTGTAAGAGTCAATACGACTTCCAAGCGTTTAACATATTCAGAAAACAAGATTTATATCTCAATGGAACTGTAGTTACAAATATAACTGCACTAAGACAAATGCACTAATAATAAAATGATAGTAAACAATACTTAATTGAAGAGTTAAAATAGTCAACTATTTTTCAGGATAAACCTCCGCATATCCGATCATATTTAAACCAAACCCAAATAAAATATTTAACTAAGATTGAATAGTTAAATTGGGTATTCATGAAATGTGTCATTTGTAGGTTATTTTCGGATGCTGGAATTATAAGCTTTCTATATAGTTCTGTTAAAAGAAAGGATATAGATCAGGCAGGCCTACGTTTAGTTCACTGCTGGGCTTAGGCATCATCGAAAAGACTGTCTGGTATACCTGAAAGATTCCCAAGCACATTATTCTGTTTATGGTTATAGGGAAAGCTGTCTTTCCATGGAATTATACTTCTCCTTCCTTTTATACTAGCGAGGAGATGAGCGCGATGTTCACTTGATGGTAAGTGATACACCCGCCCATTACAATATAGTGCTGGTTAGCATGTTACACCCAGCACCACATTGCGCTTCCTTGAGACATAAGATGTTAAGTCTCCTTACCCCAGTAATTTCACTAGCTACTTCGCCTTTTAAACTGGAACACAGTAATGTTTTTTTTTATCGTTCCCCTGCCTGTGGTGGGTTAAAGCCTTTAGAGTACATTTACCATCTATATTCTAGTTCTTTTTTCTACTGAAACTCGTCTTTCGTTCTCTGTATTCTTTCATGCTCTGCTCATCTTTCAAACTTCATATTTCATTTCATTCTTCTCTCTCGAGCGAAGACTGTCGTCTCATGCTTGTCATCTGGACTGAAGAAGACCTGGAAAACAAGAATCTTTTACACAGTAATGTTAGCGCACTACTTAGACGGCTTCCAGCAACAGAGACCTACCAAATCAAGTGGGGATATTGTAACTCATCTCCCACTCAGGAAACCTGGTGTCAGTTAAAAGAAAGTTTACGGTTGTAAAGAGAAGTTGAAATGAAGAGTTGAGTAATGAATCCTATAAAGAGCTGAGGGAAGCTTTTTACATTAAAAAATAGCTTTATTGTAATATAAAGCATCTGTTGCTGTGTAAATAATGAAACCCCTGACGTTATTTGTCGGTTGTAAGTTGAGACGCAATTATTCAATTTCACCACGCTTTGAAGCAACTTACCCCATGTAACTTCTAACGTTTAATAAACTTCTCAAACTTTATTAAACGTCGTCGGTTTCGAACGGCGGTAACAAGTGTTTATACAAATTTTACAAAATTTTATGAAAATTTAATAATTCACTTCGATCGATCGCTTTTCTGGTTTCCCTGGTCACTAGGTACGTATCAATGAGATTAAGTTGTGTTTAAATGCAACTTTGCTTATTAGTGATAAGTCTCTGTTGCCGGAGACTGTCTAGGTACCGCCACAGCTTCTATCGCAGCCGACGAACAGTACTATGTTCCGGTTTGAATGGCGCTGTAGCTAGTGTAATTACTAAGGTAACGAGACTTAACATTTTATCTCTTAAGGCTACAAACGCAATGTGGTGTTAATACCATCCTAACTAGCGCTACGTTATTATGAGCAGGTGTATATCTTACCATCGGGTGAAAGACTAGTTCGTTAATTTAATTGAATAAAAAAAAACCTTTACTTGTTATGTAAAAATGGTCAGTGAAGATAGATTTACGAACTTTGTGAAATTCTTTGCTGAAATTGGTAACAGTTGATATTAGATTTTAAAAATATTTGCTGTCTTTGCCGAGTTTGTTACGAGGGATGGTAAGCCTGTACTGCTCGTATAAAAGGCTGCTGTACATCACTAGAAATAATTTCCTCCTCAGTCGCCTTTACGCGCCCTAGATAGTGTCGGTGGGGATATTTAAAGTCTGAAACACGAGGGTGAATACGATATTGATTGTCTGACATTTACTAAATCTATAGGTCAATGATGTACTTCAGCAAACTTTTAAATTGACTTTTACATCTTGCTATTAAGAATTTGATACTACGTTTAAGTCAATCCGATTAATCTAGATAACAGTTAATTAGATTTTGTTCCTAAAATTATAACAAGATTAGTGTATAGTATCTTAGTGTATAGTTTAATATATTTGCTACATTTTTACGCCTAAACCGTTCAATCGATGATGATTAGTTCAGACACATACAAAAATAAATCAAGTAGAACAGGGGATGAAATTAAGTAGAGGATCTAGTATTATGTAATATATATAAAGATTTTATATATATACTTTTTCTAAGAATTTAATAACATATATAGAATGAATATTTTTACTGGTGATAGGATTCTGTTGGTCGATATCGTCTAGATAGGTACCACCGCAGCCGACAAACACAAGTGTGCAAACATTACTGTGTCCTGGTTTGAAGGTAGTTGTAGTACCTAGTGAAATTCCTGGAGTAATGAGACCTAACATTTTATATTTCAAGGCGACGAGCACAATGTGGTGATGTGTATGTATCATCTTGACTAGCGCTTCGTTATGGGCAGGCGTATCGCTTACTGTCAGGTGAACGTGTCGCTCTTCACTTTGTTGTAAATAAAAAAAAATCTCTACAAGGATACTTATGTATGAAAAAATAGAAACGTATATAATCCTCGCAATACGTATTTCATTTCGAGTTTGTACGGATTAATAAACACTGGAGGTTCTTAGCGCTACACTTCGCGTTGTGAATTGTAAATATTGGAGAGAACGAACAGACACTCGGCGAGATATACAGATATTATATTATTTATACAGCGATAGTATATTTGCTCGTAACCTTGTGGAAATCTAGATAATATAGATTTAATAAAGTACGTACTAGCTATTCCCCGCTTGTTTTGCTATCTGTAACAACTCTTTTTGGGGAAAGAATATCTTACAATCCAATCTTAGCTGACCTCTAAATAGCAGAAATAATATCTCTTCCAAATTTTGAGTAATTACGTCTAATAGCTTTGGAGATCTCGTGATGAGTCAATCTATGGGCGTCAGTGATCACTTTCCACCAGGTGAACAGTACGCTCGTTTGCCTACCCTTCCTGTAAAAAAACCTCTGGATATTTACTTTAAGTATATATAGATAAGGTTTGATGTCAAGAGTATTCGCTAGATGGCGATAGCACCGCCATCTTTTATTTTAACTTTACAATAAAACGCGTAATATAGGTTGGGACTCGTTTGTATATATAATAGTAATAGTTTAAAAGGGGTTATTATTAACTAAGTAAAACCCTTAAGAAAATTGATATACTAAAATAATATCAAAATGCCTAACCCTGACTCTCCAATGGTTTGTTGGTGGTAGGTCTCTGTTGCCGGAGACCGTCTAAGTAAGTACACCGCAACACCTATTGCAGCCTACAAACATTAATATGTTCCGGTTTGAAGGACGCTGTAGCTGATGTAATTACTGGGGTAACGAGACATACGTCTCACGTCTCGTGCGAGCGCAATGTGATGCTGTATATATCATCCTAACTATCGACACGTTGTTATGGGCAAGCGTATCTATTACTATCAGGTGAACGACTCGTTCATCTTTTCGCTTCCTTGAATAAAATTATTTTGTTCATGTATTATATATTCCTATAGTAACTCGCCGTAGATGATATATATCTAGGAACTATACTAGCTTTTTTTTAATAGAATTAAGCGACGAGACAGGCGGGACGTTCACCTGATGGTAAGTGATACGCCGCCTTTAACAAAGTAGCGCACGTCGCTTGAAACATAGTGTTGAGTCTCGTTACCCCAGTAATTACACAGCAAAGTAATATATGCAATAGGCGCTGCGGTGGTCCCTACCTAGACGATCTGCGGCGACAGAGACCTATCTTCTTCTTCTTCTTCCTCCTGCCCTTTTCCCAGCTATGTGGGGTCGGCACAGTATGTACCTCTCTTAGACAGAGACCTATCTATATATACAAGGTGGCGCAAAAATAACCTTCCGATGTGTTTTGGCTGTAATTTAAAAAAAAATGAAAAACTTTAATTCTTCTTGTGGATTATTTTTACTTTGTCTTTTAATTTTATTACATCAACGCAAAATTTATAGCATTTTCTGATAGGAGGATTACTTTTGCGCCACCCTATATAATAAAAATGGGTTTTATTTGTTCGATAATCACGTAAAAATTAGTGAACGTGTCGACATAGGAATATGAGTCTTCAAAGCGGAACGATTAGTAGTCTATAGGATATTTATTTGTTAAAGTTTTTTAAAAATGTTCATTTGGTATTATTTAAGCGGTTGCTATGGTAACGGTAGCTATAGTAAGTCATTCGCGGTGTTATGCTGTATTACGGCTAGCAGTGGGATCAGCTAGTTTGCTATACATACAACTCATTGGATCTTTATTTATAAGACATTATTTAAACAACCGCCGTCGGGGGAGCTCGGGCCGCACTCGTACAGTAGGAATTTAATTAGACGAAATTAAAATGTAACGAAATTAATTATTTAATATCGCTAATCCATTGGGATCTGGAGAGATTGTGATCTCCGAAAACCTTTCAAGAATTTCCAGCACGCAAATTATGTTTACTGGAGTTTTTGCTGCCGCTCTGTGTATCCCTTATTTTATTATGAAATTTCTTTGACCTAACAAATATCTACTGATGGTAGGTCTCTGTTGCTCTGCTCTGTGATCCCGGGGCCTCCCGCAGCGTACTGAGGATGACCACCGAGAGGATTTTAGTGGGAGAAAATTCCACACAGCCTTATTTTCCGAAGAGAAGTAGGGTATCTGTTTAGAAGATCCTCCCCTCCCATTGATAACAGAAAAGGTCTTTGTCCGGAAACACCGCGTGGATAGATACCACTGCAGCGCCTCGTCTTCAGTTGATACACGTTCACTGTTGGTTAGGCCATTTCCCACCACGCTGGCCTAATGCAGGTTGGTGGGAGCCAGAGCCTCGTTTGTTGATTAGCAGGGTGCACCACGAGCAGGTGAGGTTGGTATGGGTCCCGTGAGTTACTGTGCGAGGCCACTTATACTCCCTGCAGCGCATCTTGCACCTGAAAAACAGCAGTGTGCAATCATTACTATGTTCAGGTTTGAAAGGCGCAGTAGTTAATTTAATTATTAGCATGATGAGACTCCATATCCTATGTCCCAAAACGACGAGCATAATGTGGTGCTGTGTATAACATCTTAACATTGCTACATTGTTACGGGCAGGCGTGGCACTTAAGATGAGGTGAACGTCCCGCTTGTCTCGTTGCTTTATTAAATAAAAAAAAATTATGATGATGAAGTTTTCGCATCCAGAATATTTCTGCTCTTACACGACCAGAACCAAATCATTCACCGCGACGTTGTTATGGAGACAGGTTTACAACATGAAGTTAGTAAACTAGCGAGTTTAAAGATACTACCAATTTTTTTTTTTTTATTTGTATCAAAACATCCAGGTTATAAGGTAAAGTATGTCTAGTGCCATGTTGCTATGGGTAGGCGTATCACTTAACATCAAGTGAACATCCCGCTAGCCTTGTCGCTTCGTTGAATAAAATAATAAAGTCTATAAATTAAAATTTTCGTAAGCCACACAGATTTACATCACGTTATATCCTCAACCCTTACACTGCATCAGCTAAAAATTTATCCATTCAATTGCTGTCTCAGAGCTTCCCCCCTATTGTAGACTATTCACACAGTCACAGGAATTGCGAGCTTTAATTGCAAACCTAAAGTGATTAGTCACGACTCCGAACGGAATGGAACTGCTGTGTGCAGAACGGCAGGTTTAAAGTTTCATACGTAATGATGAACAGGATTTTAGCTTCGCGGGGAATGATATGCTCGCAAGGACACAGCATCATTTGCACTCGTAATAATAGATTGTGAACACCGTTAAACCGGTAGCAGGTTGCTTTTACCATCATCATCAGACAGAGGTCCACGGCTGGACATAAGCCTCTCCCAATGATTCCCACATCGATAGGGTAGGGATTTATATGGCTGGATTTGAGCTATTTGTCATCTTGCGAAACCAATGCGTTCGTTTAAGGTAATAATTACCGTCACCACCATTAGGCAATTGCACTCGTGAGCAGTGGGCGAGATAACCGTTGAATTTAACTGCAGGTTCAATAATTCAGTTAAGGGGTCCGTTAAATCGGCGCTAAGTAGACGCGTGTAGCTATTGCCGTTAACGCGCGCTCCGTTGATTTTACTTTACGATATTACATCGAGTCCTCTGCACACGTGTCCTCGAGTTAGGCCCGTGTTACACTACAGCTGTGACCATTTTTTTTTAATCTCCTTTATTCGATCAGGCGACGAGACGCGCGAGACATTTACCTGTATAAGTGATACGATATATATACAGCATATTTAGGACATGTACTCCGAAATGCTAGATTGGAATAATGAGGGAAGTAGACGGAAAGAGAAAGATCGGTCGCCTAAACAAGGAATGGCTGGACGACATCAAGGAGTGGACCTAGATCAAGGGCGCTGCGCTGCTGATCCACCTAGCGCGTGACAGGAATGGATTTGCAGAACTGGTGTCCAATCTTCATTAATTGGAGAAGCACAAGCAGAAGAAGAAGAGTTATGCGCTTGCCCATAACGTGGCGCTAGTCAGAAAGATACATCACAAGATGCTCGTTGTCTTAGGACTTAAATGTCTGAACTCTCTACTGGCGATAGGTCTCTGTTGCCGGAGACCGCCTAGGTAACTACCAGTGCAACGCCTATTGATGCTGCCAAACAGTACTGAGTACCGGTTTAAAGGGCGCTGTAGCTAGTGTAACTATTGGAGTGAGACTCATTATATTGTAGGCGATGAACGTAATGTAGTGCAGTGTATATCATCTTAAATAGCATCACGTTGTTATGTGCAGACGTGACACTTAATATCAGGTGAACGCTCGTCTCGTTGCTATCATTAATTAAAAGTAAAACATATATATATTAGGTGTATGATAGTTATGTAGTGAACTAATTAATTATATGCTTGATTGTGCTGGTGTATACAAGTCTTTACAATAGATGAATTAAAAAAACAAATGCATACCGTTCACGTAGAATTCCTACGTCTACATTAAAATAGGATATATACACTGCAGGATGTATACAGGCATATATTCAATAGTGATGTTTATATTTTTTATACAACGAATAGACGAGATGAATCAGACGTTCACCTGCAGGCGTTAGGATGATGAACACTGCACAATGTGCTTGTCGTTTAGACAATATATTACGCTACAACTTCCTTCAATCCGGAACACGATAATATTTACACACTACTGTTTGTAAGCTGCAATAGGGGCTGTGGTGGTACCTACCAGGTCTCTGGTAACAGAGACCTACTAGCTTTAAATATATATCTTCTTTCATTGTATTTTTCTGTACTTGTATTATTCCCATAATTATATTATTTCTCGAATTGTATTTTTCCTTTACTTGTATTTTTATAATTGTATTATTTCTCGAATTGTATTTTTTCTTTACTTGTATTCTACTATAATTGTATTTTTCTTTAATTGTATTTATATTTTCCTTTGTTTGTATTATTTTCCGAATTCAATTCTCATAAGTATGTGTGGCGTTGCGCTAAGACGTATGAATGCTGTGAACATCTGCAATGGTAACGACGAACTGACCACCATCTCCTGCCTGTTGATCAATGTAACTGAGTATCACCGCCGACGTGTCAAATAAATAAACTGTAACGTAGATGGAACGTTATAGGTTGAAAAATATGCAGCCAGTGTAAAATAGTGGCACTTGAACGGTCTTTCACGTTTGTGGCGAGATCTCTCGAGATGAGAGATAAGGAGTGGGACTGGCTCCGCGCGACGGGGTAACTTTTAGCGGGCGTCGTTACAAGCATTTCATACAGCATTCAATCTTGTATTTTTAACCACCACTAAGATATGAAGGTGCTACTAGTTTTTTTTCTTATTCAATTAAGGGATTAACGCGAGATGCTCACCTGACGTCTATAATAACTTGGCGTTAATTGGGTTAACACGCACTGCATCACATCGTCCTCACCGCCTTGAGTTAGTTTCTTTAGTATAGCAATTACAGCGCCCTTCAAACCGGATCACAGTAATGAACACTATTGTTATCGGCAGGAAAGGCAACAGAGACTTGCCACCAGTAAATGTGTTCAGATGATGAGCACAATGCAGTGCTGTGTATATCATCTTAACTAGCGCTGTTGTGAGCCATATCACTTATTATCAGGTGACCGTCCCGCTCGTCTCATGGCATCAATGATAGTGTTTTCTTTTACACATTAAAATTTTGTTCTATATAGAAGAATATAAAAATGGTGTAAGATAGGCTCCAAAATTATTAGCAGACCTCCTCAGTCCGTCTACGAAGTGCTACGTCTGCGGGCCATCAGCCGTTCGGATTTAATGATGCTGCTGATTTAGCCGCTTTAATATTTAATATCTTCGGTATAAGTCGTTCGTTTGATATTGTAACCCCGCCCCAGGGCCCGGACAGACGGAAACTTCCCCGAGTAGATTATTGGAGAGATTAAGTCCGTTGTACGTAATGCCTAGTCAAGTAACATCGCTTAGCTTTGAGGTCTCCGGCCTACGACTTACAAGTTGAACTACGACTGGAGTGTACTTCGTTAAAACAGTCCTGTACTAACGAACAACTCATATATTGTAATATATGTATAACAAGTATGTATGCTTTATATACTGACATATCTCAACATTACCTGTTCTGAACACCGCTGCTACTCCTTGTGGGGAAGGAATTTTGTAAAAGTCCATTCCCAGCCGAGTTCTAAATGGCAGAAGCAATATCTCTACTGAATTTAGAGTCATACAGTCTAATAGTTTCGGAGATCTTGTGATGAAACAAAGAATATTATATAGATATATATATATATAAAGTTTCAAATAATTTGTAGAGTAAGAGAGAGGAAGAATTCCTTATAGATATTATCCTGCTAATGAATATTGGTAGCTCGCTGGCCTAATGGTTAGAGCGTGCGGCTTTCATTCCGTAGGTCGTGGGTTTGAATCTCTGCATGTACCGATGACTTTAATATTTAAGTTATAAAATTTGTGAACTTAAGTAACAACAGCGAAATACAAACGGTGAAGGAAGATATCGGAAGAAAACCTGCACATGAATTAGAATTCATTCTAAGGTGTGTGTGAAGTCACCAATCCGCATTGGGCCTTCGTGGTGACTATAGCCCATCGCTTTCGTATTGAGGGTAGGCATGTGTCCCAATAGAAGGGACGTAAATTGGCTGTTAATAAATAATGAATATTTGCTTGTCCTTTACAGGGAATAAACAACAAAAAAAATCTTCATTTAACTCTTTTCTTAAGAATGAAACAAATTATTTTATGTTTGGTTTCACTTTACAATATGATTCATCTTTTAAGTTGATATGATTTCACGTTAAGTTGTCTTGCTTCCTTGGATAAAATGGTTATGTGCTATGTATATGTTTAAACAGCGTTATATGAGGTTAGAGAATCTTTATTTCTCACAAGAGTACACAATTCACTTAAGCGAGAAAACAATAGATTAAGCTAAAACTAAAGTTTATACATACGAGTATAACGATTGTACAACAAACAACAAAACTGATACATAGAGTAAGTCAAACTAGAATAATCATGCACTTCCGGGTACTTTCTGTTTATTATTTATTATTTTAAGTTGTATTTATGTATATTAAATGTTTTGTGGTGAAGTTAAGAATTGTTTTCGTAGCAGTTATTTTGAAAATTTGACATAAGTTAGCAGTTTTTATATTAAAGACAAATGATGAATTAAAAAACTTTGTCCAAAGACAAGGATGCAATTAGTGCGTGTTACCAGTGATGACTGCACTAGGACGTGGCCAGTTGCAGTGGGCCTGGTGAAAATACTTCAAGTTGCACAGACAGCAATGGGAAGGGCTTTGGGTCTCCCTGCGTGAACGAATCAGAAACGAGGAGATCCGCAGAACTAAGGTCACCGATATAGTCCAAAAGATTGTTAGCCTCGAGTGAGCAGGACACATTGCTTGAAGGACTAACAGTCGATGGGGCACCAAGGTCCTTGCATGACGACCGCGTACCGGAAGACGTAGTATTGGTACGCTCCGCACCAGGTGGTCCGACGATCTGGTAAAGGTTGCGGGAAGCAGCTGGATGCGGGCAGTGCAGGTCGATCGATGTGGAGATCTTTGGGGCAGGCCTATTTCCAGCAGTGGACGTCGGTCAACTGATGATGATGATATCACCGGGAAGTTTGTTGTATAATTTAGCTCTTTCATATAGTAGACTTATTTTCTATAGTTCTCGAAGGACGAAGTGTAATTTGTTCATTCGATTAGAAGTTTTTCTACCGGGAACATTAGCCAGGTTTTTTTTTTTAGTATTTATTTCTTTATTTAGTATTTTATGTACTAACATGCGAGTGCGAAAGTATTATGTATGAGAAAAATGTATTATAAAGAAAATCTTTTTTAAAGTATAAAGTACAAAATAATAATAAAAAGCGCGTATGATTACAGATTAAATAAAAAATCATAATTAAGTCACAAATCCTTCATTAAATTAAGTCATTAAAGTCATGTGTACAAAGTACGTACGTTTTTTTTATACAATTGCAATGCGACTAGATTGGTAAAACGTTCACCTGATGGTAAGCGTTAGTCTACCCATAACAATACGGTGCCAGTTAGCATGTTATACACAGCACCATATTGCGCTCTTTACTTAAGACATGAGATGTTTAGTCTCGCTGCTCCAGTAATTACACTAGTTCCAACGCCCTTTAAACTGGAACACGGTAGTGTTTGCAATCTACTGTCTAGCAGCAGAAATAGATTTCCGGTAACAGAGTCGTACAGTAACCCAGATCATTGCTGCAATACCGACTTCGTTTTTCTATAGCTCAAATGACTCGAGACACACCGCCCGCGAAACATTCTGACGTTTGTTCAGTGTTGCCATATTCGGTAATGTTGCCAATTTATAATTAACGAAGGTTACCAACAAAAATTAAAAAAAAATATTATTTTTGATAATGCTAATAAGGCAATCTAGTTATTATAATATTGAAAATTATTTAAAAAGTAAACTGAGAATTTAAACTGTTAAATATTTTAACGTGAAATTTGGTCTCGGCGGCATGATCGCGCTTCCCGAAGTATTCTCGTACACTGATGCTGCGCCGAGCGAACTATTTCATTATGTCACATTTCTAGTTAAAAAAAAAGCGAAATGTCACTCCTGTAATTTTTATTTTAATTTCATTTAGTACTTCGAACTATTCATATTAGAAAGCACCACGCTGGGTGAAGGGTAAAAATCAGTTTTGCTCCTTTGGGTGCATGTGCACTGAGCGCGGTCTCGTTGCAGTACTGCACTACACACGGAGTGGAAATATATTATAACTTTTGTAGATTTTTAATTAATTATTGTTTTTGTATTATTGTTTGATTGTTTAAGTAATATTTCCGTCATGCTTGTTTTTTGTAGTTATTACTGCGATAAACTATTTATCTATCTATCTAACAATCAAAAGTTCTATAGTTAAGTAATGTTTGAGAATTTATGAAGGCAGATTCCAATTAAAACTTCTACTGTTGTGAATTTTGTGTATTAGGTTTTTTTGATTATTTATTGCAATGTGATCATCATTATCATCAGCCTATAGACGGCTGGGAACTATAGAACCGTCCTTTGTAGGGTCTTATAAGGGGGTATTGAGGCCATTTCCTACCACGCTAGTCCAATGCCGGTTGGTGGGAGCCAGAGCTTTGTTTGTTCATTAGCACCGTGCACCACGAGCAGATGAGATTGGCTTGGGGTTGTGTAGACTTTTCTTTATAATATATTTCCTTTATTTCTATAAAAACTCGATTCGAGGATCAATCTCTATGAGGCGAATGAAAACTATGAATAAATTTTGGTATCGCGGATCAGTTTATTTGATACATCCCTTCGACAATAGATTATTAAAGACCGTTGTTATCTGATAATAATCATATATTATTAAATGTTTTTTAATGCTACAAAATTATAAACTACCAGCTTGGGATAGTCCACTGTTAATAAAATTAATACAAACACCAAGCGTACTACTAGAACACTTCAAGATACGAGCGAGCTTATTCTTCAAAGACCGGACTATGCATAGATAATAATTAAAAGCTGTAGGTATTCCATCACAGCTCAGACATCAGGACGTCATTATGGAATAAATCATCACATCATCATGTATCATGTAGTAATAATTAAGTAAACGCTGTAGAATCTTTCAAAATTTATTTTTAATACCCGTAAATGTGGATAGCGTAAATGCGAATGAGGGTAGCGGAGAACGATTAGTTTGAAAAAAATTGTGGGATACCTATGCCCACAAGTGGACGTTTATTGACTCAAGCCGATTATGATGATAATTCGCGGAGATATTACATATTCTATTCGTAACTCTACACAAAAACTATCTAAATTAGTCGAACTGTATGATGGCAACAGTGATACGGAAATGTACGCAGTGAAAATACAGATACGTGTTAAATTTATAATACCCCTCGTCCTGTGTTGGATATTTCACATCCCTATGACTGTACGAATAATTATAAACTATTTGTCTTTTAGTCTATTAACATTTAAACGTATCTCAATCGTGTTTAAGACGGTGGAATTGAATTTCTAAGTAAGAAGAAAAACCACTGAGGGTCATTTTACCCGTCTATGCCTTAATTAAGAACATCGAACCTCGTAGCAATCAGTATAACGTCGTTTCTGTCTATCGCTACGTTCAATATTAACCTCTACATCAATGGTGATATAGCTGATACCGTCCGATCTTCCCCCTGGTGGTGATAACTACTTATCAAACCCGTATTGACTGAAAGAGAGTATAAACATTTGTGATATGTCTTTATTGCCGGAAACCGTCTATATATCACCGCAGCAGGTTCCCACGTCAAATAAGAGTGCGCAAGGATTATTGTGTTCCGGTTAGAAGGGCGCTGTAGCTAGTGAATTACTGAAGTATCGAGATATTATGGCTCATAGCGACGAGCATAACGTGGTGCAGGTAACATTCTAATTACAGCTACGTTGTTATGGGCAGGCGTATCACTCGTGATCAAGTGAAGGCCTCGTCCGTTTAGTTGCTTACTTAAATAAATAAATAAATGGAAAAGACTTCCCTAAGTACAGCGTCTTTAAAACCTGACAACGATAATGTCTGCACACTATTGTTCAGCGGTTAAAACAGAAGCTCCTAAAGTCCTAAGATCTTAAAAGATCAATATTAATAAATGTTTGTGGATGTATGAATGATGTGTGTATAAATGTATTTGTATTAACCATCCCCGCGAGGGTAGATTTAGCATGTTTAATTTAATTTCCCCTTTTTGCTTTAACATTTTAAAAATAATAAAAAAGCCGCGATCGCCGCCGGCTTATGCAAAATCTGAGATCATCCCCGCCGGTACATTTGCCCGATGAATAATTTAAATATAACATTACGTCGGGAAATGGACATGGTTTTAATGGGGGCTGCGTCTGCAGGGATGTACTGCTGCTGCATCGTAAACACAGTATTAACACAACAACAAGACAACACGACAACATCACAACACAACAACACCAGCCGGACTATCATCCAATGATAAATCGTGAATTAGTAACAGTAGTATACGTAGAGCGGCCATTTTGACTTTATTCAACGTAGCGACGACACGAGCGGAACGTTCACCTGATAGTAAGTGATACGCTTGCTCATAATCACGTGGTGCTAGTTAGGATGGTACATTGATTATTAGCTATTGATTATATAAAGCTACAGCGCCTTTAAAACCGGAGCAAAATTATATTTAGACAGTACTGTTTGTCAGCTGCAATAGGAACTGAAGTGGTATCTGAACGGTATGTAGCAATGGGAGGTGCAAGGGTTCCCGCACATCAACTCATAGGATCCAAGCCAACTTCACCTGCTCGTGGTGCACCCTGCTAATCAACAAAGGCTTTGGCTCCCATCAACCCGCATTGTGACAGCGTGATGGGAAATAGTTCCAATCCACCCATATCAACCCCTGTAAACGAAATCTTTGGGGGAGACTTATGTCCAGCAGGGGACGTCTATCGGCTGATTATGATGATGGTGATGTAGCAATAGAAACCTACCACAGAATCGAATTAGGCATCTTAATTTTTTTTTAATTCGACAAAAGCGATGAGATGAGAGGGACGATGACCTGACGGTAATACTGCCCATGAAAACGCGGCGCTGGTTAGGATAACATACACAGCACTACATTAAGCTCGTCGCCTTGAGACAAGATGTAAAGTTTCATTACCCCAATAATTTCATTAGCGTCAGCGCCCTTCAAACCGGAACACAATACTGTTTGTCGGCTGCAATAGGCCCGGCTGTGATACCTTGACGGTCTCCCGCAACAAAGACCTACCACCAGTGTTCGTGTTATAAGCGACATGCTGCACTATGATGTATAATTAAAAAAAAGTATCGATAATAGCTGATGGTGACATCACTACGCTGCAGTGGCCGGGTTATGATAAAACCCTTCTTCATTATGATGCCGCGCTTAATCAGATGAACCCGGCATTAGAGCCGACTCGATCCCAGTCCCAGTCACAGTTCCACGCCTCAAGATCTCTCTCAACTTTATAATTCCTCCGCTGATATCCTCTTTATGTGCCGCCATCTTTCTTTTATAATTTTTATTAATTAAAACAATGCAATTATTTAAAGCGTTTCCGTTTAGAGATCAATGCGATGTTAATAATTTACTGGTGGTAGGTCTCTGTTGCTTCTCCGAACAGGTTCTCGCCTTGTCGTGGCGGTGGGGGTCAGCAGCCATGGCCTGGGCATTCACGGTGAAGCTAAGAGGAACCAACCCGGCCGGCCAAAGGTGGCTGCTGCAGGTGAGCTGTATGAGCTCGCCTTGAATGTCTGCTGGTGGGCTGCGGGGGCAAGCTTGTAAAGCTCTTTGCAGCCGTGGCGGAGTCGTAGAAAGAGGAGGGTGTCGGTGTTGCGGCAGGAATCCAAAGGCATTTCCCCCACATAAAAAAATGTATCTGTTGCTGCAGACCGACTAGGTTCCACCGCAGGTCCTATTGCAGCCGACAAACAATACTGTGCAAACACTACTGTGGTCCGGTTTGAAGGGCGCTGTTACAAGTTACAAGACAACATCTTATGTCTACAGGCGACGAGCAATATCATCATGTTCCAATTTCAAGAGAGTTGTAGCTAGTGAAATTACTAGGGTAATGAGACTTAACATCTTATGTCTAAGGCGATGAGTAATATTACCGTGTTCCTGTTTGTAGGGCGCTGTTGTTAGTGAAGTTACTGTGGTAACGATACTTCACGTCTCCACTTTCCCGACTAGCGACGCATTGCTATGGAACATCGCGCTAGTGGTCAACTTGTCGAATAAAAAAACAAATCTAGTACTGGTAAAGTTAAAGTTAATATATGTTCTAAGAACCTCTCTTTTTCGGGTGTGGTTAAAAAGCATTCGATAGAACCGTTTAAATTGTATCCAATGTAAGAAATGTTAATGCGATGGTATTAATTAAACGAATTAATGATACAACAGGGCGAAATAATTTCAAATAACTTATTCAAGTGGATTTCCTTTGGAATGTTTAAGTTTTCCGGTTTCAACTTGAACGAGATGTAGAATAAATTAAGCATAGTAAGTATCGTGAATGTATAGGCGATTTTTTTTAATATAACTTATTCTTTTATTAAAGTTACCTAAAATAGCTTCAATATGAATCGTATTGTAGTTTTCTGCAGACGTATCTTAAGATAATATGATCTTGAGATAATATTATTAGATTATTCTTTGTTTTATTGTAAAGAAGACTGCGTTCATTCTCATTTTAAATATTTATAAATAATTTATTCCGGCGGAACCCTAAAACTAAAAGTGGCTTATGTTGTTATTTATATCTTTATCTGCTGATGGTTCCATCAATATGTATTCTACAGTTGCGAAATTTTTTTTCTACCGCCAAACAGTAGCATGCAAATGTTACTGTGTTCCGGTTTGAAGGGCGTTGTAGCTAGTGCAATTACTGGCGAAAGGATGCTTTACATCTTACATCTCAAAGTGGTGCTCTGTATCAACGTTATGAGCAGGCGTGTCACTTGACATCAGGCACATAGCTGATCAGATCTCCACGTTTGAGGAGTTCATATGGGGAGGGCTATTTCCTATCACATTGGGCCAATGCGGGTTGGTGGGAGCCAGAGCCTCGTCTGTTGATTAGCAGGCTCCACCACACGCAGGTGGGGTTGGTTTGGCTCCCGTTAGTGTTGCGCGGGGTTACACCCTTATGGCGACGTATTAATTTTAATCCAAACATAAGAAGAATTTATTTGTTCGAAGCGGATCGTTTAGGGGTTAACGAGTTGTGTTGTATAAAAAGTTTTTATCGTCCACCAATTAATATAATATTTGTGCTTTCGGCCCTGTTTTCGGGGTTATTGCGGCGATAAACCCCGACGCTCCCACCACCGGTCCACGATCTCGAACGAGTTGTATTTTAGATTACATATGAGTTATATTATTATTTGAATATATTATGAACAGCCGATAGACATCCACTTTTAGACCCCGGCCTCTGCCAAAGACCTCATCGATGGGCTCTGCGCTGCCCGCACACAGCGACTTCCTTCGACTTACGTTCATTGAGCCATTTTTCACTACGCTGGCCTAATGGGGTGTGGTTGGAGCCAGAGCCTCATTTGTTCATTAGCAGGATGCATCACGAGTAGTTGAGGTTAGCTTGGGTCCCGTGACTTGTTGTGCGGGAGCCCTTACACCCTTCAGAATATCTGTTTACTTATATATTTATTTATTAAATGGTAATAAGTTTCTATTTCCGGAGACCGTCTAGGTAGGTATCTACCACTGAAAGCAGTGTGCCAACGTTAGTGTTCCCGTTGGAATGGCGCTGTAGCTAGTGAATTCCTGAGGTAACTGGATTTATCACCTCAAAGCGACGCGCACATTGCGGTGCTGTGTGTATCATCTCAGCTAGCTTCATATTGTTAAGGGCAGGTGTGATAAAAAAATCGAGTTCGAGTCGAGCATGAGTCGGGGGCTGATGGTACGGGCGGGGGCTCCTCGTGGGTCAAGGGACACGTTTCCGCTACAAATGTTACAGTTCCGAGGTAATTCGGCCGCCATTAATATGTAATACGAACCGAACTAGCCGTAATGGTGATTTTATCTCCAGATTGTTATTAAATGTAATAGCTTTTGGGGCTGGTGCTGTAGAGCCCGCTTAACCGGCAACGAGTCTATGTGACGCTGAACTATTTATTTATGTATTTACTACGAGGTTAAACCTTGATTTAAACCATACACGTGACTACAGCTAAAGGTTTAATCCTTTCTTACTTTTTTTAAGGAATTGTGAAGAGTTTAAACAAATATTATCAAAATACATTGTAAGTTTAATATATCAATATAACAGATTAGTTGCCTTTAATATACCTTAATACAAAAATATAATTTAAAGTACGTTTTATATACATTAAAAAACTCAGTTTAAGTGCAGTTAAGTACAACCTTTCAAATATTCTTTATTACTGATAGTTATATGTTTTGTATATTAATTTAAAGTAGGTGCTGTTAGGTTTGTCTGGTTGAGGATGTGTATAAGCATTAACTCCATCCGTATTAATAACTTAAGTTTTTAAATAAACTAACAAGTAAATATAAAAAATGGAAGTCCTCTACACTTAGTTTACAGCAGACTTAGATAAGTTTTTATGTCGTATAAGGAGCATTCCTTTAATCCATCAAACGCACACAACAAAGGAGCAGTTTCCAACGTTGTGGCATTCCGTTTTATCTAGCACTGAGGGATTAGAAGACGGAGGGCGGAGGGCGAGCGTCACTCCGTGTGCGGCGGGGAATGTGGCACACACTTGGTCTTTATCAGCAAACGGGACATATTTACCTTTTTATCATAAAGCCGTGACTAGAGCAGGGTGTCTGTTTGATGGTAAGTGACAGGCGCTGCCAACACCATGGCGCCACATAGAAACAACACTTCTATTGGAGATGTAATACTCATCAAATCTTAACCAATATATTCTATCTGCCGAACCTAATCTCTTTCGGCTCAACTACGAGGTACACATGATACTGATCGTTCAAATCGGATCACTCTTTTAATAATGAATTCGTGCTCATGGGGTAGAAAAAAAAAAGGAAACAGGTAACTGGGAATAAATTATGTTAGTATCAGTAACTCTTGCTGATACCTTCTTATTTATTGTTTTTTATTTACTTTATACATTCGTTAAACTTCGAGTTTATCTTAATTGTTTATAATAAAACAATGAATAAACTGTTTATGGTCATATAAGTTAATTAAGTTTGGATTAGCTTGTTTTCGATCCTCGATTTCATGGATTGCCATACGGAACAATTCGCTCGGAAACAACTACGAAGGTTGTAAACTGAAACGATTATTATCCTTTATACATTACAACAGTGTTAAGATTTTATCTTTATATAAACCATTACCTAATTCTAGACCTATTACCTAGAAGCTGTATTCTCCGACGACCGAGTGAAGCTGCCGTCGGAAACTAAACTTATATTCGATTGACTGTAAGCCAATTAAACAATAAACGTCCGCCGCTACAAGGGCCACGTTAGGGGCTAGTGTTATCTACCCCGACGAAAACAGTTCAGAGTGGCGGTCTAACAGAATTATACGGAAATATGATTTCCTCTGCTTGAAGTTGCTAAGTGCTCGTGTAAAAGCTTATACTGCGACGGTGGAGAGGAAATTTGCTGTTAACGTCCGGTTAGTGGCTCGTTCAAACTTTACTATGTTTACTTTGTAGTTTTTAACACTGTTTATAATGATATTAACCTTTAGAATATCCGAACTAAAGTAGAATGACTTAAGTATAATAAACAAGCTACAAGATTTAAGTAATTTGGACAGAACTAATCAAGAATTCATTTTCTTCCAACTACTGTCAAACTTGAATATCTCTCTGTTTGTCTATAATGAGATAACTTAGAATCTACTAGTAAAAGTCCGACAGTCCACAGAATTGGCTGCTGTTCTAATTACGTTAAAATGTTCTAATTATTTTCAAATTACTCTCAGAAATATCTGTATAGGAGACGTAAAGTGCGAGGCACTATTATCCCAGATAACCTTTGGAATTGTCTCTAAGATAACCCGATTAAAAAAAACTTATTTTATGTAACTACAACCAGAACCAACAGCGGTCAATTCGCACCTCTTTATAGAATGTGTACCCTCCACAATAAAATCCTCAACAGTACTCGTATAGATACGTTCTTATGCTCTTGCTCCACCCCCCATTCCGTGTCCAAAGGCCAGTGAACCACTTAAAGGGAACAATTGTAAATAGTTTTACATTCTATATGTCGTACTTGTTTGATTGTTATGAAAATTGAATTAAACAATGATAATTTCATCCACGATATCAGTGTACATGGACTATTTGAATCCCGCGGCAACTTCATTCCATTAGCTGGCACTGTTACGCAAGAAACCAATAAGTTATTGGCAACAAACTGACACACAGTTAAGCTACATATAGGGTGGCGCAAAAATAACCTTATAAAAAGTACCTTATTACTTGCGTTATAAGGTTATTTTTGCGCCACCCTATACAAATAAGAAGTTTGACGTGGTGTTGTGCCAATGATGTCGTGAATGACGTAGACCGATTGTCCAGAATACTCCGACTCTCATAGGACAAACAATAATTGCTTTTCATTATTGTTTAAATTTGGTGATACGACAAAGTGAGATTGACAAGACTAATTGGTTTCCACTTTATGATGGTAGGCGTTTGTTGTCCGCGTCTTGTTATCAGTCATCTTACATTATCAATGAATATTTCTTTAGAAAAGGTTATATTAATATTTCTGATTTGTTTTAAATCAGTCCGATATTATTATTGGCAGGCCGTTGCTTAAGGCCGGCCGGGGGGCGGGAGGGCCACTTTGTTCGCCAATTACATCTCGAAATTTGTTTACGTTGAAAACAATAAATTATCTCTCGTCAAAGGTTGCCTTTGTGTACCAATAAAGAGGTTTTATTGTGCCCCCCACGGGTCTTGTTCAACTTTAAAACTGAGGTACGGGAATAATTAAATTTCGTTACGAAATTAAAGTGATTCCATTTCATTTGGAATTTCGATTGCTGCGCTGTAAAATCTTTAATTTACGTTTAACAGCCTCCGGGGCTCGCCGGATGGACGTTTTGAATAAGCGAAAACGTTCAGCAATTGTAAAGATCCCAGTCGCTTCATTCTTGCCAGGGTCTTTCTGGTCATCATTGAAGGTCAGCAGCAGCGCCAACTGTAGGCTTTAATTGATCCTATTTTTATTCAACGAAACGACGAGATGAACGGGTCGTTCACCTGATGGCTGCTCACTCCTGCTCATCATAACGAGGCGCTAGTTAGGATGGTATAGACAACACCACGTTGCTCTCCTCGCCTTGAGACATAAGATGCTAAGTCTCGTGGCCCCAGTAATTTCACTAGCTACAACTGCCTTCAATCCTGAATACAGAAACGTCTGCACACTACCGTATATCGGCTGCAGTAGACGCTGCGTTGGTACCCATCGACACGATCTCCGGCAACAGAGATCTATCACCAGAGTAATCCTTCCATCTCATCTGAAATTTTCCCCGTGGTCTTCTTCGACTTCTTCTTGGTCGACAAGATGTTGTATAGAGTCGTACGATTACATAGATAAGTAAAGTAGTTTCCATAACTGAGCTGGTGAACTGTTCGCTTGTTTGCTTCCAATAAAAAAAGATCAAAATGAGAGCGTGCCTTAAGTTGAAAACTTGTATATGTTTATGTTCACAACATAGTCGTTTAAGTTGTTTTATATATCCTGTACAGTATATATATATCAGCTACGGTCTAGTAACGATAACGTATCAAATGTTAATTATATTATATATTATATTAATAATATTATTCTATATCTATATTCTATTTACATATATATATCAGCTTTGTGTATATTTAGTGACATATTTGTTAACATAAAGTTATTGGGTAATTGGCGTATATTGGATAAACTTGAAGAGATATATGATGTTTATATTACATGCCATACTGATATTAATTAATATTGGAAATACATAAATAGTTGATGATATAAAGTTACTTTTGGTACTTGGTTTATAAAACTTGATGATCATTATAGTAATGTTATATTTGGGTTAAGTAGCGTGAAGTAACTAACCTTACTCGATCGCTCTTCAGCCTTAAAACATTTCTGTCGTATCTTCTCTCATCTTTGATTTCCCTAAGCTTGACAAGTTATTTAATATTAATCTCCTCTCATAAAGTTACTTAAACCATTATAATATTAGTGTGTGTGTATTCTTGTCCTTTCTTGTCCTTCATATGATCCTATTTCCTATCAAAAATTATTTATTCATTAAATGAAAGTTTTTTTATTGGATTAAGCGAGGGGCCGATTGGGACGTTCACCTGATGGTAAGTAATACACCTGCCTATATCAACGTGGCGCTAGTTAGGATGATATACAGTACCGTATTGCTCTCGTCGCCTGAGGCTGATCTTTAGTCTCGTTACACCAGTAATTTCATTAGTTACAGCGCCTTTCGAACTGTAATACAGTAATGTATGCACAGTACTGTGTGTCGGCTGCGATAGGCGCTGCGGTGGTACCTAGACTTTTCATTAAGTTATAGAAAGTTTAGATGGCGTGCGAAATAAGTAATGCTTAACTGAAATAGTGTAGCTCTTAAGCTAATGTATGGGGACACGCAGTGTGTTCGTGGTAACAAATGTGTTCCGGGCTGAGGGTTGGAGCGCGTGGACATGCGGCCGGCCCACGCGGACCTGAACCCGGACAGTCATGATATAATACTTTCCTTATTTACGACTTTAATCTATGTATATCATGAAAATGCGTTTCGTTTGTCTGCCCATCACGTGAAAACTAGTGACGACATAAGAACATTCGACGCGGTATGATTTGTATATGGTTATAGGCTATTTACTTTTTGAATTTCATTGATCCTTCATAATTATATATCTAACTAACTTATATAAACATTTTCATTTGGTATTATTTACGCGGTTGCTATAGTAACGGTTGGTATAGAAATTCACTTGCGGTTGCGGTTGCTCTCAAGGAGTGTTTGAGACATATTTCAAGTCTAATTTTATATTACGAGCAGCGAAGCGGGCGGGGAACAGCTAGTTTTATATGAATTGGTGGTAAAACGGTTCCACATCAGTCACATGCAGGGGAGTTCAGTTGGTCCTTCCAAATCATCTCCTCAAAATATTCCAAACAAAGAAGCATCATCATATTCAGCATCACTAGAAACATCAAGTGAAACTGAGATAATTTTCTTCTTAATTCTGCGCTGGTTAATATGAGAGACAGCACCACATTGCTCTCGTCGCCTTAAGACATAAGATGTTGAGTCTCGTTACTATAATTATATCAGCTACAGCGCCCTTCAAACTGGAACACAGTGATATTTGCGCAATACTGTTTGGCGGCAGAAATAGACGCTGCGCTGGTACTAAGATGGTCTCCGGCAACAGAGACTTACTATCAGTGTACTAGCTTCTAGGTTATAGGTCTTGAATTAGGTAATGGTTCATGTAAACATAAAATCTTTACTCTATTATTAGTATTAGTTTATTTATTAGCATAATTGTTGATACACAACCTTCGCTGTTCGGTTAGCTTCAGTTCAACACTACATTAGCTTACGTCGCCGGCGGTGTTTAGTTGTAGCTACATTGTAGTCTACTGATAGAATCTGTAGTTATAATGTAATTTTTTTTTGTAATTAAGCGACGACATTAGCTGCACGTTCACCTGATGGTAAGTAATACGCCTATAAAAACGTGTTGCTAGTGGTATTCACTGCACTACATAACGCTCGTCGCCTGAAACATAAGATGTCGAGTCTCGCTACCCCAGTAATTACACTAGCTGTAGCGTCCTTTAAACCGGAACACAGTAATGTTTGCACACTACTGTTAGGCGGCAGAAATAGGCACTGCGGTGATTCGTAGAATAAAAAAAATATATAATGGATTGTAAGTAAACTATTAAAAAAAAAGGTAAACTTTTAAAGGAGGCAAGTAGTAACATAAAATGCGTTGGTGTAGGTTCCAGCTGTTAAGTATTCCGGCGCGATCCCGTCGCCGTTGGAAATTTATTGGAACCAATTAACCGGAAGTCAACCGTTCGCTACGGCGTAGGGGCGCGGGCTCCGGGCTACGCGTGAGGTGGCTACGAATCAGAGATTAGAAACTGCGTAGCTGTAATCAATCGATCAATGATCATTTCGGAACGTGATGTGTAACCTGAAGGAATGGTAATCGCTTCAGCGAATTCATGATTAATTGTATTACAATTCAATTTAATTGGGACTTTTATTTATATATACAAAATGTAGAACAAGTTAATAATGAAAATATTTAAGTATTTAATAAGTTAATATGACAGGCGTGCTTAAGTGAAACATGTATCGATCGTGTGTTTTCAGCCCAGATATTTTTTTATTCAACGAAGCGATGAGACAAGCGGGACGGTCACCTGAAGATAAGTGATACCTGCTCATAACAACCTAGCGCTAGTTAAGATGATATACACTGCACATTGTGTTTATGTGAAGCCTCGTTACTCCAGTAAATTCATTAGCTACACCTTTAAACCGGAACACGGTAATATTGACTGTCTTTGCCTCAGCAATTTCACTAGTTACTAACTTGATACATTACTTGGATTGTATTTTTTTTTTATTCTATTAACTGACGGGATGAGCGAGGACGTTCACCTGATGGTAAGTGATACGCTTGCTCATAACGCGGCGCTAGTTAGGATGATATATACCGCATCATATTACACTTAACGCCTGAGAGGTAGGATGTTGATTCTCGCTACCCCAATAACTACACCACCTGCACCAAACTTATTAACTACACCTTCTTGTTTACTATAGCTGTAGTATTTATAGTCGCTTGGTGACATGATACTGACTACCAGCACGAACCTCGCTACAGCGTGATCATCCATCACGCCGCGGCTCTCATCCATCGTCCCGATTGGTTTTCAGGTGCTGTTACCGGATAAAGCATCCCGGAATCGAATGCGTCATTAATTCGGCCACTCCATCCGTGTAACCGTAGATGTCCACTCCAGCGTTGGCAGCCGATTGGCGGAAGTTACCGTCTTCCGGATATCGTGTTCAACTTGTTCGTCGTAGACGTTGAACTGTTTATTATTTCAAGTATTCGTTGTCATCATCATTTTAGCTCATCTCTGTCCATTGCTGAACATTGCCTACTTAAGTCGATTTTCTAGCGCGACTGGTCTTGATGATACCTGGAAGGTGGAACCTCTCAGGCAATGGTCCTGCACATGCTTTAACGTAGACTTCTCTGCAGGAATATCCTGTCTGATAATTGCAACAAGCTTTTTCACGTTTGAAGCTTTAACAGTTTAATTTGCAAATAACACTTCGACTCTCCTACTCCGACTCCGACTCCGAGTCCGACTCCGACTTCAACATCAACCCCTCCTTTTCCCTGACTAATACGCTAGATTAGATCAAAGACTCTTATTCTTTTACGGGTTCGAATTCTGATTTGAAAACGTAGAGACATACTAAGGACCTACCATAGCTCCTAGAGCGACTTTGAAATTAAGAAAAACGTATCGTAAGAGAGAGAGAGAGAGAGAGAGAGAGATCGAGTTTCAAATCAATTCTCTATAATCTTTGCTTTAATAAAAATATATAGTTCTGTTAGACGTATCGTTGTGAGGTCTCCCACAAGATGGACCGACGATCTAGTAAGAGTCGCGGGAACCCGCTGGACGCGGGCAACGTGTGACTGATCGATTTGGAAATCTTCGGGGGAGGCCTATCTCCAACGGTCAACGTCTATCGGCTGATGATGATGATATCTTCCAAACGTTGTAATGACTCAACTATGTAGACTCTGAAGTGCAGTTTTTTAATCTTCGATCAACTTGATCTCAATTTCACATGATGTTAAGTTACAATGAAGTTGAATATTGTAAAGCACGCTCTAGTATATTCTGACAACTGGTATACAGTAAATTTTTTACGAGGACACACTGGTAACATGTCGATAGTTTTATTACTCAGAC
The DNA here is from genome assembly GCA_029030555.1 of Ornithoptera alexandrae. Lineage (NCBI taxonomy): Eukaryota > Metazoa > Arthropoda > Insecta > Lepidoptera > Papilionidae > Ornithoptera > Ornithoptera alexandrae. Next base: position 1,389,531 of record JARDVY010000296.1, on the reverse strand, counting down.
GGCTTCGAGGAACTACCAACATCCAGACTTACTGCTGGTAGATATCTGTTTCTGGAGACGATCTAGGTAGGTGCCATCGCAGCGCCCATTGCAGCCGTTAAATAGTGCTGTGCTAACATTGCTATGTTCCGGTTTGAAAGAAGCTAGTGAAATTACTGGGGTAACTAGACAGAACAATACATGTCTCAAGGCGTTGTCATGGACAGGCGTCTCACTTACAATCAGGTGAATGTCAGTAAGTCTATCTGTGATAGTTTTATATTAAGTTAAAGTTAATAAAATAATTGAAGTATTTATGTATCTGATCTTACTCATCTATATCTTTCTTCTCGTTACAGATTTAGAAGAAGACTTTAGGTAAGTACAAATACTAGATATGCCCCAGTAACTTAAAGTTGATGTTCATTACATAACTTATTATATTAAATGTATATATATATATGTATATGTATATGTATATATATATATATATATATACTGGCTGTTCCCCGCTCGCTTTGTGGGGGGTAATATAAAATTAGACTTGGGATTTGTCTGCAATATTCCTCGAGAGCATCTTGCTGTTGCAAATGGCTTTCTATAGCAACCGTTACCATGACAACCGAATAAACAATGCGAGATGAAAATATTTATAAAAGTTGATTAGAAATTAAACGACGAAGGACAAGTAAACGGCGATGATGTTGCTACAGCAGATTTATAGCATGATGGTGGTAGCAAGACAAGAGACCTAATAACCATCCAATCACCGCCACATCGAAATTGAAATAGAAGTCACGTATTAGCAAGTGATTAGCAGCGCTGCTGTTTTATTACATCTTTTTATCCCAAATAATTTCTCTGTGATAATGGTAGGGGAATGCTTCATTGAAGAAGGTCTACATCCAGCAGTGGATAAACAAAGGCTGATAATTATGATGATGTCGACACACTACTCGTAAACGATGTAAGTAGTCTAATAGAAAAGTTTTTTTTTTTAAGGAAGTGACGGGACGAGCAGAACGCTCACCTGATGGTAAGTGAACCGCCTGGTCATAAGGAAGTGACTCTAGTTATGATGATATACCCTGCACCGCATCACGCTCGTCGCCTGAGAAATAGTACGTCGAGTCTCATTACCCCAGTAATTTCACTGGCTATAACTCGCTTCAATCCGGAACATAGTAATGTTTACACACTACTGTTTGGAACTGCGGCGGCACTTACCTAAGCGGTCTACGGCAACAGAGACCAACCGCCGGTAGAGATCTAAGTAGATCTCCCACTAATAAACATTCACCAACGAAAGAACCTTTCTAGCAGAAGATCTATGTAGATCTAATAAATATTCGTTATGTTTAGAAGAAATGAACGTAAAAGGAAAAGTAACTTAACCGTTAGCAACAAAGTCGTTTGCTGCGGTTAAAACGTTTTTAAAGTTAGTTGTACTGTAGTTAACCGCTTGGTGTAAACTTAAGCTCAACCCTGGATTGTATTCGCTGGCGGAGTGCTAAGTGAATCGCTCTGAATCAATACGGGAAACTTATCCGCTGTGCTTAGAAACTTGATTAATAACTGTAAATAAGTTCTTTTTTGTGCTTTCTTTATATGTAGTATATATATATATACTGCCTCATCGGTATTTATCTCGTTTACACGTGTAGTTGTGGGTTAGGTCATCGTACATGAGCCCTGTAGTCTGAGGCTAGTAAGAGTAGAACTAAGGTAAGCCCTGACTGTCGTAGATAACGACTAAAAGGGTGTAGGAGTTTCACGGGCCTTGAGGGTGGGGACTCTTATCGGTCAAGCGAACCTGTGTGAGACAGCGTATAGCTCAGCGATGATGCCTAGAAGGGTCAGGCTCCTCCTCAGAGACGTGTAACACAAAGTGTAGAGGGGCACCGGTGTGTTCTATAAGAGATCACGGAGCCTCTCCGAATGCACTGATGCAGAGCAGCGAGGGGGTTTTAGTGAGTAAAAATCTCACATAACTGACTTCCCTCCAGAAGCAGGGTACCTTTCGAAGATTTGACTCCCGAAATAAAAGATCATCGTACATGCCGTATACAGGTCCTAAGTTTTTAAAAAAAATTGTAGATAAGTACACTACTACAAGCAAATGATCGTAAAAAATAGAAAATATTATTCTTGTTAAAGACTATACAGTATTAGTTAATATTATTTCCAAAAAACTACTAAATCTGTTAGTAAGTTATACACCTGCCTATAAAAATGTCATGCCAGTTAGGATAATATACACTGCACCAAATTGTGATCGTCGATAAGAGAATTAAAGTTTTATATCTCGTTTTCTTACTAATTACACTAGCTACAGCACCCTTCAAACCGGAACACAGTAACGTATGCACGGTATTGTTGGGCGATAGGATTTTTTTTTTAATTTATTTTCTTTTTTGCGCGTTCCCCCAGTTTGTTTGTCCGGGCCCTGTCTTTCTTTACTGCTTATTTCTATTTTTAAATGTATCTTCTCATTCCTTACCCTAACTTCATTCCCTTCATTCATCCCTCCTTCTTTCTCTCTTCTTTCCTTTTTCACACTTAATTTTCCCTCTTTCGCTCTCCATCCCATTTCCTTCTTCCATCCATCTCTCATAAATGAGGACAACACAACCAAATTTTTATTTACAACAATTCCTTAGTGTAATACAGTTTTTATACTACTCCTTAATTATCCTATTTTTTAACAATATTATTATTCTCTTTGGTATACATTCTTATCTCTATGTCTGTTTATCACAATATTCCTCTTTATTTTTATTTTTATCTATCTATATCTATATATTTCTTCTTTCCTACGAGTGTTCTTTTCCTTGTTATTGTCTATTGTTATCTATAGTCCTTCCTATTACCTTCCTGCAGTACTTAAGGAATGTGTGCTGTCCGTTGTCCTCACTCATCAGACAGGCGATACTACCCGCGCTTATTTCTACCCCCAACTCGGTTTCACACATAAAGCGCTCTCTCCCAAATACGGGACAGCAAGCCAACACATGCACCACGGTCTGGTCCACCGTCGGGTCACAGGTGCACGAGGGATTCTCCTTGAGTTTAAACCTATGCAGGTACTCGGAGAAACCCCGTGCCCCGTGAACATCTGGACCAGAACCGTGTCCAGCTCCACACGACGGAGCACGCGGTAGGCCGAGGCGGCGTCCGGGAAAAATATCCGCGTTGTTGAAGCCGTCGTGCCTTCCACATAGCGCCTGTTCCATTCGTCAATCCTTTCCGACTGAAGTTGACGTGTGACGAACGAAACAGGGCACTCCTCGTATTCCGGTCTCCTTTTACTTCTTAGGGCCGCGTCCTTGGCCAGCTGATCCGCCCTCTCGTTCCCCTCCGCACCCGCGTGCGCTTTCACCCAAAACAACCTCACTTCCTTCCCTTTCTCTCTCGCTTCCTTAATATTCTCTTTCACGCGCATCGCTAAAGCATGGAGGGTGTCTGGACGTGCAACGGTTTCGAGGGCGGATCTCGAGTCGCTCATAATCTCACAACTATGAGCCGACTTGCCGGCCGCGTACCCCGTTGCTTTCACTAAGGTCAGCAGCTCCGCCTGGTAGACCGTACAGAAGTTGGCCAGCTTGAGTTTCTTTGGTCGGTAGGATTAACAGCGGCGGTGGTACCTAAGAAATAACGGAAGTAGTTTATGTAAGGAGGTGTTTATAGTATAGAAAAGTGCATCCGGGTGCCGCGTCCAAAGCTTGCAGCTTATTTACGAAGCTTCCGTACCGACCATAAAATATTTTAAGCGTTCGCGTACAAAATACTAATAGTTACCTGAATGAAGACCTAACCGCTCGGTACACAGCCAACCACAACGTTGCAACTCTAAATTGTGTATAAATTTAAAGTTGAAATATTGTGTGTTGCTACATAGATCGTTAGCGGGATAAAAAAAATCTTTTGTTAATTTTAACTGCACGACATTTTACGGGACTCAAGCCAACCTCATCTGCTCATGCTGCAGCCTGCTATTTAACAAACGAGGCTCTAGCTCCCACAAACCCGCCATTGGCCAGCAAGGTGAGAAATGGTCCAAATGCTCCCATATGAACCCTTACAAACAACGTCCTTGGACCGGAGGCCAGGCTGACTGTGAGAAGTTGGTAAAGCCGGAAGCAAGGCAGCGGCGGACCGGTCGATGTGGAGATCTTTGAGTGAGGCCTAAAGATAACTTCATTATTTTTTTTAAATGTTTGAGAGCGAGATTAGAAGACTTAAGAGGTAAAAGAGGCAGCTATGGTTACACGTTCATTGTAGTCTTCAGTACGATGAGAATGAAGGTATACAAGAATTCTTCTCATTTGTATCCGTCTTTGAACATTCATCTTAAATAAAACCAGTCAAAAAATAATGATAAGATTACATGCCGAGGCAGCTCTTATCAACTGTTATCTATGTTTATTTAAATTAATGTTTGTTATGAAATTTTCTCTTACGTTATTGAACTAGGCTATAAAGTCAGTAAGACCTGATAACAAATGATTTTTAAGTTAAGATGACCTAGACAGAATATTTAGTAAATAACTAAAAACTTCTGTTCGTTAACTCAGTAATTTGGTTGACTACAGCACCTTTCATACCGGAACTAATTAATGTTTTTTTTTTAGTTACTCCTGCGTGTTTTGGGTTATGGCCACTGGGTACATTTCATTTACTATCATTGCATCTAATTTCTAATTCCAACATCCTCATCATTCATTCTTCTCACCTTACATGCTCAGTTCATCTTCCACACTTCATTTCTACTATCATTCTCCATTCCATTTCTTTCTCTCATACCTCTTTCAAGTTTCAAGACATTTTCTTTCTGCATCCTGAAAGAGACCTGTAATTCATAAAAGCATTTTTTTTTCATTCTTTTATTTTCTATTTATTTCTTAACTCTATTTAACATCTCTTTTATTCTGAACAGTTTACTAGTTTTAATTATTCTCTGGTTGCTGAATGAAATGTTGTATACGTCGATGTCACAATTCGGAAGTGCGCAAGCTATCGGTAGGTTATAGCCTAAGTTCCGAAACGAAACGGCGTTTAATACGTTAACGACTTCCGGTGGATCCGGAGCGTTCAACTTATTAAGGAATTACCAGAAGGCAGCGAGTTTTACGGGCCGGGCCGCCGTAAAACCGACGTAAAAAACTCTTCGCTAATGATGTTATAATGTTGTCGGACGCTCAGCATCCCCCACCACGGATCTGCATCACCAAGTGTCGTAAACTTGCCGCCATTAATGACCTCGCTCCTTCCGACCTCGCACTTTACGCAGCTTCCAGTTTGAGAGTTTTTATCTCTATCATTGCTTTACGGAGACTCCGCAGAATGGTTAAACGTTCAATGAGCTCCAACTCACTTTATTGTTAAGAAGTTATACTTAAAACATTAAAAGCATGACCCTCAATATTTTTCCAACAAAAAACTCCATGATGACTACGAGATCGGGACACCTGTCACCTCAGCCTTCCCTGAAGATTGTTGGTGGTGTCTTTCTTACCGAAGATCATCTACCACCGCAGCTCATATTTCTACCGACAATCAGTACTATGCAGACATTATATTGTTCTTGTTTGAAGGGCGTTGGAATTAGTGAAATATGAGTAACGAGATTTAACATCTCGAGGGGGCAAGTACCATGTGGTGTTGTGTATATCATGTTAACTAGCGCCACTACGTAATTATGGACAGATGCATCGATTACTATGAGATGAACGTCCCGCTCGTCTCGTCGCTTCATTGAATAAAAACCCAAATTTTCGAGTGTCGCTGCTTGTAACTTAATTGTTACTTAACATTCACATCTGGTGTCGACCAAAAAAAAATGGTTGAGTTTGGTTTAGAATGTTATCTCTGCATTTAACCGGCACGTTAGAGCATTGTATCAGGCGCTGCCCGTTTGAATATTAAACACGGTTGCCATTATAATAACAAATTGGATTTTATAATGGGTCCCCAACTCAATTTATATCTGTGATGAAATTAAAAATGACCATAACACTTTATCAGGGACCCATAATAATTAAGAGCTTCGGGGTCTCGTCTTCGAACTGGCAACGTGCATACCATCGCGGTCTTTATGTGCGACAAGGTGTGGACGTACAGTCAAGAGACATTTTTTCATATACTTAAAAATTAGAAGTAAGACGTTCATCTGATGGTAAGTCACACGCCAGTTTTTATTTGTTTCGAGGGGTGGGAGGGTAAATCGTCAGAAGATGATTCTTAGAGGGAATTCAAGGTTATGTGAGATTCTTACTCACTAAAACCCCATCGGTGATCTGCATCAGTGCCTTCGAAGAGGCTTCGGGATTTCTTATAGAACGCACCGGTGCCCCTCTACACTTTGTGTTACACGACTCTGAGGAGGAGCCTAACCCTCCTAGGCATCATCGCTGAGCCATACGCTGTCCCATGCAGATTCTAGAAACTCCTAGACCCTTTCAGTCTGCTTCTACGACAGGCAGGGCTTATCTTACTCCTATTCTCACTAGCTCGAGACTACAGGGCTGAAGCCACACGCTAGATAAAATGATGCACACCGCACCATATTTCGCTCGTCGCTGGTTAATGAGTGGTTAACAATTGAATCATGGTTTCCAATTTCTAACGTCATCATGAATAGTTGTATTGTGGGGACGGTTCGCGTAATCTCATGCTATTAAAGCGTGCGAACAAAAACAAAATGGCTGCCTTTCCGCACGTCGGCGGGACGAGAGTAATAAAGAACGATATTTATGACGTATACGCAAATGTAGGCAAGAAGCCATTTGTGTCGTTTCTTTTTAAAGCCGTTTCCCCACGTTGTTACCTTTAGAAATGCTTCGCGTGCCCCACTTTTTGTGGGAGAATATATATATATATATATATATATCAACGGAATGTAGTGTTGTGTAAACATTTCAACTATCCGTCTCGCCTTATTATAAGGCGTAACAGCATTTGAAGTAAATTATCTCGTCTAGATATTTCGATTGAATGTCATCGTTAATAACATGTATAGTTGGTAGTATATACATTTGAAGATTGATAGAATAGAGACTAGAAGTATCTAGAAGATATACTGTAAAATTTAAAATAACAATAATTCTTTATTATTGTAAGAAGCGCCTAAGTAAGATCATCTGATGGTGGATAGCCATGCCAATAACAACGTATGTATATACATAGATATAAACTACACACTGCTACACACACTACTTAGTAATCGACACTTTAAAACATAACATGGTAAACGTCGTTACCTTAATAATTTCACTAGCTACAACGCCCTTCAAACCGGAACATCGTTACGTTTCTAAACAACAGTTTTTCCACGGAAATATGAGCTGCGGTAACAGCAACTTAGAATATCTTCAAAATTTTATCATTCACTGTTTATATTAAGTGAAAACCTGATTTGATGACCTGCGTGAGGCAGGATGTGAAAAACTCGTGATGCGTCCAAACCGGAAGTGATCAATCTTCCACGTATTATTATTTTATAATTGTACTTGCAAGCTCTGGAACCAGTTTCAAGGTAAAATTCTTTCCCACTATAAAAATCTTAAATGTGAACCGGTCGTAAAAAGATCATGTAAATTTGATAGTTTATTTATCTATTATGGTTTCTTAGCTAAGTTATATAAACTTGAAGTATTTATTACAATGTTGACAACTTAATTTTTTAATAAACTTAAAGAGGAGACAAACTGGATGTTATTTAACAGTAAGACTATCAATAACAATGAGGGGCTTGTTAAGCTGTTTCATAGTACTTATACACTTGAGATAACTCTATTTGTCTTAGTAACTTCTTATACCCACGCCAAAGAAGTTATAACTTAAAGTACTTATGTACTTTTAGAAAGTTTTTTTAAGAAAAAGCTATCTTTTAACATTTTTCTGCAGTGAGTGGTTCAATTTAATTTTGTCGCCGTTTTTTCAACTCGGTACCAGTTTTCCAACAACTTGACGCTCCGAGACGTTCCCTTTGCAACTTAAGTTTATTCATTGCTAAGTAGAAAATTTTGAATTCCAGATTCTTTTTGAGTATGCAGTTAAATGCTTACAATATAGTTTAGTATCACTAACAATCCATTCGTAGAAATGAGACGTTATTCATAATCTGATCGACGTACAGCTTCAGTTTCATGTCCTCCTAGATTGCTTCCGTGGAGCAAAGGTTATGTCTTTGCTTTGTAAGACAGAAGTCCTTAGTTCGATTTGGAGATCACATGTTGTGGAATTTGATTGGTGGTAAAGTTTTTTCAAAACGAATCGATAAATATATTGTTAATGTGTCGCTATAACAATGAGAACAGCTAACAAACTTAGCTATTAAACTTTATCATTCAAGGCTTAACGATTACTCGACACTCTCTGAAATTGAGACGAAAAGCCTAAAGCAAATATACAGAAAAAATTTAAAGGAAATCCTTAAATGTCAAGAGCAACTGAAGATCAGGAGCGTGCGCTACATATAGGAGAATAGGCTCTCCATGCTCTAGCTCTTAAAACCTATCCAAACAATAATCTCTCAACTCTATAGATACATGAATACACTGAATTGGAATAAGTAAGTTTATTTTAAAGTTTAGATAAGCACAGATATTACACAGTTTTGCTTACACGGCGCCGTGTACTCGGCCACTCAAAAGAGAGGCGTGCGCGTTACATATGCAAATAACCTCCCAATGTTATCCACCATACGGCCACGCAACCAACAGCTGATGAAATCCCTACGCCTGCCTCTGCTAAAGACAGATACAAAAGTTTGTAGTCACTTTTTTTGTGTCGGTTAAAGAGTAGGAAAACAGAATGTCCGACATAAACAACACGTCAACAATACGGCGACGTAACTAGATCATAGACAAACAAATATAAAGCGGGAGCCGAAGAATTTCCTCGTGAAATAACAATTGAAATTCTCTCAGCGACGTTCCGTTTCTTCTCGGCTCTGAACAATTCCTTCGACGGGAATAGTTGTTAACGAAATGTAACGGCTCACCCCCCCGGGCTCGAAGCAGAGGTGGAAGGGGTTGCCTTTTTTCACCCCCGCAGACAAAGCATTCCGTTTCTTTACACTGATAATATTTCTTTGGGCTGGAAGCCGAGCGGTAAGGCTTATAAACTTATTGTGTCCGCACATCCGGGCGCATGTTTCACATTTGCATTGCTTTGTTTATAATTAACATTACGACTTCTAAACTATACATTTTATTTATTTAAACAATCTAATTTGAAATATAAACTATAATAATTAATTATTTTACATAAAATAATTAAACAAATCAATATATATGAGGTCATTTAGAAATGTACTATTGGTTTATAAACCGCTGTAATGGTGGTGGAAGTCATGAAACGGGAAATTAGAGAAAAATGCAAAAATAGCAAAAGGAGCAAAGGGAGATAGAGTAGAAGACAGAAGATATGAAGGAAGTAGCTGGTCCAGCATGGAATCGGATGACTAAAAAGAGAGATGTTTGGAAATCTTTAGAGGAGGTCTTTGTCGAAAGAGAACGGCAAGTTAATAAGTTTCTGTACATATATACTAAGTTATTGTTTTTGAATAAAGGCTAAGTTAAAAATAAGTAAATAAATATGATAATAATAATTTAGCAATTACTATGATGTGCGCAAAATTACAGACAACAAGGTTCTATCACATCAATTCTTAAAATTATTTTTTCTGTGAAATTGACAAGTTCCGTAATTCAAGTTGAATGTAACAAAATTATTGCCTTTGTGTTACTTTAACTTAATTGTCCTTTATTATGTTTTTTTTAATAACTCTTCTTTTGCTATAATTGTATTTACTTTTATTATTTTTTCCTGTTAACTTTATATAGATTATTCAGTTCCTTTTGATATTAGGTGCTCTCTGACTGTTTTATCTTATTAACTCATTAATTATTATATTGTTCATGGGATTGTTTGTATATAAATAAAAGAGAAAAAATTATATATTTATTATTGGTGTAGGCTTATGTCCAGCAGTGGACTGCAGCTAGTTGAGTGATACATCAAAAACTGAAGCAGTAATACAAATGAGTGGGAACACATGTAACCAGTATAACCTTAACGCGGTATTAGAGAACGACAAATGAAGTTGACAGAGCAATTGTCATAGATTAATAATTAATATAACCACAGATAATATAATTAATTAAAACGGACAGGATATAAATTTAATCGATAAATTCAAAACGGATAACTTAATCGATTTCATTGTTACTAATGTATATAATCAGAGAAGATAATTTCATAGACAGAATTACTAGAGAAGACATTCAATGTTCTATAACGATTAGTATATAATGATTTTTTTATTTGACTAGAGTGAGACGTTCACCTGATGGTAAGTAATACGCATCCCCATAACAAGGTGGCGCTAGTTGGCATGGTATACTCGTCGCCTTGAGACATAAGATGTTATCTCGTTACTTTAGTAATTTCACTAGGTAAAACTCATTCAAATTGGAACACTGTAATGTTAGTATGCTTTTAGTAGTAGTATGTTGTTTGGGGGTGGAAATAGGAGCTGCGGTGGTACGGAGATTGATGACTGCGATGTAGTCTATAGTGGTAATATGCACTAGTCTAGAAGTAGCCTATTCACTCTTCTCCTGAAGACGTACTCCAGTACGGTACGTACGATCTACCACCTGTATGTTTTTTCATTTAATATATTATTAGTTTAATTTTGTACAATAATGATTATTGGATAGTAATGCTATTTACTACCTACATACACACACACACACACATGTATATATATATATATATATGTGTACTTACGGTAGTAATTGATGTATGTGCATTTATACATATTGGTAGGAAGCGGCCGGTGTAATGAGATTTGCTCGGGCTAAATCCACCCCCGGGGCCGGCGGCGACACTTCCGATTATAAAGAAAATAAAATTGATTTCCTTCGAGTCACCAGCGCCGGGGTGCGATCAAATTGTACATTTAATCGCACCCCTTGCATTACCCGCGTGTATTAAGTAATACAATTGCAAAATTTGTGTGCGCGTATATATGTCCATACCATCATCTTTTTCAATTCGTCATTATTTATATATATAACATATATATAATGAAAACGAGGTTTTCTGTTCGTCAATCACGTGAAAACAAGTGAATATATCGACACGGGTACACAAGCATTCGATTCATAATGATTTGTTACAAGATTTTTTTTTAATTTCATATATCCTTCATCATTTCATTTTCAATTAACTGTTTACATACATTTTCATTGCATATTATATTTATCCGGTTGCTATAGTAACGGTTGGAATAGAAAGCCATTTGCGGTTCCGATTGTTCTCAAGGTATACTTCAGACTGATTTCAAGTCTAGCTTTATATTACGGCCAACAAAGCGGAAATCAATTTTCCGGTCTCTGTGTTTTTTTGGTAACCTTAATAGTTAATGGAATTGGAAGAACATGTGATTTCGTAGATGTTATTTTTGGATCAAGTTATATGGGTCTCTTTACCGGAAGCTCCAACTCGGTGAGGATCGAATCCGCGTCTTTTATATTCATAAAGAGCATTACAATCTGATCCATCGCAGCTGCAAGACCATCAGACCAGTAAAGAGATACCAAGAAAACAATCAAACTTCGAACTAGTTATGGTTACCAATCGTAATGGTTGTTTCAGTTGAGTTACTTATTATTTAAAAAAAAACCATCAAACGAATAATTAGGTTTAATACTATACCTAGGTAATAAGCTGGTGATGCTACCTAACCATATATTACAATCTTTTAATATATTCTCTCTATCAAAGTAGTTATTTAACAATTTTTTATATTTGACGAAACGACTAAGGGGTGTAAGGGGTCCAGCACAACTCAGAACCTAAGCCAACATCACCTGCTGGTGGTGTAACTTACTAATCAACAAACTAGGCCCTGGCTCCCACCAACATATAGCCACCAGACAAACCTGGGAAGCTTTAGGGGAGGCCTATGTCCAGCTGTGGACGTTTATCGGCTGATGACGACGAAGCGACGAGACAAGCAAGACGTTCACCTGATGGTAAATAATACGCCTGCCTATAACATGCTGCTAGTTACGATGGTATACACTGCACCACACTGCCTCGTTACCCCAGTAAACTCACCGATTTGAGCGCCCTTCAAATCGGAACACAGTGATGTTTGTACACCACTGTCGGCTGCGGTGGTGTAAACTTGGACGGTCTCCGAATGCAGAAACTTACCACCAGAATACCATTTCGATAATACTCTTTGGTAAAGCTTGATGTTTTTTTTTTATATCATTGGACTGATATCTAAAGCGATTACATTTAACATCACCTCATTGAGCTTCCAAGTGGGCCCCAACCGCTTTAAGTTAACACGTTAAGATGAACCCTTAAACTGATTCAACCTGGGGCGTGTTTCATGTACCGTGTGTTAGGGATGGGAGGGTAGATAAATATTTATAAACTATGAACAATCTAGTTATTTTCGTACTAATGACCTAGATGTTGTTGTTCTGTTATTATTGAATGTATTAATTTAATACTGAGGGTTAAATTAGAACTTTACTAGTTAACGAGATGGACTAAAGTTAAGACTTAAGTTAAGGATAAGACCAAGAACAGCAGACCCTTCCTGAAATCTAGATCCCTTAACAAGCAGAACACAACAAAGGTTTGGTGGTAGATTTTAAACGAGGTGGTAGTTAACTGACGAAATATGTAGTTGAATGATAGTCCATGGACGTCCACTGCTGGACATAGGTCTTCCCTAAAGATTCCCACATCGATCGAGAAGGGATTGGTTATAGGAGGATTTGGGCCATTTCCCAGTACGCTGGCCCGATGAGTGCTCAGGGGAGAATCCTCGTTTGTTGATAAGCAGGAAGCAGGTTTGATTGGATCCCGTGAGTTGTCGTGCCCCTACATCGTATGAAGCTCCATTTTGTTTAACTTTCCACCTGTCAAATTGTTCTATCAGTGTTGCCAACGGTTTGCAACAAAAATGGCGGCAAATTCAATTCTCACTTTAAATTTGGAACACTCATTATTAGCTGTAATGATAAGGACCGATCGGAGAGAAGATACTTTTTTATTCTACGAAGCGGCAAGGCAAGCGGGAGGTTCACCTGATGGTAACTGATACGCCTGCCCGTAACGTGGCGCTAGTTAAAATGATATACAGGACTACATTGAGCTCGTCGTCTTGAGACATAAAATGTTGAATCTCGTTACTCTAGTAGTTTTACTAGCTACCAGTACAGTTTACTGCCGGTGGAGTGTGGATGGTGGTAGGATTTTCCTAGATAGCACTGCTGCACTGCACTGGTACCACCATGAGGATTTCCATACTCTCATCTACACGCATCGATGTAGGAATCTTTGGAGGCATATGCCCACTAGTGGACATCTATGAGCTTTTCAACTATATATAAAGAAAGACGGAAGCATAGCAGTTGAAGTAAATATTAAAGTGTAGTTAGAAAACTAGGTTTTTTGATTGCAATATAGAGTTAATTTCAGCGCAGCTCTCTATTCTTCTGCTTCTTGAGCCCGTGAAATGGAATGACTGGAAATATTTCAATTGTTTCTCTTCCGTATATTTTTTCAACTTCCGGTAAATCCAATGACATTCCAATTACGGCTTGTTTACAATTTTATTTTCAGGAAGCTGCGCGAATGAATACCTTTCGAAATAAAGTTCTATCTATTAATAAAAAATAAGTTACTCTCTCTATTTAACATACTATTTTTTTATATAGTGGTTAAGTGATGTTCCTCGTCGGTGGTCATCACTTCAGGTGTTAGTGGCGAGTGGTTAAGTTATACACCTGCACAAAACAACTTCGCGCTAGTTAAGATGATACAAACTGCACCACATAGCTCTCGTCGCCTGAGATAGATTTTGAGCCTCGTTACCCCAGTAATTACACTAACTATAACGCCCTTCGAACCGGATCACAGTAATGTTTGGACCATGTTTGACGCAGATATAGGTGCTGCGGTGGTACCTAAGCAGTCTCCGACGAGCTACGGCATCACCTGATGGTAAGCTGAGGTTTGAACTTTGTAGTAAAAGCATTGGCTTAGAAGAGAGTTAATTGTTAGGTAATGAGGAGAGTTCATCAGTGAATCCAGTGTAGTCATTGTATCCTTTCTTCAGGTATTAAAGTTTACGCTACCTGATACACAGCTAACTTAAGTTACTATTGAAGTCTTTTTTTAAGGCTGTCTATATTCTAAAGACAACTTAATCCAGTGTAGAGAATGAATGTAAATGGGCGATGCCGTATTGTTAGTGAGTACCTTTCCCACTCCAGGATCTAAATGGGCCCATTATATCGACTAGTTTCGAGCGACTGAGCACCGTCCCGGAGCCATTGTCCTATGTATTTTATCAAGGCGGAATCAATTCGGGAGTAACGTGGTACTTAGGAGGTGTAAAGGGAAGGGAGCGAGGAGGTTTTTTTTTCAGTGAAATTCTTAGGGAAATGAAAGTTAAATCCTTGTGTATTAGGCATAAACTAATATATCATTCCAACTAGCACCGTGTTATAGACGGATGTGGATAAATCCTGACGACGGCGTTCATTAGAAGCTCTTCTGCTTCTAGAAGGATTCTAATTATGGAGCATCGGGGAATGTAAACAGCTGATCCGTATTAACTTAATTCAAAGAATGAGTAAATTTTAATTGTTTGGAAGTAAGTTATATTTTTATCTATGAAATTTTTTTATAACTTTAGGTTATTTGTAACTTATTTAAATGATATGTAAATAAGTTAAAATTCACTTGGCCACTGTACCCTCGTGGCAAATTAGAACGATGCGGCATTTTAAATTTCCAAAACACCGCATCCACTTTACTCAATTGAATATTCTTAAGAAATATAACGAGAGCATCAAAATGGCAACACAATGGTTGTGTTATCATCATCAGCTGATAGACGCCCACAGCTGGACATAAGCTTCATCCAAAGATTCTTACAACGATCGGGTTGGGATTCATACGGGGGAATTTGGGCCATTTCTCACCACGCTGGCCTGATGCGGGTTAGTGGGAGCCAGAGCCTCGTTTGTTGACTAGCAGGCTGCACCACGAGCAGGTGAGGTTGGTTTGGATCTCGTGAGTAGATGTACGGGAACCTTACGTCCTTAGTGATTGTATACCGTAATAATATTTCATAACCACTAACACAAATTTAGATGAATTTTCTTATAGACGTAGTTCAGGCTGTAGGATACATAAAAGCCTATTCCTTGCTTCTGTCTATCAGGCAGTACCGCCTCCTCCAGCCATGAAGTAGTTCCCAGGCAACAGCCATTTACGATCATGTAAGCCAACATCATAACCTAATTTCCCTATAAAATATTTACTATATATGATAAATCGATCTGCAAATTCTTTAATTAGTTCATTAGTGCTATTGAGTCGAAGGAAATACTCTGAAAAAAAAAAAGGGTCGAACACCCTATCGGTTGCGGAACTCATGAAAAACAACCTGAAAAGGCTTTAAATGCAGCGCGAGGAACGTTTGAAAACGAAGTACATTCGTTAGTGAGGAAGTTAGTTCTGTCCTTGTTCCTGTAATGGCAGCAAAAACAGAGCTAGCTGTGCTGTACTGCTCTATGCTTTTAATTATATCTCATCATCATCATCATCACCTTATAAATGTGCAATGGGCATAGGCCTCAACAATTCGGAGGTCAATCGACTCGACATCTTTATCGTGCAGTTCAGGCCACGTATTTTGTCGCTAGGCAACAGACTTCAACGCAGATTTTATTACTGCCGCTTATCATTACTGTGTAGAGAAGAGAAGTAAATTTAATTAGAAAGTAATTAAAAACATTAAATGTAAGAAATGTAAATTTAGGAGAATGAGAAAAAAAAATTGTAAAAGAAATATAACAGAGATGTCCCGAGAAATGTAATGGGAAAGGAGAGAACTGTAGTAGAATAAGAATGGTGAAGGATGAGAGGTGATGAGTAGTAGAGGAGTAAGAGTAGACGGAAGGGAATGGTAGAAAATATGATGGAGGAAAGCGAGAACTGGAATGCAAAAGTGCTCTGCATCGCAGAGCAGAGGAATGCTGTACTGAAAAAAAATTTGCTGTGTTCCGGTTTGAAGGACGCTGTAGCAAGTGTAATTACTGAGCAAGTGTAGAGTGGTAACGACTCTAAACATCTTATGTGTCAGTGTTAAGCACAATGTGATTTTTTTTTCTTATTGCCCTCCTAATAGTTAGGGGGCCCGCTAATTTTGCTGGTATGGTTTGTGCAGCATCTTTAATTCTTTGTTTTGAAGTGAAATTTTGACAAATAAGTTAGATTAATTTTTTTTTTTTTTAAATCTTAGCGTTTTTGGCGCTGCCCTTTAACAATGCTGTGATGAAGATTCTGTGACTTGAGTGAGCTGGACGTGGGTGGTTGGAGCCGTTGGCTGCTGCAGCATATTTGAAAATGTTGATCTTAACCAGTGTCACGTTGTTACGGGCAGGCTTATCACTCACTATCAGGTGTACGTATCGTTCGCTTCGTCGCTTTTATATATACAAATAAGTATTTTGTTTAGGTTTGTTTTAACACTTGACTCTAACTTCAGATGGTTTTCCATAGTAAAAATTTGACTTTAACTTCACGTGGTGGTGGACCCTAATATGTTGGTACCTGAAGAGCAGCGATGATGTTATAGCGGAATATTTGCGATTTTAGAGCTGTAGCTACCGCCAACCCTAGCTCCATAATGTGGCCTCGGAATCGAACTGGGAACCTACATGTTACTGAGTAACTGGTGTAGTAAACGAACGGAATACTTCTAAACCTCATCAAGCATCACGGCAGTGATGGAGTATGGAACAAGTTCTTAACCTGCTCTGTGGAGGAATTTTTTATGCCTGTTCATAACTACATGGCTCTAGCAAGGTCAATGTACACAGCATCACACTGTGCTGGACACTTAGAGATATTAAAGATTGAGTCTCGTTACCACAGTAATTTCACTAGCTATAACGCCCTCAAACCGGAACCCAGCAATGTTTGCACTACTGTTTGGCGGCTGCGGTGATACCTACACGGTATTCAGTAAAATTCAGAAACAGAATGTTCATATGAAGGTATCGTTTCATCATAACCTCCTGGTCATCATGAAACTGGTGTAAGGGGTCCCACACAACAATACGGACATAAGCCAACCTCACCTGCTCGTGGTGCACCAAGCTAGTCAACAAACGAGGCTTTGGCTCCTGCTAACCCGCATTGGGCCAGCGTGTTGGGAAATGGCTCAAATCCCCCAATATGACTCCTACCAACGAAAGTCACAAGAAACCGCTGGATGCGGACGTACAGAACCGATCGATGTGGAGATATTTGGGGAGGCCTATGTCCAGAGGTGGAAATCTATCGGCCGATGATGAAACATATCAAGGAAACTGTAAACGATTTTCGATTGGGTATACCTATGTCCAGCAGTGGGCGACAGTGGGCCAGTGATGGATGATTCGACGTAAACAACTATCATGAAACGTTCAGAAAGTTCATTCATCAATTGCCTTGTAAAAAGGGGCCCGTAACTAGTTATCCTTGCACTATAAAGGCTGTGAGCTCTTTTTTTTTAATTTAATTTCATCCGGGGGCGCGTAACTTGTAACTGTCAAAGTTATTTGCACTCGTGACCTCTGAAGCAATGAGACCCTCGTTCAGCGCACTCAACGCTGTTCCGAACAAAACAAATGGCTCCTAACCGGCTAGTGATGTGCGCTGGGCTTGTTCACAGGTTTCGTTTTAAATTAATGTTCAATAGTCGTACGTCTAGGGAAGGATGAAAGAAGGAATCAGGATGGAGTATAGATGAGAGAAAGGAGTGGAAGATTAAAATGGTATAAAAGAAGAGAATGGAAGGTGAGAATGAGGAAGGAAAATAGGAAATGTAAAGAAATGAAGCTCAGGCCCACAAATGCCCGGGGAACGATTGTAAAAATAAATAAAGCTAACTGAATCTGCAAAATTAAAAAAAAACCGTCTAGGTTAGTGTGTCCGGTTTGAAGGGCACTAGTATAATGCCGGGTGTAATGAGACAACATCTTATGTCTTAATTACTATTTACCATTGGTGACATCAAGTGTCGTCAAATATAAATTAAATAAACATCCCTATTAAATTTCCCACGGCTGGGATTCCGAGTCTTCTCTTATTAAGAGAGTCATGGCCAAGATCATGCTGATTAAGTCCGGATTGATGGTAGTATTAAGTACTAGTAAGCGAAGTTAAACAAAGAGATTTGCAGATTTCTTTATAAGATATACATTAAATTATTTCTCCCATACTGATTACTTCTAACTTCTAATTACTAGCTTTTCATCCCCCACCTTCCTCGCTTTGTTGTCCGTAACATCCTGCTACACCTTTGGGGGGTAACATTTTAAAAATCCACTCCTACCTGACCTATACTCGGCAGAAGGAATGTTCCTACCTAATTTCAAGTGTGCAGCCCTTATTGCTCCAGAGATATCGTGATAAGTTTCTATATAGGTGGATATATATATGTATATACTTATTTATTTATAACTGATAATGCAACTTAATAGTATTTACTTAATATCGGATACTAAAAGGCCAAAAGAATAGTTAAAATTAACCTGTTATTATATACTTGTTCCAATTTTTTGGTTATGTCATCGTAATGATCAGAGAAAAAAGATTTACTGCAACTTAATTTTTTTTTTTTAAATTTCATAAGCCTCGAGATTAGCAGGAAGTTAATCATCATTATCAGCCGGTAGACGTCCACTGCAGGACATAGGCCTCCTCCAAAGATCTCCACAATGTGGAGCAGGACGTTCACCTGATAATAATTAATACGTCCGCCCATAACAACGTGGCTCTAGTTAGAATGCTTTACACAGTGCGCTGGTCACCTTGAGACAAAATGTTGAGTCTCGTTACCCCAGTAATTACACTAGCAACAGCGCCCTTCGAACTGGAACACAGTGATATGTGCACAGTACTGTACGCAATAGGCGGGCTCCGGCAGCAGAGAACTACCACCAGCACAGACTTTTAATATAATATAGAAATATATAAAAATGATCGGTTTATGAAGTTGTCAGTCACATCACTAGAACAGGTTTCGGTGGTTCCCGAATTCCTGATAAAAAAAAAAACGGAATAGTGTACTTTCCCCGTCGGAGGCTCATTTCGCAGCAAACAAGTGCGGAGCATTGCCACTTGTGTCCTACGCGTTGCTCCTGCTCAGCGCCCATTTTTCCGTTAAAAGGATGTTTTTTTTTATTATTCCCTTACAACCTTTCTCCTTTTGTACGTAGCTGTCAGATCTCGACGTGGGCTAATGCGTTCTCGGCCTCAGAGGTCAGATTATATCTTGGTGAATGTTTTTTAGGGCCTTACCTCAAATTAAAAATCTCGTAACACACTATTTTATATATCCTTTTTTATTCTATTCAACAAAGCGACGATAAGGGCCGGACGTTCACCTGATGGTAAGTGATACAGCTGCCCACAACGTCGTGGCGCTAGTCAGTATGCTATACACAGCACCATATTGCCCTCGTCGCCTTGAGGCATAAGATGTCGAGTCTCATTACCCCAGTAATTTCACTAGTTACAGCGCCCTTCAAACCGGAACATAGTAATGTGTGCACAGTACTGTTTTTCGGCTGCTATAGGAGTTGCGGTGGTACCTATGGAGACGGTCTCCGGCAACTGAGACCAACCACCAGTAAACCTTCAGCTTCGCGTGCTCTATTATAGAATGTTTCATCATCACCAGTCGATAGACGTCCACAGCTGGAGATAGGCCTCCTCCAAAGATCTCCACGTTCGTAGGGATTCATATTGGGGGATTTGGTCAATTTCCCACCACGCTGGCCCAATGGGGATTGGTGGGAGCGAGAGCCTCGTTTATTGATTAGCAGGCTCCACCACGAGCAGGTGAGGTTTGCTTGGGTCACGTGAGTTGCTGTGCGGAACCCCTTACACCCCTTTAACGTTTAACTATTGGAAATCGATTTTGACACTTGACCGTTTATACCAGTTTTCAATAGTGTTTTTTTTTATCTACAACGGGCAAACGTTTGACCTCAATTTAACATGATGTTAGATGATAAGTAAGTCGATTATGGTAAAGCGTGATTACTTAGAATACTTTGGCTTTAAACTATATATAAAAGAGATATCCAGAGATTCATCGACTCATCACGAGATCTTCGAAACTATTAGACGTAAACATTCGAAATTTGGTACAGATGTTGCTTCTGTCGGTTAGAGGTCAGCTAAGAATGGATTTTATAAAATTCCTCCCTCAAAATGACTTACGGGGGTGTTACAGCTAGTATGTTAATATATCGATACTAGATATATACAGAGATTTTTCCTTGCAAAGGTATTCGCGACGAAGACGGACGTCAAGCTATATATATATCATCATCAGCTGATAGACGTCCACCCCTGGACATAGGCTTTCCTCAAAGATCTCCATATCGCTGGGTCCCGCATTGCCCGCATCCTGCGACTTACCGTGACCTTCACCAGACAGTCAGTATGGCCTCCGACCGCCGGACACTAGGGATCGTCGTATGTAGAGGGTCACATGGTACGATTTGGGCCATTTTCCACCACGCTGACCCAATAAGGATTAACGGGAGATATATACATATATGTGATAAAGAATTCATGTATACGTAAATACAAAGAGTCATCCATTTACTAGAAAGTAAAAGTATTTTGTTATGATGAAGTTATGCTGACGATAGGTCTCTGTTGTGGAGGATTGTCTAGGCATCACTGCAGTTCCTATTTCTGCCGCCAGATAGTAGTGTGTTCCGGTTTAGAGGGCGCTTTAGCTAGTATAATTACTCGGGTAACGAGACAATATCTTATGTCTCAAAGCGACAAACGCAGTGCGGTGTTGTGTGCATCATAATTAGCATCTCGTTATGGGAAAGCGTATCACTTACCATCAAGTGAACGTTTAGACTTCGTCTAATAAAAAAAATTAAACGTGTAATACAGTAGTAAAGTTAATTAACTTCTACGGAATGCGGAAACGGGAAAGCGGAACGTTTGTTTCAAGTATTTACTTAAGCTGAGTATTACGGGAAGCACGAAAATACGATTCGTCAGATCTAATAATTTCCGGTTGCCTGACGGATATTGATATGGAAAATAAACAAGGAAATATGTCCTATTTGTCTTCTCATTGTTTCATTACTGGGTAAAGTGGCAGATATTCGAGAAGAAGGAAATAATGAAACGTTAAAACGAACGGACGCGAATAAATGTTAATAAGAATTTTAACAGGCGGATGGGTTTCCCTTTCCGGAAATCGTAATGCTCTCCGAAACAGACTAAAAATCGACGGAGATCGGATCATCAGTCTTCGGCCATGAACTGAGGATTCGGTTTCTGGAGCCTGGTCATCCTGGTGACGTGGAGAGGAACTGCACACGAGCTGCGAAGTATTGCGATGTCTTAAGCTGGTTATTTCTATAATTTTAGGTCTCAGTACAACAGTGGTAATCAAACTCCACTTTGAAGGCACCTGATGATGATAACAGTGGTGTTGTGTAAATATCCTAGCTTGTTTATTCAATGTCGTGCTGGTGTTGTCGCTTCGTAGTTAAAAAGCCGGTAAGTAAATAGCAGAAACAATACCAAAGTTTAATGGAGTGGAACGATACCACATCCTCGTGACCTGATCACTGATAACATTGTAAGCTTTTTAATTTTTTTTTTTACATTTAATATGCTTTATGTAAATTTGGTGCAGCCATATAAAGCAGGGACCACAGATGGTTGTCCAGATTTTGTAGTTTATCTCCTTGAAATGGTTCCCGTCTTGTAGTAAAGGATCATGGATAAAACCGGAAACGGTGGCCGTTACAGATGGGACAGTGAAGCACAGTACGCGATGCAACTGTGTTAGACTTCAATGTTAGGCTTCCATTTCCAGAGACCGCCTAGGTATCATTACAATTCCCATAGCAGTCGACAAACGGCAGTATGCAAACATTACTATGCTCCGGTTTGAGCGACGTTGTTTTTTTTATTCAGCTAAGCAATGAGATGAGAGAGATATTCATCTGATGGAAAGTATACGCCTGTCCATAATATCGCGGCGCTGGTTAGGATGATTGTGCTCATCACCTCGAGATGATGTTGACTATGTAAGATGTTAATACTCGTTACCCCAGTAACTACACTGGCTACAGCACTCTTCAAACCGGAACACAGTGTTGACGGCAGAGGTGGGCGCTGCGGTGGTGACGGGACGGTGTCCGGAAACTGAGACTTATCACCTGTTTTTAGGTATTACATATTATAGTAGATGTTTAAACAATATTGCGTGATGCGGTTGAGGAAGTCGTCCATTTTGTTTTCCAGAACATTCTATGTAAACGCTCACCACGCAACATTAGTACCGACGGCTGGTAGAATTTATCGGGAAACGGGAAGTATCCACGTTGGCGGATTTCCGTGCGGCCCGATGACTCTTAAATTCATCTTGGGGATGGGGGTGGTTCATTTTTTTCCCTCCATACCCGCGAGCCGAGTATAAAATATAAATTAGACTCTCATATCCCTTTCCCTGCGTTTGAATAAAGTATGCTGGCTTTTGGAATATTTTACAAGGGTGGGAGAGGGAGGAGGGAGCTCGCGTACCTCGTACGCATCCGCGATAAAAATCGCGATATACTTGTGTATGCACGTGTACATACACACATATATATCTACATATATATAAAGTCATTGAAGTATAATATAATGTTATTAGCTTATTTAAAATAGAACGTTTCAGTGAGAAAAAATGGTTATAAGTGTACACGTTAAAATAAGTGTTCGGCATCGAAACTTTTAAATGATCAGTAATAGTTTTAATTAGGTTATAATAGATTTAGCAGTTTTTAGGTTATTCTCTACTCCCTATAGTTTCTCCAAGATTTTTGATGAATTTTTATTGTTTAAATATTTTCATAAATAACTGCTATTTTTTAGTTGTTAAAATATAAAAAAATATTACTAATAAAGTTATTTAAAATAATCAATATTAGACGACGGACGTCCATTGCTGGATATAGGTCTCCCCCAAAGATTCCCACACGATCGGGTGATTATTCATATAAAAGGATTTAGGCCTTTCCCCACCACGCTCCCCAATGCGGGTTGGTGGGCGCTAGAGCGTCGTTTGTTGATTAGCAGGGTGCATGACGAACAGGTGAGGTTGGCTTGAATCCGTGAGTTGTGCGGGAACCTTAACGACCCTTAAAATAATAATAGTAAGCCAACCTCATCTGCTTGTGATGCACCCTGCTTATCATCAAACGAGGCCCTGGCTCCTACTATCCCGCACTGGGACAGCGTGGTGGAAAATATCCCAAATCCTCCTATATGAATCCCTACCCGATCCTCTGTGAGAATCTTTTGGAGAGGTCTATATACAGCAACGGAAGTCTATCGGTTGGTGATGATGCTGATGATGATGAAGGCAAGTTTCCGCCGCCGGAGTTTCGGTTCGAACTTTTCTTAGTTACTATGGAATAATAGGGTTTTGATTATTTATTAAGGAAATTTACATATTTTTCTTAGCTTAGATGGGGGTTTAAGATGTAACTGTAAGTTTAAGTTAATGTTATGCCGGCGGCAGGGTTGAGGAATAATTTCACAAACGCAACTTCACTTGATAGCACCTCCGGGTCCTGGGTGGTGATAAAATTTAATTGGGTGGTACTGTAATGTTACTGTGTTGGAAGTGAGACGTTTTTAACCTAAGCTACTGAAAACTTCGTCTATTTTGTTTATTTACGTTGCATTGTATATATTTTAACTAAAACAATTTTTTTTTGTACTTACATTTTACATCATCATCATCAGCCGGCAGACGTCCACTCATATAGACCTCCCCCAAAGATCTCCAAATCGAACGGTCTCGCGTTGCTCGCATCCAGTGGGTTCTCGCGACTCCCACCAGATCGTCGGTCCACCTTGTGGAAGACTTCCCAACACTACATGATGACTACTTGACTAGTGATGTACATTATACATATGATATTGTATATAAGAATAAGCGATGTCTCGTTATAAGGCGGTCGTACGAGATGTCTTAGGTTCTATCCTCACTAAGCTTGAGTTTCCGGTGAGGAAACACATCATTATTAAAACGACATGTTCCAGGAAGAACAGCCTTTTTATACAATTGACATCCGCCGGAATTAGACCAGCGTGGTGGATAAAAGGCCTGGACTGTCTCCTTGCGAGAGAGAGCTCTGAATCCCAGTAACATTAAGTGGGGCTGTTACATCATCTTCCTACAGCCTTGTTAGGGCGCTCCTCTCGTCACTTCGTTGAATAAAACAAATAATTTGCTCCCGGAAATGATGATGCAATGATAATGACCTATGATCCAGACGCTCGCTGATCCCTTTTATATATATCCTCAATCGTGCTTAGCAGGTATATGCCGCTTGAATGTCACAAACGACGTACTTAACCAAGCCAGTGCCGTCCCCGCGATAAATTGAAGCCCAAAGGTGCGCAATAAAAACGCCGGCGGAAGTGAAAATCAATGGGCCCCTCCAATTGAACGCACCTTCTTAAATACTCCAAGTTGTGATGTCTTTAATTCTTCACCATCTTTGCGCAACTTAACATTTCAAGTTGCACAATTACGATCCATCTTTAACCCGGGTACATAAAGTTGGATATCCTTTGACCATCATCAGACATGTGATGTTTTGGTCGTGTCGGCTCCGAGTTTAGGGCAACGTAGCCTTTACTGAAGGATGTATTCTTTTAGACATTGAGGGTTTTTTATAAGGGTGCTATGGATTGTGTAGTGGAGGTTTTATGTACACGTTAAGATAAGAGGTACTGTAACCTCTTATGGGAAAGGGGAGATGCCGTTACGTTGGGAGACTTTGGATAAATTCATGACTTGAAATTATTGATGTAGAATATCTATTTGTCTTCCATCTTGTTTTGTTTGAATGCAGATTTATAACCACCACCATATATTACCACCACCGATCACATCAGCACCCAGTGGTTTGAACGGTAGAAGCACATCGTCCGCTTCAGATAACGCTAACCACGATCCTCAGATAAGAGGTACTTACTCCAGAGAACTAGTCTGATGAGTTGTTTCTGTCTTCAAGCTGTAGTGTACGAGGAAGTTAAGGGTAAGTTTACCTGATGGTAAGTCATATCATAGTAAAGTCATGCAAGTTATAGTGGTTTAACAGCATTTCTATTCTGACGGCGAGTTGTGATTACTTCAATAAGTTCATAAGTAGAGTAAACTATTAGTGAAGGATCTAAGTAGAAGCAGTGGTTGCTATGGATCCAGGTAGACGGTTCCTACTGTAGTTGTCTATGGTTGTGGCTAATGAAATTATTTGAGAGATATACCCAAGGACAAGAGAGCATTGTGGTGGTGTGCTTAGTGCGTCCTTACGGATACGAATTTTATCCGTAAGTGTAAGTTATTGGTATACGGACAGCCCTCTACTTGATTAAGTTGCAGTAAAATCGAGCTACGTGCCCAGTAAGGAATCGTAGCCAACGTTTTAATGCTTATCGGTTCTTACTTTATGAAGCAGTAAGGAGCGGGCTGCGGAGTTGTACAGGAACGTGATGGGCTGCATCGAAGGTTTTTTTTTATGCTATTAAACCAAGAGACGAGCAGAACGTTCACCTGATGGTAAGTGATACGCCTGCCCATGACAACGTGACACTAGTTAGGATGGTATACATACCCCTAGCTACAGCACACTTTTAACCTACTTATACAGTCTCTAGGGACAGAGACCTACCACCAGTAATATATACACTGGTGTACTATACCATGTAAGATGAATGAAGTTTTCATCGCTAGCCTTAGAACGAATAGAAGATCTCGAGCAGCTGCCTTTGATTTAGATATCCATGGTATGAACGTCGTGGATATTGAAAGCGGTAAAATTTACCGAACGCAGACTACGATGCTATCACTATGTAAATAAATGCAATATCCTTCCAATGGATCCTTATTAAGGAAAAACGTCTTGATTAAAATATTGATCAAGGACCCTAAGTGTCAGCAGATGGTGATTATTTTACTTATATTATATGAAAACGAATTAACGGTTTCTATTTGCTTTCTGCAATGAAAGTAAGGGATGAAAGGGTAAAGAGGAAGAGAAGGCTGTTAAATCCCGTTTTTATTTTTTACTTTTTTATATATAACTAGATTATTTACTTCGTGGTCCAGTTTTGATCATATAAAGAATTTAGCTGGACATAGATCATGAAGAAATTAATAGAAATTTCTAGAACGTGGAAGGAACAATGGAAAAGTAAAAAAATATATATATTATACATGATTATAATCGAGATGAAGGCAGTAGAGATTTTTAGACGAAGATCATACTCTAGTTTTTTAAAGATCACTGACTTCATTTCTATAATTAAATCGAAGATCTAGTTGATTCATAAATTTAGTTCTATATTGTACGCAAATTCTCTTTCCTTCCTTTATAAAATGAAGGGAAGATCTGGTGATGTTCCAGAGAAGAAGCCGGATGCGGGAAGAGCAGAACTAATCGTTGTGGAGTTCTATGAAGGAAATCTAACGTTCACATCTTATGTATCGTCAGGATTATTCTCTTATTCAAAGAAACAATGAGACGAACGGATATTCACCCGATGTTAAGTGATACGCCAGCCTATAACATGGCATGATGGCGTAAATGGCTCTGTTTAGGATAACATATCTACCACATGGCGCTCGTCGACTCAGGATGTTGGGTCTCGTTACATCAGTAACTACACTAACTACAGCGCCCTTCAAACCGGAACGGTAATTGCTAGTATTATTTCAACATATGCCTATAACTAGTAGTCTCCAACAACAGAGACAGAGGCTTTGTTTGTGTAATAGCTATGATAGGGACCGAAGATTTGACTTGTTGTTGACCACTGCCCCATCACTGCCACCCGCTACTGGGACATCAGGGATGCTATTATGTGAGTTTTTATTGGAAAACTTTCCCTGCTCTTCCGACATCCGCCAGTCAGAGTTTTAAGTTTTTGGATAACTGACAGAAAAATGCCCTCACCGCCCCGCTCGCAACTTTCGGATGAGTTTGTTTACGGGACAAGAATTTTTTGTTGTTGTTGTTGGGGATGCTGCTGCCGATGTCGGAAATTCAGTGATAAGTTACGAGTTTATGGAAGTGAATTAAAAAAAAATTACCCTTCGGAGAGTTTGACAATCTTTATCGCTGGTGTAACCAGCGAGACGTTCACCTGATGGTAATACGTTCGGCTATTATAACGTGGCGTTAGTTATGATGATGAATACAGCATCACATTCTGTTCGTCACCTTGACGATCAAGACGTTAAGTAAGACATTCAAACCGGAACATAATAGTGTTTGCATATAAGTGTTTGTCGGCAGAAATAGGAGCTGTGGTGGTACCTAGACAATCCTCGGCAATAGAGACCTAAAAGTAAAATCTATGAGCAGTGATCCAGTAGCCTATTTGATCCCATATCATCATCATCAGCCGATAGACGTCCACTGCTGGACATAGAATACTGGCCTCCTCCAAAGATTGGCTTCCGGCGATTCTCACCAGGTTGTCAGTCCACCAGTTGAAGGCCTCCCACTACGTCTACCGTTACGCGGGCGCCACTCGAGGACTTTACTGCTCCATCAGCCGTCTGTCCTTCGAGCATTGTGCCCTGCCCACTGCCACTTAAGTTTAGCAACGTTTTAGGCTATGTCGGTGACCTTAGTTCAACTGCGGATCTCCACATTTCTGATAACATATGAAATAACTGTTTTAATACGAGAAGCCTCTGACTCTAAGTTCCTTTAATAACTTAGATTTATGGTGACGAGCTCAGTTCCATTATGCTTATTTATAACTTCCATATATAATAAAGACGGCACAAGTTTAACTGCCTCTAAAAAGCCGCAGATAATCTTACCTATTGTTTTTTTTTATTTACAACTTAACTACTTTTGCTGATAACTGCATAACAGTAGTGTTGCTACTTATACTAAGTTACTATCAATAATAACTTATATGGGATGTAACAAATAATAAATCCACTCTCTCTCTATCTCTCATCTCATCTTGTTACAGTTATGGATAAAGCATACTTCACAATTTTTTTCATCATCATCATCAGCAGCAGCTGATAAATGTTCACAGCTGGACATAGCCAATGCTGGTGGGAGCTAGAGCCTCGTTTGTTGATTAGCAGAGATCACCACGAGTAAGTGAGACTGGCTTGGATCCCATGAGCTGCTGTGCCCTTACACCCCTCTCACAATTTTTTTATTGTCTTTTAATATCTTGTGAAATTTTGTTTAAGTAATAACACGTTATAAATAAAAATACTAGTAAAATAACAGAAGACAGATCCTAGTATTTTAGCTTTCAGTGCCGTGTAAATATTCTAACTAAAGTCTAAGTACTCGGCTTTGAAATTTTCACCCATCAAACACTAAAATTCGTATGTACTTATGATCCTAAGGGAATTATTTAAACGATACTTGAATATTAATGCAGATGAGGGTTGAGGATTGGTAACTCGAAAGGCATCCGGTCCGACGATGTACTGGCATCTGTCATTCAGTGGAAATTATTTAAATCATGAGAGGGGGAGACAAGTAAAGCTTTTGTTTAGATATCTTGATATAAAAGGGATACCGAAACGTTTCCTACAATCTAATCCAAAGCCAATATTTTCAAAACTAAAAGCAACCCTTGTAATTAAGTGATAGTAAGCACAGTTTATCGTTAAGAAGTTAGAATATATTCACAGCCACCTTACCCTTGGCAAGTGAAGAGCTACTAAGGAGCGAAACTTTCAGAAGAAAGTTCTTTGAAATTCTTCCACCATCTACTCCATTATTTATGTTACCCCTAAATAAGGAGTTATAAAGTAAATAGAGATAATATTAGAAAAAGAAAAAATTTACTGGTGGTTGGTCTCTGTTACCGAAGACCATCTAAGTAGGAATATGTTGCAGCTGACAAATACTACTGTGCAAATATTAATGTGTTCAGGTTTGAAGGGCGCTGTAGCTAGTGTAATTATTGGGGTAATGAGACAACATTTTATATCTGAAGGCGACGAGCGCAATGTGGTGCTGTGTATACCATCCTACATAACGTTACGGGTCATTTACCCTCGAGCGAGGATGATGGCCTCGTCTCGTAGCTACGTTGTACAAAAAAAAAAAACTCCAACTCTTCTACTATAGTAACGATGGTGATACCTTACCATCACATAACCTTGGATGTGTTCTACCTTTATAAAAGACTATCACTACCCAGCTATTATCTGACATTGTGGAAGGGTCAGCTTTCCCTGACTTTCTCCCCCACTTTGCTCTATCC
This sequence comes from Ornithoptera alexandrae, assembly GCA_029030555.1. Taxonomy (NCBI): domain Eukaryota; kingdom Metazoa; phylum Arthropoda; class Insecta; order Lepidoptera; family Papilionidae; genus Ornithoptera; species Ornithoptera alexandrae. The sequence continues at coordinate 1,360,152 of JARDVY010000296.1, read as the reverse complement.
TCACACTCCTTGTCGGTCACATGGTGCTCACATATGTTCCTTGACACATCACTTGCTAGATCTCTCTTGCAGGAGAGTAATTATGTAGTTACCACAGCAACCCCTACTTCAGCCGTCAAACATTACTTTGTTCCGGTTTGAAAGTTGCTGTAACTAGTGGAATTACTGCGATAACGTATTTACCATCTCATGCCTAAGACAACGAGCACAACGTGGTGCAACGTACACCATCCTAAGCATTACCTTGTGGGCAGGCGTATTACATATCATCAGGTGAAGATCTTGCTCGTCTCATCGCCTCATTGAATTAAAGAAATATTACTACGACTCGGTTACTTACTAACTTTATAAAAGACTCTCTCTTTTTATCTGTTATCCTATATGGTGGTGGAGTTAGGTTTTTTTGTCTTTTTCTTGACCTTGTTTTTCAATGACATCCCCATCATTCACGTATACTCTTCATACTACATATTTCTACCTGGTCTAGGGTCTGCCTGTAGGTCTTCAACATCAAGAGAAAGCCAAGTTGCGAATACAGTCTGGCAGCCTTCCTTATACATGTTCATACCGTCGCAGTCTACTTTCCAGCATATAGTCAACTATGACTCTTAAGACTTGAACTTGACTGGACTTGAAGACTTAAGTTATGACAACGTTGATCCCATTTTGGAAAGTTGGTAATGTTTCGTCTGTTATTGGATCACTTAGTCAAATTCAATGGAGTAAAAACGTTGCGAAAACGAAACGAGTTTCCCTTTCCCCCCAAAATCTAAGAGACCATTGACTTGCCAGGGTCGTAAGGATAATAAAATTAAGCCAAAGGACCCGTTTATGTAATAACGATAATTTATATTACATGTAGATAATCGAGCCTGACAGTGGGAAGGTAACAAATCATCCTTTACCAAAGTTATACGTGAATATTTATGTGTTGATCTAATCAATTGCCATAACTCAAATATTGGCACTAATGTTATTAATTAACTTATACGTAGTCATCATCATCATCATCAGCAGCAGTCTAAGTCTTTAGTCTTATAGATAATAAATGAAAGTAAACATTAAATGCAATTGAAATGATGATAAAGCTTCTTAATTATTAGAGATCTGATTTAAGCCTAACATTGCTTCGAATTGTATTGTTGGTAGGTTCTGTTGCTGGTGACCGTCCAGGTATCAAGCGAGACCTACCGTGGTGACTGTTTTAGCCGTCGGTTAGTAGCATGCAATTGTCACCATGTTTCAGTAAGAAATTAAATTTTATTTTTTAGAATTGACAACGAGGTGAGCGAAGCTACTACCCTTGAACTACGTGGTCCTAGTTAGGATGATGAAGAACCATATTGTGATCGTAGCTTTGTCATATGATATGATATATATACTCCAATAACTTCACTAGCTATAGCGCTCTTCAAACCGGAACACAGTAATGTCTTTACAGTACTGTTTGTCAGCAGAAGTAGGAGCTGCGGTACCTAAATCGTCTGACAGAGAGCTAACTGGTGGTAGGACGCTGTTGCTGAAGACCGTGTAAAGTAAGACCGGGTAAGTACCGTCGCAGCGGCTATTTCTACTGCCGAACAGTAATGTCCAAATATCACTGTGTTCCGGTTTGAAAGGCGTTGCAGCTAGTATAATTACTGCGGTAATGAGAATCAATATCCTATGTTTCAAACCGACGAGCGCAATGTGGTGTTGTGTATATCATCGCAGCTAGCGCCACATTGTTATGGACGGGCGTATCACTTACTATCATGTGGATGTCTCGCTAGTCTGGCCGCCTCGTGGAATATAAAAAAAAACCTATCGCTAGAATGACTTAAGACGACGAGTGCTATATTACTTATCGCAACATTGTTAAGGAATCATCATCATCAGCCGATAGACGACAATTGCTGGACTTCGGCCTCCTCTAAAGATCTCAACTGAGTTCATTGAGGGGAATTCGGCTTTAGTGTAGGGGTCCCGCACAATAACTCACGGGACCCAAGCCAACCTTACCTGCTCGTGGTGCACTCAGCTAATCATCAACCGAGGCTTTGGCTCCCACTAACCCGCATTAGGCGAGCGTGGTGAGAAATTGCCCAAATCCCTCCAAATTAACCCATGCAAACAATGGCACCTGATGTCCAACGATGCAGGCAGCGCAGGACTGATCGAAGAGGGGATCTTTGGAGGAGGCCTATATCCAGCAGTGGACGTCTAGCGACTAATGAAGAAGGGCCTTAGCTCATCACCCTGGCCCAGAGCGGTGGTGGGTGATCAGAGCTTCGTCTGTTGTTCAGCAGGTTTTACCGCGTGCAGGTGAAGTTGACTTGGGCTCCGTAAGATGCTTTTTAATTGTAAGACGTATACAAATTTGTTTAATTTCAACGCTGAAGACTTAAAGAATGAGAAATTGTTTTGATGCGTACACAGAGCCTGTAATGAGAAGCTCGCACAACTCCATCGCAAGCAATTAAAGTTCATGGAGCTGATCCTGGAAGTTGGGTGTAACGCGCCGAGGCCGAGCTTATGTTTTCCTTTAACGAACACGCCGACGTACGACAAAGCTTGTTTACTAACGAAATTTATATCGGGGGCGAGTGTTCGCGTTGCTTTGTTAAGAAATTGATTCGTTAATTGGCATGTCTTGAAGCTGTTCGCGCCGACGGATATTTCCGTTTAAATAGTACCAAACGGAAACATACTAAGCGCTCTAATGTCTAGTTTGATTAAACCGCACACTTCCTAATTATCGATATCACCGATCGATGTGGAGATCTTTGGGGATCTTATCGGCTGATGACGATGTGGAAACGTAATAAGGGAAGCTCAGTTTGTGCGAGGCTCGAATATACGTTAAGCAGAGACGTGAGTTTCCTTCAATGAGCTTTAGCTTCCGGTGGAGGAAAAGCATCGCGAGGAAACTGACATGTTTGAAGAACTGCTGGACAACGTTTTACACCTACCAACACGCACATGGCCGGTATGAGTGATAAATGAACTAGTCTAGATTTTTTATTCATTAAATAAATACATAAAAGCTAATTTACTGGTAGTAAGTACAACCACAGCGTCTATTTCTACCGTCAAACAGTAATGTGTCAACATTGCTGTGTTCCGGCTTGAAGGGCGCTGTAACTAGTGAAATTACTCAGCAATGAGATATATCTTATGTTTAAAGACGACAAACACAACGCAGTGTATATCATTCTAACTAGTGTCACGTCGTTATGGTCAGGTCAGTAGCCGTCAGGTGAACTTCTCCCTCGTCCTGTTGCTTTATGGAAAAAAATATTGCTTTTGTTCATTGCCAAAGTTTAGTCCGAGGACGGAGAGGAATTAATTACAGTTCCCTCTGTAGATTGAAAAATCTCCCGTCGCCCTGTTTTGTTAATAATTAACATTTGGGTCCGTGAGTAATGTCGCCGCCATTTTGTGATACGAAACTTTCCCTGTTTTCCATCAAATTTGTCCCACTCATCCATTGAAGACCTTATTCATTTCATGTTATATTTAACTTTAATTAATTTAGATATGATTTGATGTTGAGACGGGCACCGGTGTATTCACTATGTCCAGCAGTGGACATCGTTATTGGCTGATGTTATTGGAACAGGCCGCAAGCGTACATTAGACTGATAGAGATTACTGGTGGTAGGTTTCTGTTGCCGGAGACCGTCTAGGTACCACCGCACCGCCTATTGCAGCCGACAAACAGTACTGTGCAAACATTACTGTGTTCCGGTTTGAAGGGCGCTGAAGCTAGAATGAATACTGGTAAGGACATAACATCCTATCCCTTAAGGCGGCGAGCGATAGCGTAGAGTGTTTATAATCATGATGAAAGTGATTACTAAGGTAATCAGACTCAATATCTTATTTCTTAGGCTACTAGCGTAAAGTGGTGCAGTATTTATTATCTTAACTGGCACCACGTTGTTGTAGGCAGGCGTATCACTTACCATTGGGTGTAATCAACAGAGGGTCTGGCTCCTACTAACCAGCATTGATACAGTATGCTGAGAAATTGCCTAAATCCCACCATTAGAGTCCCTATCTGCTCGTTGTGGGAATCTTTCGCGAGAGACCTATGTCCAGCTGTGGACGTCTATCGGCTGATAATGATGATAAAACGATGACGATGACTTCGTGACCTTTACGTTGAATAGGGGACAGTAGATTCAAGCGGAATTATTTACGAGAGGATGGAGTTTATTTTCATCAGTTACTTTAGACAAACATCTCTCAAATAATGTGGTTAAGTTGTCACGGTAACATTGTTGTATTCCTTTTGTAAGTAATAGTTAAGTATTTTTACTTAATATAATTCATCATCATCATCATCAGTCGATAGACGTCCACTGCTGGACATAGACGTCTCCCAAAGATATCAACATTTGTAGAGGTTTATGTGAGGGTATTTAGGTCATTTCCCAGCACGGTAGCCCAATGCTGGTTGGTGGGAACCAGAGCCTAGTTTATTGATTAGCGGGATGCACCACGAGCAGGTGAAATTTTTTTTTTCTCTGGCGGTTGTCATCTGTGTGACACATTCCAATTGTATTTCTGACGCAGGCCGGAGTCCTTTTTTATCTCAAAGTAATTTTTGTTACTTAGTGATTTAATTTTAGATTTACGAGTAGTGTTTGTGTGCTTAATATAACTTTACTATAATAATGTTATATATTAAATATAATCAGCAATCAAATAGCATTGATATAGTTATCTTCCGCAAGAAGATATCTTGTGGAAGACTTATAATCTATGTATCTTTTTTAGTGAAAAAGTGTAAAAATGACAATTCTAAATCCACTCATTAAATCAGAAATCGATCATTATACAATCATATTATTATTTCTAATTAATCAATATTATTTGCATTCTAGTCACTTTTATTTCTTCTAACCGCATCTTGTGTTACTTTCTCCATAAAATTTAATACAACTTCCGTTTTCATCATTATTATCTCATTAAGATTTTCTCTGCTTATTTTGACTCCCACTCTTAACGCTATATCTACTCTTTCCCTAATATATATTGGACAATCTGTGAGTAGGTGTATGTTTTCCTCGGTGTTATCACAAATGCAGGAAGGTGTAACTTTACGTTTAGATTTATACAGATATTGGCCAAAGCCTCCGTGTCCTGTGTTTTTTAATAAGGAGTACGCATTGTCAGTATTTAGCAGGTGAGGCTGGCTTGGGACCCGTGAGTGGTGCGGAACCCCTTGCGACCCATCTTAATTCAATTACAATAACACAATCGTCGTTTTCGGCTCCGTTCATTTGTAAATTTCCAAAGAACACATTTGCCCAAGTTGAAGTTGAGTTGTTTGTTAAATCATTGTGCGAGTGAATTTCTATTTTAGTCGACTCGGGTATGTTAAGTCGGCAGTAAGTTTCAGGGTTTATGTTTTCATCAAACACTCAAGTCAACTGTATATAAAGTTACTCTCAAGTTAATAAAAGTTTGCACTGTTTCTGTGGGAACGTTTGCGCTCCGCTAAAAGATATTTCGTATACACGAAAGTTTCGTTATGGAAGATACACTTGTGCACTTATATATACAAATTTAAATATTTATATTAATGAAGGAGTTCTTCCTCTATCTCTTTCTCATGTGTTGGAGGCTGACTCATGAGAGTGATGAGGTGTATGATAACATTCCTCTAGAAGTAAGGTTTGGAAACCGTTTAGATACGAAGGTTAACGACGGCAGTTTATTTTACCAGCGTCATACGTAATTGTCTTCGAAGTACTCGTTAGATGTAAACTGCTATTTATCAAAATGATGTCCAATGAAGAGTTGTGTAAACATCCTAATTAGGACAGGTCTTTCTTACATAACCTAGTTAAGCAATCCTGGCAATGATAACTTATGCAGTTTCGCTTTGATAAGATACTGAGAATTCTATTGGTAGTTGTTTACTTCATACTTCATAGGGGTGTAGGGGTCCCTGCTAATCAACAAACGAGGCTCTGGCTCACCCGCATTGGGCCAGCATGGTGGGAAAAAGCCCATATCCCCCCTATAAACCCGTATAAACGTGGAGATCTTTGGAGGAGGCCTACGTCTAGCTATGGACGTCTATCGGCTGATGATGATAATGATTACGATTCTTCATACTCCTCAACATGTTTTACTCATGCAAAGGAATGAAAGTGAATGTAATCAAGACGAAAGTGCAGGTCGACCTAGGCGGACGTATTCCGATCAAATCGAAGATGTCCTAATGAAAGGCCGGGTCAAGAGTACTCGCAACCGACGAGCATGCATGACGAAGCTCATGAAAGTGGAGGAAGCGAGAGAGGTGTGCCAGGATCGTAGCAAGTGGAGAGGTGGTCTCTGCCTACCCCACTGGGAACGAGGCGTGATATATATGTATGTATTACTCTATGTTTAAACCACAGTATTAGCATCTCAAGTTTTTTTTGTATTGTCTTTTTTTGAGCCAATGGGGCTGATATATCTCTAAAGGATAAAAGCCTCCACCCCAAAAAAAAACTATTACTATATTTCAATTTCTTTAATAAAGAAGAATATTAAAGCTTTGAGTCGAAGAAAATCCACTATAGAAGAATCCAATGGAATAGTCCGTCGCTTTGCTTTAAAGCTACTTTGTTAAGTTACACCATTTAACTGCGATTTAAACTGTTAAAGAGCTAATATTTACCTTTTCAGTTTAAAAACGAAACGATGCCTGAATTGGGTTAATTAGCACCTACAGCTTAGTGTTCGCTGTTGGCTAATTACCATATATTAAGTGAGGGACATGTTCAGTGCTTGCATTGTATACAATTAATAACATTTACGACTGCCGGCTCTAATAAATTTAGAGGCTCGTTTATTTATCAGCTGTTCAACTCAACCGGCTTCCGCATCTTTTAGCCGGTTTTATTTTTGTTGCACTTTTTAAGTTAGAAATGAAGCGGAACCAGTTGTAAAGGTTAGTGTTTACGTCAAAGAGATAACAGTTAATATACCATAAATCACGATCTTCGATTTAGTATGTATGATAATTAAAGAATTTAAATTTAAGTTAATCATATTCACTTGCTTACTCGGTAGCTAACTGTAATGCTCTAAAGACCTTAAGATCCTTAGTTATACTGGTAATATCATTACCACTATGGTCTTCAAACCGGAACAGAAGCAACGGCTGAAAGAATACCTGTTTGTTTTTGACAATCGGAATAACTAATGTTTTTTCTATATTTTTAATCTTGATGTCAGTTAATCCAGATATTGCTTAAGTAGTTTTTTTTCTCAAATTCCACTTAATCTAACTACTCTCTCTTGCTTATGCTAAAAGATTCTAGTAGAAGTAAACTAGTACTAATATATTAATGAAAGCAAAAGCTAATGGAACTTTTTTATCACAATAATTTATATTTCTCGTGACACCCTAAACAATTATCAACACACACACACACACATATATATATATATATATTTCAATTTAACTAACACGTATAACAACTCGATGAATTATTATTAAATTGGCCCAGTATTAACAATTCGATAAATCATAGCCAATAGAGCTGATGAAATTCTCCCGCCAAAAATTATCAACCTGTCAAAGCTACTCTCGGGAGCCGGCGCAGCCGACACGAATTACTGTAATTAATCGATGTTTAAATAATTCGAACCGCCTCTATCAATCAGCGGGGGCGATTAAACGTCGCATTCAAATCGATTCGTTAGCATAAATCGATTCCGAGACAATGTTCGAGATGTTGCATGCTCTGTTAACGGCCTCGGCTGGTTTGTCCACTCGATTTTTGAGTGTTTAATTATATACAATCGAGATAGTATTAAGATTAAAATGAATAAAGATCATTTAATAATGTCGTAACCGCCGCATGCTGGCGGCGTACGTCCGGTGTGATCTTTGTGTGAGGTGTACATGCAGCAGTAGACGTTTAACGGCTGACGAGGATGATTATGCTGTTTTTTTATCTACAAATCCCAACTGTCCAATATATGTCAGTATCCTGGGGGAGCGATTTTTGATATTTTCAGCCCTTAACCACAATTATAAACCAAACGCTGTAGTTGAACCAGAGATCTCGTGACAGAAGCTGTTGAAAATTATTTGAAATCGAGTTAAATGTATATTATCGATAAAAATAAACATTTTTAAAGAAACTAGAAAAAGATAATGAATCCTTTTGCTTTCTTTGCAAGTCACGCATATTTATCTTAGTAAATCTATTTATTTTTCATTTATTTAAAGTCTTTATTCTACACGTTTAATTACGAGTAAGACGTGAAGAGATGCAGTGGTAGTTAAGGTAGCATTCCATTATCAGAAAAAATATAGTTTTATATATGCATACATATGTATATGAATATATATATATGTATACTACAAAATATAAAAAAAAATCATATTACATCAAAAAGTAATTTAGCTTTAGTTAAAATATAGTATTTATTTTTAAAACAATTCTCTATAATTTTTTTTATGTGAAGTCGCTTCATCATCATCATCATACGAAAGTGAGGTCAAGTGTATGTCTTACGCAGATTGAAAAAAAAAAAATTCTCCAATGAAGCCACTGAAATGGTATTCTCCCTACAAGGATCACTTTACACGATATTGTCAGTTAACATTTTCCTTCAGTAGGACCCTAATTGGCTCCGTGCCCCTAAAACTGCCCGGCGTAAAGGGTGGCTGAAGTTGTTCCGAGAGCCGATGTCCCAGATACGTCACGTCCTGGCAGGAGCAACACAAAGGGGCCCCGCTCCTTTAAGAGTGCGCCAATTAAAATTGCACGAGCCAACCGGCGCCTCCCTCCGCCGGAGATTTACTGCAACAACCTCGTTACTGCAGCGCGATAAATATTTCCCGCTCGCTGCGCACTTAACTTTTGTCTTCTGAATTTTCAATCCTTGCAATTGTCCCTCGAATGGGAGATGACTTAATAGCTCCTGATGCACCTTCCAGCTCTTCCGGTTTGTTAACATTCGTAATTACTTTCTCTTTAACGTTCTTTAACATCTAAGCATTTACTTGATCGTAACGTTCACCTGATGGTGAGTGATGCGCCCGCCCATAACTTGGCACTAGTTACGGTGCTACTGCACCACCTTGTGCTCGTCGCCTTGAGACATGTTAAGTCTCGTTACGCCAGTAATTGCACTAGCAACAGCATCCTTTAATCTGGAACACAGTAATATTCGTACACTACTGTAGACAGGAGCTGTGGTGGTACTTTCAGAGATGGTATCCGCCAACAAAGACCTACCACCACTGAAATCTGTAAAAAAACGTTCATCTGGTATGGCATTTTTATCTCAAATAGCGACGAGTCGGATGAGATAGTTCATCATCATCATTAGCCGATAGACGTTCACTGTTGGACATAGGACTCCCCCAAAGATCTCCACATCGATCAGTCCAGCGTTACTCGCATCCAGTGGTTTCCCGTGATGCTCACCAGAACATCGGTCCATCTTGGATGAGGCCTCCTAACACTACGTCTTCCGGTAAGCGGGCGCCACTCAAGGACCTTACTGCCTCATCGGCTGGCGGTCCTTCGAGCAACGACGACAACGGTGATAAGACATTTACCTGATGGTAAGCGATATATCTATAACTACTTGACCCTAGTTAGGATAATATACACTGCGCCGTTTCTGGCCCGTAGCTTTGAGACATAGGTGAACCGAAGTTTGTACAGTACTGTCTGGCGGCGGAAATGGAAACTGCGGTGGTACCTACCTAGACGGCATCCAGGATTAGGAACCTACCACCAGTGACCGTTCCAACCGTTACCTCCTACCACCTATTGGATATCGATAAGGTGAATATGGATGAAGAAGAAATATTGATAATTATCAAATTCAATTTACTATGTCTAAGTTTCGGATAATACATCCCTATCACGTTAAGGGATGTGATGGTAAAAGAGAGAATAGAGAACGGAAGTCGTTTACTTCCTCCCGGTTTCCATTACGCGTCAGACTGATTGTTCCTTTGACGCAAGGCTTTGACCTGATCGGTAATGCTGCCAGCGCGCCCTGAACACCGCGACGCTGTATTGGATCCGGCCACGTGGAAAATTTGAAACTACAGTCCCCAATGTAAACGGAACTTTATCAGAACTGCATATTTATGGGTTACGAGACGAACGCGACGATCACGTGATGTTGAGTGATACGCCGGTCCATTAGAACATTGGGCTAGCTAGGGTGTTATACACAGCACCATATTGTGTTTATTGCCTTGAGACAAGATTTTATGTCTCACTACACCACAAGTGTATTCTAGCTACAACGCCCTTCAAATCGGAACATAATGTTTGTATACTACTGCTTAGCGGCAGACAGGCGATGCGGTGCTACCTACTTAGATAGTCTCCGGCAACAGACTGGTGACCTTTGCAGGTGACGTTAGCGCCTATTGCAGCCGTCTAACAGTACTGTGTTCCGGTTTAAAGGGCCCTGGAGGTTTTTTTTCCTTTTAATTACTGGGGTACCGATACTCAACACTTTATGTGTCGTTGCGTCGAGCATAACGTGGTGTTATATAATATCTTAAACAGCAAAACGTTGTTGTGAGTAACACTTAATATCAAGTGAACGTCGCACTCGTCTCATCTGTTCGTTTAATTAAAAAAAGGGATAAGTAAAACTAAAGTAACACGAGTGTAAGTTGAAGTGTTTGTCATCTTAAATAGTACTACTTTTAAGGCGTAACACTCACAATTGAGTGAACTCGTGTTTTGTGAAAAAACGTGCTCGAACGAGAGGAGTCCTTTGTCTCTGCCCATTGTACTTGTTCAGTTAATTCCGTAGCGGCGGCACTTTGCCCGTCGGTTTAAGGCTTCACTTAACTTTAAAGTAACCTTATAACTTAACTATTTTCTATATTTTTTTTTTATTTAATTAAGCCTCGATACTAGCAGGACATTTTTTTTCTAAATCGTCAAGGTAGACTACGAACCCACCTGATGTTAAGTGATGTCTAACCTAGTAATAGCCTATTAACTCTTCACTTGAAGACACCCACGTCTTATTTGGAACACCAACTTGTTCCACTCGTTCATGCAGAACGAGGAACTGGACCTCCTTCATATTTAAAAAAAAACGTACGTACGTCTGCCCTTACGTTGTTATCATCGTGACGCTATATACAGACATGAGATTTTAGGTGTCATTACTTCAGTAATATTAGATACAGCACCCTTCAAACCAGGGCAGCGGAGCCTCAATAAGGTATACCTTCATACAGTACGGTGTAAGTATTCTGACTCCGCTCCGAGTAGTCCAATTAACGCAGGTGTTTACGTATCAGCACGCTGCCAGGGATTGGCATAATCTCGTGCATGTCGTGCCATCTAATTGGCAATCTCAAGCGGGCTCCGACGTTTCCTCCGCGGAGCACGCTTGGCCGGCATCATCCCGGGAATTTCCCCCGCACAAACACTTTAGGTACATCCCCGTGCTGTTCACATGTCCCGTAAGCATCCCTTCGCGTCTGTCGTTACCAACTTAAACGAGCACTGTTGCCGTGCTTTAAGTGAAACTACTTTTGCGGTAGGGTAGTTTTAAAATTGGGGCGGCTGCTTTTAACTCCCGCTGAAAAATAAATTTATTGTGAGGCTAAGGCCCAATTCGCTCTCATCGGAGATCCTTGAAGGAGGCATATGCCCAGCTGTGGGCGTTATCCGACTGATAAGAAGAAGAAGATGTAACCATAAACTAATTTTTAAACGAATCTTCTTTTAGTACGAAACGAAACATTGTAACGATAAAGTTACTCCTGGTAGCTCCCTGTTCCCGGTTTAAAGGGCGTTGTAACTAATGAAATTACTGTGATAGACTTAAAATATGTTACAAGCTGACGAGCGTATTGTGTTGCAGTGTATACCATCCTAACACCACGTTATTATGGAAAGGAGTATCACTTACCACCAAGTGAAAGTCCCGCTCGCGCTACTCCTCCACCGTACACGATACCATAGAGCTAAGTCTCCATGCTGAAGAAGAAGAAGAGGAGAGTTGAAATCTATAGTACATTATCTTACTCTTTCATTCCTTCGTCGAAACGCTTATTTCTGCAGCTAAACAGTAATGTACGAATATTTCTGTGTTCCGGTTTAAAGGGCGCTGTAGCTAGTGGAATTATTATGGTAATGAGACTTAATACATGTCTTAAGAAGACGGAGACAAGGCGGTGCAGTGTATACCATCTTAACTTGTATTACTAACCATAAGGTGAATATTTACTCGTCTCATCGCTTTGCCAAAAGATTGTTCTTTTCTACTCCAATAAAAAAATAACCAATCGTTCTCTCTCTCTTACTCATTAATCTTTCTCTTGCCAATGAATCAGAATATAAAGCATCACTTCTACTCCTTTGAACCGAGTCCCTTTATTCATGTTATAAAAATAAAAGAAATAAGACTATTGAAGTAAACAGTAGCATTCAGGTTCAGAGTTAAGTTGAAATGATGACGAATGTGATAATCTAAGTTTAATATAAGTTTATCCTTTTCATTTACAGAATATTGTTTAATATGTAAGATTTATTTTTATTTCCTTAAATAACGAGAAGCCCGGGACGTTCACCTGATGGTAAGTGATACGTCGCGCTAGTTAGTATGATATATGCAGCACCATATTGCGCTCGTCGCCTGATGCATAAGATATTGAGTCTGGTTCTTCCAGCAATTACATTAGCTACAACGCCCTTAAAACCGGAACACAGTAATGTTTGGCGGCAGAAATAGGCGTTGCGGTGGTACCTAGACGGTCACTGACATCGGAGACTTACCACCAGTAAATTTATGCTTTCACTTGAAGGTAGCTTTTGAATAGAATCTATTCATTAATCGAACAATGGCGCGGCGATGAGTAAAAAATTGAAGCGTGCTTTTTCAAAAGCTATCGGGAATGGTTATAAGGGTGGAAGTAGGACTGAAAAAATTCGTGAACTTTCCACTGAACATGCAGCAGAGCTGGAGGCATTGTAAAAGCTTATAATGAATAGTTCAACAAGTGCTTATTAGTGTGCTGGAGTTTTATTGCAATGTTCCGTGCGCTTTGGGAGGACGGAGCTTTAATTAAAAAAAATTAAAGAGGCCCTTTTATTTTACCTTGCTCTATGCCATAGGTCCAATATTAGCGTTAGACTCTTAGGTAATGTAGGTAAAAGAGGTTTTTTTTTACTCTCTGATATAACGAAAAAGGTCAATGACATCGCTGATCAGACTCGCATACTCTGTTAATAATATTGTTATTTGAAGTACAAGTTATCTAATCAAAGATAAGTAGTTAAGTTAGTTACTTAATCTATTCTGTGTCCTAAATATATGAGTACTAGGGTCTACTTTTACTATGAGAGAGCTAAGGTTATTAACCAACTAAGCTTGATAAGTGCGAGTTGTGAATGTCACACTTCCATTGAAGCTCATGACCTTACATGTCAGCTACATCATGATGTTTTCTTTCACTACGTAACCGTCACCGCCCGCCCCCCATGTTCAAGCACTGGGGATCGAACCTGTGCTTTTTGGGGGCGTATATCGTGTATTACTACCATCTTAACTAAATTTACTATGCCGTAATCATCAGTTAAGAACTTAACTGTATTTTACAATTTAACGAATCGTTGAGACGAACAAGTTATATGACAGTCAATGATTTTTGGAGTAGGCCAATGTCCAGTAGAAGACATCTATCAGCTGATGATGATGATGAAATGATACGCCTGCTCATAACAACGTGGCGTTAATTAGGATGGTACACACTGTACCACATTGTGCTTGAATCCTGGTATAAGATTTGATGTCCCTGCCGCAGTAATTATACTAGCTACCTTGCCTTCCAATCCAGAAATCTACCACCGATCTACTACCAGTACACGTACAAGTTAGTTACCCTCACGATGTTTTCCTTCACCGGAAGTTCAATCTCGCGGGAGATCGAACCTGCGCCTTTTGGTGACGTATAGAGTGTACCACTGCTATCCTTACTGTATTGACAACCTGTTAATTACCAGTTAAAAATTTAGCTATACTTTCCAATTAAAGAATCCTCGAGACGAGCAAGACTTTCACGTGGAAATGAGTGATACGCCTGCAACGTTGCGTTAGTTAGAATGATATATACAGCTCCGCAATATTTTCGACCTCTGACTTAGGATGTTATGTGCCTTGTCTAGCCGCTGCGGTGGTACCTACCTTTTTTATCGTGGGGGAAATCTTCTTAAAAGACACCTTGTTTGGGGGCGAAGACAAGGATATTTAGAACTTCTACTCACTAAAACGCTTTAGGTTGTCTCCTTCAGTGCATTGGAAGGGGCTCCGAGATCTCCTACGGAACGCACCGGTGCCCCCTTGCACTCTGGCTAAAACATCCCACGGAAGGGCAAAGTCCTCAGTACCCACGCTATGCTACGGCTAATGTAAGACCATCATGAGTCTAAGACTCGCTTATTGTGCTCTAAGAGCCCCCACTCTCAAAGCCCACGAACCCGAGGACCTTAGTGCTATTCTTAATAGCCCTACCACCTACCACCAGTAACTTCATTTAGTAACTCATATCTTGCTGTTTGAAGTATTATCATTACGTATCACTTAAAAAGGATAATGAAATGAGACATGTTGGTATGTTTACACTACATCGTATTTCTTTAGTTAACAGTTTTTTTTTATTCCACAAAGTTAGTTCAAGAGTCAAGTTCTGAAGTCTACAGCTATCATGCGCAGACAACCGGAAGACGCCTACGTCGTAACGGTGACAGTGTTGATCCTATAGTTATATTTCACACAGAATTTAATACGTAACCTAAACCTTTATCTCCTTTGATGTGATGCGTATCGTACATCACACTATTTCACGTGTTATCAAATTAATAAATTATGTAAAGCAGCGGCGATATTTTCATCGCATCGGAGCGCCTCGCCGCGACGCGATGAGGTCTTTATTGCAAAGCGGTAAGGACCATAAAACTGTCTTGTTCGGCGTCTGACAAATTGTACCAACATTCGTTAATGGCCTTAGGGCATAAAATATTTGTTTACGCCGCCATTTTGTGCATTAATAACGTGAATAAATAACGCAATGTCTCACGGTGAGCAAGTTTTGAATTAATTGCTTAATAAAATTTAACAGTCTCGATTGGTGGGCTTTGTGCGTCTGCGGAACTCCTCGTTGATGGGAGTACAGTGTAGTTACTACTATTACTATTTAACTACCTATATATATGTAGCGAAGTTAGGTTTTTTTGTTCGCCAATCACCTGAAAACTAGTGAACGTATCGACATGGGTACATAATAATTCGACGCGGAATGATTTGTAAACAGTTATAGGCTCCTTCATCATTTTATTTCTAATCAACTATTATAAACATTTTCATTTCTTATTATTTATGCGGTTGCTATAGTAACGGTTGCTATAGAAAGTCATTTGCAGTCAAATTTTATATTACAGCTAGCAAAGCGGGCGAAGAATATATATATATATTCTCTCTCTGTCTATCTCCTATATATAGATATCGCGAGATCTCTGAACCTATTAGACGTAAACACTCAAAGTTCGGTAGAGATTTTGCTTTTTTCATTTAGAGGTCAGTTAAAAATAGATTTTATAAAATTTCTTCCCCTAAAGAGGGTTGCGGTGGTGTTACGCGCAGCAGAGCGGGCGAGTAAAAGCTGATATAACATTGTTTTATTCAACGAAGCGGGTTAATAGTAATATAAACAAATATTTATAATATTAAGGTCTCATTAGTTTTTAGATCACCATTTTATACTTTCATAATTACATAAAATTAGTTATTTTGTTGCTACTTAATAATAACATTATTAATATATATGTTTTAACATCCATAAATAATTTATGGATGTATAAATTATGGGGAATGAAAGTGGAAGCAACGCGCGGCCATGTTTGTATGCAGGTTTAGTAATACTATTCATAATGTTATATTTATGTATTAATTTCATGTATCTCGTGAAATTACTGAGGTAACAAGATTTAACACCTTATGTGTCAATACGATGAGCACATAATGTTGTGTATATCATCCTAACTAGCTCCACGTAGTTGTAAGTAAGCGTGTACTGGTGATAGTCTCTTGCTGGAGACCGTGTAAATAGGTCCACTGCAGTAGAAAAACATTACTGTGTTCCGGTTTGAAGGGCGCTGTAGGTAGTAAAATTATTGGGGTAATGAGACTCAACATTTCACTTACCATCAGGTGAAGGTCCCGTCCGTCTTGTTGCTTCGTCGATTAAATAATTATTATTTCGCAGGTGGTTTTGCTCTTCCCTGTAGGTTTGGGATAACAGGGATTGGACTAAGTTAAGCCCTGCCTGCCGTAGAAGGCGACTAAAAGGGTTCTCGGGTTCGCGAGCTTTGGGCAGTGGAGCTTTTAGAACTCAATAAGTGAACGTTAAGAGTTCAGATACTGTAAGGTGATCTTGTATTACTGGCACAACGTGTAGATGCTGAGGAGAGGTTTTCCCTTTCTTGGGTCGTGCTTAATCAGAGCGCGTTGCGTAGATTTTACCGGAGCTTATCCCAAACCACTGAAGAAGACTACGCAGGGGATTTTAGTAAGTAGAAATCCCATATAACCTCGACTACCATCCAGAAGCGTGGTTTCTCCTCAAGATTTCATTCTTGTCAGCTCCACAGCACTATATTGTATCCATCGCTTTGTTACAAGCTGTAAAATCTCAGTGTCCCATATATCTTAATTTAAACGCAGTTTAAACTGGAGTGCAGTAATATCTCCTGTGCCTCTGCACTCTGTGTAGGATGCCGTGTCTTCAGATGGACCGATAAAATCATCACAGCGGTCGGAAGTGGGTGGATGCGAGAAGCTGAGGATCGCATTTGGTGGAAGACATTGGGGAAGGCTTATATCCAACAGTGGATAAACAAAGGCTGATAATGATGATGACGATGATGACAGTAATTTCTGGACTATATATCTGTAGATATATAGCATATGTCGCTTGTCTGTGTGTCTGTATATAAAAATCACTAACTACCCGCATAAGTGGTAAGGCGCGCTTTGCACGATATCTACGGAACATATATTAACATACAAATTCGGTATTTATTCATGCGATTGTTATATATGTAGAAATCTTAACCTACGAACCTCGCGGGGGGGAATTTGGGTTAAACGGGCAATAACTTAAATCGATATTAAATTTACGATTACACAGATCACCGATTAAAACAAAATCGATGTGTCTTCCACGTGAGCGCGGCGCGGCGGGGTGCCGCGGTTGTGTCAGCGAGACCTGGGCTCCAGTCCCTCTTACCCAACAGCACCTCACATATTTATTAATAATATTAATTTGAAAAGACACTATAATAGTTATAGAAGGTATCAGGTTCGATTCTGAGGCTGTGCTTTAAGATGTAGTAAGCTGCGATTGATTGGATTATCTCTGTTGCCGGAGACCGTCTAGGAACCACTGCAGCTCCTCTTGCAACCGGCAAATAGTACTGACCAAACCTTACTATATTCCGATTTGAAGGACGCTGTAGCTAATGAAATTACTGGAGCAATGTAACTTAAGATCTTATGTTTATAGAGACAGTCACAATCTGGTGTTGTGTATAACATCCTAACTAGCGCCATGTTATCACCAGGCTTATCAATTACTATCAGATGAAGGTCTCGCTCGTATCGTCGCTTCGCAAATTATTAATAAGGGTGTGTCTTTATTAATAAGGGTTGTAATTGATCGCCTTATTAACTACCACCATCCTATGAAACTGCTGTCACTGCTGCTGAATCAGTCCGACTCCATGGAAACTGTTGCTCCTCTATTACACCTCGAAGGAGTTCGTTAGGATTTTTGAAAGCAGAAGTGATTTAGGAATGACTGAACTAGAACTAGATTTATTATCGTCATGAGGTAGTGGTTGGTTCCTAGCTTCAATGAGGTTCCTGGTTTGATTCCAAGTTCACTCATCACAGATGAGTAGCTACATCCATCATATTGTAAATATAACTGCCGTAATCATGCTCATCTTAAGTTTAATGATGTTTACAGGTTACTGCTGCTGGAAACGCTCAAAGTAGGTACTGCTGCAGCTCCTATTTCTGCTGCCAGACAGTAGTGAGTAAACATTACTGTGTTCCAGTTATAACTGCGTTGTAGCTAATGTAATTAATAGAAGGTACTTTAATATTTTATGTCCCAATGTGACGAGCACAATATGTTGTTGTGTGTATCATCCTAACTAGCGCCGCCATGTTATGGCGAAACTTCGTTACTTATAATCAGGTGAACGTCTCCCTCGTCTCGTCGAAAAAATAAAAAAAATGTGTAGATTTAATTAATTGCTGTATTACAATAGACACATACTTACCGGAGTAGTAGGTATTAAATTTATAACACCCCCCAAATGTTTGTTATCCCCCACTCTCCCCCTTAAACCGCTGTGGCAGTATAAGTTTATTATTGTCCGCGTCCGATGTTAGCGCCGCGCGGGTCCCTCGTAAAACACCCAATTTGTCAAAAGGGGATGGTAAAAAAGAATATTATTGGTCTGTCACCGGAAACCGTACGCGGTGGTGGTATATATACATATACGTATATTTTGAAATTTGATGATTTATCATCATCACGTGAGTCTGAATGTAGACTTTTGGAGAATTCGTGACGCGGCGATCGTTACTCAATGGTCCGCTTTGGAGCAAATTGCTTTTGTTTCAGTAACAAAGGTGTGACAGGCCGCGAGTAATTCAGTAATTCAGGCTAATGCGCGCCTTTGTGGCGCCCGCGGACATACAATACGGTAGGGGGTGGGGGTGGATTTTAACGTCTTCATACATCCCGATTTACACTAGCATCGTGTTTCATAAAAAACATTCATAGAAGATCCGAAATTATTAAAAGTAGACTATAACTGACACGCATTTATTATTCATTCAACGAAGCGACAAGACATTCACCTGATAATAAGTGATACGCATAATAACGTGGTGGTAGTTAGGATTGTAAACACTGCACCATTGCGCTCCTCGCAAGATATAGTATGTTATGTCTCGTCACCTTACTAATTACACTAGCTGCAACTCCCTTCAAACCGGAACACAGTAATGTTTGCACAGTACTGTTTGGTGGTGGAAATAGACGCTGCTGTAATACGGAAGCGGTGTCTAGAAGCAGACACTTACTACTAGTAATGAGGTCCTAAGGTTGACCCTGGAGGGCAGTTCCCGGGAAACGTGTTCCTGATAAAGAAATGAAGAAATGGTTCGACGATATAATAGATCAGTTCAGGACTGATTGGGGCGGAGAACTTTAAGGTAGGACTGTGTCCAGCAGTGGCTGTGCGCCTGATGATAATTAAATCCCATCAGCTGAAAAGATGATGGTAGTTAGGTGGATACCGAAGACGATACCATCAATTTTAAATTTACTGGTGGTAGGTCTGTCTTGCCGTACACCGTCAAGGTTAATACAGTAGCTCTGCAAGCAAATATTATTGTGTTCCGGTTTGAAGGGCGCTTAAGCTAGTGTAATTACTGGGGTGACGATACTCAATATCTTATGCCTAAATGCGACGAGCGCAATGTGGTGTATACTATTCTAACTAGCGCCACGTTGTTATGCGCAGGCGTATCACTTACCATCAGGTGAACATCTACTACTACGCCTAAGCATGTCCCAGGGAGTGCCGTAAACCCCACCAACACCCTCTTTCCTATCTCACACTCGTCATCCACTCCAGGCTCGCGTCGTGGGCAATAAGGGTTCACCTTCAAAACTCACGAACCCGGAAATCCTTTTAGTCGCCTTCTACGACACCCGGGCTTACCTTAGTCCTTAATAGCTCGAGACTAAGGAGCAGGAGGATTATTACCTATAGATCAAAATGTGGACCGCCATTTTGTATCTGACAAAACCAGAAAATCCTTCACCTCTATAACACTCCTTTTTCAGTGAATACTGTTATAAATATAGTTAGAGTAATAGGAATCATGATCGATCACATAGACCACCCACATGATACCACCAGACCCCATGGTTCCAACAAAGCGGTAACATTAAACTGTAATCCAATTACATTAGGCTGTGGAATGTAATCGTCTAGCAGTGTGACCTTACTAAGTAGTAGTAAGATTTGAATAAGGTAGTAAAGTAAGTGAAATTAAAAGCACAGCGGGTAAGGAAGTAATTTGAATAGCTATGACCAACAGTCAAGTCACCGGCTTAGCTTGTGATCACAATCAGGCGTGATATCAAATGATGATGAGATCGGGAGTGATAAAGCGTAATCTGGACAATCGTCCAGAATACTCTATACTTCATATCATTATCATCTCAGTCGATCGACGTCCACTGCTGGACATGGCCCTTCCCAAAGATATCCACATCGATCGGTTCCGCGATGCTCGCGTCCAGTGGGTTCTCGCGATTCTCACCAGATCATCGGTCCACCTTGTGGGAGGCTTCCCAACACTACGTCTTCCGGTACGCGGACGCCAGAGGATTTTACTGATCCATCGGCCGTTGGTCCTCCGAACAGTGTGCTCTGCCTTCTGTCACTTAAGTCTAGCAATCTTTTAGGCTACGTCGGTGACCTTAGTTCTTGTGGATCTCTGCATTTCTGATTCCATCGCGCAGAGGAACTCCGAGCATAGCCCTCTCCATTGCCCTTGAATCTATATCTCATATATAGTTTGTTATTTATCTCATATATAAATATATATTATTCAATTATGCGACAATATGAGTCGGTCATTGACCTGATGGTAACTGATACGCCTTTTCATAACAACGTGGTGCCAGTTAGTACTTGCGCTTGTCGCCCGAGACATAAGATGTTGTGTCTCGTTACCCCAGTAATTATTATATGTGCGACCCACTGGATGCGAATGACGCGGGACGGGTAAGCCCATGTCCAGCAGTGGACGTCTGTCGGCTGATAATGATGATGAAGGTCACGATAGTCTCGTCACTTCTTAATCAATAAGAGGTTTGCTTGGGTCCCCTGAGTTGCGCGGGACTCCTTACACCCTAGTTATAGAGTAATACAGTTATATAGTAAGTTAGTTTAAATACTTTTATAAGGTTTAACTTAAGTATAAACACTTAACTGCGTTAACGGCGGCCGTTAGTACGACTGGTGGTTGGCGAGTAGAAAAAGTTGGTAACATTACTAACTTGAGCCGTAAACATAACTGCGAACGACGTGTTAACAGTTAACTCATTAGTGCAACTCAATAATGACCTTTTTGTGGTCATTTTGTACTGAAACTTTTTGTAACAGTTCTTTTGCTTGTGAAGCGCTTAAAGCTTCACACAGTTTCAGTAGCTTTTATACAGCTTTCACAGCTAAACACTATATTATATATAGTATTAGCAGGTAGTTCCTCTGCTAGGTAAGCCCTGCCTGTCGTAGAAGGCGACTGAAAGGGTCTAGTAGGTTCGCGGGTTTTGAGGGTGGGGGGCCCTTATAGCTCAACAAGCGAACCTGCATGGGACAGCGTAGAGCTCAGCAATGGTGCCTAGGAGTGTTATGCTCCTCCTTAGAGACGTGTAACAAAGTGTAGGGGCACCGGTGCGTTCTATAAGAGATCCCGGTGCTTCTCCGAATGCATTGATGGCAGACCACCGAGGTGATTTTAGTGATTAAGAATCTCACATAACCCTGACACCCTTCATAGCATCTTTCGAAGATTTCCCGCCCGAAACTAAAAGAAGGGTCGGTTGCCGGCGACCGTCTAAGTATCACCGCAGCTCTTATTTCAGCACAAAAACAGTACTATGGAATTGTGTTCCGGTTTGAAAGGGGTTGTAATTAGTGAAATTACTGCGATAATGAGTCTACATCTTATGTCTCCAGGTGGTGAGAAGAATGTGTCAATTGCCATCTGATGAATGACTCGCTTGTTTCGTCGCTTGGTACATCAAAAACTATGTACTTTCTAACTAGCGCCACGTTGTTTTGGACGGGCGTATCACTTACCATCAGGTGAACGTACCGCTTATCTCGTCACCTAATGGAATAATAAAAAAATATCCATGTACTGGTCTCCTCGTCCTCGTCGTCTTCTTACATTTAAGGTGCACAACGCTTTGTACATTTTTCACATTAATTAACGTGATATCTATCTTTATGAAGAACTTATATTATTGAGGATAGTCACTGCGAACACACAATTAAGAGTGATGGTAAAAAGAAATTTTCGTGAAGTCTCATCTATGAAGTGCTAATAGGGATTTTAGCAGCGCTTCGAGAATGAAGACCTTACCACATTATCCCAGTAATTTACCTAGCAACAAACCCTTAAACGGAAACAGCAGTATTCGCATTCAGAATGGGCTGCCATTTCACTTGATATTAAGTGACAGTGATGCTGTGGAAACTTAGTGGCAGCAATTGAGCAAAGTTGTCGCGATAGATTTACTGTGATACGTTATAACAGAGACAGATATAACCCTGACAGTAACTGATACCGTTTCCTTAATGTGGTGCCAGTTGAGATGATATACAGAGCACCACATTGCACCTGTTGCTATAGAAACAAGATGTCGAGTCTCATTACCGCAGTATTTTACTAGCAACAGCGTCCTTCACACTGGAACACAGTAATGTTTGCAAATTATTCCGCGCTGCTATCTAGATGGTCTTTAACGAACAGAGGTCAATAAATAGGGTCAGTTTGAACATACTTTCGACCGAGAAGACGCCGTCTGCGGTAAGAGAGATTTACTAGTAAGAAGTAGGGATATAATAAAAATGGAATTGAACACTGGTACCACAATATATCATTAGATATTTAATAACATGTGTTCCGGAGCCGGCGGGTCCCGAAGTCAAATAAAATATAGGCAGCGTCAGAAAGCAGGTTAGTGTTAAACTCCCGGCCTCGCCCACAAATCATCCGCCGGCGCCGCGGACCCTGATTTATGGACCTCGGGAAACGTGCTAAGTATTTCTAAACCTGCGGCGACGGGGGTGCCTTTTTGGTTTACTGTATTCTTTACAACCAAAGCAGGTCGCCGGTCCCATAAGATCAATAATGACAGGTGTAAGCCGAAAGAGTTTATATTCAAAGAACGAGGACAGTGTAAACCTGATGGTGTCTCTCCTCTCTCCATAACAATATAATTTTTTTGATTTAAAAAGGCGACCAAAGGAGTGGGACGTTCACCTAATAGTAAGTGATACTAGTTGGTTTGGTTGGTGGCGCTAGTTATGATTATATACACTGGACCACATATCGCTCGTCCCTTTAACGCCTAAGATGTTATCTCCTTACTCCACTATTTTCTCAAGCTTCGGCGCCCTTCGAACTGGGAACATGGTAATGTTTGTCAGCCTCAATAGGAGCTGCCATCATCAGTAAACTTGATCTCTTTCAGATCTGGGCACAAAATTTAGCAAAAGGCTGATATTTTTTTTATTCTACGAAGTAAAGAGACCAGCGGGACCTTCACCCGAGGGTAACTTACACGCCACTATATTGTACTCGTCGCCTTAAGATATAAGATGTTGAGCCTCGTTTCCTCAGTAATTTCACTAGCTACAGCGCCCTTCAAACCGGAACAGAGTAATGTTTACAAATTACTGTTTATCGGCTGCAATAGGAGCTACGGTGGAACTTAGACCGTCTCCGGCAACAAAGACCAGTCCCAGCAGTTTATTCATATAATCCCAGTAGTGGGAAGGATAGAGCTGTTTATTTTTATTTATGTTGTATTATAGAGGTACAATCGTATTTTAATCGATACATCACATTCCTATTCGAGTTGGCGCGTATCGATTAAATATTTAGTGGCGAAGTCGCTTTCGATACGAGCCGGCGCTCGTCCGATTAAAATATCAAATTTCCATACACGTCTCCTCAGATTAGCATTTGATTACTGCATTACCATACACCGGTATACCCGATTTTCGGGTGAAGATACCAGCTAGTGTATATATCCTATCTACAACTTATCGTATCTATAGTATTAATCGTATCTATTCTATGTAAATACCTGGATAACGTGCACCTGGTGGACAGCGGATGATCTACAACGATCTATTATTATAAGTCCATCGCTGATCAACTTCTCTTATCGACTTCCATTAATTTAAAGGAATTGGTATGTTGTTGTTACCACCGCAGCTTCAATTTCTTTTTTTTTATCCTTCGAACCGATGACACGAGTGAGACAATCACCTGATGGTAAGTGATAAGCGTTTCCATATAAACGTGGCGCAAGTTGTGATTATACACAGCACCACATTCTACTCGTCACTTTAAGACCAAAGACGTTCACTCCCTTTACCTCAGTAATTTCACTGGCTACAACGCCCTTCAAACCGGAACAGAGTAATGTTTCCACGCTATTGTTTGTTGGTTGCAATAAGAGCTGCGGTGGTACTTAGACGGTATCCCACAACAAAGCTATATCACTTACTGCTTCCGCCATCAAACCTACTGTACCAACACTATTGCTTCCCGGTTTGAAGGGCGCATTAGCTAATGAAATAACTAAGGTAATTAAGACCTAACTAGCACAATATGCTTGTGTATATTATCTTAATATGCAAGCGTGTCCACCATGACCGTCTTGCTCGTCTCTTCGTTTCAGTTTGGATCTGTATTATCAATTCAAATTAATGGATTAATGTGGTAGGTTAGAAGGTGATGTACGCCATCTATATATATATATATAATATATATACAATACATGTATGCGGCACGCATTTATTATGATGCTATCTCTCGTGACTACTAGCGGTTGTGTATAAATATTAATAGCTACTAACCAATAGCGACATTCTTGAGGGAATGAAACGTAATATATACTAGAGATCCAGTAGCTACATTAAGAAGAACGTTTCTATAGAAGTACATCACTATGTTATACTCTACTGAAATATAAGTCTTATTACCATAGTAATTTATCTAGTAACAACGTTTTTTAAATCTGAATACAGTAATGATTACACAGTACTGTTTAGCGGCGATAGTGAGAGCTGCGGTGGTACCTAAACAGTCTCCAGCGATAAGGATTTTTTTTTTGTCAAGGGATAAACCTTCAAAAGATATCTTGCTTCAGTGGTAAGACAGGGTTAAGTTTGATTTGTATCCACTAAAACCCTTTCAGTGTTGATCCCCAGTGCTTAGCTATAGACCCTGGGATCTCCTACGGAAAACACCAGTGCCTCCCCGCACTGTGGCTAAGCAGGCTCCTCGCCACCATTTCTTTACTATTACAAGCACGGGATCATCTCATTCATTCTGGGCTAGTTTTCAATAGGACCTCTACCTTCAAAGCTTTCAAACCTGTATACCCTTTCAGTCGCCTTCTACGACAGGAAGGGCTTACCTTACTCTTATTCTTAATAGCTCGAGTCTAGAAGGCAAAGCAACAAGGATGTGTTGTATATATATATATATATATATATATGTTATATAACCTGTAACGTCACTGTTGTATAATATGCCCTCGTCAGGATAACGAGACTGGATTTATTCAGGACAATTTCGTTTATCATATATCATATTGTACAAGACAGACGCCTTAGATTTGACATCTTCCTGCTCTCTCGCGTTACCTACTTTGATTAATAGGTTTTTTGTCTTTATCTCACAATGTTCCTTATGATTTATTTAAAACATTAATATTGACATAAAATATGTAATTATGAGTTAACTGTTACATAGAATAACTGTGTTCTTCATCTCTATATAGTCAATAGTGGTTAGAGAAGCGGAGGATATAAACATCTTTATTTAACTATAGGAGGTTTACTTGATGAGAAGTTATATAAATATATAGGACTAAGGTAAGTAAGCACTGCCTGTCGTAGAACGCGACTGAAAGGGTTTACGGGTTTGCAGGCTTTGAAGACGAGGGCCCTCCTTGCAAACGAGCCCGGGGTGTAGGATATGACGAGCTAAGCTCGTGTTTGTCGTATTAAAGAGCAGGTGTTGGTGAGGGAAGCGTCTATCCCTGGAACGTGGTTAGGGATAGGGAGGCATCGGTGTTTTACGTAGGATATCTCCGGCTTGCTTCAAAGCACTAAGAATGGGCACCGAGAAGGTTTTAACGGGTACCCACGTAACTGAAGCAAGGTGTTTTTAGAAGATGTTCAGGCTTCGCCACTTTCCGCCTTAAATTCAAGCCGATGATGTTCAACACCAGAACCTAATTCTGATATTAAATAAATCTTTATTTTTAAATTCGCTCGAAACTTTTATTATAGCAGTCACCGCTCCAAACGGATGTAAGCAGTAAAAACGTTGAACGTTTAAGATTTACGATCAGAAAACTTTATTAAGTGAAGCTACAATGTAACTTGAACTATTTCGGCGTCGCAGTTAAAATTACTTGTACACGAGGCAAGTGGGGGGGGGGCGACAGAGGGGCTTTGACACCGTAAACCCGTTAATTATCCCATAAACACGGATTAATGGTTATTGTAATTAATTGAAATTCTATTTCCAGTCGCTTATATCACGGATTAAATGTACGACGGTTTCGTACATTCCTCATCAGGCTGCAGGCTATTTTAGACCTTATATCATTAATGATATGGTTGAATATCTGTTATCATGTCCTCGAAGGTAAGGTTTAACAATTAGATTGACCGTGCGTCGGTGTTTTTAATAAAAATTTCTACGTTGTCAAGGTTCCAACAAATTACAGTGGGACCGCTTCAATGGAGTGCGAGGTAGTCTGTTTACGATCACAATAATTAAGGCTAGATATTTTTGTTCAATGTAATCTGTTCCAAGAACGAGGCTATTTATTCTGAACTAGACTACTATTACTTTGTAGTTCAATAGAGTAGTTAACTGGAGGAATAACCGATAGATTATCTGTACGTTCTGTAGCTTATTGTGGCAGTGTTATATAAGTTCAATGTTCCTCAACTTCCGGAGTATTTATGCTAGCTTTTCATGATCAATAATTAATGGCAGATTTAACTTGTCTTTGATCAGCTATAGGATCTATTTAAATGGACAAATTTCATGATGTTTTTTTAATAATGTAGCTGAAATACTTCAATGCGATGTGATGATGAGAGTTTGATTAGTTTAACCTGATTAAGTATAGCAAATAATTATAATTCTCTTTTAAGTTATACACAAAACATTTTTAGAGCTAAGTAATGATAAGTGAGAGGTTGAGTTTTTTAATCATAATTATGAAATTATTGAATAATTTAAGTAGTAAATATGTAAGAGTTACGGGTTGTGATGCTTAGGAGTCAACATCATCTTCCCAACTTCAATTCTTCCCAGTTCGTTATTAGGCTTACTTTCGGTTGAAATCTGCCTTTAGGCGCTAATAATCGCCCCGTGTGGATAAACTTAGTTTAATTTTTAGGAGAATTGAGGCTTAGATCACCTTAACTGATTAAATAGACCCTAGGCAATAACACGGAAGTATGCAAAAGCATAAACAAAACACCATATATATATGGCAACACCGCGTTCGTCCTTCGTGAATATCCCCTTATTCCTTAACGTAGTCCTCGCAAATGTTGTGAATAATTCCCTGCGAAGGACAGATGCAGGGACACTGCGCAAAGTTCCGGTCCCGCGGGGCCGGAAGCCCGCCGTCTTTACCGTGTTTAATATTCATGATTTCCTTTTCATATTTCTTTTAGTTCCCAAATGATAAACATTTCTTCTCAGTAAATAGCGAAGTAAGGAAAAATGTCATGCAAGTGTCAAGTCATATAGTTTAACTTGAAACTTGGTGCTTACATCATCAGCCGTTAGACATCAACTGCTGAACATTCGCCTCCCCCAAAGATTTCACATAAATCGGTTAAGGACTCATATGGGGAGATTTGGGCCATTTCTCTCCACGCGGTCTATTTCTATAGTATATCAAATTCGTGTTCTTCAGGTGCTTTAATAATATCCTTCTTCTGTTCTCTATTCATTGTACTTCTTAACTCTTCTATGATCATTTACCTGAATCTTCAACTAAATCTCTCCTCGTCTAACTTCTCTCCGTTTCTTGTCTGTTATTGCGCCGAATAAATGTTTTGAACATATACTCTCTTACAGATGATGTTCATCAAATGGTTGGTAATACGGCAGTTCATAACAACTTGGATACAGGGTGATATATACTGTATCAGATTGTGCTCATCCCTGAGACATAAGATACTAATATTCTGCACTGCAGCGCCTGTTGCAGTTGACAAGCAGTAATGTGCAAACATTACTGTGTTCCGGTTCGAAAGGCGCTGTAGCTAGTGAAATTGCTGTGGTAAAAAGACCTAATATCTATCGTCTCAAGGCGACGAGCGTAATGTGCTACAGTGTATATCATCCTAAAAAGCGTCACTTTGTTATAGTCGGGCGTATCACTTATCATCAGGTGAACGTCTCGCTAGTATAGAAGTTTCGTAGTAAAAATAATATATATATAACTTCCAGCACTTTAATGTAAGTGTTCCTTTAATCACTAAAAGAATATATATATATTCTTTACGTGAGATCGATAAATGTGGAGATCTTTGGGAGAGACCTATGTCTAGTAGCGGACGTCTATCTGATGGCTGATGATGATGATATATATATACATAGTTATATACTTAACTAAACTTGTTTCTATATATATAAGTTATAAAAATATATACCGCTAGTAAAAATGGTTACACAGTTTTGTTTATTTACCTGTTGTTAATGTAAACAAGGGACCTTAATAATGCGCGTTAACAACCCCAACTAACAAGGACGTACGGTTCGCGGGGAAACTATTTACTGTAGGGAAACCTTAAGGCTTTTAATAGTAAACAGGAAATAGTAATTTACTTACATTTTTAAGGGCAATTTGTACCAATACAACTACAATTTATTTGGTGGTAAATCTCTGTTGCCGGAGCCAGTCTACGTACCACCGCAGCGCCTATATCCGTCATCAAAAAGTAGTGTGCAAATATTAATTACTGGGGTAATGAGGCTTAATATTTTTTTCTCAAAGCGACGAGCTGTGGTGCTGTGTATTTCATCCTAACCATCATCACGTTGCAATGAAGAGCTTCTATCTCTAGTAATCCGCTCTCTTAATAGAGATCATCTAAGTCACGTCTATTTCAACCACCAAACAGTAGTGTCGCAAATATTACTTTATTCCGGTCTGAAGGGGTCTGTAGTTAGTGAAATTACTGCGGTAATGAGACTAAACATCTCATACTTAAAATTATGAGTGTGATATGACGCTGTGTTGACGTCCTATCTAGCCACATTGTTACGACCACATGCTATATAGATAAACTGTTCTTATCGTCGCTTCATGACTGCGGATTGAGGTTTCCTCGTCTATCTTCTTATCACCATATTAATCAAGATTACTTGTTCTGCGATTCAGGAATTGAATTAGTACAAAATATTGGTACGAAGCCGCCATTGATATGAGAGCACCGGAATATGTCATCCGGTACAGAAATTCATTTCGCACATTCTGAATAGCTCTTCGTTAACACGCAATAGCTCGTAATTGAACGGAAGTGTCGGATATTACTAAAGATACGTTGAGAATACGTGTCGTATACAATTATCACCTCAGTTTTGGTGTCACTAGTTAAATTATATATATTGTTTTTAAGGTGTTTTTTTTACTAAAACCTTAACAGATGGGGCGGTAACCTACTTGAACCTAAGTGGTCGGCGTAACCCATGCAGCATCCAGCAATATGAAGCAATGTCGCTTGATTTTAGCTTGTGTATTCCGGATCAGCGACTCTTGGATCTGATGAAGCTGTAAAAGTCTTCAATAAGACTAACAACCTGAAATTCACGCAAAAGAATAGACCTTAATAAAACTTTTCATGCCCTCAGAGGCTGCGGACTTTCATAACTGTTAATGTTATTGAAATTTCGTTTTGGCTGTAGTGGTTTTTCAAGCACAGTAATATCTAGTTACTTGGAGAGGAGGAGGAGAGAAGGAGGAAGGCGGGAAAAAGGAAGAAATTGTGTCATATTTAAATAGTTAATTTTATAGGTTTTTATTTTATTTTACATTAATCCCTAGTAATAAAAACTATATGAATTTAAGCACAGACTGCAGTACGTAAGCCTGCGTAGTGCCCCCTAGTGCTTTTTGTTCACCTGATTGTAACTTAATTGTAAGACAAATATATATGAAAATTTTGATATGAACGAAAGCCTTAATTAATAGTTAATCACTAATAAAGTTATTCTCTTAATTGTAACTATTGTTTCACAAGTTTTGCTTACATAAAAGATTGGAAGGAATAAAGCGGAGCAGCGTTAGAGCCTACAGTCTATTATTGACAGATACTGACAGATACTTAACGTCTTTAATCTAAGTTAACAAGCACAAAGCGATGCAGTGTGAACATTAATACTTAAGCCCCGTTTTATCAAGCATATAACTTACTGTTATGATAGTTGTATATAAAAGAAACATCAGAGCAGACAGTACTTATTCCCTTGTGATGATACTGAAGGTGTTTCTAGAATTGAGGTCTCCGCATAAAGGTGACAAAAATCTGTGAAATCTAGCTAATAGCGGATTCATGAAAAAGCTGGCGCTGAATGGAAACGGTCCAGAGCGAGGCTCGAGGTTCGCGGAGACACTGACCCACAGACCGACGTATAAAACAAGCCGCCTTTTAAATACTTTGTGTACAAAGAGAACCGAGAAACAGGCGTCGGAGATTTGTCGACTGGTGTCTTAGGTAACTTTAAAGCAGCGGCATCCCGTGACCTGTGCTTAAATGACCTAAATAATGTTAACAATGCCTAATGTTAGAATTTTATTTATTTAATATTTAAAAATGTATAAAATATTCACTTTTTGACTTGTTTACTTGTTAATGTCCAGCGCTATCAATCGACCAATCCGAACACGGGCTTTGTTTTAGGAGGGGAAATAAAAAATAAAATGGTGGGGGAAATACTGCCTGGTACGATGATCGTCTCATTCCCGACAGTCTATTGGCGACGATTGAAGTGGAAGGATAAAAAATATTTTCACAAAATTTTTTTTTTTGTGTTACTAGGGAGCTTTATTTAGTGCTTTAATTATAAAATGTGAGTACTACCCAAAGAACTATTTTGTTTTAATTATTAATCTATGTTAGACACGCACCCGTGTGATCCAGCCTTCCATTCCAACATTAATAACTTCAAGTAACCCACTTTACTTACGAAGTTAAAGTATAATGTATGTGAAAAATTGTGACGCCGGGGAGAAACCTAACATCCCTTTAATGTTTTGGTTGATTTTGACTCCCCTTAGAAATAGTATTCAGTTTAATAGTTCAACAAGTTACAGAACATTTCACTTTAAGTAAATGTTATTATTTAAGCTGTCTCACTTAAATGATAGTATAATGGTTTTATTTTAGTTTTTAAGTCTATATCTTATATTTTCTATTTTTTTTCTTAGATACGAGTATATAACAGTTTGTTAAAGTTCCCAACAAAATTTCCTAATATTTTTTCTTATAATAAAGTATTTTAAGTAATTTGTAATCTTTAAGAATAAACAATAAATATTCATAACTTCAATATTTATATTAAGCAATAAGTTTAAATTAAAACGAAGCATCGTCAACGCGACGAGTGCAACGTGGTGCAGTGTATATTATCCTAACTAGCGCCAGGCGTATTACTCGGTGAACGCTCGTCTCGTCGATAGTCTAGACTAGTCTCGACTAGTCGAAAAAGAACGATGATGTTCATAGCAACGTGGATCTAGTTAGGATGGTATAAACAGCATCACATAATCATCGATGAGATAAGATATTAAGTCTCCTCACCTCATTATTACCAATAGCTAAAACGCCCTTCAAACCGCAACATAGTACTGTTTGGTGATAGAAATATGACCTGTGGTGGTACCTAGAAAGTCAACGGCAACAGACCTACCAGCAGATTTAAGGATTGGATGAATGTAGGGTATCTGGTGTAAAAAGACCTTCTGTTTGCATTCCGAGAAGATGTGCTAAGACCTGGTAATGTCGCGTCATCCCCATCTCGCTTAGGCGCAAAGCAATTTCACTTGAATTCTCCCCTGAGCTTTCCACCTAACATGACCTTCCAAGTTATGAGAGATGGCGCAAAGCTTTCTAATATATTATATTAATTTTACCGAGTTCTTTTATTTTTTAATTCAACGAAGGGACAAGATAAGCGCTACTTGCACCTGATATTAAGTGATTCACCCACCCACCACCATAGGGACCACATAGTGCTTGTCCCCTGAGGCATAAGATGTGTCCCTTAGTAGTTCCCTTTTGCCAGAGACTGTCCAGGTACCATCGCAGCTTCTATTGTAGCCGACAAACGGTACCGTGCAAACATTACTGTGTTCCGGTTTGAAGGGCGCTGTAGCTAGTGTATTTACTGGAGTAATAAGACGAACATCTTACAACTTAAGGCGAGCGCGAAGTGATGCATATCATCCTAACTTGCGGTACGTTATTAAGGGCGGGCGTATCATTTACCATCAGGTCCCAGATATGTAATGATGTAGGTAATGTGTTGTGTAAATATACTAACACTACATTTTGAATAGGAGTATAATATACCACCAAGCGAATGTTTAAACTCGTATAAAAAATTTAACAACCCGTTGAAAGTTTATAACTTGGGGCCGATTTCTTAACGCGACCCGTAAGGTTGCCTGGGGTGGACACATCATAGGTTTCAGTAAATCCCTTATCTGTCAAATTTTGAACATAACGCCAACTGAGACCTGATGAAGTGACCTTACAGGGTATGGTGGTATTGTGTCGGCCAATTTTGCGACGTCGATTATTTTATGCTCTATATTTTGTTGGAGACCGTCTTGGCACCACCGCAGTTCCTGTTTCCGCCTCTAAACAGTAGTGTCTAAACGTTATCTATCATGTTCCTGTTTGTAGGGCGCTGTAGCTAGTTAAATTACTAGGGTAGCAAAATTTTAATATTGTTTCAAGGGAATGGACACTACATGGTGCTGTGTATATCTTTCCAACGCATTATGTTGGCGTATCTAATATCATCAGATGAACATCTCGCTCATCTTGTCGCTTTGGCGGAAAAAAAAATTAACAACCTATGTTCGTCCGGCTAAGACATAACTCTAATTACCTCGGTAATTTCCTAAGCTATATACCCTTAAAATTAAAACATACCAATATTTGCAGACTATGTTTAGAGGCTGAAATAAAGGACTTTGGTAATACTTGCTTATACAGCAAGAAAGGCCTATTACCAGTAATTTTTTTGTTGTTAATTGAATTACCAAATAAAAAATGTTATATATTTTAACAGAGCAATTTAAATTCTTTTTCTATTTCACCAGCGGGAGCAGAATACCGAAGGTAGTAAAAATCAACTCGGCGTACTGGCTTTGTTTCGGCAAAACAAATAGAGTTGCACATTCGTGTTTTTGTTTGAACACACTAATGCTACTGCAATTACACGAATGTGGATTCTACATAAAGTAACTGTCCTTTTGTCAGTAAATAACCTGCTGGAGAAAGGGCCTACCACGAGCAGAGTAATCTACTATGTAAATAAAGCTCTAATAATTATTTAGCAACATATATACAGTATATGTATAGCAATAATTTCAATATTCATCATCATCATCAACAGCCGATAGAAGTCCACTGTTGGACAAAGGCCTCACCTAAAGATCTCCAAATACAGTCGGCATAGCCTTCGGTACCGCTAGGCACTAAAGGCTGTCTTATGTAGGGGTTCATATGGGGGGATTAGGGTAATTTCTCACCACGCAGGCCCAATGTGGATTGGCGGGAGCCAGAGCCTCGTTTGTTGATTATCAGGATGCTCCACGAGCAGATAGGGTTGGCTAGGGTTCCGTAAGTTATTGTGCGGGACCGCTAACACCCCTTCAATAATAAATTTTACGTACAAAAACATTGTAATTGTTGAAATTATGAAAAGTTATAAAATTGTTCTCCTTGTTTTAAAGAACAAAAGATATTAGCATAAAAAAAATCCCGCAAAACAATACTTCGGATAATTCGCAGCCTTCGGTTAACTTAGGCGGGGGTTCCCCGCGGCGCCATTCTATTTAACGCGAACCATTTTATTTAACTTCCGTATCCTCATTTTGTTTATGGCGTAAATTTTCAGTCCCGTCGGTAGCGGCAGCAGTCGTTAAAATTTAAAATTTCATCATATAACATAAATATACTGCAGTTAATCACATATATTAAATGACAGCATGCAATGATAACATCATCATCGTCATCATCATCAGCCGATGGACATCCACTGCTGGACATAGGCTTCCTCCAAAGATTCCTACGTCGATCGGGTAGGGATTCATATGGGAGGATTTGCGCCAATTCTCTTCACGCTGGCCCAATGCGAGTTGGCGGGAGCCAGAGCCTCGATTGTTGATTAGCAGGGTGCCCCACGAGCAAGTGAGGTTGGCTTGGATCCTGCGAGTTGATGTGCGGGAACCCTTACACCATAATATAGTTTTAATTAGTTTCTTATGAAATATTTACACAAGCTTACTAATTTTTATGTTAATGTACAATATTTATATAAATACTTTAAATCTTCATTCACTTACTCCTCTGGCGCAGGGATCCAAAGTGAGTCTTGGTCTCCGACACAAGAGAGCGCCAGCGTAGTCTGTCTCGAACCGCCTCTTGGTCAGTTCACTGCTTGGAGCTCGCGTAGGTCCTGCTCTACGGCATCCTTCCAACGATATCTGGGCGGCAGCCAATTGGGATTCCGAGGAAACCTTCGTTTGATTATATTTAGAATTACTTCTCAGAGACCTTCGAAATGAACTGTCTAGAAACTCATCTCGATTTTATTAAAAGTAGAAGAGGTTAGAAGCTCTGGAGATGTGGTCCAGGAAGAGAATGCTCGGAGTATCGTGGACTGAATTTCTTATCAACGAGTCTATACTTCGAGAATTCATCAAGCAGCGTTTATCATCTTTGGTACAGTCTCGAATCTTCATCTTTTTTTGGGCACGCATGCCGCCGACGGGAGGTGGCTATTTATCGATTTGTGGACCAGGATAAAAGTTGAGGGTATGGACTACGAGGAAGAATGCTTATAAGATAGACTGACCAGATAAAGGCGGCAATAAATGGCTCATCATCATTATCACTGTAAATGCACTAGGAAGGCAGCCATCGGAGAGGAATGGCGACGTGTTAAGCTTGCGACTAACACTTAGTGATGACCACGACCACTCTGTTAAGAGTGATACCGAGGAAGAAGACGAAGATAGGTCGTTAACTATCTCCAATTATTTTTATTCAGGATTGGGCGCCGAAGACCTGGATAACTAGAGAATACTGGCATTGAATGCAGAACCTTGGAAGCTTACTCCCTTACAGTTAGTAGAAAACTCGATGTGAATTAAGCCCGCCTCTACAGTTTAGTTTATTTGTATGTACAAAAAAAATAAAGTAAGGTTATCTTAACTTAGACGAGTAAGTGATTCCAGAGCGACATAATCGTTAACTTAATTCAGTAAGTTACTTTAAGCAAAACACAGACCCGAGCAAAACAACATCGCACTTCAAAACTTAACGGTCTATTACAGCTTGTGGTTCATGCGTCCGTAAAGGTGTTTACACACCGCTGTTAACATTATTATTTTATTCGAGAACGCGGCTACATATACACTAGTGCTGTACTACCAAAGACTGCATCTCTTACCATCAGGTGAGACCTTAGTCAAGCGCTAGTCTATAAAAAGGCAGGTCGTGGATTTGATAAGTAACTTGCCAAAAGTGTCTTATGATTAAAGAAGACCATGGTAAATTATCTGATGGTAAGTCTCTGTTCTCGGAGACGGTCTTCATACCACCGCAGTTCCTATTTCTAAAAAGCAGTGTGCAAACATTACTGTGTTCCGGTTTGAAGTGAGCTGTAATTAGTGGCACAAGGTTGACGATATTTAAAAGCATGTCTTGGACGAGCATAGTGTGATGCTGTGCATCATTCGAATTGGCGTTATTTTATGAGCAGCTTTTCACCATCGGGTGGTCATGTGGAATATAAAAAAATAATTATTAGGTCCTACTGTAGTGGTGTAGCACCTTTACGAAGCTCGAAGCTCAACATCTTCTGCAGGATAGTTTTTGTTATAGAGCTTTTTATCTTATGTACTAGACGCTGAATGTGTATGACTGGACCATTTATCCGGTTTGAACTCGCTTTTTGTGGTCTCCTGATGTTGTATTTCGTATTCTGTGTTTGCGATTGTGGTAAACTTAACAGCTTAAACCGTACCTTAACTCCTGTGATTAATTCTTATTGACTTGACGTTTACTTCATATGGTGCTCAATGTGGTGCCCATGGATGGTCAAGATCCTCGAGGTACTCGTCCAGAATATTCTGACTTTTTTTATACTGCGACGAGACCAGCGGCGCGTTCACCTGATAGTAAGTGATACGCCCGTCTATAACAACGTGACGTCAGGATGTTATACACAGCATCACATTGCACTCGTTGCCTTGACATGTATGATGTCGAGTGGCCTTACCTCGGTAATTACACTAGCTACAGCGTCCTTCGAACCGGAACAAAGTAATATTTGCACAGTACTGTTTGTCGGCGGAAATAGCATCTACGGTGGTACCTATCTAGACCACCAGTCGCTCATAGGATAGTTCTCTTGCCAAAAACGGTCATATGATATCAATGTTGACATTAATGCATTGAAATATATACACAACGTACACAAGTTAAATATAAACATATATAAAGCGGCCATTTTGTTTGGAGCGATAAAATTTATAACGCAAACAAGACTCCGTACTAAAGCCGTTAAATTGTTATGCAAACGTCTTTGATGTTTCCATTTGCACGAGAAATCGTTTCGTAAACATCGCGGCCCTGATGGTGCAAGTCACAGGCGGCCGGGCCGACACCATCGCTCGCCGGTACAACAGCAGACCGGTTAGCCTGACGGTGAACTGCTTGCTGTCGCCACCAGCACGACGGCAGTCGGTGCCGGAGCTAATACAATCAGAGCATCATCCCAGCTGCTGCTTTCACTGTACGAACCGGACCTTCACCTGATATTGATACACGCAGTCATAATAATATGGCGCTAATTACGATAATATGCACTCATCGCTTTGAAATATAAGATTTGCTACCCCTAGCACTAGCTACAGCGCCCTTCAAACCGGAATACAGTAATGTTTGGACAGTATTGTCTATCGAGTGCAATAGTCGAAGATTCTCTATGTTGGTATCATCACAGTCCCTATTCCTGCCGACAGACAGCAGTGTGCAGACTTTACTATGATTATACATAAATAGTTTTTTTTATTCTATTAAGCGATGATACCAACGTTCACCTGATGTTAAGTGATACGCTTGCTTATAACAAGGCGCTAGTTGGAATAGTATACACAGCACCACATTATAATCGTCGATGAGATAAGATGTTAAATCTCCTCATCTCATTATTATCAATAGCTACAACGCCCTTCAAACCGGAACATAGTTATGTTTTCACATCACTGTTTATCATCAGTAAGCAGTAGCTTAATAGTGATAGGTTTTACTATTC
This sequence comes from Ornithoptera alexandrae, assembly GCA_029030555.1. Classification (NCBI taxonomy): domain Eukaryota; kingdom Metazoa; phylum Arthropoda; class Insecta; order Lepidoptera; family Papilionidae; genus Ornithoptera; species Ornithoptera alexandrae. The sequence goes on along the minus strand of JARDVY010000296.1, from coordinate 1,322,664 downwards.
TATGTATTAAAGCCGCCAGCACAATGTGGTGGAGTGTATACCATCCGAATTAGCGCCACGTTGTTATGGGCAGGCGTATCACTTACCATCAGGTGATCGTCACGCTCGTCTCGTCGCTGTGTAGAATAAAACAAAAACTCTGTGCACAAAATCCGTTCACAACTTGAACCCGTAACAAACTGTGTGCTCAAGCTGTACAGTTCGTTACACATTTTTGCTCGACACGTCCTTCCGTTTGACAGACCTCCTAATTAACTTCACGCTTTTAACGGTGTTCAGGTGTCGCTAACCGGCGAATCGGAAAAAGGGGTGTGAAAAATGTTAAAACTCCCACCCTTAGCTTTTTTATAATTAACAATTGAAACTCACATCTGTGACAATGTGGTCTTAGTTAAGATGTTAATAGCGCCTATTACCACAGTAACGATTATATATTACAGTGTGGTTTAATGATTGGCCGGAAGTGGACAGGTCATTGGGACGACTTGTGATCCACGAATGCCCCTTAAACTTAAGGGACAGATCTACAAGATCGTTAGTCCTGTCGTATTGTATGGAGCTGAGTGTTGGGCCACCGAAGGTTCGGATGAGAGGAGATTACATGTGGCCAAGATGCGAATGTTAAGATGGAAGTGTGGTGTGACGAGGATGGATAGAATTAAGAATGAGTATATTAGAGGAAGTCAAAGTTGCTCCAGTGACAGAAGTTGAGGAGCAAGAGGTTGGCGTGATACGGGCATGTTGTGCAGAGGGATGAAGGACATATAAAAAAGAAAGCAATGAGAGTGAAAGTGGATGGTTATAAGGGTGGAGGGAGACCGAAGAAAGTGTGGATGGATTGCGTGAAAGATATGTGTAAGAAGAATGTGAATGGTATGGCGGCTGATAGAGGAATGTGAACGAGAGATATACTGTGCCGATCCTACATAGTTAGGAAAAGAGCGGGAGTGAAGAAGACTTGGCCGGAAGCGGAAATTGCGGATGTATGGAGCATAGTACGCTATCTACAACATATGAATGCTCTATATATGTATAACAGTTTGATAGTTAAAATTAACTGTTAATATTAATTAATTCTAAACGTATAAGATTAAAAAAATATATCAGGGTTTTTATATCCGGTTTTGAATATGAGCTTTTCCAAAAGGTGGGGTGATTTCCCTAAAAACCAAACTTAAAAAGAGGGGCTCATGTAACCTTTAATTTAAGTTGGGGTCTAAATCATATCGACGTTATTGTTATACTAAACTATTATAAACATATTTATTTAGATATATTAGGTAATCTAATTTGAAGGTATATTAATTAGGTGGTAAGTAATTAATTTGTTTTAATTAATTTAAACGATGAGCCGAGTTAAGACGTTCAGCTGATGGTAAGTGATACAACAGCCCAGCCCAAAGCAACGTGTCGTTAGTCAAGATGATAAATACTGCACCAAGAGATATAACATGTTGAATCTCGTTACCCCAGTAATTACACTAGCTACAGCGCCCTTCAAACCGGACACAGTAATGTTTGCACTACCAGTAAAAATAATACATATCTGGGACGCGATTATAAATTATAAAAATCTCTGTTTCAGATAACTGGGGTGGATTTGTTATGAACCAGTTTTAAGGGTAAGAATTTTTTTATTTTCCAGTTGCGGCGAGTTTAATATGTAACTTAAATCTACCCTCTGCTGAGACTGTCTTATATTTCAAGTACAAAGCCATGGTATGGTCTTTTACCGACCTCAAAAGCATTAGTGTCGGATGGCTCCTGTCTTGTATTCACGAAGCTGATTCTTGAAACATTCCGGTTTCCTCACCATATCTTTCACCGGAAGTTTTCAAAATCGGCAGGGATAGCACTCCCGTTTCCTCATTCGAGATGATTAAAGAGTTCCAAGCGAGGAATGGATGCCCTGTTTGCTATTTTAATATATATTTTTTTTATATATATAATGTTTACTGGTGGTAAGTATCTGTTAGCGGAAACGGTCTAGGTACTCCGTGTTCCGATTTGAAGGGCGTTGTAGCTTGAAATTGCTGAGGCAACAAGAATACATGATGAAGAATGTGTATTATCCTAACTAGCGCCACGTTGTTATGGGTAGGCGTATCACTTACCATCAGGTAGAACCCTTGCTCGTCTCATCGTTTCGTTAAATAAAAAAATGTTAGACCCGACTGTCGCCGACATAGCCCACAAGATTGTTTATCTCAAGTGGCAATGGGCCGAACACATTGGTTGAAAAACTGACAACCTACAGGGCACCAAGTTCCTCGAATGGCGACCGTGTCCTGGAAGATGCAGTGTTTGCACGCCCTCCATTAGATGGTCCAAAGACCTGATGAAGGTCGCGGGAAGCCGCTAGATGCAGCACAGCATCGACCGATGTTGAGATCATTGAAAGAACCTTAGGTCCAACAGTGGACGTCTCTCGGCTGATGATGATGAGGTCTATATAAATAACATTTACATCTATCTCTACATTCTTCTATGTAACGAGAAATGTAAATAATAACAAAGTAAAGAATAAAACAAATTTTCAGAAATATCTAGAACTGATCAAACTTTTTTCATATAAGCTGATATTTGCTGCTGAATCGCTCCAGCTCCTCGGAAACTGCTGTTTGCTCTCTTTAGAGGAGCTCTTTTAGATCTTGAAATGGCTTTGAAAAACGTCTTATGAAATTTGAAGCCAAACTTTACCGTGGAATCGATTTGAATGGAATTCAGATGTCTTCCGTTTTAGTTCCTGTATACTGTTTAGGTTTACTGTCTTCCGGGTGCGATGGCTAACTGACTTCTAGTAACATAAGGGTCATTTCGAATCAGAACTTGTCGCCACTGCCCTGTACTCTTGAGCTATTAAGAATAGCCCAAGAATATAGTAAAATTTAATATTGTAGTTAAAAGTACCCAACGTAGCCCAAAAGTTTGCTACACCTAAGTGGCAGTGGGCAGGGCACATTGCTCGAAGGAGTGACAGCTGATGGATCAGTAAGGTCCTCGATTGGCGCCCGCGTACCGGTAGACGTAGTGTTGGGGTCTCCCACAAAGTGGACCGACGATCTGATGAGAGTCGCGGGAACTCACTGGATGCGAGCAACGCGGCACCGATCGATGTGGAGATCTTTAGGGAAGGGCTATGTCCAGCAGTGGACGTCCATCGGCTGATGATGAATTAAAAGTATACTATAAAGTATAAATACCATATATTCGTATGACGTATCCCGGATTGAAGAGCTCTATAGCTAGTAAAATTACTGAAGTAATAATACTTAATACGTTGAGTAACAGTGCCATGTACATTGGTGGTAGGTCTCTGTTGCCTGTGGTCGCCTAGGTAACCACCGCTTGCCCTGTGGTCTCGGGCCATTAAGGATAGTGCTAAGCTCTGCCTGTCACAGAAGGCGCCTAAAAGGGTTTTCGGGTCCGCGAGGTTTGAAGGTGGTGGCCTCATTGCCCACTAAGCGAGCCCAGGTTGGTTAGCAAGTACGAGGTGGTCTAGTGTTGTCGGACCTTTATAACATTATCTTCCCTTTAGAAGCAGGGTATCTTTTTAGATTTCTCACCCATGGTGACAAAACAAGGGGGTTATTTCGGAGCCTAATATTTTGCAGTTTGGTTGGTCATTATTTTGTAATTCTACCGCCATAACAAGAACGCTGCCAAAGTGGGCGAGTTCTGGATAAACTACCACCCAAGGTCTGCTTACCAAGTCAAGCGTAGGTTCGATTTGATAAGAAGTCCTTGGTGAAGATGAAGAGTATGTAAAGACATGACTTTCATTGTAAATGAATGAAAATAGTTTATCTAGTTGCATTGTTGTAAATGAAATGGTATCATTAATTTTGCCCATTTCTGTTACCACTCGTGGGGTAAATCATTAACTTTATAGCAACTTTATATACTTATATATACATATATATATGTATAGAGTATATACTCGGTTCTCATTCAAACTCTAAAGCTGCCGCTGTTTGAATGATTGTATTGATATCATTCAAAATTACTGTCCCTGTTATTAGAATCGTATTTAGTTTATAATAAATATATATATTTAAACAAAAACTAGGAAAGGGGAGAAATAATGGAGAATAGTTATAATGGGTGTAAAGGTTCCCGCAAAACGAGTGACGGGATCCAAGCCAACCTCACCTGCTCGCGGTGCAGCCTGCTAATCAGGGCCAGCGTGGTGGGAAAAGGCTCAAGTTCCCTAACATGATCCCCTAGTGCTCAGCGGTACCGGAGGCCATGCTGACTGTATTGAAGATTTTTGGGGGAGGCCTATAACAGCAGTGGATGTCTATCTGATGATGTCATGGTGGATGAAATGCTTCGATAGCATCATTCGACTTTATCTACAATATGACATTCATTAATTTATATTTAATTGGCCTTAATTCTCTCTTTGTTAAATGGGAATATTAAATGGACTGTTAATGATTGTATGTATCAAAAAAAAAAATTGATTAATCTTATATATATCTTTAATTCATGTTACTCACATGAATCTAAGTCGTATTCGTAATACGTTAATGTTGTCGGTTCGAACGAAATAAGTTATAAAGAAAAAAGTATTCGTTTAACATTAATGAGACGACTCAATTGTATTTTTGTTCACTTAAAAGAAAGCGATTATCTATTGTTTCACTTTATTACTTATTCCTTCAGAAATAATACCAACTAAGGATTTTCTTTGCAAATTGTTGTATTCTTTCAACTTCATCTTTTGTTTCAGTATTCCAATTGAGACAGTACTAAAGACTTTTTGTGTTATAATATTTTATACATTAAGAGATTTTAAGTTATTTTTCTTACCGACTTAATCATATAATTAGTTAAATTATACCACACATGCATCGGTTAGTATTTTCTGTTTTATGCAGTGTAATAACTTCAACACGTTCAAAGCAGTTTTATTATTCAATATTAATATTAGAAATACTGATATTTATTATTGTCAAGTATTCATTATGAATTTCTATATTAAAACTATATTTAATTAATATACTTAGTATATATATCGTAATCTCGTAAGTAGTAAGTCAATGAAATCTAGGAGGGAAGGAAAACCAGTAGGTAGGGGTGATAACGTATAAGTGGTCTAATTTCTCACATGTAATTACACTCGTAATCCTCATCATATTACTGCCTTAAAGTTATGTGTAAAAACAAGCAAGTTGCCGGCGCAACCTTTTCCCATTAATCAAAAAAAAAAAAATCCCTTTCTCTCAGGTTAATTTGCGACAAACGATGTCGGGTGAAGGGAACATTTTTGTTAAGAACTTAAACCACAAATCTTGAAGGTTAATCGACGCCCTAAAGTTCACGAGTTTCTTTACTCGTGTATCAAAGAGGGTGCTTTTATGTTTGTAATTCTTTTCAGCGGTTTTTCTTACATTTTAAGTTAATCGAAAACCTTTAGAAACGTAAACATGAAATGAAAAACAAGGCGGAAACTTATTCTGTAAAGGGCTGATACATCTAATCTATTAAAAGGCCTGTCGATCGGAAAATTTTGAAAGACCGGAAATAAAAATTTAAAACTTGTAAGGCTGAAGTTATAAAGAGAAATATACGTTATTGCTGGAAGCCGTCAATCAGTAGTGTACAAACATACGGATTGAAAGGCGCTGTAGCTTCTGAAATTATTGGAAAGATGTGAGCTTAATGTGATGCTGTGTATATCACCCTAACTAGCACCGCGTTGTTATGAGCATCGAAAGATACAATGCCACTGGTAATCTAATCTCTTGCTACAGATAAGATAGGTAACTGTCTACTTATATCAATGAACAGTAGTATGCAAACATTACTATGTTCCGGTTTGAAGGATGCCTTTGTGAAATTACTTGGGTAACACAGTTTATATATAATATCGTTCCATCTAGTGTCCAGTACAAACAGCTTTGAAATACGTTTCTCTCGTTTCCATCCGTTGTACATTACATTCCTGATTTTTTTTTTTTTTGTTACGAGAACGAAAATAAACCATCACATTTATTCATTTCAAAAATGTAATCCTCCCGTTTTCATGAAACAGTAAACGCGAGATGTATATTTCATATTTTCGAGATAAACTCTACGAGTTAACGGGAGCGGAGCTTTTTCGTATTTATGACGCGCGGTTTCCCCTTAATCAAGTATTTAACTTAAAGAAATGTTCATATATCTCCGGCTTAAGTGATATTAAATAACTTTAGAACTGTTATTATTAAACACGGTTTATGTAGGTTTGTTTATTCTGGGTGAGGTTTTATATTATCGGACACTTTTGGCCTCGTTATGCAAACGCAAAGCTCTTCTAAGATAAGTCATTACTTATGTACGTCGGTTGTACGTGGAAAGCCGAGGACCACGTCTGGTGGAAGACATCGGAGAAATTTATATCCAGCAGTGGATTAATAAAGGTTTACGATGATGATGATGATGATGAGAATAATTTTCTCTTCATTAATATATATTTATTTTAAAAACATACAGAGTTATGATCAGTCTGTGGCTTCCGAACTTGGTTAGATCACAACTTCGGGGATCAGTTCCAGTTAAATTTTAATCGCTGATATAATTATTTTTAGAAGAAATATCTTTAGCATATACTATATGACGAATACGTTACGTTAAAAGTATAGCAAAGTAAAGGAAAGAAGATCTTAAAGAATGTATTGAAGCCTTTGAGATATAGACATATAGACGCATGATGTCCATTAGCTGAACTCGGAGAGTGATCAATGACAGTCTTCTTCATCGAATTGGTTAAAAACTTAACCTCCATGGTTAGGGTTAAGAAATTTAAAATCTCCTACCTCGATCATGTACTCCGTCATCAGCGATATGATCTTCTGCAGCTGAATATAATGGGTGAAGTTTCTAGAAAACGAAAGGGGAGAAGAAAAGTCATAGTTGAGGATTATCAGGGAATGGACTGGCATATGTGGGAGGTCCGAGTTCCGCCGTACCAGAGACGGAGCAGACTGTACCACGCTGATCTCCAACTTTTATTAGTTGGAGAGCTGCTTTAAGAAGAAAGGAAAGCTCATCGTTGTCTGTTGCTGATAGAGACGAGAGTCGACGCAAGACTGATTTGTATAACACCTGACAAGATTAGGCCCCAAAAGGTCCAGCGGATAAAGTTCTGTTATAAAGTCAGGTTCATCAGATCAAGCGATGATGAGAGTAGTTTGCACACTGTTACTTGACGTCGTATGCTGTTGTAGCTGCATAGGTAGACTAGTGTTATCACTAGTAATAGTAAATAAAAGTAATCTTATCTTTTATTTACTTCCTAACTTCCTTACTGAGGAATAGCTCTTGCATTGAGGGTGAAATTTTTGTTGCTATTTAATTTATATTGAAATTATTTTTAGAAAAAAAAACTTACAAAATATAATGCTTTAAACAGCCAAGTAAAGTAAGATATATAAGTTACTAAGTAAAGGAAAACTGCATTATCTCTCGCCGAGATGCTCTATACTGAAACAGCACAAGACTGATTTGTAAAATAACTTTCAAGATACCAATGTCCAGCAGCGGACGTCCAACCGAAGTTAAAGCTTGCACACGACCACTTGATATTGTATATTAGTGTTGTGGTAGTAAGTTAGTCCTTGATATCGCTTAGTTAACGTTTAACTTGTTTCGCTTATTTCTTCTAAAAATATAAAAGTTATAATGATTTTATGATTCTCTTTGAATGTAATATGTCCAGAGTATTGATTTTTTTTTATTCTACAAAGCGACGAGACGAGTAAGACGGTCACCTGATGGTAAGTGATACACTTGCCCATAATAACGTGGCGCTAGTTAAGATGATATGCACTATATCACATTGCGCTCGCCGTCTTGAGACGTAAAAGACGATAAGTATCATCCAGTGATTTCACTGGCTACAACGCCCTTTAAACAGGAACATTGTTATGTTTGCACAGTATTGTTTGGCTGCGATGGGACCTAGACGGTCTCCAGCAACACAGACTATCAGTAAAGTTTTTACTAAACTACTTGTCGTTATGTAGGGTAGTCTGTCCGTATTGGAAATATTTAGGGTGAAATTTTTGCGAATTTAATGTCCTGTTATACTACGTCTTAATATCTCACTTTCACGAAGGTATGATTCAATTCGCAGAGCAGTCAGTTTTAAAGCACACCCACTCCAGAAACCGAGGGTGGGGATGGATTTCACAATTTAAAAGGATATATATTATCCGACGGCGAGATATGGTGAGGCATTTATCGGATTCCATAATTTATTCCCGACCACTTAGCGGGGTTTGGAAGTGAATTTATACTTGCGACCTGACACCACCTTAATGGAACTTTTGCATTTTCATTTCGCGGGTATAGCAAGTGATTGTCATCGTACAGCTACGTGGAAAGCTAAGGAAGACATTCATTCATTGCTGCGTACGTTGGTCCATTGCTGGGCGCAGGCTCCTTCAGTAGAAATCTTAACAGAATCTTCGCCTTTGTTATAACAAATATATTTGTATCTATCATTCACATATATTTCAATAATTACATGTCATTAAATACAGATACATCTCGGTATCCAATAATTTTACTAGCTGTAACACTATTCAAACTGGAGTCAACAGCCTCCCACAAAGATCTCCACATAGTCAGGCATGGCTTCCGGTACGACCGGGCGTTACGGGTCGACGTTTGTAGGAATTCATGTGGGGGGGGGGGGGGATTTGGGCTATTTCCCAACATTCTGGCTTAATGCTGGTTGGTGGGAGCCAGCGTCTCATTTATAGATTAGCAGGATCCACCATGAGCAGGTGAAGTTGGTTTGAGTCCCGTGAGTTGTTGTACTGCACCCTTTACACCCCTTTAAAACGGGAACATAATTATTTAATGTACTATTTTATAGTAAACATGATAATTGCGAATGCCGAAGGAAGTAGTCTGGTTAACGGTGTTCCTACCACGAAGACAGTTAAAGAAGTATTGTATACTTATAACATAGTTTTAAATTTATGGTAATCGGATACTGATAATCACATTCAGTATTAGGTTCATTTTTTTTAGAAGTATATTCTGTTTGAAGAACAAAATATTGATGAGTTCTCTCGCAGAACCCTCCCGCACACACGTAAATATTATAGAATGATAAGCGTTTGGTGGTTTTTTGTGGGAACAAAGCGATTCCGCCTCCAGTCCATATAGATAACAGGGGTGAATAAAGGCACACGTCATTTCCAGTGTAAATTCACGTGGCGGGTGAGACCATGGCCCGGCGGCAGCAGGGCGCGCTCGGCAAATACAAATATTGTCATAACTACTCCGCTCGGATTTGTTTAATTTGACACGGGCGTCGCCCCGTCTGCAGCATCAAAGATTACTCCATGTAGACCCACTTTCATTGTTTTATGCCTATTTTAGGTCCATCTGATGGTTAATTTTACGCCTGCAGAGAACAACGTGGCGTCAAGATTATATACAGTTCCGCCGCTGCAATCGCATTGAGACATAAATCGCGATGCCTCAGTTATTTAACTAGCGACAGCACTCTTCAAACCGGAACACAATAATGTTTGCATAGTACTGTTAACCAGTAGAAATAAGACCTGTTATGATACCCAGACGGTCTCCATCAACAGGAATCGACCAGTAAACAGAGTCGGAAGAAACTATTTTTAGCTTCTAAAGAAAGCGTGCTAAGAGTTTATTCACTAAGGTAGTCAAGTAAGCTGATGGATATCACATTAGCGTGATAGCTCGATGTTTTCTATCACCAGAAACTCGACTTCATCAGGAATCAAACTCGAGCCTCTTCGATACGATAACCCTAACCGCTCCTACAAATTGATCTATCAGCAATTCACTGCTTCACATCCAATTCGTCTCGCACAGTACGCATCAAACGAAATGGGTTTGATGTATGGCTAGTAAAATAGGAATTTATTAAAGTAGGAGGAATAACTATAGGAGAGTAAATTATTTCTTTCCCGTTTGTGTCACAACAAGTACATTTTACGACAAACAATAAACCAGTAAGAGATCAGTAAGAATAAGAGTTTTTCATTCAAAGCGGACTGCTTATTATCTGGGGGGCTGCTGAGGTAACATTGCTATTGTTTTTACATACTTACTTGAACAACTTGTTTCTGGTCATCACTGAAGTAGCCGAGGCTTTAATTTATGATACATAGAAGCTATTTCTTGTCCGCTTTGCTAACCGTAATATGGAATTAGACTTGAAATTTGTCAGAAACATTCTCACCCGGCAGCAATCCGTGGCAACCCGGAGCCTTTCCAGTTATTAACACCCCCACAATTCCCTTTGGATAAAGAAGTTTGTAAAATTCATTCTTAGCTGACATCTTAAGGTCAGAAGCAATATCTCTACCAAACTTTAGGTGTTTACGTCTGATAGTTTTGGAGATCTCGTGATGAGCCAATGGGTCTCTAGATATCCTATATAATTGATATATATGACGCAAGCTCATAAGCAATAAAAAAAAATTTAAAAATTTAGAGCTTCTATAAATAATTGTTTACCTTAATTCTCAATTTTATGATAGAACTGTATTAATTTTCAGTTATAAGGAATTTCTACCTTCAGAAGACTATCTTAATCACATTTATCGATTGTTGGTTAAAAAATAAATCAATAATCAATATAAGGGTTGATCAAATCGTATCTTCCAATCTAACAATTGAAGATTAATCTTCTTAAACTAATTCTTAACTAGTTTCCGAAAGAAAATAATCTCTTTCCTTTAACAATAAGAGACATATGACTCGAGTAATAAATTTTCGATTATGATTTTTTTTTTAAACTCTTAAATACATTTTACGAATCTGTATAACAGCATTGTATAAACAGTCAATATATGAGATTCTGAATTTCCTACACGATCATGGTTTACGCCTTCGGCCTCATTGTTACTGAACATTATCATATTCGAAGACGAAGATGAAGTCGAAAGTTAAATAGTTTTGGTATTATAGAAAAAAATGATCTTCAACTATCATCTTTGACGGAAGACTGTAGGTAGAAAGATAAGGTAATCAAATACACAGGAAATCTTGGCGTTAATTCCAAGAGTTTGTCACGGGACGGGTAAACGACCTAATTTGTTTAGCTGACTTTGATTTGCACTGTGTACTTCTACGAAGTGAGTATTATAAAAAGGCTCTATCACCTAAAGAGCAGCAGAACCAATCAAACCAATGGATAACGATATCTGTAGGAGAGCGAAGATCACAGATAAGTCTTAAAAGTTTGCTATACATAAGTAGTAACAGGTTGTGCATATTGTTAGAACGATATACACAATGTGAACGGACGATGTAGTCAAGGATACAGGAAGTTGATTAATTAGGACATTACACGACTGTTCAGTGAGGAAGATCTAAATCTAGAAATGGACTTCCTTCGGCTGATGATAATGTCGATGATGATAATAAAACAGAAGCTAATTACGATAACATATGACTCTATTTTATCTTTAAAACATTCAACAATTGTTATATGTATGTTTGTATATATTTATATACATGTAAACAGCGGAAGGAAACATCGTATGGAAACCAACATGCTCCAGGAACAACGACTTTCTTACACAAATAACACCTACGTAGCCGGATGGGCGTATAAGTATTGCCTTGATTTTTTCCTTGTGCGAAAAAGCTCTCAATCCCAACGATGGGAATATTAAGAGGTCTATTGTTGTTTTATCTATGGATGAGAACTATTTCCATCAATTGACGTCTATCGGCTGATATTGATATATATATATTCTCACATCGTCAGATATTGGCAACAAATTAGATGTCACACGCTTCAATATGTGTAGCGTTCAAATTGTTAGCATTGATTGCTGCGTTATCATGGCTCAACGCTTCAGCATCACAGCATTTCCACCTAAACTAGATTATCAGATACGGTTGCATGCTCGGAATTTGTAAAGTTGTCTTTCATCATCAGTCGGTAGACGTCCACTGCTGGTCATAGGTCTCTCCCAAAGATCCCTACTTCGATCAGTCCTGCGCTGCCCTTATCACTCGACATCGTTTGTAGAGGTTCGTTTGAGGGGATTTGGGTCATTTCCCATCACACTGGCCCAATGCGGGTTAGTGGTAACCAGAGCCTCGCTTGTTGATTAGTAGGCTGCACCACGAGCAGGTGAGGTTGGCTTGGCTCCCGTGAATTGTTGTCCGGGACCCCTTACACCCCAGTAGTCATTATTTATATTAATGTTGCCATAATTCGTGAATTCCTATTTGAAATATAACAAACATTAGTTCTCACAATATTTAATACTTTTCTTGTCTGCAGCGTGTTGTTTCATATCAATTTGAGAAGATATAATGTGACAATAAAGGGGAAGATGATGTAAGAGGAGGTGGATGGTACTTCGGCTCTTATCTGTTGGTAACAGGAAAATAATTATACTGTTATGGCATCGGATTAACAATATGAATGGGGTGGCAAATCTGGCGGGTTCGAGAAATTTCTGCTACTAATTATACCTTGAATTGAGTATGATTGTGAATATATAGCATTTAAATCGAACCACCTTCGAGTGATAAGGTGAGCGATAAGCGACGGAGGAATAATACAACATCTAGATACTCCAAAAATTTAAAATCTTGATTTTTTTTGTGATGAAATTTGCGCGCTAGTTATCTTGACAACTGATGCGGCTTCATTGGACTCAGGGCTATGATAAGAAAAATAAAGAAAATAATATAAAACAACAAAATTAAAATTAATGAAATGAAAATCAAACTAAAATCTCGAATCTCAGATTTTGCAATTTAAAGTATCCGGATTAGAAGTAAAAATGGCCGGCGAAATGAAAAGGGAGCGTAAGCGCCAATTGTTGATAAATATTTCATTCCGGGGAAACACCAAGTAATTTCGGCGGCAATTTAGTATTCAAATCAGTTTATTTGCCTAAGAACCGTTCGCATTATTTATAACGAACTGGAGCGATTCCGCCGATCCGACGGAAGTTCGCGGACCCGACCGATTTGGGGCTCTGCTGTTTGTCAAAACAATTTCGGCCGCGTTCAATGTTTAATTAAGGTAATTCGGTTGTTCCGAGACGCCCGCGATGTTTGTTGTCGATACAAATGGCGCTGTGTTGTTGTTGATGCCCTGTGTTCATGGCTGTATTTTAAAACGGGACCAAAGTATTTTGTTTTTGCTTCTAAGGAAATTTATTGAGTTTTAAACTGTCGACTCTAAAAGTGGTTAACTTAAGTTTGACGCTTTGTTGTATTATGTTACAATTTCATCTGGCATTTTGTCTATTGGCCTAATAGAAGAGAAGGTCAGTTTTGTACTTTCTATTTCGTATTTAAAAGTTTAATAACTGTCGTCTGTTTCAGAATAAAAATTATTTTAAACAATTAAATGATTACTCAAGGTTTCAGATTCGTGATTGCTAGAAATTTTAATTGAAATATCAACTATAAACATTAAGGTTAACTATTCTGAATATACTGGGAGAATCTAGACTCCGCACCGATTGATTTTACATCTATCATAAATGTACTTAAAATGAATGATTTTATACAAAAATTAGATAAGACTTCAAATATTTGTAATAAAATCAAAAATAACCAAACCTGTAGTGGGAAACTTATAACATTAATAGTTGGGAGATAGGTACACAAGCATGGTCATAATTATTAGCCGACAAATGTTCACTGCTGGACATATACCTCCCCCAAAGATCTCCACATCGATCAACCCTGCGCTGCCCGCATCCAGCTGCTTCTCGCAGCCTTTACCAAACCCATCGGCTATCGGTCCTTTGAGCGATGTGTCTTGCCCATTACCACTTGAGGCTAGCAATCTATTGGATTATGTCGACGACCTTAGTTCTCCTGCTGATCTCCTCGTTTATGATTCGCACCGGAAAACCCCGAGCACAGCCCTTTCCATTGCTCTCTGTGCGACTTGAAGCCTTTTCACGCGGCCCACTATAAGCGGCCACGTCTCGGTGCCATAAGTCAACACTGGCAACACGCACGAATTAAAGACCTTTATCTTTAGACACTGCGGTAGTTGGGACGGGAATATGCTGCGCAGGCTCCCGAACAAGCATGATAATAGACACATATTATTAACTGCATCTCGATAATTATATATGTTCTCAAAAGCGAAGAATGAAAAAATAAAACACAAGTCACTCTTCAAGGTTGTGTTAACAGATAATAAAACTGAAGATAAACCAAATCAAAATGCAAACAGCGAGCGACGAGTACACAGAGTAGGAACGGCAGTGTCCGCGTGAGATTAGTGCACAGAGCGCCGCATTCTGATACTGTGGACAGACGTCAAGGCAAACATCACATTTCTTTCTATAGACGGCAAACATTTGACAATCGAGCCGTGGCCTGTTCGTCTACAAACATCGTCCACACCGACCTTCTATTAACCAGCGTTTTTAACTATTATGGTAGACGGTGAGGTTTTTCCAACCTCATATTCTTTAATTGCACTAGAATTGGAGTGTCCTTAAATCAGTTAGCAGTGTGAAGCATATAATGTTCATCAATCTCGTTCTATTCCATGGTCTCATGCTGTCCAGTTTGATGGCAAGGTTTCACGAATCCGTCTAGCTACCATCTCCATGTCGCAAATCTGTTCCCACATACTACTATAACTATTAAAGAGAAACGGAGTATTCTAGGTTATCAAAATATGTTAACTATCTCTAAATCGTCACTTAACATGATTTGAAATTATTATCAAGTTAAAACCCATTGTAAAGTTAAAGTTTTCTAAGGAATGAAAAATATGTTTTCTTGAAGGTCTTATTTAATTAAAGAAAGCTGTGATCTGGAATCCAATTGTATCAAATTTTGATAATTCAGACAATTATTCATCATCATCATTATCAGCGTTTGTTTATTCACTGCTGGATAAAGGCCTTTTCCAATGTCTTCTACAAAATTCAGACATACATTTCTGTAATATTTATTTTATATTTCATTCTACAACTTGAAGTTTGTTATGATTATAAACACGTACTTGTTGCTTTGAGACATGAGATGTTATTCCAGTTAATTCCAGTAAATTTTTATGTTACTCCAGTAAATTCACCAGATACCCCTAAAACAGTAACCTCAGCACAGTAATGTTTGCACACTACTGTTCGTTGGCTTGCAATGGGCCCTGCGGTGGTACCTACCTAGACGGTCCCCAGCAATAGAGGCCTACCACCAGTAAAGAAAAGATTTAATTATACCTGTGGTTAACTGCTTGAGAAATTTATTTTAAAATTGATCTAACTGTTGTATAATAAAGATTTTTCCAAAAAACCGATAGTGAATCTATTGATATAAATAATATATATTATGTATGTACTTTGTTGTGTTAAGTAAATAGATATTTTAATATTAGAAAGACATCAATTTGTATAAATACATTCAAAAATAGTGTAAGTAGTTGTAAGTGTAAAAGAAACGCCCGTTTGTTATGTCCCAAATTCGTTAGCCGGGCGTCTGTGACTCTAATGTGAATTCCTGCTTACTTTATCACTTCCTTGTAAGGCTCGTAAGCTCATGCCTCGTGAAATATGCTTATGAGCGTCCATTATATTGGAAAAAAAATATTTCAAACGTTGAGCTTTCTAAATAATTTCCTTCGTATTGTCAATGTGAAAAATTGAGTCGTTCATTTCACCCTTAGTAACGTAACACTGTTTTCTATTTTTTTATTAAACTTGACAACAGAGGGAGACGTCTTGATATAAGTAGTCAGAAAAAACGATGATCTTCTTGTCCTTAATTTAAGAAATAAAAATAAACTTGTTCTCAATATTAGCCCCTATAAAATATCAAACTGTTTCCAAATATTCAACTGCCTCCGTGACTTGGTTCGACTTTGGGACCATATTATAAGGTTTAATTGATGGTAGGGTTTGTAAATAATCGTCATTATTATTATCATCATCAGCGGATGTCTACAGCTGGAGCGTCCGTAATGATTGGCCTCTACACCGATTGATATCGTGATGTAGAATTTTCGCAGAAGGCCGCGAGAACGTTCTGGAGTATCATCCAGGACTATATCTAACTATAACTTGTCGAAGATATGGTGATGATAATTTCTGCTGTCTAGCGATAAAGAGCGCAATGTGATGTACAAATGATTCGATTAGCACCATTTCCATTTATATTTTATAGAGTTGTTGCGGTCGAAGATCCTGTAGGTACATCTGTTAGCAACGTATGGCAAACGTCGTCCACACACACGCGGAGAGATTCTCATCGTTATGCAAATTCTAAACGTCCATGTCTGCAGCGTCTACATCTTCAGACGTGTAAGATAAATAAATTCAGATTTATATTCTGATAGTGGATGCTTATCTCGTTGTTTTCGCTGCGCAAAATCCATTGCCGTTGCAGTGTGCAATTTGTCTGTGAAATTCAACTAAATCTCTGTTGTAATGGAATTTTAAATTTTACGACGGAGCGTTCATTATCCTCGTCTACTGCGTCGTGGTAAATGTTTCATGAGCTCTCGGACCTTATCGGCTTTTTTAATTAAAAACAATATAAATAAGTTATATATACATCATCATCATTAGCCTGTTGGACATATGCTTTCCCCAAAGATCTCTTACGTCGATCAGTTCTGCGCTGTCTACAGTCAGCATGGCCTCCGGTACCGTCAGGTACTAAAGATTTGGGCCATTTCTCACCACGCTGACCTTATGTGGGTTGGTGGGAGCCAGAGCCCCATTTGTTAATTAGCAGGTGAGGTTGCCTTGGATCCTGGGAGTTGTTATACATATAATAAGTAAATACGAGTATATAACGTATATTTTTATTTTTAATTTAAGGAATCCTCTAATGGAAGGATTCTTTTGCTTCTGGTCATCATCGACATCAAATATGATATTTTATTTTTCCATAGGAATATTTATTATATTGTTATTATCAAAGGCGGTATACCTGATGGATTTACCATCAGGCTACCGCTATTGTTCAATTAAACAAGAGCATGGCGATATTTTTTAATGATCTATGAAACGACGAGACTAGTGTCGTTCACCAGATGGAAAGTGACACGCCCGCCCATAACAACATGGTGCTAGTTAAAATTATATGCACTGGGTGTAAGGGTTTCCGCCCAACATCTTACGCAACCCAAGTGCACCTCACCAGCACGCGGTGCACCCTGCTGAATAACAGACGAGGCTTTGACCACCTACCAACCCGCACTGGGTCAGCATGGTAGGTTGTCACCCAATTCTCTCATTGAACTGCAACAAACAGTGTGGAGATCTTTGGGGGAGGCCTATGTCCAACAGTAGACGTCTGTCGGCTGATAATCATGATGATACTACACCACGTTGTGCTCGTCGCCTTGAGACAAGATATTAGGCCTCGTTAGTTATTCCTCTAGCTGCAACGCTCTTCAAACCTGAATACAATAATGTTAGCACAGTACAGTTTGTCGGCTACAATAGGCGATGCGGTGGTACCTAGACGGTCTCCGACAACAAAGACCTTCCACCAGCCATCACCATTTAAATTCCGTTTTAATCAAATATCATTCCGGAAATTTCTCGTTAGTTTTGATCATCACTGAAATGAAGTACAATAATTCCTCCTTCCTGTATTAGGGAGCAAGTCATTCCCCCACTGAGGCTCTATTTCATTACGAATCTCCAACATATAGCACAGCAAATATTCAAGGGAAGCTGAATAAGGAAGCTGGAGCGTAAATCAAATCTGGGGAATGGGTGTCTTGATGATAACGCTGTATTTTATTTGCGAATGTACTCTTTATTTCCTTATATATTTATTTGTGAATAAATACTATATATACCCTCGAGAGGCTGATCATCTGGCAGAGATTTAAACAAGTTCGGACTCCAGGGCGGACTGCTCTTGTAACGAGAGGATTAAAACTTTCAACTCGCGATTTATTGGTGGAAGGTCCCTGTTGCTGGAGACCATCTAGGTACCACCGCAGCTGCTATTCCCGCCGTGTTCTGGTTTGAAGGGCGCTGTAGCTAGTGTAATTACTGGGATATTGAGACTCGACGTCTTATCTCTCAATTGACGAGCGTGATGTTGTGCAGTATATATTATCTCATCATCAGGTAAACGTCCAGTTCGTTTCGTCGCTTAATTTAATAAAAAAAAAATGTACAAATTGATTGTCCTGCTCGCAGGTTGTTAATAAAAAAAAGCTTGTTATTTCGCACACACATAAAACTGTGGATCCTCCCCCCATCCCCTACATGAAGCGACAGTCGAAGCTGTTTTAAATTCATAGCCCGGGATCAATGGCGGTGCACCGTTTGTAAAATCGCTTCAACATGCAAATGTCCTGTTACTCATCAGCTCTTTTATGGTTGATTCCAGACATGTTATTCGCGTATTCGCAGATGTAAGTGATGCTGCGTATTGTAATTGGATAGGCTTCGACTGCAGTTCGCGTACCAGCCGAGTTGGTTTAATGTCCCCATATAGCCAATAGACTAACCGGTTTAGTCTCCGATTTGAATCTGTTTTGAGACTTTTTTTTTTGAAGGATATATTACATATAAAGCATACACTCCTATTTTTATGTGGGGGAAATCCTGCGTGGATACTTTCTCGTTGCTGGGGCAACCGGAAAAGTTATGCCAGATTCTTACTGGCTAAATCTTCACGGTTTCCTTGTTGCGCCTTTGAACGAAATTGCGGAAACGCTTACGCACACTACCGCACTTCCGGTAACCTTGGCCCATTAATGGGCCTCAACATATGAGGTTCCTCATGGAGGACCCAAAAGACAGTGGCTCTGCGTGGAAAATATTATTCGCGCCTTCTTGAAGCTTAATGTATTGGGTAGCGGATTTCCCCGTAACCCTCACATAAGCTTGTGTTGAGGTTGGAGGAGGGTACGTTGCTTTCTCCGACGCCCGGAGGTCTGGATAAGGATGGCGAGGTTAGAGGCACTTTCTGTCCCTCGCTCCGCAGCCTACTTCTGCGACATAACTTTTCCAGCAAAAGGCAACAGGCATTCCATAACCCCTCGCTCTCCACCTTTACCTTAAGTATGCAATCCCTGTTTTAACAAGGATGTGAAGGATATAAATCATTTAAAAATTAGGATCCCTGTGTCCTGTCCGATCCTGAACACCTCTTTGAACTGTTCAAATTAAATTTCTATCCAGTTTTTACTAGTACTCATTACTTACTTATCTGCTTTACTCTTCCGATTTGCCTTATATGTTGGTGTCATGGTGATTACTTCATTACTTAATATCTTTATTAATCTTACTAACTTACAATCAGTTTTTAGTTTCCAGAGTCAATTAATGTAATACCTCAGCATCCAAATGAGATAACCATGTTTACATCTATTTTAGTCTTGCAGTCTCATCGAAATAAAGTTGAGGAGCAAATGAAACAATTTGAAATTTCTCAGTGCAATGAATTCTCGGCGATACCCTCGAGAGGCTGATGAACTGGCGGAGATCTGATGCGAATGGGGTCAAAAGATATTAAGATCATCTTCCATCTCCGAGACTGTTACTTTCTGAGGCCGTTTTGAAACCCCTGAACACTTCATCACATGAAAAAGTGTAACCGGGCATCTGCATCTGGAATATTATGTACTTTAATGTGAACACACTGCAGTAGAAATAGTCAGATTTAAAATTCTGGTCTTTTGTTAATTACTAGTGGTGGGGCTCTGTACTGGTGGTAGATGTTGGTACTGGTGGTATGTCCCTCTCTCTGGTGGTAAGTCTCTGTTGGCGGAGACTGTTTAAATAAGTACCACAACATCGTATATTTTTTCGAATTTTCGAACAGTACTATGCATACATTACTATGTTCCGGTTTGTAGGGCGTTATAGCTAGTGAAATTACTTAGGTAACAAGACAACATCTTATGTCTCTAGGCAACGACCGCAATATGGTGCTGTGTAACATACTAACTAGCGCCACATTGTATTGGGCGGGCGTATCACTTACCATCAGGTGAACGTCCGGCTATTCTCGTCGGTTCGTAGTAATCATTACAGCCTATCGCTAAACATGAGATTCATTTTAGTAATTTTTAGTGTGATGGTAAAGTCACACTAAAAGCTACTTCTCTTTTCAGGAATTGTCTGCTTTTAATGACTACAATACACCAGGAGCTGTATACTAGTGGAAGGATTTTAACCGACTCCCACCCAACGGTTACTGTAAATCTAGACTTAGAAATCTTCCAAGATATTTCTATAATTAATAATAGTTTATTATCGCCGATAGACGTCTACTGCTGGATATGGACCTCTGCCAAAGATCTCCAGATACGGTCAGCATGGGCTCTAGTACCGCTGGGCACTAGGGACTATTGAATGTAGAAGTTTACATTGGGGGTCTTGGGCCATTTCCCACCACGTTGCCCCAATCTGGGTTGGCGGGAGCCAGAGCCTCGCTTGTTGATTAGCAGGGTGCACCACGAGCAGGTGAGGTTGGCTTCGATCCCGTCATCTGTTATGCAGGAATATAGGAACTGTATTTTCTTAACCTTTCCCTCCTTTTTGGGTTATAGGTTAAATCTTCGAATATTGGAAGTAGACATGTTCAGTTATAGTTAACCGGAAGTCTGTCCGTCCGCACGAGGAGTCAGCTCGTTCATTAACGCCGCAGTTGCTCCTGCAGCAGCTAACCGTCAGTTCAAACGGCAGTTAATTTATCATCGCTGGTTTAAGTGGTGATAACTTAAACCGTTTCCCTTTCCTGTATTTCTGTTAGCAAGATGACTGTGTACAATGACGTCATAGTTTTCTAATGATCCTTTCTTACATGTTACTGCCTTTTAATTGTTTTTTTAATGAATATAATTTTTGTGAGAGAATTTTTATCTATATATATATATATATATATCTAGAAGAAAAATTTCTAACCGATTTTTTTAAGGAGTAAAACTACTTATGACTAGTATACTGTATCTTGAAGGTATCAGATAGTCAGGAACTATCTATCACCTTAATGAGCTACAACCTTTTTGGTCAGACTAAGAATGGAGATCACGAACAAAAGCTCGCGAGAAATAAAAACCATCTAAAATATGGTAACATGATATTTGCTGACGTGTGGGAACTGAAATGAAGAGGAGATCTAAGTCTGGAAGAAGACATCATTAGGCTTTCATAAATAGATCATCATCTGTCGATGGACGTCCTCTGCTAGCCAGCTTGTTCCAAAGATTCTCAATTCAGATAGAGATATATGGGGTGATTTGGGCCATTTTCCGAAACGCTGGCCCAATACGTGTTGGTGGGAGCGAGAGCCTCGTTTGTTGATTAGCAGGGTGCACCACGAGCGGATGAGGTTGGCTTGGATCCTGTCATTTGACGTGCGGGGGACCTCTTATACCTCTTATTCTACGAAGCAATGACACGAACGCGACATTCACCTGATGGTGAGCGATACGCCTGCCTACCACACATTGTATTCGTAGCCTTGAAATATAAAATATTAAGCCTCTTTAGTTATTTCTTTAGCTACAACGTCCTTCAAACCGGTACACGGCAATGTTTGCACACTACTGTTTGTCCGCAGAAACTGGCGTTGAGCTGGTACCTATCTAGAAGGTCTCTTCTTACTACACAACTCCTATTTCATTTTCTTTTCAAGACATTGTTATGGACAGGCGTATAACTTACCATCAGGAGAACGTACTGTTAATCTCGTCGCTTCGTAGAATAAATAAAATACACCGTATTGCATGGTTAATTTAAATTAATGATCCTCGGTCTCTTTACCTTACATCCTTTGGCGATATTTAAAGTGATTAAAGACTTGGTTATCAGCCGGAAAACGCCCACTGCTGGGCATTATTCTTAAAGTGCCTCTCCGACTAGCGAAGGTTGGCGGTCAGTTCATCATATTTCGGCTGGTCTCTTGCAAGGCAGAACAGTTGGGCGGCACTCCCGATCCCGCCTCTCCCTGATGTTACGCAGCCATTATTTCTTCCTACGACCATCATTTCTTTTATCCGTCACTTTGCCCATGAAGATCAGATAAGCAGCAACTACTGCTTTTACTGCTTCGCGTTGGTCTAACTCCATCAATTGATTTCATGTAGTAAATGATATTCGCTATGAAGCTGTTTTGTGATGATTTCACGTCCGCAGGATATAAATTGTTTGTGGAGGCTTCGGAACGCGCTCCAGAGGACAATGAGGCGAATAACTGGGTCACATTACGGCGGCGGTATATTGTTGTCCAGCGATATGCTCGTACCAATGGAATGCTGTCCATGGAGCCTGCGTTCGAGCCTATAGCGGGGTAAATACATACGGGCGCTCCACGTTGCTGCCATCTACCGTAAAATTATTTAATTACATATTTTTATTTCATTAAGCGACTAGACTAGCACGATATTCCCCTAATGGTAAGTAATACGCCTACTCATAACAAACTGCTGCTAGTTAAGTTAACACACTGGACCACATTGCGCTCGTCGCCTGAGAAATGAGATGTTGAGTTTCGTTATCCCAGTAACTACCTAGCTACAGCGCCCTTCAAACCGGAACAGAATAATGTTTGCACGCTACTGGTGGTACTCATCTACACGGTCTCCGGCAACAGAGAACTACCACCAGTTTTGTGTTTTTTTTTTTGTATTTCTCTCGATTTGTAACATGAAATATAAAAGACTTGTAATTGACAGTTCCGTTATGTTGACACTTTACTTCCTGTAAAAATCTACACGATTAAAAACTTAATTAATTATTTAGGACATTTAAGACTTTAAGTTTATATAAATCCTAATTTTATGTTTTTCTTGTAATTACAGTGACAGAAATATTTATATTTGTTTTAATATTAAAAACAACTATCCATCTGTAGTACAACTGAGATATAAAAATGGCTGACTGTCTTTGAGAGAGGGTTGCACTGTTGTTCTGCCTTTCGGTTTGTGCAGTTCTTATGCAGTAATAAACTAATTATTTCCGTACTTCAGGGTTGTTGTTAATATGGATTTTGAGGATAATCCTGATCACCCGTCCACATACACCAGCATACGATGCTGTACGTCCTATTTAACAAACGTAAATCGACTATATTACTATGAGGTCACCTGCTGGACGTTCATTAGAAGGTAAACAATATATGTTTGTTACGTGGCGCTGGTTAGGATATATACTCGTACTGCACCACATTGTGTTCATTTGTAGAGCTACAGCGGCTTTCAAGCCGGAACGTAGTAATGTTTATATACTACAGTAATCCGGCTTGTGAACTTCTAGATGGTTTCCGATAGTGTCGGTCCTCTTCTTTGAACGCGTATGATTTTTACTTTCCTTTAAATAGTATTTATTATTTTATCGACGAAGTAGTGAGATGTTCACCCGATGGTAAGTGATACGCTAGCCCATAACAACGTGGTGCTAGTCGTGATTATATACACAGCGCCAAGTTATGCTACGCGTAGACATGAGATGCTAAATCTTGTTACTCCAGTAATTTCACTACCCGCAACTCCCTTCAAGACGGAACACAGTAAGGTTGGCACTCATTAGCCGGCAGAAATAGGAGCTTCTACAGCAACTCCTTATCCACCCAGCCTCCGCTATCGGAGACATATCACCAGCTGATTAGTCATCAGATAATATTATAAAATATATTAGAGGAACATAAATAGAACTTTTCAATTTTATTTTCATAATATTTCCTAACAGTAGCTTCGTTTGTGTAAAAATATCAAGTATTTTGTAAATACGAGATCTCGCACACCGCCTGCGTCTGCACTGGTCACGTAAACAAGATGGCGTCGTGTCCGGCCGTCAAATATAACAGAAAAATTATCCGGCGATTTCACAATTTAAGGTAACCCGCTCAGCATCTGTTGCATTATTCAGATGACACTGCACCGTCACTCCACACCCACGTGTAAGTTTCACTCGTCATGGCGTGTTTGAACAACTGTACTACTGCTCCGTCAACAGGGTCGCATCGCGTTTAATTATCGCGGCTCCGTATACTGTTTTAGTATTGAACAGCTTTTATAACAATCGGAGGAAGTTATAAGCTGGATCTGTTCAGGTTCAACTCCGGCAAGGGATCTCTTGCTTCAAATAATTCTCAAGCCAATAATTAGCACCTAGAGGTCTTAATGCTGTAGAATGATCTTCTACGAAGAAGTTTCAGAATGACAGCGTAAGGGAAGCGGAATAGACATCCCAATGATTAGGTTTCCAACTTTGCATCTTCTTTTATTCTCTTTTTTCATTTGAGCCTTCTTTTATTCGGGTTTGGGGAGTGCATCTTCTTTGGTGGCATCTGTATTATCCTTGTCATTAGTATCAACGGAATAATAGCTTCTTATCAAGTCTTTAAAAAGGAAGACCCTTATTTTAAATTCCTCGTGCTTCGAAGTATATATTCTGGTAGTGGATATCCTGAATAAATTATCTTTTTGTCAGGTACTAAAGGATTATACAGAAATCCTCTCGCCGTCTAAACAACATCTACATTTGTGTGTTTGATCTGATGAATAAGAAACATCGCCGAGTCTAATCCTGTAATGAATTTGTTGTATTCTAGCTAAAACCACCTCGGTGGTCTGCATCAGTGCATTCGGAGAGGTGCCCCTCTACAATTTGTGTTACACGTCTCTGAGGATGAGCCTAATCCTCCTAGGCACTATCGCTAAAGCATACGCTGGCCCACGCAGATTCGCTTATCCGATAAGGGCTCCCACCCTCAAACTCGCGAAACTCGCTACACCCTTTCAGTCGCCTTCTACGACAGGCAGGGCTTACCTTAGTCCTATTCCTACTAGCCTGAGATTACAGAGCTAAACAACAGAGACCTACCGACCTAAAGTACAATCTGTAAAGTAATAATAAAATGGACTCTATATTTAGGAGCAAAAGGTTTTATTTTCAAAGGTTCATATCTAGAAATAATCTATAGAAAGCATTTAAAACCTGATTTATATTTAATACCTTTCCTTATGCCTATTGTAATAAAATTCATTATTCTATAATCAAGTAATGTATAACTGAGGTCACTTACTAACAAAAGGTGTGAAAGGTAATAAAATCGGTAAGGTCTGTATATACGCAGGAATAAGTGTTAGGTCGCGTGTTTGTTTGCAATCACTCAAGATTATTTATCATTAATTAACCTATCAACTGGTTAAGATATGAAAGAAATATGTATAATGTTGTTTGTTGTTTGTTGTTGGGTGTCATTGGACTCGAACGACGTACGGTGGCGTTTTGTGAAATACTTCACAAGAGTTCTACATCCAGCTGTGGTCAGTCATTGCTTGAGGTCATCTCTTCACTGGTGGTTGGTCTCTGCTGCCGGAGACTGACTAGGTAGGTACAATCGCAGCGCCTATTTCTGCTGCCAAATAGTAGTGTGTATATTATTCTGATTAGCGCCACGTTGTTACAAGCAGATGTGTCACTTACTATCAAGTGAACGTTTTTCTCGTCTCGTTACTTAATTGCATAAAAAATCATCAGTCTGTCGCTGTCCACTGCTGGACATGGGCCAGTAGTAAGGAACGCCAATACTTCAGATGTTTATGATTGTTAATATTAATATGTTTCTTTGTTTCGCTTTAGGATAGTTCTCCATTCGTAATACATAAATAGATATACATACTATCTGTATAAATATAGTATAGATATACATGTTCATTTCCGGTTCTATATAAATTATTTTTAATTATTATAGATGATATTAATCGAACTGGGGACCTTCGTGGTGTTCAGCAAGAATTTAACTAACACGCCACGTGAGGATTTAATGGCAGGTAAAGGAGATAGTTAAGTTATTATCATTTAATACTTTTTTGATGTATGTATATTGATCAATGCCCACAGCTGGACATAAATTGCTGGATGTATATTGTACTAGCTGTTCCTTGCTTTCTTTGTTGGATGTAATATAAAATTAGGTTTGAAATTTATACTTGAAATTTGTCAGGAATAAACCCGGCGGCTATCCATCGCATCACGGGCCCCTTCCCGTTGTAAACACCCTCACAACCCTTTTTTGGGGGAGAATATCGTATAACCCGTTCGTAGCTGACCTATACCCCGCATAAGAAATATTCCTACCAAATTTCAAGTCGCCAAGCTTTATGGTTCCAAAGTATTCGTGATGAGCTAGCATAGCTAGATCTCTTATATATATATGTGAACTAGAAGATGGAGATGCCTTTATGCGCCATGTTGGCCAAGTGTGAGTTGTCATAGAAAACTGTTCCATGAACATATAAATTTCCTTAAATTCACCGGAAGCTTAGATCATCGTCATCAGACGATAGACTTCCGCTGATGGAAATAGGCCTTTCCCGAAGATATTCACGTCGATCGGTCTGCGTTGGTCGCATTCAGCAGCTTCCCACGATCTTCAACAAAAAGGGATTTATATCCCACCACGCTGGCCCCACGCTGGTTACTGGGAGCCAGACCCTCGTTTGTTGATTAGCAGAGTACACCACGAGCAGGACAGTTTGTGTTGGGACCTGTAAGTTGTTATGCGGGACCCCCTGCACCCCCTAAATGCGTATGTTTAATCTAAGTAATAACTTAGTACTGTACATTTTATTTGTGTATATATGAAAAGTAACGCTTGTCTACTTTCTTCTTCATCTTCTTTGTTCAAGAAATTACTATCCAAGTGTACAGTAATCAGGGTGGAGGTGGGGGGTTGGTTGGCGCTCCTCGGATGCCTTTGTACATCCAATTCGTTCAATTTACAATTTGACAACTGACGCTGAAAGGAATCGCGTTACAGCCGCGAGCGGCTCCAGTCTGAAATATATCAAATATTGCTTTTAGGGGAAATGATGATGATGGAAAGGTTTCTTCGATTTGGTTAGTTACCGGTAATACATTATCTGCTGGTGGTAGGTCTCCGTTGCCGAAGAGGTAGGTAGGTCTAGGTACCACCATAGCGTCTATTTCCGCCGACAAAGAGTACTGTGAAAACATTACTGTGTTCCGGTTTGAAAGGCGCTGTAGCTAGTGTAATTACTGGAGTAATAAGACTTAACCTAGGTATCAAGTATTTCATCGTAACTAATCACTCACTTTCAGGTAAATGTCTTGTCTGTCTCTAAGACCTTAGTGTTACTAGACAAGCGGCTATTGCGGAAGTATTAAAAATAGGACTACGGTAAGCCGGTTGTAAAAGGCGACTAATAAGGGTTTTGGGTTCGCAGGCTTCGAGGGTGGAGACCCTCATTGCTTATTAAGCTTGGCAAAGAGATGGTGCCGAGGAAGGTTACAACTGTCCTTGGGATGTGCTTAAGCGAAGAGCAGAAAGACACTGGTGTGTTCCATAGGAAATCCTGGAGCCTCCTGCAACGTACTGAGCATGACAACGGAAGGGGTTTTAGTGAGTAGAAATCTTATATAACTTTGTCTTCCACCCCTAGATGGAGGGTATCTTTATAGAAGATTTTCCTCCCACTGAGCTACGGAGACGGCTAAGCATCTATAAGAGATACTTATTACATAACAAAATTACTATGAACTTTTTCTCATGAAAAATATAGCTTTGAATGTGAACGCTGCTTTAGGTCCTGATACCTGAATGCCAGCGATATGTTTATCAGGTCGTATGCCATAACATAAATAGTCGCCTTGTTCAGGTACTTACAGTATCTCCTTTTTTAAACGTTGATATAAAGGTCGCTCTATTCTTTACTACCGACATTTAAGGTTAAGTTAAACTTAACCTTAAATGGTTTTACTGAAATTGTACTAGTTCTTTAAGCTAGAGGCTCTGCCTTCTGCTATTTCCAGAACATTAGTGTGCAAACTACTGTGATCCGGTTTGAAGGGCGTTATATCTAATAGAATGACTCAGTAACGAGACTTGATTTGCGTCTCAAGACGAGCACCGTGTGGTGCTGTGTATATCATCCTTACTAGTACCTCGTTGTTATGGGCGGGCGTATCACTTAAGATCAGGTGAACATCTCGCTCGGCTCCTTAATATTTCGAACTTAATATTTTTTACGGTTATACGTACAAATATAACTTCGTTCCGGTTTGATTGGCGTTGTTAAGACTTGTTCAGAGTTCTAGAATCTGATAACCACGAGCTTAATAAGCAGTGTATAACTTTTATAAGTAGAGCAAAATAGAGTTGAGCAAAATTGGGGAAGATGTCCAGCAGTGGGAGTCTAACAGTCGATGAGCAAAACGTGTGCTACTTTTGATCTATAGATCTCTTTCTTTCAATTCGCAAACGTGAGTATACGTCCTTATATCATTAGAGGGATGGGTGTCCCAGCTGAGGGAGCACAAGCTACCCCATAAGCACACACTTAGCTCATTTAAGTTTTTGGCTTACGTAAGGTAATATGAAACACTTTGTATCGTCGCTCTAAAATGTAGCTTACATAAGCACTACATTGTAAAGTAAAACTACCCAATGAAACTTCAAGTTACATATAAGTAGCAGTGTAGTCTTCAAGTTATATATAAATAAGAAGCAGTGTAGCCTTCAAGTTATATATAAATAATCAGTGCAAAAGAATTTCATGACGAGCAATGCAATAACAAGACTAAGACTTGGAAAATCTTGGTATTGGTCTTGGTCTTACTTATTCAGTCTTGCACGGTCTGGCCTTGGTCTTGTTCCTTCGGTCTTGTTCTTGGTCTTGCTCGTGTAAAATTGGTCTTGGTCTTGCTTTTTACCTCAAAATCAATTTTGCTGATTACTAAATTACATATTACCTTTTTACGATTGTATTGATTATTTAAATTGTTTTTTTTTTTCAACGAACCGACGAGACGCGTGGGACGACCACCTGATGGTAAGTTATACGCCTTTTCACAACGTGGCGGTAGTTAAGATGATATACTCAGCACCACATTGTTAAAACCTTATTGATACATAAGATGTAAAGTCCTGTTATCGTAGTAATTACTCTAAATACAGCGCCCTTCAAACCGGGACACAGAACTACTGTTTATCGGCTGCAGTTGGAGCTGCGGTGGTACCTATATGGTTTCCGGTAACAGAGACCTATCACCAATGACTTACCACTTATGTGGTGCAGTGTATACTTAACTAGCGTCACGTTGCTATGGGCACGTGTATCACTATCAGATGATCATCCTTCCCCTCCTTATTTCAAAATTAGGTTATGCCATGTAGCTTCATGTATCTAACATAGTAACCCGATGAGCTAAATTTGGTAGTGTATATATCTTAAATAGAAACCCTTTATTTTGTAATGATGCCTTATTTAGGGTTTTCGTGGATTTAGGGAACTTACGGCTGATATTCCTTTCAAAAGCAATAGTCTGGGTCAAGACGGAGCCTTGCACATGGTGGTAGGTCTATGTTACTTAGCTCTTTAGACTCGGGCTGGTAAGAATAGGGTTAAGATAAGCCCTGCCTGTCGTAGAAGGCGACTAAAAGTATAGTAGTTTCGCGGGCCTTGAAGGTGGGGGCCCTTATCGCAGCGATGGTGCCTAAGAGAGCTAGGCTCCTCAGAGTCGTGTTCACACAAAGTGTAGAACGGCACCGGTGCGTTCTGTAAGAGATCCCGGAGCCTATCCGAATGCACTGATGCAGACCAGCAAGGTGGTTTTAGTGAGTAAGAATTTCCCATAACCCTGACTTTCCCCCAGCAAGGTATCTATCAATAATTTCCCCCTCGAAACCAAAAAGAAAAAGTTGCTGGAGATCATATCGGCACCACCGCAGCTCCTATTGGAGACGGTAAACAGCTATGTGCACATATTACTATGTTCCGGATTGAAGGGCGTTGTAGCTAGTGAACAAATTCAGAAATGAGACTTGATGTGTCAAGACTAGCATAATGTGGTGCTGTGTACATCTTAACTAGCTAGGGTGGGCGTGTCACTCATCAGCTCGTATCGTCGGTTCGATGGATGAATAAAAAAAATAAGTGAAGATCTATAATGGACTTCGTTTGGCATGTGTCCTGGTGTGGGCGGCTGTCGCGGTGTGGGCGGCTGTCGCGGTGTGGGCGGCTGCCAGATAGCATCAGGGGCATCGCTTCCAGGATTTCGGTTCGAATAATTCAGATGTATACACACGAGCATCGGATAAATCTTATCCGTTTAATTAATTATCGCCGCGATCGATATCTACTGTGCGTACGTAGGGAAAGAGATAGCCACGCCATCTCCTCACTCGAAGGTTCTCCATGTTGGTATCATCACAGCCTCTATTCCTGCCGACAGCAGTGTACAAATATTACTATGATTATATATAGTTTTTTTCTATACTGTTAATGCGACCAGCGCTCACGTGATGGTAAGTTATACGCTTGCCTATAACGAGGCGCTAGTTAGAATGGTATACACAACACTAAATTGCGCTCATCACCTCGAGTCGTAAGATGTTGAGCCGCGTTACCCCAGTTACACTAGATACAACGGCCTTCAAACAGGAACATAGTGATATTTTCAAATAATTCAAACTATGTTGTTAAAAGTATCATAATGGTGCTATATATCGTCATCATCGTTATCACGCCCACTACTGGGCATGGACGTGTAGAGATCCACAGCAATCAGTCCTTCGCCGCTTACGTCCAGCGGTTTCCTGCGACCTTCATCAGATCGACTGTCCACCTTGTGGGGACACTACAGATACTTAAAAACTGCCGGTAGTCCTCTGTTATCGGAGGCCGTCCAGGTACCACCGCAGCTTCTATTGCAGCCGACAAACAGTACTGTGCGTACTTTACTTTGATCCGGTTTGAAGGGCGCTGTAGCTATTATAATTACTGGGACAATGTGACACGATTTCTTACGTTTTTTGCGACGAGCGCAATGTGGTGCAGTGTATAACATCCTAATTCGCGCCAAGTTATTATAGGCAGGCGTATCACTTACCATCAGGTGCTCGTCTTGTCGTTTAATTGAATAAAAAAAAGAATGATTTGATTTTATCAGCTTCTTCATCCGACCCGAGATTCTTTGTTAAATGGATCTTTACACCAGATCTATCTGTAAGACATATTTTAAGTAACGTTGATAATCTTTACTTAAATATTTAAACGGAGATTAACTTAAAAAAAATAATTAATAAAACAATTTTTTTTAATGTATATTATTCGTTTCCGACTGACAATGAATATTCCATTGTTACCGGTAATTTGTAATTTAACTACTGTATATATGATTATTAAAGATGACCGCAAACGATGCACGAACACCCTCCGCAGCGGCAACATCGTTCGAGCGTGAAGGCGCGGTCAAACAATGTTATAACATTCAATCCAGCAAATGCTATCAAATTACTTAACGGTTCAAGTTTTAAGCTCTCACCGGTCCCTCGGAGGTATAACTTGGTTTATACTTAAAAGTATCACGTATAAAATACTTTAAATTGAGTGTGTTATCTACCTTTATAACAATTACATCTGTTATGGTGGTAGTGAAACAAAGTAGTGTGTAAGTTATAAGTTTGTGAGTGTACTAAAGTAAGCTCGCGGCTTAAAAAAAACACCTTCCACTATTTAAATTCCACATGTGACCCGGCCATAGAGTATTCGCGAATAGTATAGATATTGGTACAAATATCCTGATGATGCTAAACAGGAACAAAAGTTTACTAATAAAGTTAACTGCTAAGCTAACTCTAATCAGCGCTCCTTAAATTATCAGATAAGGAGACGGATATAGTCTTAGTTATATCCTCCTCACCTTCGCTGTATGCTCTTCAGCATAACCATGACACAAATTACAGTTTAGTACTAATCTTATGCGTTTATTTATTAATCCTTTTCGGATGCTTTGCAGCAGCTTTGGTTTAAGGAGATAAAATCTGTTAGATCCCATCATCATGGTTATAACTAACTATAGCTTTGATTTATATAAACTTTGAGTTAAAGTAAGCTTTATGCTATATAGTATAATATATACATATATAATACTAGCTGTCCCCCGCTCGCTTTACAAGCCGTAACACCCCCGTAACTCCATTTGGGGTAGGAATCGTTTAAAATCCATTCTTATCTTATCTCTAAATGTCTGAAGGAGTATCTATGGGCCGTGATGATTATGATAATGAGTTACCCGCTTTGACTCTATCACATGGACCACCACCGAGTCCGGTGCAATTTAGGTTATTACAGCACGCTACAGTAAGTGTGGGGTTGGTTCAAAATTACATCAGACGTAAAAACACGCAAACGCTTAGTAGGAAATGTTTAAAGTAATGAAAAATATATTTCAGTGTAATTTTTTCAAGAAAGCATCAAGACGAGCGAGATATTCACCTGATGGTAAGTGATACGCCTGCTCATAACAACATGGCGCTAGTTAGGTTATAACACACTGGCAAACTGGAGCACAGTAATATTAGCACAGTGCTGTATGTCGGCAGATATAGGTCCAGCGGTGATACTTAACCAGTCTCCGACATTAGTTCTCATCACCATGCCAGTGTGCAGCTGGTATCTTTAAGTACACGTCATTAATACCTTTGATCATACATAGCATGTTGTTATTGTATAGTGTACAGTGTTAAGGGGGGTGTAAGGGATCCTGCACAACAACCCAAGCCAACCTCACTTGCTCGTGGTGCACCCTGCTAATCAACAAACGAGGCTCTGGCTCCCACCATGTGGGGATCTAGCCCAAATCTCCCCCATATGAACCCCTACAAATGTCGGTCCCTGGTGCTTGGCGGTGGCGGATTCTATGCTGACTGTAGCGTAGGATCAATCGATTTAGGGTAAGCCTATGTCCAGCAGTGGACATCTATCGGCTGATGATAATCATGATGAACAGTTTATACACCGCACTATTATATAGAAGGAATACGGCGCTGGTGGTAAGTCTCTGTTGTCGAAGATCGTTAAAAAACCTCGCAATTAATATTCTCGCTGCCGAACAGTAGAGTGCAAACATCACTGTATTCCTGTTTAAAGGGTGCTGTGGCTATTGATTTAATATCTTTCATTTCAAGGCGGCGAGAACAGTGTGATGCTGTTTATATCATCCTAAAGCCATATAGTTATGGACAGGCGTATCACTTACCTAAAAAAATTGCTTTATATCTTAAGGTGATGAATGTTGTGGTGCAATGTATATATACTAACTAGCTTGATATTGTTCTTGTCATATAACATACTAGCTGTTCCTCGCCGGCTTTTCTAGATGTAATATAGAATAAAATGACGATTGACTTTCTATAGAGACCGTTACTATAGCAACCGCATAAATAATACGAAATGAAAATGTCTCTAAAAGTTAATTAGAAATAAAACTATGAAGGATCTATGAAATTAAAAATATAAGCAGCTTATAACCATCTACAAATCATTCCGCACCCAATACTCATGTTCCCGTGTCGATGCGTTCACTTGTTTTCACGTGATTGGTGAACCAACAAAACCCATTTCCATTATATATATATTTTACAATTATTTTTTATTAAATTAAACGACGAGACGAGGAGCAAGTTCCTCTGATGGTAAGTGATACACCTGCTCATAACAGACACCAACCACTGTATTTCATTGATGGTAGAGTTCCTCGGACTTGTCTGGTTTGTACCATCATAAAGTAAATCTGCCGCCATGATAGCATTCTTGTATTCCGGCTGTCAATATATAAGAGCTGGAGGGTTGTGGACGAGCTAACCATCCTCAGAAAAGATTTAAACGGGATCAGCTGAAGATCATACTCTCCATCGACTTCAGAATAGGGTTGGTATAATGTACATAAAAAAAAACTGTTTAAGTACCTATAAAAAGGAAATCTGAATTATTATTTTAATATTTAAGGAGACGGGGGTTGTCGTCGCGTTAAAAGGATAAGGAAGTCCTGAAATTGCTGTCATTAAGCTGTATGAGCAAAAACTGAAAATGACTTCACTCCAGCGCCGCAATATTTCCATGTTTACTGTTCACGGGATCTTTATTACGGAATCGTCGGATTACTCACATTGCCCCCCACCTGCTTCCGCGCGATGTAATCGGCCACTTCCGGCTCGCCCCGCGCGACAGGGACGGACTGAGCTTTTATCGCCCTCGTGATACAGCTTCGAACATCTCCGCTGACTGTTCACGTTTCGTTGTAATTTTTCAGGAGTCCTTATTTCATTTGCCGCGCGAATTGCTGGTAAATACGGAACCCCTGATGTTTCTTCAGTTGCTTTCGTAATTTTAAACGTTTTAAGTAAATTACGCGATCCTGCTCGACCTGGTTGTTTAATTTAGATAAAATTTCATAATCTCACTTGTTACGGAAGTTATTATCTTGGGGGGTACTTCGAGAAAATTTGGATTTATGGCTACCTGTATGATGATAAATGATACGTTTGCTTATAACCTGTGCTTTAAGTGAATTGAAGTGCCATTGAAGTTATGTATCATCGTCATCAGCCGATAGACGCCCACAGCTCTCCTCCAAAGATCTCCACATCCACCGGCTTCTCGCGACCTTTACCAGACAGTCAGCATGGCCTCCGGTACCGAGCACCAGGGGCCGTTGTATATAAGGATTTTTATGGATTTAGGCCAACCCCCACCACGCTGGCCGAATGCGGGTTAGTGGGAGCCAGAGTCTCGTTTGTTAATTAGCAGGGTCCCCCACGAGCAGGTGAGGATGGGTTGGATCCTGTGAGCTATTGGGTGGGACCCCTCTTACACCCCTCGAAGTCATGTATAAATTTTTAAATCGACATTATTTCTATATATTACAAAACATCAATAGCACGCGGTAGTCCACTGTTGGGCCTCGACCTCTATCAAGGAACGCCACTTAGCCCAGTGTTCGAGTATAAGCATCTAGCTATGTT
This sequence comes from Ornithoptera alexandrae, assembly GCA_029030555.1. Taxonomy (NCBI): domain Eukaryota; kingdom Metazoa; phylum Arthropoda; class Insecta; order Lepidoptera; family Papilionidae; genus Ornithoptera; species Ornithoptera alexandrae. The sequence continues at coordinate 1,287,927 of JARDVY010000296.1, read as the reverse complement.
TATATCTATCTTATATATATATATATATATATATATATATATATAGATACATATATAAAGAATGTTTTGTTTGTTCGTCAATCACGTGAAAATCAGTGAACGTATCGACACGGGAACACGAGCAATCGACGCGGAATGATTTGTAAATGAATATAGGATATTTGTTATTTGAATTTTATAGATCCTTTATCAATTTATTTCCATAAAACCTGGAGACTTGAAATTTGATAGGAAAATTCCTTTTGCCGAGTAGATATTAGATAAGAACGGAGTTTACAAAATTCCTTCTTCAAAGGGAGTTAGGGGAGTCACGGCAGCAAAACGGCGAGAAACAGCTTCTTCTTCTAAAGTGCCTCTCCAACTAGTGAAGGTTGGCAATCAGCGTGGTACAGTCCTTTCTGTCTCCGGTTCGGCGGAAAAATTCGGACGCCCCAGATATTCCTCAACTATGACTTTTTTGAGGAACAGCTAGCACTATAGTATTTAGGTAGTATCTTGTAAGACCTATCATCATTATATGTGTGATACTAATTTGATTCCTGAATGCTGTGGGAATTGAATCCAGGCCCCCGTGCTCAGGTGATCCACACGGGGAGCAGCGAGTGGACTTATTTATCATAAAGTAATAAAATCGCTACCGGTTTATGATGGCTGATATTAAAATTGTGTGAAGGGCGAAAATCAGTTGCTTATAAATATTTATTGCTCATAACAACCCCTTGCCCTCTCCCACATCAATATTAATGTTGCCCTTATAAGTAAATAAAATATGTTAGTATCTTTAGTCGCCGATGCCGGAGCTGAAGCTGGTCTCTGTTGCTGGAGACCGCCGAGATACCACCGCAGCTCCTATTGCAGACCATGAACAGTAGCATGCCAACTTTACTGTGGTCGGAACACAGCAATGTTTGGATATTACCATTTGTCGGCTGCAACAGGCGCTGCTGTGGTACCAACCTAAACGGTCTGTGGCAACAGAGATTTGCCACCAGCGATGATGGATGTGTGTGCTGATGGTAACCAGAAACGTGATGAATCTTCCTCCTCCCAGAAATTCTATTTCTATGAAACATGAAATTATTGCTACTGTCTACTGTTTGAATAAATAGACAGTTCTCTTCTACCACCCACTGCTGGGACTGGAACATTCGCAATGAGAGAGTACAGATCATTTATCACACTAGTCAAGTGCGAGTCGGTATAATTAAAAACAAACACCATTAATTAAAACTAATTAACGTCCTCACCAAATAAAAAATTACTACATTTTCATTATTTTACTTTTCCTTGGCTATTGTCGAAAATTAATTAAAGCAGAGCTCTCGGAAAATATTTCTTGCGGACGAAAAAAAAATCGGAAACCACTTTCGAAAATATTTTGACGAGGTCCTAAACCAATTGTTCTTTAATTAAAAGATAGCTTCCGGTCCGAATAATCGGAGAAAGTCTCGAAAGACGCTGCAGCTGTACACACAATTGCATAATGATAGAGACACGCATTTCATACTTATTTAACTTCAGTAAGACTTTCTCTATAGTAAAAAAACGGTCCCTTGCTTAATCGCCGTCGCATTAAGAATCAAAGCGATAAAAAATTACCACATTACCGGTAATTATCCTTACATACGTTAACAACGCGCTTTACGTATTACCGCTTGTAGTTTGTATGTATTAATGTGTCCAAAACTCTAAACAGACGATAAATTTACAATACGCGGTGTTGTGGTCCAAGTAACAAGAGTTCAGCGGGTTTTTATTTTACTCGAGCGACGAGAAGAGCGGCACGTTCACCTGATTTTAAGTGATACGCCTATAAATACGTAGCCTTAATTAGGATAATATATACTGCACCACATTGAGCTCGTCGCGTAGTTACAGCGCCCTTTAAACCAGAACACAAAACTTTCTAACGGGTGAAATAGTAGTTCCGGTGGTACTTACCCGGTCTCTGGCAATAGAGACCTACCACCAGTTTCTTACTTGAGCATAAAGTTATTGTTAATAGAAAAGCTTCACTTCTTAAACTATCATCGTGCATTTACCAAGGGGGATGGTGAAATGGTCTTGAATCCTTCATGTAAGAATCCAAGTCCCAGCAGTGGGAACATTATTAGAGCTGTCTATTTTGTACAGAATCTTATATACTATATAGAAGCAGTCGCAAACTTATTATACATATGTTTTATATAAGACATCTGAGGGTTTAGTTTGGAGAAGGTAGCTCATGATGATAATAAAACAATTTTTTAATTCTGATTATCAGAGGAATATGTTTGATGGTAAGTGAGCCAGATTGATCTGGTTGATCTTGAGATCAAGAAGGCTTAGATAAAATTTACAGGCCTCGAATAGGCTCAGGTTCGAGGCCTACTAACTTTAACATTGCGGAGAAAGAAAATAGTGGAAATATTAGCAGTGACTCTACTCTTATGTGAGAAGGTCTCGATTCCCAGTATTGGGATTATTAAGTGGGTTGTTCATCTATCAATAAAACCAATGTTTAACTGATGTAAATTTACAGTTAAATAATCGCCGCATCTTACAGTTTACGCCGCACCATAAGCAGCTTAGTCAAACCATAAATTATAATGGCGTTTCACTGTCTTGATTGTTGTTGTGGGCGCTTTGTGGGTTATTCACTGTACCGGCGTGTGGATTGAGGAGTGGAGGGTTTATGAGGAACAGGATAGTCTAGCAAGTCTTCTTCTTAAAGTGCCTCTCCAACTAGCGAAGTTTGGCGATCGGCGTGGTACAGTCCTTTCTGCCTTCTAACATACGCCGGGCACTCGGGGCCTGGTTATTATTGAACGTTTCCATGCTGAATGCTAGGGAATATGGTGTAGTGGTTGTCTGTTGCTGCCTGCATCAGACCTATTAGAGGTTACTTGCACCTCAAAGCTGCTGAAGCCTCACCCAGCCAGTACCGGGCCGGGTGTATGGTTCTCCCCGTCCGTTATCCAAGTGGGGGCACCGTGAGCAGGTGAGGTCGACTGTCGGGCCGAATAGATCTTGCAGCTGTTCACCTGATGGTAAATAATACTTCCGCCGTAACAACGTTGCGCTAGTTACTACGATGTGTACCCCCATTGCGAGCGTCGGTTTGTGATGATTAATGTTGTTACCCCCCAGTTAATTTACTAGCTACAATGCTTTAGAGACTGAAACACAGGAATGTATCACATATTACTGTTTGACAGTTGAGAAGCAGTAAGTTCTTTTTCTAGTAAAACCTTGAGTTTGTATAAAGCTCCAAATACTTTAATTTCTAGTACTTGTGCTCATATAATAATATTTCTAATTCCAAATATACATTATCCCTTTAAGCTATTAAGTATACATAATGTGCTTCATCATCATCATCAGCAGGTAGACGTCCACTGCTGAACATACGCCTCTCCCAAACTTGATCGATCGGTCCTGCGCTGCCGGCGGCTTCCCGGTACCATCAGTATTTTATAGGGGTTGATATGGGAAGATTTGGGTTATTACGGAACAAGCTGGCTCAATGCGGGTTGGTGGGCCCTAGAGCCTCGTCTGTCGATTAGCAGGCTGCACCACGAGCAGGTGAGGTTGGCTTATGTCCCGTGAGTTGTCGTACGGCACCCCTTACACCCCTTAATGCGTTTAATGTTAAATGCAAAAGTATGGACTGATAATTATCTAATGCGTCTTTATATTATCATACCAGCTGTTCCTCGCCTTCTTTGCAGGACGTAACATCCCCACAATCCATTCTTATCAGACCTCTAAGTGTTTACGAATCTCTAGATATCTCTTATCATCATCATCTTAACCGATGGACGTCAGCTGCTGGACATAGGTCTCTTGTAATGTTCTCCACAAAACTTTATCTCTTATATATATAAATAAATCACCGATCGATCTACTTAGCTTTTGGAATACTTGGACACGCGAAACCCAGTGTACGGTTTCTATAGCAACATGGAAACACATCAGACCACAATTGGAAAGACTTCGACCTTGTTATGGAGTACTTTAACAAGAAATCATTGTTTCCCCATTGTTTGTTAATCATTAAAATCTGAACAATGTTCGCTTTGTTGTTTTGATTGGAAAAACGGGAAAATACTTTTTAATTAACATTTGTTTTTGTTTATCGCGTAAACGTTGGCAAATGATAGTCGTCGTCATCAATTCATGTAATTAAGTTGCAACTTAACACTATATATATACGAGTGTACTACATTAACAGTATTATATTTATAACGCTGTATAGATCACTCACGATATCTCCGAAACTATTATACGTAAACACGCAAAATTTGGTGGAGATATCGCTTCTGCTGTTTAGAGGTCAGCTAAGAACGGATTATATAAAATATCTTCCCCAAAGGTGGTTGCGGGGGTGTTTCTGCCAGCGACGCGTACGGGGAGGCTAGTAGTTTACGTACGTATATTATAGTCCTTATGTACAATGAGCTTAATATGATTTGAAGCTTAAATAAGTTAAAGCTGTAGTTACTCCGTGGTAACCATGATCCTCGAATGGCGTCTGCGTTCCGAAAGACGCAGCGGTGGCAGAACTCCGACTAGGAGGTCCGACGGTCTGATGATGGTTGCGGGAAGAAGCTGGATACGGGCAGCGTAGGATCGATCGATGTGGAGATATTTGGGGAAAGCTTATGCCCAGCAGTAGACGTCTGTCGGCTGATGATGATAAACCATGATGATGGGATCTATTGGATCAGATCTTCTAAAACGACGGCAAAATAGTCGAAAAGGATTAAAAAGTATTTACACTACAATATTAACTCAATTTAACTTAATATTGAGCTCCAGCTCCAGAAAGAGAGGCAGCGTTGCTGCTCTTTCCCTCTTTCATTGAAGCAGTAGTGTTACTATGTATATTACCTAGTTTGAAAGGCACAGTAGCTAGTGTAGTTAAAAGGAGCGGTGAAACCTCTCAGGTATTAAAGGAGATAACCTTAATGTGGAGGTCTACAAACACACTGTACTAACTTTAAATATACTGGTGGTGGTGGTATATGTGGATGGTTATAAGGGTAGAGGAAGACCGAAGAAAGTGTGGGTGGATTGTGTGAAAGATGACATGTGTAAGAAGAGTGTGAATTTAGATATGGCGGCTGATAGAGAGATGTGGAAGAGAAGTAGATACTATGCCGACCCCACATATAGTGGGAAAATGGCAGGAGGAAGAAGATATAATGGTGGTAGATCTCTGTTGCCGGAGACCGTTTAAGTAACACTGCAGACTATTTCTGCCGATAAATAGCACTGTGCAAATGTTACTGTGTTCCGGTTTGAAAGGCGTAGTGGCCAGTGAAATGACTGAATAGACAGGACAACATTTAATGTCTAAGGAGTGGACTGTGGTGTTGTGTCAGCGAATCATCATCAGCCGATGGGCGTCCACGGCTGGACATAGGCCTCCCCCAAAGATCTTCACGCCAATCGGTCTCGCGTTCTCACCAGATCGTCGGTCCACCTTGTGGGAGGCTTCCCAACACTTCGTCTACCGGTACGCGGGAGCCACTCGAGGATCTTACTGCTCCATAGGTCGTCGGTTTTCGAGCAATGTACCTTGCCCACTGCCACTAAAGTGTAGCAATATTTTGGGCTATGTTGGTGACCTTAGTTCTGCAGATATCCTCATTTCCGATTCCATCGCGCAGAAGAAATTCAATCAAAGCCCTCTCCATTACCCTATGGGTGGCTCTCTGAGAGACCTTAACGCCACTGCTGCCACTAATGAACAATTAAACAACAATCCAAATGACTTCTTCATTGTACTGTTTCGTATTCGTAAGATCTCCTAGTGCCAACGTGGGCGCCGGATGCGGGAGCTCGACCTTGTATCTGAAAATTCAGCATTCGTAACGAGAGCTCTGACCTATTTAATTAATTTAGCAAATAAAAATAACCTAAATGAATAATAAGCAATCCGACCTCGGAGCATCTTTGAAGTGGTCTCCGGGCCGCGGCACCGCGAGGAGTGGTCTCGAATAATTTCAAACGTCACAAGTACTTACCTCCGGCGTTTAACTGAATTTCCAACGGTTCTGAATGTTTCCACGTTGACATTTACTGGTGTGTGGTGTAGAGGTGTAAGGGCTCCCGCACAACTCACGGGACCCAAGCCAACCTCACCTGCTCGTGCAGCCTGCTAATCAACAAACGAGGCCTTGGCACCCGCCAACCCGCATGAGGCCAGCGTGGTGGGAAATGTCCCAAATCCTCCATATGAATTCGATCGATGTGGGAATCTGGGGGAGGCTTATGTCCAACAGTGGACGTCTATTGTCTCATCATCATGATGATTATAATTTATTGGTTGTAGGTCTCTGTTCCCCGAGACTGTCTAGGTAACTCAGGAGCGCCTATCTGCTCCCATTCTGTCGCTAGTTTAATTAATGTAATATCTTACCATATCAAGGAGATGAGCCCAATGTGATACAATGTATACTACTACCACCACGTTGTTATGGGCAGGCATTGTCCATCATCAGTGCCATCAGGTGAATGACTCCCTCGGCCCGTCGCTTTGTTAAATAAATAAAGAACTTCCGCCGCGATAGAATCCCTGGTGTCATCGTCAACATATACAAGAGGTTTCCTCCTGTGTAGAAACTCATTACGATATCTCTGGATCCATAAGACCTGAAGACTTGAAATTTGATAGTAATCTTCCTTTTGCCGATGGTAAATGTTATCCCTAGAAAGAGTTGCTGGGGTGTTTCCGCTAGCAAAGCGGAGAACAGCAGTATAAACCCGCTCCATTTTCCACCACCTCATTGACCTCAACACCATGTGAAATTGAGTTTGAACGATCATGTTATTATCGATAAAAAAAATTACAGTGACGTTTTATTTCGTCGATTAATTTACGAGAAATCCAATATCGCGATTCCATAAGATTCGATTCGCGCGAAGTAATAACATGAGAGGGACTTACGGATAGATTATTGGTGGAAATACTTGCCAGCTTCACTCTCCTGAGATTGCATGAAGTAGCGCCGGCAAAAAAGGTTCATTTTACACATTTTTATATAAAAAAAAATCTCATTCATTGTTTCCATGGAAATATTTATTAATATCGATGTAGAAGTAAAAGATCCTGTAATTGCATTTTTCCCTGATTCGAGTCTCTAAGTACCACGTTTTGGGGTTAAGGTTAGAACTCTTCTTCGCTTACCCTCCTCTTGACAAGTTCAGGGCTGGTACAACACTACTATCTTAGATGTTCCTTAAATGACTTCATCAACAATCGAAGCTAATTACTAACTGATAAGGTACTGCACATAGCAACAAACGTAAGCTACTAGCCCGTCCGCTTCGTTACCCGATATACCCCCTGCTACCCCGTTTGAGGAACAAATTTTATAAAATCTATTCTTAGTTGACTCCTAAATTTTAGAAGCAATATCTTTACTAAATTTTGAGTGTTTATGTTTACTAGTATAAGAGATCTCGCGATGAGTCGAATGAATCTCTGGATATTTCCTATATATGTAAATGGACGATACTCAGCAACAAACCAAATTAAATTTATTATAGTTTGAGGGTAGAAATAGAAATTTTAGTACTACCCAATAAGATATTACACCCTAAGATAAACGTACAGGACGACCCGTTTTTTAAATTGTATAAAAAAATCTAATTAGTGGTCGTGATAACAGAAGATAAACTGTACTTTAAATCCCATTGTCATGTGGAATATCAGTTCTTGACAGGACTCTCATTTCTTGGAGGATTTTCGAAGAATTTAATACAGAATCTTTATCCAACATCTGATTTAGATGTACTAGTTCCATTGAAACTTCGTTGCAATCAGATCACTCTTTAAAGGTGAATAAAATGTTAGTATCATATCGAGAATCTTATTATTGACAAAGGTGGGACGAAAACGATAAAGTGGAATGATCTGTCGGTGGTACAGCAGCAACTAAACGAGTTCCCCCCAATATTAGGATTCCAGGCCCGCGATGCGATAAACAATCTATAACTAACACGCCGCCAGTTGCAACTTCCTCTACGGAGTATTGAGAGGGAGTCCTCATAAATTCCGATGCCAATTTCTTCTGCTGCCTGTACCTCTCCTTAGGGCAAGGCAATCAGGTTTGGGATATAAAGGGATAGCTCGAGCGTCGTAAACTGTCCTGTTGCGAGATTATATGAGATTTGTACCGAGCTTTTTTTTTATACTTACGTACATATTTTACTTTCGAAATTGGCTTTGATTTATTTAGTAGGCGGATTGGGAGACGCGGGGATAGAATGATATATTGCAGCATCAGCCGTAAGCTCTAAGTAACAATCGTCAGGTTTTCGATATAACTGTACATTGCTTTAACCAGAAGCACTCTTTATTAAGTGTCGATGTGTATTTAACTAGTACAATGTATAAACATGCCCATTCACTACCCTACCCTCTTAAAGACGCTTACACCTTATTAAAGTAGTTCCGTTAATTGTAAGAATATACTTCCGCTTCCTATTCGCAATGTTAAATATTTTTACTATTTATTAATTTAAATATTTATTCAAGTACAAAATATTAGTAGTATATAAGATTTAATTTAACTATCTATATCTATCATCAGCCGATAGACGTCCACTGCTGGACATAGGTCTCCCCCAAAGATTACCACAAACAATCAGCACGGGCTCCAGTACCGCTGGGCACTAGGGGCTGTCGTATATAGGGGTTCATATGGTGGGATTTGGGCCATATCCCACCACGCTGGCCCAATGCGGATTGGTGGGAGCCAGAGCCTGGTTTGTTTATTAAAAGTGAGTTGTTATGCGGAAGTCTTACAACCCTTAAATTTAACCTTATATAACAATTTTTTTTTAGATATGTGGATATTATTTTTTATTCTAAGAAGCGTTGAGACGAATGGAACACTCTTGATGGTAAGTGATACGCACACATAACAACGTGGTGCTAATTAAGATGGTGGCATTGTGCTCGTCGCCTGAGACATAAGATCTTGGGTATCGTTATCCCAGTAATTACACTAGCTACAACGCCTTACAAACCGGAACACAGTAATGTTTTCACACTACTGGCTGGCGGTGGAAATATGCGCTGCAGTGGCACCTACCTATACGGTAAAACGCCGTGAAACATTAAGATCATTGAGTAGTAAGTAATCACTAAAAACAGGAGGAAAATGCCAGCCTCAATGAACGCAGTATATAAATTATATTTCATAAGTAAATCATAAAGCTTTATTACGAAAGAAAATATCATGATCGAATTATAAGCTTCGTTAATTTTAATTCATTCATCTCCCAGACCTTCTAAATATTTATTAGGGGCCTCTTATATACTTTAAGGTTATACAACACTTGAATACTGTCACGAAAAATGTTTAAGGTTTCATTATGAAATTTCTGTTATAATAACGTAATACATATTTAATATAAACTAATCATTATTACATTCTACAGGGGTGTAAGTGGTCCAGCACAACAACTCGTAGTATCCAAGCTAACCTCACCTGCTAACCAACAAAGGAAGCGGTGGCTCCCACTAACCCGCATTAGGCGAACGTGGCCCAAATCCCCATACATGGACCTCTACGAACGTGGAGATCTTTGGTGGAGGTCCATGTCTAGCAGTGGACGTCGCCTGATGAGGATGAGATTCTACGGAGAGTAGTTTTGCCACCATTACCACTAACAGCTTTTAAACTTAAACAACCCGCTTTATGTTCTTGATAATGACGTCAGCGCTCAAAAGTGTAGACTCGCAATCTACCACTCTGGCCAAGCGTGAGTTGGTGGATGTTGTATGACGGTTTTCACAGGAAGCGGAAGCTTCCTTTTTTAATGGTCTCTGTTCCGGAAGACCGTCTAAGTAGCTAAATGCATTATAGGTAGTAAAGTTACTGTAGTACAATGTAGTGTAGTGTCATCCATCATCATTCTCGGCAGTCCACTGTTGGACATAGGCCTCCCCCAAAGATCCCCTGATCGATCACTTGCCTGGGGTTCATATGGAAGGACCACATTATAGTGTATATCATCCTAATTAGCGCCACTTTGTTATGGCTATCACTACATGGGTATCATGCTATCACTTACCATGTAATAAACGACGTGATAGTGTCTTCGTCGGATAAAATAAGAAAGTGTGTGTTGGCGGATGTCGTATGTTCTTCCTTCACAGAAAGCTTAAGGTAGCTACTACTTTACAAACGGAGCTGTAACAGCTTTATCATACTAGTTATGTCTTACAGGTTTTTAATCTTCACCACATTATTAGAGCACCCTCATCAGTAACAATTATTATAGGCACTGCCACCAATCATCCCGAACTAGTTCCAGCGGGCCGCTGATTTGTAGAGCAGTAAACATTTTATGAGCTCATCTATTATGTCGACGTTGCGGCCGGGACCAGCTCCCGGGGCGGCGCAACATAACAATAAAACTAAGATCTGCTGCCTCCGCTAAGAGAGAGCCGTCTCCGCGAGCGAGATGATCGCTATTATCTATGAAAAGCTTCAACGGAATGTTCTAGACTAGCGTTAATGTATATCGCCGAAAATGATCGCTATATACAAATATTAGAAATCATTTTAAGTTATTCGTGCTTGATCAGATATTAAGCAATTTAGCGCATTTTGTATAGAAGTGATAGCTTATTCCAACGAGCCTCCTCCTATTGGGACGAGATTTCCTCTACCGATTATTCAATTAAGAGACGACACGAGTGAGACATTCATTCACCTGACGGAAAGCTACATGCCCCCCATTAAAACATGATAGTTAGGACGTTGCACAATGCACCACATTGCACTCGTCGCCTGAGATATATAGCTACAGCGGCCTAGTCTTATTACCTCAGTAAATACACTGGCTACAGCGCCTTTTAGACCGGAACACACTAATGTTTAGATTTGCTTGTCGGCTGCAACAGGCTCTGACGTGGTACTTACCTAGACAGACTCCGGTAACATACACTTACCACCGGCTAAAAAAAAATTGTAGTAAAGATTGGTCTGTACAACTACAAAATTAATAAAAATAAAAAAGACCTTAAATTAGTATTTTTTTTTGTGTATAGTTTTTTCTTTCTTTTAACAATCTATCTGCACATACCAACGTACCAATTGGATGTATAAAGAAACTTTATTAGCCTTATACATAAACTTTAAATACATACATATTATGTTAAATAATAACGCCGTTGGTTTATTAAAAATAAATAAATAATATTTGTACAATATTCTATATGGACAAGAACTTAATTCCTTCAAAATATGAGAAAGGTCCCGTCGATGCTCCGTTGTTGCACGAGCGGCTACTTCGCGTCTATCGAGTGGGGCCTATACACAATTTATTAACGAAAACAACATGAAAAATTTTATAACATGGCTCTACGGCTTGTTGCCGTCGCCTCTGCCAATTAAAAAAAAAAAGTTCATAACGAACTTAAAGCGGGCGTCGGGCGGCACGCCGGCGCCAATGAATTAACAAATGGCGGCAAAATAAAAACAAGGATCACGTGAGACGAGCTGTTACAATGGGGAGCGAAATTAATTTCCCGCGGGCAGCGATAATCGAGCGGCGCGTATGCTTCTGACGCGCAATCCATTACGTCATAGGAACACAGGCACGTGCGGAGCGCGGGGGCGGGGCGCGGCATTAGTTTTTTTTTAAATATGATCGAGCATAAAAGCTATTCCACTGGCCAGCAATTTATTTTCTAAAAAGTTTTTATTCTACGATAAACATTTTTAAAAATTGTCAATATTTTTTATGCCTCACGTGTGAAATATATTTACCACTTTGTACTTCTATTTATTGTTTTTTTTTTATTCGGCGATGGGTCGAAGCGAGCAACACGTTCACCTGATGGTAAGTGATACGGCCCATAACAACGTGGCGTTGATTAGAATGCTACACATTGCACTAGTTGCCTTGAGACATACAAGTTAAATCTCGTTTCTGTAGTAAGTTAACTAGCTACACCGACTTCAAACTGGAACACAGTAATGTTTGCACAGTAGTGTTTGTCGGCTGCAATAGGCGATGCGGTGATACCTACTGATGGTAGTTCTCTGTTTTCAGAAACTGTCTAGGTTGGTACCTCCGCAGCTTCTATTGCAGCAAACAAACAGTATTGCGTAAAGGGTTTTCTTGTATAGTAGTTTTACTATAAAGAACTTTATTAATAATTCCACGGGTGGGACCCGAGGTATTACCTCATTAAGACAGAGTGAGGACCACAGCGCCTGTCTGCTGCTAAACAGCAGTGTACAAACATTACTGTGTTCCGATAGAAGGGCGCTGTTGCTAGTATAATTACTAGGGTAACGAAACGTAACATCTTATGTATCAGGCAAAGAGCGCAATGTGGTGCTGTGTATGCCATCCCATCTAGCACCACGTTGTTATGGACACGTGTATTACTTACCATGATATAATGATGATGATCATGATGACGAATAGGAAAAAAATTCTCAAATTAACCGCCCAACTTCTATTTGAATATGTCGATGAACACAATTGTATTGGGCGTACATCTTTGACGGCGTGGTTGTGGGGTGGTGATACCATATCCTCGACGTCCTTCTGATCTCCTCGCTTATAGGAACATCGTGTGTTGTCCTGTAGATTTTACTTCCGTATTAAAACGCGAGGTCTATTATTTCCCAAACAAATTTCAGCTGATGAAGCAATTGAATTACTCCGGGCAACTTTTAAGGCACTAATAAGGGCGGGCAGATGTGTCCAACCTTTGGGCCGCATACTAATTTATTGGTTAGAAGTTTAATCCTTCATAAAGTATTCCGTGACAGGGTTGACATAACGAGTGGACGGTAGGAGTGGCCGTTTTAATGTATTAATCAATTTGCGTTTTATTAAAACGCTCATAAAAGCTTAACCTTTATAAGCCGATTTCTCACCTACCCTACGTAATCCCAGATCGTGGGACTAACTACTTTTATTATGTGAAAAATACCTAGTATTTTGCGAATATTAGTTTAATTCTATCATTGTCTTAATACCAAGAGAATTTTTTTTGATTTTCCTGATTCTATGCTTAATTATTTAAATGCTAGATTCACACTTTTTTTGTTGTTTGTCAGTTTATAAAGTACATATGTTGAAAATAATATACCAATATATTATAAACTGGCGGAAAGAGAGGGAGAAAGAAAGTTGGATGAAGTTAAGTACCAATAAAAATACAGATGGTCATTTATCCTTGCATATAACACTCTGTTTCTTATTTGCAGACAGCTCGATCACCGAGTGGTAGCTGCACGAGATCGCAAACCCTTCGTTTCAAATTATGATAGGGCCAAGGCTCTGAATATTTTAAAAATGGTTAATTATTAAACCGTCAATAATTAATATTCGGGCCGCGGTTGGCGGCACCTGGAATGTTGTATCGCTGGGTGGAGGGGTCCGGGCCGAGGGCTCGCTTGATCGGGGTCCCGAGTTGTTGTCAGCGCGGTGTTACTTAATTTCCATGTACACGTATCAATAAGGTGATCTCCGTAATGAACTTTGACGGGGGACAGAACTTTGGTTTAGCCACGGTCATGTACAGGATTCCTTTCTTAACCAGCTATGTGGAAAGGGGAGTGTTTTGTGTTTAACACGAGTATCTGTATGACGCAGATTTTTTATAGTAGAGTGAAATTTACTGGTGGTTAGGTTAGGTTAGGTGGCGACTGTCTAGGTACCACCGCAGGTCCTATGTTTGCCGTCAAACATTACTTTGTTTCCTTTAGAAGACAACATCTTATCAGTACATATGATCCTAATATCATTCCAACTAGAGTCACATTGTTATGGGCAAGCGTATCTCTTACCATCAGACGAACGCTGCTCGTATCCTCGCAGCGAACAATAAAAAAAAAGTGTACGTTGAAACAGTTTATTCTAGAAAAAATCAAAATTTTTTATAAGATCTATTGAATAGAGTAATTGAACAGCGGAATACATTTGTTAGAAAATTCAGTTCAAAGATCACAAAAGGCATATCATGATGATGATAAAGACATAGACTGTCCTCAGTTTGATCCGGCCACAGTGATGAACGATGACGTCACGTTGCACGTCGCCGCGACTATGAGCTACTTGTGCTCCGCGATATCATTGAAAGAGGCAATGACTCAATTTTACGTGTACTAGGCTTTCGTTAGTGCTCTTTCCTCCACCTCTCTTATTCTCTTCTTTTCTCTTGATTCCCATTCCTCATCAGCCTATCAACGTCCAATGCTGGATAAAGGCCTCCCTTAAGATCTCCCTCCGCTGCCCGCATACAGCGGTTTCCCGCGACCATAAACTGTCAACATTGGCTCCGATATCGCCGGACACTAGAAAACATCGTTTGTAGGGGTTCTTATGGGGGGGGGGGGGGGATTTGGGTCATGTCCCACCATGTTGGCCCAATGCGTGTTGGCGGGAGCCAGAGCCTTGTTTGTCGATCAGCATTATCACGAGCAGATGAAGAAGGCTTGGGTGTCCTGAGCTGTTGTGCGGGACCCCTTACACTCCTTATTCCCATTAAGGTTGCAATTTTAGATCTGTTTTTTTTTTTCAAGTTATGTCCATCCCGTTACAAGGATGTTAGCTGTTCCCGAAATTTCGTTTTAATTAACTAAACATCTGTCTTAATTAAAACCCCTGTAATGGAAGTTTTAATTAATGTTCGTGTATATTTCAATTTATTTTTCTTTTATGTTTTTAGCTTCTAGATAAACATAAGTAATTTTAATTGCGTATTTAATATACAAGATTTAAATTACTTTTTTACTTAACACGGTATCACTTAAGTTAAAGTAAACAATAAACGTTCACCCCTCGGTTATTTTTCAATGTTTTCTGTTTTGATATCCACACAGCTCTGACCCCCATGTAAAATTATATTCTAAATTTTACGTATTATAATAAAAACGACTTTATTTATATCCCACGGTTGGGACTCGGAATACTTTCTCATTAAGAGAGAGTCAGAACCAGAGTTCCTCTTTCTGCTGCCAAACATAACGGTGTTCCGGTCTGGAAGGCGCTGTAGCTAGTGTTATTATGGAGATAAACCGACTTAACATCTTATGACTGAAGGCGACGAGCGCAATGTAGTGCAGTGTGTAACATCCTAACTAGCGCCACATTGTTATGGTCTGGTGTATCACTTACCTTAGGGGAATGTCCTGTTCATCTCGTCGCTTCGGAGAATAAATAATAGAAGTAAAATCATTCGTGTAAATATCAGATAAATCTCTCATATACAACATATCGGTTTTCTTGGGATGAGCACCGGAAGTTTAGGCTCAGTGGGCATCGAAGCTGCAATACGAGGTGTATAGCCTATAAAGGAAGTTTTCCATATTATGACCACCCTTTTAAGCGAGAATATAATGTATTTGAATGCAGCGTAGTCCGGTATTTCCGCTTAACAATTTCCTTTTGATAAATCTAGCCCTCTAGATACACGAACACACTCATCTATATTTTTATACGAGTGTTGTGAGGAGTTAAAAAATTTTTCAAATGCTTTAATAATTCACGATCTGTGAACCAAAGTCTCTGAGCAAGCCTAGTCCATAACCCGGTAATATCGAAGAAGAAGTCCACCAGGTAATCGCGAAACCCAACCTTAAATGTGGCCACAGCTGGACACTGAGACCAGCTTACAAAGATATATTCTTAAGTCTTTACAAAAGTTTTAATGCTCCAATAAATTATATAGACGCTGTTCAGTTCTTCGATTCTGGATCGTTATTGCTGTTTTTTTTTATTCAATTAAGCGATGAGACCAGTCGGATGTTCACCTGATGGTAAGTGATACGCCTGCTCATAACAACGAGGAGCCAGTTACGTATACTTCACCACATCGCGCTCATCGCCTGAGACATAAGTTGTTAAATCTCGTTACTCCAGTAATTACACTATCCCTTCAAACTGGACCACAGTAATATTTGCACACTACTCTTTGGCGGTAGAAATAGGCGTTGCGGTGGTACCTACCTAGACAGTCTAGTAAAGTCTGTCTTATCGCGCTTTATCCCTTTCTCTTTGTACTAATGGTATTAGAACTAACACTAGATTCCTATTTTTTACAAAGCTTTAACGTTGCCCTAGAACGCTTTTAGTGTTTATTGTTGTCAACTGTGCTAGGATATGGCTCTGAAATGTTGACAATGGTCGAAGCAACAACAGTGCCGGTATGACGGCAGTTTAACATCAAGAAGATGATAGATAGTTAGAGGACAGTTCAAAATATAATCATCATACCCTGCCATCAAGCCACCTCAAGTGGCTTCTGAACCAGGATCCTTGTTATAAGGAAGTAGTTAAATCGAACCTTAGTCTATGTATTATATTAAACAAATGTATATACAAGAACAACAAAGGACTATTATAACAATGAAAGTTGAAAATATATTAATAGATCCGTTTGAAAAGCACAACGTTGTTTATGAGAGAATCGATTTTAACATAATCGGAAGTGTTACTACAGTGTACATCTCCTGGGATGAAGGCAGTAGAGCCTGGCTTTGTTAAATGGGAGATGATTGGCGTGGCGAGATTTTGTTGTTACAGCATCTGCACTGAATACAGGAATAGTTTCGAATTTGGTTGATAATGTTAGTTGGAATGATTTCATTATTTTAATCCATTTTTATAATGTTTAAACGTACGCGTTCAAATATTGTAAAAACCTAATTCATTCCGCCATCTTGTAAATAAGCCGCCATCTTGTTGAAAGTCGTAAGGTGCTTTAGAGTATTTTCTTAAAGTCCTTTCGATTTGCATTGGGATAGTTTTGGATTATTAAAACAAAATGTCTATGAAATGAAATATAGATAATTATATAGCATGTTTCGTTTATTAGGATTGTGCTTACTAATTTTATTTACTTAAATTTTATAACTTTAAAAATTACGTGCAAAATGTGGAGTTGAGAAAAAGGTGTCGCGATGAAAAATAAACTTTATTGAAGCACAGAATATAATTTATCTAAAATAAACATACTGATTAAAACTTTTAAAAAATATTAGTATATTAATAACAATTCTAGATTACTACATATAACATATATAACTAGATCAAAAATTTGGATTTATGCATAAAATTACTAAAATATTAAATAAAACCCTTTTACTTCACTAACACTAAGATTTGTTAATCTATTCGTAATAATAATTTTGGTATAGATAATAGTAAACTAAGATTGAGAAATTAATTTGAACTGAACATTATTTTTTATGTACTATGTGACTACTACTTGATTTCACATTATATTAAGTGACAATGAGGCCGCTGTCCCAGAATACTCCGTATCTCATATGTTGACAGCCGGAATACAATGATTCTGCTACGGTAGAACTATATGAAAATTGTAGCTAGTATTACGTCTGCAGACCTGAACCATGGACCACAGCCACTGCGCACGAAGTCAGTTAATATTAAACACGAATGTTTGAATACAAACGATAATAACCGAACTCATTAACAAGTGATGAATGAAATTCGATTAATTGAAAACCGTATAACATGTGAGTGAAATTCAATGACTTACTGTTTGCGAGTTTATTTATAAAATTAATTTATATATATATACTACCTTATTGCAACGGCATACGGTACGTTTTTAACTGATTGCTTTAAGTAAAATTAATTACGATACTAAACCATTGGAGAATAGTGCTTAAAACTACAGTAATAAGGTATACATTAGTTGTGTGTGTTTCCCCAAAACTCTGAACAATACCATTTGACGGAGCAGGCTAATTGTCCCCAGTTCTATTGTTCATCCGGAAGTGAGTTATGGCACTTAGATATTGGTTGTTTGTACAAGCATTGATAACCTCCTGTGTCGGTTGCGCATGGCAGAGACGTGTGGTGCCAACACTTACGGAACCGATATGGTTATAACCACAGTTAAGAAAATGTTTTTCTAGGACAATGCTGGCGGGATGGATACGATATCCATGCTTCAGATAGAAGCTGTTTTAGTTATATATCATATATGTAACTATAACTTAACACTTGTTAATTAGGACAGGCTTATATCCAACAATGGACTGCCGTGGCCGATGATAAGTTCATAAAAGTAATGCTTAATTCTTGAGACCATAGTATTCGTAATTTGAGTACAAAAACTTCATAAAGTATCAAGACAGTTATACTATAGATTTCTTTTTGGTACTAATAATAATATAAATTTAAGTGGTAGCTCTGTTACATAATCGTATGCTTTATATATCTGCAGGAACGGGTTCGATTCCCACTTAAGTTGAGCATCCAATGAAAACATAGTGACGATACATAAATACCCTAATATATAACAGCTATTATATATATGTGAATCTGTTGGTCAAGACTTGGTAAGTATGGTAAATAAATGGATATGACTCCCTTCTAGTGTTCGAAGGGTTCAAGTCGCAACTTTTTACTGGTAGTAGAT
Organism: Ornithoptera alexandrae; assembly: GCA_029030555.1. NCBI lineage: Eukaryota > Metazoa > Arthropoda > Insecta > Lepidoptera > Papilionidae > Ornithoptera > Ornithoptera alexandrae. The sequence continues at coordinate 1,269,509 of JARDVY010000296.1, read as the reverse complement.
CTCTGTTGCTGGAGAATAAGTACTTATCACCGCAGCTTCTGCTTCGGCTTCTAAATATTATTGTGCGCCGGTTTAAAGCCATTGAAGTTGTGACAGTTGTGTGCTGTGGCTGTGGTGACGAGACTTCTCAAAGCACTTTCAAGTCTGAGGCTATGTGCTTTAGTAGACGGAACGCGCCACCTAGATAGTTATATAGTAGTCGGTGATACGAGTATCAAGGTTGGATCTAACATGAAGTCTTTGATAGCCGCAGGAACTTCCGCGAACACTTCGTACGTCTTGCTTCTTGATTCATTGGAAGGCCTGATACAAACAGCCGTCGTTTGTATTTGGTGATGGAGCACCAGTCCGGGCAGACACGCTAAGAGTTTGGACCATGCCATAACCCCTCAGTAGCCTCCATAGCAGAAGGGTATCCAATGCAGGATTTAATATCTATGTCTCAAAGCGGTGATTACAATATGGAGTAGTGTATATCATCCTTAATAGCGGCATATCATAGACAGGTATATTCCTTATTTGCCCTGTAGTCTCAGGCTTTTGAAAAAGATTGTCCTACCTATTGCAGAAGATGACTAAAAGGGTTTTCGTGTTCGTGTGCCTTGAAGATGGGCGAACGAGGTAATCTAGTGTTTGTCGTACGAAAGAGAGGGTGCCAAGGAGGGCTACTCTCCCTGGGTCGTGTTTTAGATGTAGTGCTGGGAGGCACAGGTGCGCTCCGTACGAGTTCCTAGAGCGTCCCGTTACGTACGGATGATCACCCAGAGGTTTTCAGTGGGCAAAAATTTCACATATCCTTATTTTTCTTTCTCCCAAGGTTATCTTTTCAGAAGATTTCCCCACGATAACAATAAAAAAAAGACGTATGCCTTTTATTTTAAAAGAAGATTGTTTATGTAATCAAGCTGTTAAACGTCTGCCGGATTCAACTAGTGTATTTAGGTTATATCAGATTTCCTTCGGCTTGTACGTCAAAGGGTTTAGGACAGAAATAATCCAGAGTGTCTAAACAAAGGCTAGTTTCAATCGGCGCGATCGATTCCGGTGTCGCCGCCATCCATTATATCCCCTTTGACAAGCCGAGCGGCGAACCATAAACAATGCAATTTCGTTTGCCAATATCCCTACGAGATTGAGCATGCGTCTCCTGTTTTTCTCACTTGTCTCACTCTTAAGATAGATTCTTTTATGCAACATTAAAGATGTTTAAATGCCAATGAAATTCCACTTAAGATCCACAACATTCCTTCTATCTACCTCATTTGTTTTAGCAGTAAACATAACGGAATGAAAGAGAAAAGATCTATCATGCTTATCTATATTAAATATAAGAGAAAATTGGCGTTGTGTTGCAACAGTAAGCGAAGCTGCTTTAGCAATAAGAGCATAGCTTTTGTGCAACTGGATATCGTCAAGAGCAGCCCCATTAATATTTAAATAAAGTACATTGCATTTTTATGGAGAAATATGGATTATGGTTCCTATATAGATCGTCTCCGGAAGAAGAAACTTATAAGTAAAATAATAAAGTAGTAGCATGTGTAAGTAGTTCAAATGTCGCCCGAAGGAAAGTTTTTAGATTTTTCCAGTGAAAGCTTCGTTAGCTGATGAAAGAGCAATTTTTTTAAGCTGCCTAAGTACTCCTGCAGCAGACATCAACGGTTAACATTATAGAGCTGGCCTTTTCAAAGGTAACTCACTCTCTCGATAGTAATTTTTATACTCACACAATCTAGAAAATAAAATATACTTGATTACTAATTTTTTAAGAGGACGGTCTGCTTATAAAATAAGGTGTTACATTATGATGTTTACACAGCATCTTATTGAACTTATCATCTACAGACGTAATATGTACACAAGCTTCTGTTTTATTCTATTTAGCGATTATGCGACGTTTATCTGTTGGATAATTATACGAATGAATATAACGAAGCTTTAGTTAGGAAGATGATGATGCTGTGTAATAACACCACGTTGTACTCCTCACCTTGTGAATTTAAGTCCCATTACTCCAGTAACACTAGTTACAACGCTCTTCAAACCGGAACACATGTTTATACACTACTGTTTAGCCGCTGCAATAGGAGCTGTTGTGATCTCCCCAATAGGTTCCCGCCTTGTCGTGGTGATGGGCTCAGTAGCCGTGGCATGATCAAGTACGATGAAGCTAAGAAGAACCTTCCTGGTCGGCCCAAGATGCAAGGCTCAGCCCGAAATGGCCGTTCCAGGTGAGCTCTGGAGGTGTGCGGAATCGTTCCTTTGGTCCCGCCGTAGAGCGAAGGTTAAGTTTGAAAACTGCTGTAATCGACATAAATAAGAGCTGATGCCGTACCTACTTAGACAGTCTCCGCAACCTAGCACCAGTGAACGCTTAACGAGCTAAAGCGCAAAGCGGATCCTCGTACTTAAGGTAATATTTGAAGGAGAGCGTAAACTGGGCTGGGTAAAGTTTGCCAACTAAGCTTTCTATTGTAAGGTAACAATTCGTCCATGAGCTCCTTTCTTTCATCGCGTATAAATCTTTATCATTGTTCCCTTATTGTATACGGCGATTCCTAAAACACGATTATATCTGTCAACTTAAAGAAAGCTTTGTCCTGTAAAACGTATGTCACTTAGGGAGCTTTATGGGACACGCTTTTGAATACGGTCCCGGGCTGGCGGAATTTTTTTTCTATTCACAGCGGCTTTAGGCGTAAACACTGATAAAACGTTCAGTTGTTGCCGATATATTTGATAGGAGAAAATATAATTGTTTACTGTTATACAGTAGATAAATCAACGTCGATATAATATAGAGTAAGTGTTTACTGTTAAGTATAAATAAAACTTTAATATGGTGTGCGAATTGAATAAGAAAGCTCGTTCAAAGATTCACTAACAAAATGTTTAGTCGTTGTAATGGAGAATGAGATTATCTAACTTATTTCTATTTCAACTAAGTTTATGCTTAATATATACGGTATTGTGAAACTAAGTTATATTAAAAGATACCTCCAATATATAAAGAATATATGTTTGTAACTTAGTACAGGTTTTTCATATATAAATTGCTTCAAACTTGAATTCGCTTTCAAAGGTTGTATCCTAACTTGAAGTAAAACAGAACAATTTTTGCTTGAACACGTATAAGGAAAAAGTTGGTGTTACTGACCATTAGTAAACTGTCAGAACACCAGTCGGAGACCGCCGTGTGACTAATGCAGGGTCAACCAGTTGACAGGTATGCGAGGGGTCTGGAAGAAAGAGGAAAACAAAATGGCCGCCGGGGATGTTTTTATATGCCTTTTTTATTTATCGTGGACTGAAGTCTTCGAAATGAAGTTGTTTTCATGAAATAACCTGAACAAGAATCTTTTACAGAACTGCTGGTAGGTCTCTGTAGCTAAAGACTGTCTAGGTACCACAGCAGCTCCTTTTTGTTACTGTTTTACGTGAGAGAAATGTCTTCACATACCTACCTTCGCGGGGGCAAAGACAGGTGAAGTCGGACTTACTCCGACTAAAACCCCAACGATGTTTCATCATCGTCGGTCTAAGGCGGGGCCCAGGGAACACTTACACACATCTCCAGAGCTGATCTGGAACGGCCACCTTGGGCCGGCCGTGTAGGTTCCTCTTAGCTTCGACGTGGATGACCATGCCACGGCTTCTGAGCTCCACCGCCACGACAAGGCAGGAATCTGTCGGGGGGCCACAGCAGCTCCTATTGCACCCGCCAAACAGTACTGTGCAAACATTACTGTGTTCCGGTTTGAAGGGCGCTGTAACTAGTCTAATTACTGGGGTAACGGGACTAAACATCATACCTCAAAGCTACCAGCACAGTGTAGCGCTGTGTATATCATCCTAACTATCGCCACGTTCTTATGGGCAGGCGTATTACATACCATCAGGTTAACATAGCTTTTTTTATTCTACGAAGCGACGAGACGAGCAGGACGCTCACCTGATGGTAAGTGATACGCCATAACATGGCGCTACTTAGGATGGTACACACAGACCCGTATTATTATTTTTGTCGCCATGACGCATATTATGTAAGGTATCACTGCCCAGTAATTTTACTAGCTACAACGCCCTTCAAACCGGAACACAGTAATGTTTGCACATTTATATTTAGCAGTAGAAAATGGAGCTGCTGTGGCTCCTTCTTTTAGTTAGCGAGTAGCAAATCTAAAAAGATACCCTGCTTCTGGGGGATGACAAGATTATATGGGAGTTTCACTCTTTGAAACCCCTTCGGTGGTCTTCCTCAATGCGATGCGAGAGGTTCCGGGATCTCCTATGATGGTACTTAGACGGTCGCCGGAAACAGAGCGCAAGCTAGCTAATAGCTTATAAGTATATGGTTAATAGCTTATATAAAAAAAAAACGGTTAAATTGCAAAAAGTTGTTAAACAAAATCACTTAAAATGCTAATTGTGACGGACGACAGTTTAAAAATATTAATTAAGATGCTAAAAAGCTTTGTTAATTAAATTATAAGGGTCGTCTCGGAAATTGACTTGCTCCGGAATTAATTCTGAAGACCTCAATAATTGTTCCGTACATCGCTTACACGGTACCATCACATCACGATTACGGGCGTGATGATCATTATCACGCCATAACAACGTGGCGCTAGTTGGGATGTTATACCACATAGTACTCCTCGCCTGAGACTTGATGACGCCCGAGACAAGGTTTATTCACCCCAACAGTTCCACTTGCTACGACGACCTTCAAACCGGAACAGTAACGTTTCCACTATACTATTTGTCAGCTGCGATAGGCGCAGCGGTGATACCCAGACGGTCTCCGGCAACAGAGACCTACCACCATCATACTATAAACCTGCCGTCCTAATACCACTTCGATGAGAGCCAGAGTATTCTGGACGAGCTCCACCATCCACGGCTCCACTGTCACCTAATTCCAAGTGTAATTGAAGTAGCGTTTAAAAATGTAAGGTGTTTCTAGTGCGGTGTGATCGGAGGTCAATTTAATTCGTAGTCCGTTTGAGGTCGAGGAGATGTCTATTGTGGCGCGGACCCACATTAAGTGGGCTCATCGGATGCCCATTTCACGCCGGAGCGCCCCACACTTGCGATGGGAAATAATTGACCCTTGTTTTGTGGTCTACTTTGCATAAGGCTACATACCCTAAGTGTAATTTCGTTATCCTTCATCGAAAAAATATCTTAAAATTAACTAAGTTAACTACCAACAAAAACTAAGTTATATAATAGTATTATAAATAAGATTGATGACCACTGGTGGGCATAATTTAGTATAGGGTTGTCCACATCCAGCTGTCATCCAAGACTTGATTGACTTGATGATTTTGTATCCACCTTGGGGAGGACTTCCTTCCATTACTTAAACTTACGCGGCCGCGAATCGAGGAACTGTATCTGTAATCTATAGACGCCCACTGCTGGACATAAGTTTGTATCGCGTTGCCACGCCCAGTGAGGTCGCTTTTTCATTAGATCCTTACTTTATAGTACGGAGGAGATTCTATATCTTAACCTTACGTGACCGTCACTTCAAAACTTTACTACCCCGTCGGCCTAACTTGAACTTACCTTTACTTAAAGTTTGGTACTAAATTGATATTTGATATAACTTGTTGTAATATAACAACTAATACAGGAGTGTTTTAGTCTCAACTCTTAAACGAACTTAATATATATTAAATTTCTTGTAATAAGAAGTATTTTAGGTAAAAAAAGTTAACCTTTAATTATTTCTGCTCCATTAACCAGCTTTCACCCCACCCCTCTCGCTTTGGGGTTATTTTGAGCTCTAATTTGATATTATTGCACTAGTAGGTCTGCAGTGCCGGAGACCGTCTAGGTAGGCAGAACCCCAGTTGTTATTTCCGCCAACAAACAGTAGTATGCAAACGTTACCGTGCTCCGGTTTGTAGGGCGATGCAGCTAGTGAAATGATAAATGGATCCTTTGTAATATAAAAATTAAAAAAAAAAAACAGAAAGAAGCCTTTTGTGAAAGCAAAATCAAATGCTTTCTGCTCCAAGGAAAAAATGTCTCGCGTTATTTGACTTTGTGCGGGCCGTAACAGTCCTTTTATTAAATGAACTGGTGCTGTTAATTGGGCTGTTAAAGCTATGCAAACTAGGTAGAGAGGGTAGGAGAGGGGTTAAAGAATACATAAAGTTATTAAGGGGTGGAGGGTTAGAGCGTGATAACCTTAAGATTCGGGTTAAAGATTCAATTTCAACTTTGTGTACGTTCAGCGACAAGCGGATAGCGAAATGGTGCTATATAAGCAATTTTTTTTTTTTAATTAACCGTTGATAAAATTACTTCGTAATTGAACTAGATTATCTTTCAAATATTCCCGCTTCACCACAGATACAATAAAAAAGTGAATTACTGAATATTAAAAATATTTAATTTAGTCTTATTCAATTACTGCTTCCTATGCTTAGGACTTTATATCAATCTGTCTCCTGACTATCAGTACCATGTAATTGGTACCGTTTACCATGAGATGACCATGTTCATTCGACATATTATTAAAAAATCTTCGACGAAAATATTTTTTTTTAGTTCGCTAAGTTATAACTTGAATAACCATGTTCTTTTCATTTCGCAGGTCCTGTAGTGACGACGAAGGAAGTAAGTACATTATTCATCATACTACTTTACTCACAGGATAATGGCTTAAAGAGTTAATATTTATATAAATAAATCTAAGGTTTATATATTTGGTTTATTTTGTTTAATATCCTTTATATGTTGTATTACGGTATAGTAGATTTCCTATAAGCTGCAGGTACATATTGTTACAGTTTCATATCTTTGTTTTCCATTTGAGATGTCTTTCATCCAACTTTAAAAGGATTGTTTGCGCCTTACACCCCTGAGGGACATATCAGTCCTATTTACACAAAACTACAATATATTTAAGCTTACTTATTAAGTTAAAAGTAAAGGTAATATAATTGAAATGAAAAGTAGATCCGGCAATGCGTAGTTATCAAAATTACGGGCTCATGTTTTTTCCTCTTATTCTTCGTTTGGTTGAGATAAACTAAATAGATATATAGACATACATAATCCCTATTCTATATAGATCCAAAACGTTCACGCGATTTTAAGTGATGTACTAATGCTTAACCATTGACCTCTTAGATTCAGTAACGGCACTAGCTTCAGTCTTCAAACCATATGAAATACTTCTTGCTGTATTAAAGAAAGTAAAATGCATATAAAGTAAATACTTTCTATTCATATATATATAAATTTATATGAATATATGTAATTTATAGATAACAGGGTTCTAACTAATGTTTGATAAACCTGCCACAGATTAAATAAACAATTGTGGTTAGGATTGGCACCATGGAGCAAGGAAAGGAAACAATGTGGTATGGACTCGGTTAAATATAACGATTGAAAACATACTCGATTATTGCATCATCATCATCATCATCGTCGTCATCGGCACTGTTGGATATAGGTCTACCCCTAAAATTCCCACCGCGATCAGGTAGGGGTTTATATAAGGCGATTGGGGCTACCCACCACGCTGGCCTAATGCGGGTTCGTGGTAGCGAGAGCCTCGCAGCTGATGTTGGTTTACACCCTCTCGATAATTTAACTATGAAAATTATTTTCACGAACAGTATGAACATAAAAAAAATTGTACTTTTAAAAATAATTCTTCGCTTCAAACTAAAAATTTCCATCGCAAAGTCTACAAATTCACAATTCAAGCAAATAAATCATTCAGCGATAGAGGTATTATCTGATTGTACTTTATCGACCGTAGGCCCGGCATACCCTCCAAGCCAATATCGAACTTCTGCTAACATACAAATAAGGTACATTTTCCCTCGCGCGGTTTCAGTTTCTACATCAATTCATTTTTTAGACGGATATCCTTTCATATATGTTTCATGTAACCCGGATGCGATGAAAGATGTATTGAATTATACATTTATGGTGTTTCATGTATTACTGTTTTTTTTTTCAACACGCTAAAGGGAAACAAGTTCGTTAAGTTCACTGGTGGTCTCTGTTGCTGTAGACCGTACAGGTATCACTGCAGCTCCTATTGCAGCCGACAAACAGTACGGTGAGAAGGTTACTGATATGGGGTTTGAAGGGCGCTGTAGCTAGTGTAATTACTGGCGTAACCACACTCAATATCTTACAGCTCAAGGCGTCGAGCGCAATGTGTTGCAGTGACCATTCTAAGTAGCGCTGCGTTCTTATGGGCTGGCGTATCACTCACCACCAGGTGAACGTACCGGTAGTTTTGTCGCTTCGTAAAAAAAAAGTGTCAACTTTTAAAGAAAGGATAATGAGTGTGCTTAACGCAGCTCCAGAGCTGCTTAAGGACTTAGTGCCGTGATTACCTCACCTCCGCTCAGATCAAAGCAGGTAGGTGTTGGGAGTGGATAATTTTCTTACTCTTTCATTAACATGGCGGCACCAGCCCTTGCGATATCCATTTGCACCATTTCTAAATATTTGACTGCTTCTATAAAGCGGTGGTTAAGCACTTGCGGATGCGGAAGTCGGTGATTTATTTATTTATTTTATTCTACGAAGCAGCGCAAGGAGTTCGATGTTTTGCTTGATGAGTAATAAGTCTATCCTTAACATGGTGGTGATAAGGATGATATACATACCTGTTCCTCTTCATCATCATGAGCCGATAGACGTCCACAGGTGGACATAAGCCTCCCCCAAAGTTCTCCACATACTCGGTGCCTGTTAAAATAAGTTATTGTAGTTTCCCGCACAATAGCTCATGGGACCCAAGCCATCCTCACCTGCTCGTGGTGCACCCTACTAATCAACAAACGAGGCTCTGACTTCCACCAACCTCCGCATTTGACCAACGTGGTGGAAAATAACTTAAATCTCCCATATCAACTTTTTTAAATGACGGCTTTCAGTGCCTGGCGGTACTGGAGTTTATGTTGACTGCATGAACCAACGATCAGATGAAGGTTGCGGGAAGCTACTGGATCGAAGCAGCGCAGAACCAATCGATGTGGAGATCTTTGAGGGAGACCTATGTCCAGCAGTGGACGTCTATAGGCTGATCAGGCATGATGCGGCCTAGTTACTTATTAAAGGTTGCTCTCTGTTTCCGGAGATCGTCTGAGTAGTTACCACTGCAGCTCCTATTTCTATCGATCAACGGCATGCAAACATTATTGTGTTCAGGTTTCAAGGGCGTTGTAGCTCGTAACATAACAGGGGTAACAAGACAAAATCTTGCCTCCAGCTAACGAGCACGATGCAGTGGTGAGTATATACAGGGGTAACATTTAACAATAGCTGAACGTCTCGCTCGTCCTTTCTCTTTCTAATATAAATAAAAATCCTTTTCTTTTAATTCTGTATATTTACGAAGTCATATCCTCAGAATTGCTGAAGGCTTCTCGTGAGGATAGCGAGGCTCTAATAAAATATTAAACGGAGCTGCGTACCAGTTTGTCAAGCCTCGCAAGCAAATAATGCACGAAGTAGAGTTCCTCGCCTCCGTATGTTTCTGAACTGCGACGCAGTAAGTACATTACTCGTTATTACTGAGGATCCACCTTCCACCTGAACCAAATATCTACAATCTGTATATACTATATTGGAACTAGATCTCTGGTGTCGGAAACCATTTAAGTATCACAGCATCCAATGCACCCGAAAAATTTCGTGCAGACATGTGTTCCGGTTTGAAGGGTTTTGTAACTAGTACACTTTACAACACCTGACAGTGATGCAGTGTAGACTATTCTAACTGGCACCAAGTTAAGTAAGTAGCAACGTAGCACCCATTTCTATAGGGTGTCGCAAAAATAACCTTATAAAAAGTACTTATTACCTGTGTTATAAGGTACTTTTTATAAGGTTATTTTTGCGACACCCTATACTTCCAAAGAGTGGCGTGCAAATATTACTGTATTCCTGCTTGAAGGGTGTCGTAACTAGTGAAATTATTGGGGTTATGATACTTAATATATCTTAAGGCGTGCACGGCACCAGGCTGTGTATGTTATTCTATCGCCATTCTTATTAGCAGAAGTATCTCTTGCTGTCAGGTCAGCATCTCCCTCTTGGTTCTTGTACAAGGATTTCTACAGCATCGTCTACACGTAGATCTTTAATTGTTATACTATATAACAAGAAATTTTCAACCATAAACACCATAAACAATAAATCGCTATTTCCTTTACCATAATGCATATCCTTATGAGGATCGTACATTTTTATCTACAATAACTTGGAACAGTAAGTTACTACGAAGTATACAATTAATTCCACTAACTGAATCGCTCTGGATCTTTGTAATACCAAGACTCGAGACAGTAGCATATCGCAATCTATACAATTGTATCCATTAACCGGACCTCTTTGGATCTTTGTAATACCAAGACTCGAAACGGTAGCGTATCGCAATATATACAATTGTATCTATTAACTAGACCTCTCTGGATCTTTGTAATACCAAGACTCGAGACAGTAGTATATCGCAATCTATACAATTGTATCCATTAACCGGACCTCTTTGGATCTTTGTAATACCAAGACTCGAAACGGTAGCGTATCGCAATATATACAATTGTATCTATTAACTAGACCTCTCTGGATCTTTGTAATACCAAGACTCGAGACAGTAGTATATCGCAATCTATACAATTGTATCCATTAACCGGACCTCTTTGGATCTTTGTAATACCAAGACTCGAAACGGTAGCGTATCGCAATATATACAATTGTATCTATTAACTAGACCTCTCTGGATCTTTGTAATACCAAGACTCGAGACAGTAGTATATCGCAATCTATACAATTGTATCCATTAACCGGACCTCTTTGGATCTTTGTAATACCAAGACTCGAAACGGTAGCGTATCGCAATATATACAATTGTATCTATTAACTAGACCTCTCTGGATCTTTGTAATACCAAGACTCGAGACAGTAGTATATCGCAATCTATACAATTGTATCCATTAACCGGACCTCTTTGGATCTTTGTAATACCAAGACTCGAAACGGTAGCGTATCGCAATATATACAATTGTATCTATTAACTAGACCTCTCTGGATCTTTGTAATACCAAGACTCGAGACAGTAGTATATCGCAATCTATACAATTGTATCCATTAACCGGACCTCTTTGGATCTTTGTAATACCAAGACTCGAAACGGTAGCGTATCGCAATATATACAATTGTATCTATTAACTAGACCTCTCTGGATCTTTGTAATACCAAGACTCGAGACAGTAGTATATCGCAATCTATACAATTGTATCCATTAACCGGACCTCTTTGGATCTTTGTAATACCAAGACTCGAAACGGTAGCGTATCGCAATATATACAATTGTATCTATTAACTAGACCTCTCTGGATCTTTGTAATACCAAGACTCGAGACAGTAGTATATCGCAATCTATACAATTGTATCCATTAACCGGACCTCTTTGGATCTTTGTAATACCAAGACTCGAAACGGTAGCGTATCGCAATATATACAATTGTATCTATTAACTAGACCTCTCTGGATCTTTGTAATACCAAGACTCGAGACAGTAGTATATCGCAATCTATACAATTGTATCCATTAACCGGACCTCTTTGGATCTTTGTAATACCAAGACTCGAAACGGTAGCGTATCGCAATATATACAATTGTATCTATTAACTAGACCTCTCTGGATCTTTGTAATACCAAGACTCGAGACAGTAGTATATCGCAATCTATACAATTGTATCCATTAACCGGACCTCTTTGGATCTTTGTAATACCAAGACTCGAAACGGTAGCGTATCGCAATATATACAATTGTATCTATTAACTAGACCTCTCTGGATCTTTGTAATACCAAGACTCGAGACAGTAGTATATCGCAATCTATACAATTGTATCCATTAACCGGACCTCTTTGGATCTTTGTAATACCAAGACTCGAAACGGTAGCGTATCGCAATATATACAATTGTATCTATTAACTAGACCTCTCTGGATCTTTGTAATACCAAGACTCGAGACAGTAGTATATCGCAATCTATACAATTGTATCCATTAACCGGACCTCTTTGGATCTTTGTAATACCAAGACTCGAAACGGTAGCGTATCGCAATATATACAATTGTATCTATTAACTAGACCTCTCTGGATCTTTGTAATACCAAGACTCGAGACAGTAGTATATCGCAATCTATACAATTGTATCCATTAACCGGACCTCTTTGGATCTTTGTAATACCAAGACTCGAAACGGTAGCGTATCGCAATATATACAATTGTATCTATTAACTAGACCTCTCTGGATCTTTGTAATACCAAGACTCGAGACAGTAGTATATCGCAATCTATACAATTGTATCCATTAACCGGACCTCTTTGGATCTTTGTAATACCAAGACTCGAAACGGTAGCGTATCGCAATATATACAATTGTATCTATTAACTAGACCTCTCTGGATCTTTGTAATACCAAGACTCGAGACAGTAGTATATCGCAATCTATACAATTGTATCCATTAACCGGACCTCTTTGGATCTTTGTAATATCAAGACTCGAAACGGTAGCCTATCGCAATATATACAATTGTATCTATTAACTAGACCTCTCTGGATCTTTGTAATACCAAGACTCGAGACAGTAGCATATCGCAATATATACAATTGTATCCATTAACCGGACCTCTTTGGATCTTTGTAATACCAAGACTCGAAACGGTAGCGTATCGCAATATATACAATTGTATCTATTAACTAGACCTCTCTGGATCTTTGTAATACCAAGACTCGAGATAGTAGTATATCGCAATCTATACAATTGTATCCATTAACCGGACCTCTTTGGATCTTTGTAATACCAAGACTCGAAACGGTAGCGTATCGCAATATATACAATTGTATCTATTAACTAGACCTCTCTGGATCTTTGTAATACCAAGACTCGAGATAGTAGTATATCGCAATCTATACAATTGTATCCATTAACCGGACCTCTCTTGATCTATGTAATACCAAGACTCGAGATAGTAGTCCATCACAAAATATACAATTGTACACATCAACCGGATCTCTCAGGATCTTCGCAATACTAAGAAGGAACTACTGTTGTACTCGATAACTTGCTCTATACTTTGCATTGTTCCGTTTATTGTCAATGTAGTGCTTATATATTACTGCGTCGTTATTTACTGAAGACTCGGCATCTAACTTCAAGACTCCTACAACTATTAATTAAAGTATTAATAAATCTACTAAATATATAAATAAAATACATTATTTGTCAATTATTAAAGTAGTGTAATGTAATTTTCGTAATACTACTGCTGTCAGTTGCGCGGAGCTGCAGACGAGGGAAGCCAAGCGGGAAACTTGACGTTAAGCTTACTACACTACGAAATTTCTTGTTGCGTTAAACTGTTTTCCGTTATTCACGTAAAAAGAAGTGATTTTGTGGCGGCAGTACACTGCACATGAGTGTAGTGACAACACGAGTTCTATTTAAGTTTTTCTATTACTTAAGTCTAACGTTGAAATAGTTTTTTCAACATGAAACGAACTAGTGATAGTGCTTGAGTGTTCCTTTGATAGTAACTTATTCCTATGCCCATATCATAGCATTAGATAAGATATACCATCAAATTATGCTCGCATTGATGTATGTTTAGTTACGTTGTTACCGCAGTAATTTCACTAACTACAGCGCCCTTCAAGCCGGGAACAGAGACCTACTAGCAGTACCTTTATTAACATTATTACGCTCGTTTGTTACATACTACAAGTTTCATTTAAAAATTTTATTTATGGTTATATCTTCTCCATCTTCTTCATATCAGCCGGATAACGCCCACAGTTGGACATAGGTATCTTTCAAGGATCCTCATTGAGTGAAAATTGGGCTTTAGCCCCACCACGCTGGGTCAGTTTGGGTTGGTGGGTGGTTAGAGCCTCGTGTGTTGTTTAGCAGAATGACCCGTGTGCAAGTGAGGTTGACTTCGGAACTGTAAGACGTTGGGCGGAAGCCATTCAAACCAGAACACCAAATTTTTGACGGTATGTTTTAGACGGTCTCCGACTATTATTTATAACATGTATGGCTAACTGACATGTTACAACACTCCTTACTTACTTTATTACTCCACTTAGTCATCCAATGAAAGTCTTGGTCTCTGACACATGATAGTCCAACTCAGTCTCCAGATCGATATAAGATAGCTCAAAATAGCCACGGCCGATCTCACACCTTCTCATGATAGTCAGCAGCTTGGAGCTCGTCAAGGTCTTATTCCACAATATCCTTCTATGATCCATTCCACCAACGTATCTAAACCTAGGCCTGGGTACCAAGGCATTCTTTCTTGACGCTACCATGATCTACTAACTTCAGGAAGTGATTCAGAATAGCCTTGAGACAACGTCCTTGTTGCTTCATAACTATTCAAGTTAGATAAGGGTTGATGGTGAACTTCTTACTAGTCGCTACCACTATTCACAGAGTGATCGTGGTCACCACTTCAGGTATTGCTGGTAAAGCTTCTCAACACGACGTCATTCTTCTCTGATAGCAGCCTTGCTCGTGTATTCATGTAGAGACGATGAGCCATTTACTGCCGCTTTTATCTGGTCCGTCCACCTCATAGGCGATCCTCGTGACCTGGCAGCCTCAATCTTTCCCTGGACTACAAGTCGCTGTATAACTATCTCCTGTCGGCATACGTGACCAGAAAAGGTGAGGATACGAGACAGTACCGAAGGATGCTGGTGGTGAACTATTGTATATGGAGAGGAGATAAAAACCTTTTGGACAAATGACAGGCACATTATCACCTCCGTTGATGTTTAATCTTATTCAGTGCTGATTAATGTTTCAGCGCCGGTCCCCGACTTCATTAGGGGTCTGCTGAATTTTTAATGGCTCCGTAGCCGGCGCGACGACTCCGGCCGTCTTCGTGCCACACCTCAGGGAGGATCCCGGCTGCCTAAACTGGAGAGCTGTTCTGTTAAACTATAAAATTGTTTTTCTTTAATCTTCTTTACGTATTTAATTGTTTTTTTTTTTTAATCTGATAGTACTATTATTGCCGACAAACAGTACAGTGCAGACTTTACTGTGTCCCGGTTTGAAGGGCGCTATAGCTATATGTCACAAGGCGACGAGCACAATCTGGTATTGTGTATACGATCTTAACTATAGCCGATGTATCCGGTGAACGTCTTTCGCATCTCATCGCTTATCTCTTAATATCTCAAGAGTTTTCGCCTCAGAGTGGTCGTCCACATCACCACTCGTGACAACAGTCTGTAATAGATACACCATTTACTGGTGGCAGGTCTCTGCTGCCGCAGAACGTCTAGGTTGGTACCACAGCAGCGCCTATTGCAGCCGACAAATGGTAATATCCAAACATTGCTGTGTTCCGGCTTGAAGGACGTTGTAACTAGTAAAATTACTGGGGTAACGAGATTTGATATCTTATGTCTCGAGGCGACGAGCGCAATGTGATGCTATGTATATCGTCTTAACTAGCGTCATTGGTTTGAGTAAGGGTATCACTTACCATCAGGTGAACGTCTTGCTCGTCTCGTCGCTTCTTCAAATATCTATCACCACGATACCCTTGCGGTCTCCATTAACATACAACATATATATATATATATATAGTCATACATTTCATTAACACAGTAATGTATAGGGTAGCGGTTAGGCAAGCCGCTCTGGTTTAATCTAATGTTCCGTGCAATTGGTTTTAAAAGCGAATTTCGGTTACCGGTTTAACTGAATACCGGCTTTAACTTAAATCATAAAGGATATTAACTTAATACAGTTTACCTAGTTGTAGGTAAACTTAAATACCATTGTTCTTATAGAAATGTTATCACGGTGCAAACGGTACACCTATACTTTATAGCAAACTTTAATATTGTAAATTTGTTATATGAAAGGCACTAGTAGTTACTAAAATTACTGCGGTAACGAGATGTAATATCTAATATATTGTAGGTTAACTTAACGCTTTGTAAATATTTACTTTGTTTGTTATTATATTTAGGATGTAAGAGGTACCGCGTAACAGCTCACAGGATCCAAGCCAACTTTACCTGCTCATCGTGCATCCTGCTAATCAACAAAAGAGGCTCTGGATCCCACCAAACTGCATTGGGCCATTGTGTTGGGAAATGACCCAAATCCCCCCATATGAACACCTACTAACGTAGAGATTTTTGAGAGAGGTCTATTTCCAGGAGTGGACGCCTATCGGCCGATGATGATAGTGTGATGTAGGCTGATTAAGTCTATACAAATTTAATGCTAAAGGAATGATGATCCACAAGTCAATCTTTAGTGAAACAGAGATGAAATTGAGTATATATATATATACTTATATATATATATATATATCTATATATATATATGCACTGTTTTGCGTCTACTTTTATGAGTCTCTACAGTTTTATATTTCATGGTACTTAGTTTTATTACAAGTGTTTTTTTTTCTAAATTTTAGAAACTTTATGTACTTTCTTATACCCTGTCGGATAGGTATTGAAGTGAGGTACTTATTTATGTGCTTTATACGTATTTTGTATAAATAAAATTTTATTTTGAGAATAAATAAAAATTTAAGTATGACGCCTTACTTTTTACTGTCACGACTTTCAAAGAGCCTAATTTAAAAGTTTTAGCCTCTAAGTGATAATTATTAATTTAATTTAATAAAACAATAATAAGTAATAAATAAAATCATCGAATTTTTTCTTAGAAAATTGGGATTTTTATGGAAAATATTTAAAATATTAATAACTCCAGAAGCATTGTTTCTGTACGGTGTATTCCATACATAGATACGATAGGACCGCCAGCTCTTTAACATCTATTACCTTTCACCCTGTACCTATAGGGTGTCGCAAAAATAACCTTATAAAAAGTACCTTATTACCTGTGTTATAAGGTACTTTTTATAAGGTTATTTTTGCGACACCCTATATATATATATAAATATACATGTGCATATAATATATATACATCATCATCGGCCGATAGACGTCCACTGCTGGACATGGCCTCCCCCAAAGATCTCCACGTGCAGTCAACATAGCTCCCGGTATCACTGGGCATTGGGGGCTGTCGTATGTAGGGGTTCATAAAGGGGATTTGGTCAAATCGATGAGGATTGGTGGGAGTCAGAGCCTCATGTGTTGATATGTAACATATATATATAATATATATATGAGTATATGTAGTAGGTAGATGATGACAGTACATATACAAATAAATAAAAAAACAACAATGTTATGACTGTATGGTTTCTATATAAATGCATGAATCATAAGCATTTCGAAAGTTCTAAGTGATCCGGTAATGGAGACGGAGAGTGTATTGTAAAATCCAGTGGTTCTCAACCTGTGGCACGCGTACACCTTAGGGTACGCAGGTACATGAAAATCATATTGGTAATAGTATAGTAATGAATGGGGTGTAAGGGATGCCGCGCAACAACTGACGGGGCCCAAGACAACCTTGCCTTCTCGTAGTGCACTCTGCTAACCAACAAATGAGGCTCTGGCTCCCACCAACCCGCATTGGGCTAGCGTTGTGGGAAATGGTCCAAATCCTCCCGGTATAAATTCATAACCGATCGATGTGGGAATCTAGGGAGAGGCCTATGTCCAGCAGTGGACATTACCGACTGATGATGATGATGATGATTATAATGTATTATGTCTAGAATATAGAACTCCTGTAGTAGGTCTCTGTTGCCGGAGACCATCTATGTACTACAGGAGCTCCTATTGCAGCTGACAAACAGTACTATGCAAACATTACTGTGTTCCGGTTTGAAGGGCGCTGTAGGTAATGTAACTAAAGGTAACAGGACTTGATACCTTATGTCACAAGACGACAAGTATAATTTGGTGCAGTGTATATCATTGTAATTAGCACTAATAGTTACACTTGATATTAGGTGAACTTGCTAATCTCATCGCTTGGTAGAATAAAAAATAACTTGTTAAGGCGCTAGAGAATAAAGAGAGAGATAGAGAATATGTATCAAAGTTGAGATTGAGATTAGATAGAGCTTAAGAGGCGATGAATTTTTAAGAGAAGTATGAAGTTATCAGGAGAGTCGTTTCCATGATTGAAATGTTTTATTAGTAGATACGTGAATGAAAAAGGTTGGTGAACACTGGTCTGATCTATACAAAGGTGTACCCTCATCATCATCATAATCATCAGCTGATAACGTCGTCGTATACAAATATGACACAACTTGATTTGGTGACGCATGCGCTGTGAATGTGGAGTGCTTTATATGGAGTATTTTTTTTTTCAACAATGCGACGAAACTGACTTTCTCCTGATTGTAAGTGATACGCACTTACCAACTTAGCACTAGTTAGGATGGCATACACAGCTCCAGTGCTCGTCGCATAAGACACAGGGTTTATAGTCTTATTACCCCAGTAATTACATTAGCTACAGCGCCCCTCAAACCAGAACACTAACGTTTGCACAGTACTGTTTGTCGGCTGCGCTAGCCGCGTACCTCGAGGGTCTCCGGCAACAGAGACCTACCATCAGCAGTTGTAGTAACTTGTCTCCACGGCGCAATAGTTTACCGCTTGCAAGACGAAGGCATAGTATAGTTTTTTTTTATTAGATGAAGCAACGAATCGAGAGGGGCGATCACCTGATGGTAAGTAATACGTGGAGCTAGTTAGGAAGATATACACTGTATTATATAGTGCTCGTTAATACCCCATTAATACATAGTACAATTATATATAACACTAATTGATGGTAGAAATATTGCTGGTAGGTCCCTATTGTAGGAGACCGTTCAGGTACCACCACCACAGCTCTTCTTTCTGATGCTAAATAGTAGTGTGCAAACATTACTGTGTTCCAGTTTGAAGGGCAGTGTAGCTAGTGAAATTACTGACGCAACGAAACCTAACATCTTAAGTCTAAAGTCGACGAGCACAACTCTCTCTCTCTCCGTGGCATTTATTATTCCCATCTGATGGTGGGGTCTGCCTTTCTGGTCTTTCTCTTCCACTTCGCTCTGTCGGACGCGTCCTCTTCGGTAACCTTGCAGAACTTTAGATCTTTTTTGACCACATCTGTCCATCTTGTCTTTGGCCGCCCTCTGGGTCTGGACCCCGTGATGTTCAGATTGGCCATAACATTTCCAACATAGTCAGGAGGTCTTCTTTTTATGTGCCCATACCAACGAAGTCTGCTCTCTTGCAGCTTGTCGGCGATGTTGCGTACACCGAGACTGCCGCGGACGTACTCGTTGCGGATTTTGTGGAGTCTCGTCACTCCGCACATCCACCGAAGCATTTTCATTTCGGCGACTTGGATTTCGTTGGTTTGGCGCTGAGTTATGGCCCAAGTCTCGCTGCCGTATGTTAGGACCGGCCTGATTATGGTCTTGTATACTAAGCCCTTGATTTTTACTGGCATTCGTCTGTCACAGGTTATATTTATTATTTTTATTATATTTCTATCGAGCATAACTAGCGCTGCGATATACATTATATATATATATATATGTATTTATATATAATTAAAAAATTACATACATATATATATACACTTATTTATTTATATTCATTAGTAATACAAAATATTTTTTTATACTACGAAGCGACAAGCATAAGGATGTGATATGAAGTCTCTCTTAATTTTACTTGGGATGCTTCTAATCAATCATCGGCCGATAGGTCGACTGCTGGACGTAGGCCTCCTCCAAAGATCCTCACACCGATTGGTCCTGCGCTGCTCGCATCCAGCGTCTTCCTGCGACCTTCACCAGACAGCATAGCGTCTGGTACCGCCGAGCCATAGGCCCCGTCATATAAGAGATCATATGGAAGGGATTTGAACCGCTTCCCAGAACACGCTGGCTGCACCACGAGCAGGTGATATTGGCTTGGGTCCCCTGAGTAGTTGTGCGAGACCCCCTGCATCCCAAGGAATATTTGCTAAAAAAAAGTTTAGGGTATCTACGAGTTGCCTGTATATTCCCATGGGACCTTTACAAATAAATCTGACATTTCTCCCCCTTTTGCTCAAGTTTCTTTGTTTGCTATTTCAATGGGACTCGACAGTTTCCGGTTCAAATATTTTAAACTCATCCACCAAAGGATTCCACTTTTTTAATGCCGCGTTTACTTTACAAATTCTTATTAGGATTTCCTCCTCGAGGTGTTAAAGTAAACTTTGAACGAGGGCCTTTAAATACACCGACTCCAACAAAGGTGGTCCTTGTTCGAATTATTACATGATAACCATATTTATCTTCTTATCTTCTTTTCATTCTACTATATTGGATTTAAATTCTTATTATAATTCTGCTGAATATAACAAAGCAACCGATACAGAAACTTGTCTTTCCCTTCGACCAGCTAGACTAAGCCAAAAGTATCTTAAAATTTCCCATTCCATACTGATGATACTGATACTGAATCTCTTAGATTCAATGCTGCTGACTTGAATAGAAGATAAGAGATGGACAGATTGCGTAAAAGAGGAGTTGATCGTTGAAAGAAAGATATGGAAGTAGAATACGAGGAGATATTGACCATGTGGGGACGATGATGAGGAGACGTCCAATCAAATTTTATGAGACGCGCGAGATGTCAACAGTGTGGCGCTAGTTAAAATGATACAGCCCCATATTGTGCTCGTCTTTACATACAAAATGTCAAATACCCCTCCCCCTAAGCTCACTAGCCATAACAGTCTTTAAACCGGAACACTGTAATGTTACCACGCTACTGTTTGGTGGTAGAAATAAGAGCTGCGGGGTACATACATGGTCTCCGATACTACCACCATTACACCTAAAAAATCAGTAACAAGGAATATCCTAATATCCTGGTCACCATACCTTATGGAAATTTAATGAAATTCCGGATCGACCGTAATTGAAGCTATTATATCTAATAATATCTTTTCTGCTGTCGAACAATAAAATATGTTTGAACGTTAATTTGTCTGCTATATTGTATAGCAGAAACCTTGACGAACAATCAAAAACGACCCTCTGTTATTTACCCTAAATTATTTAGCGATTATTAGGAATATTTATTAACCCTCCAAAACAGAGGTAGTTATAAGTATAACTAAAATGCGAGTTTGTTGTAGCACAGTAGCTTCTTAACTAAGTGGACACATAAATTCATTATTTCTTAACTCTATTATATTCTTGATCACAACCCCAACTGGTGTTAACTGGTGGTGTGGTCTTTGGTGGTAAAATTCTTAAAGAAACTCACGCTATGTTTGTACGGGAACACTGACGTCAGCAAGTTAATTCTACTCTTTCGCTGTTCATATGAAAGAGGAAGACCAGAACCTGACCTGTTCATCTAATGGATGCTCTGCTTCGTACTCGAGTACCTTCCACCTTTCCCTATACTACTAACCGCTGTATGGACAGATCATTCCGTCTGTAAACATAACCAATGTAAACAATTAAAAATTTTCAAGTAAGATTAACAAAAATCGTTGTGTCATCATCATCACCATCATTGTCATCCGCTGTTACTCGTAGATTATCACTGCTGGGTATATCCTCTCACAGATCTTCACCGAGATCGATTTTGCTTACATCAGAGTTCAGGTTGGTTTCTGCTTTCTACAAGCACTACTACTCTTCCGTCTTCTATACATCTATATGTTTATATAGTGGTGGAATCAATTGCTTAGTTCTCAAACAGTTGATGGATATAAGTATAGTTAGATATATAGATATAAATATAAATGCCAACTCTATATTTTCCACTTCAATGTACTCCCAGCCCTCAATTTTAAAACTTCTACCTGCTGCATGTTCTCGCCCAATAAAACAAATATTTTAGTCAAGCTCGCTCTGCTCTTAATGTGTGTCCGTTGTATTCCGTTCTCAATATGTTCATTATTAATATTATTAAGTTTTCTTAAGTTATTTAAGTACTGATGGTAGATCATCTAACTACCGTACTATTACCTATTTCTGTTTAACAAACGTCACGGTGCTTAAATATTAAGGACACTACCATTACTAACAAAATGAACTTTGACCCCTGACGTTGTACTGTACAGAATTATTATGTGGAGTTCGCTAACGACACTAATTTTAAAAAGCTTACCTTATCATCTTCAAATCATGACTGGTGCCAACGGATTGGAACAAGGGAAATCCGTGTTTAATGGAAAACGTTTAACTGCTGCGCCATGGAGGCAATTAAATATATATTCTTTAATACCTAGTCATTAGCAAATCAAGAACAAGACCGAGACCAGTATTAACCATCACTAATAGCATCTAGTACTTGGGAGAGCTAACTGCAAACGTAGGCCGATGACAAGCGTGATGCAAAGAAAGGTTGAATTTTTCTGATACCTTCAAAGAGGATCCCTCCATGAGTTCCCAAGGTTGATCCTGGAGTGCAAAATTCCTGGAAAACGTGCAGCTGGTAGACAGCGGATGAAATGGTTTGAAGACATAAATGAGTGAACTGGGTTTAAATACCATCAGTTAAATATAATACCTGAGGATAGAATTGGTTTTCTCAATGTGATCGCCAAAGTTCAGCTTGAGGAGGGCGTCTAATGGTGATGATGAAAAGTATATACATATTTAAAATTATATTAATATATTTTATTGTATTTGTTTGTTTCTATACGTACATAATTTTTTTTACTGTTGATATCTCTATCTCTTTTTAAGGGTTGGTTGATTAGTAGTTTCCCAAATGGCAATAAGATGTAGTTTAAATATTTTATTGCCTGAAATAAATGATATATATAAATAAATTTAAATCCTTATCCCAAAGGATACTCTTTCCCTCGTCGGAGAGGGAGTCAGCTCGGCACTCGTCTCTATTTCAACGCACCGATAAAAAATAATGTCGCGGCGTCACGGGGAGGACTTAATTTAAATATTTTTGTGGGCCTTATCTCCATCCCTTTCGCTCGTTACGCGTTTACAATAACCCCATCCCTCTCTAACGGCCGACGATAATTCACGGGCCTGTTGTAGGGTAAATGCTTTTTTAAGTGATCCCCACAAAGTCTACATTCGGACCATTTTTTTTTATATCGAGGACCCTCCACCATTAGCTTGATGGTGTAATAGTGACATTAAAGTTTATTTTATGTGCTTGTTATGAGCATTAGTTTTTATACGACGAAGCGAATTGATGAGATTTACGTTATATCGGTTGATGTGCTCGCTTATTATAACGAGGCGATAGTTAGGATGTTTATACAGCATCGATTTGTATCTTTTTTTTATTCCACAAAACAACGAGACGAGTGAGACGTTCTGCTAATGGGGAGTGATACGCTGCCCTTAACAACGTGGCGTCAGTTAGGATGATACACATAGGTTTGTAGTTGTTACCCCGGTAATTTTACTTCAAACCGAACAAATAAAATTTGCACTGCAAATAGCTGTTTTGGTACCTAGTCGGTCTTCCGCAACAGAGACCTACCACCATCGTAATTACCATTGTCTCCTTGGATCAATAATCTATTGACCCAAAAGACACTATTAATTAAAACAAAGGGTCATTTATATAATTAATACATTTTGATTATTGTTTTGGGAATATCTTAAAATACGAGTGGATATCCTACTTTTAGAAACTAGTGGTTGATTAGCAGGTTTTCCACCATCACAGACCTTATCACACTCGTAGAACCTACAAGTACCTGCCTCCCTGGATAACACCTAAACATTTTTAAGGTTATACACAATACTAATACTTAATAACAATAATACCTATTGAGGTTTTATTTAGAAGATATTATTACTTACTAATTCTAACTTAATTTATAACTTAAAGGTATGTTAAAGAAACATAATTTAATGCCTTAGCGTCTATTACTGTATAGATATTTTTTATATTTGTTGACAACTCTTTAATAACCTCTATATACTAAATGTTGTATCGTATGACCCATGAGCTTGGGGGACACCTGATGATAAGTGATACGCCTGTCCGTAACAACGTGGCGCCAGTTGTGATGATATATACTACACCACATTGCGCTCGTCGCCTGAGACGGAAGTCGTTCAGTTTCGTTACGACAGTAATTACACTAGCTACAGCATTTTCCAAACCGGTACATAGTAAAGTTTACATAGTACTGATTGCCAGTAGAAATAGGGACTGAAGAGCCAAAGCCTCCTAGACTCCATCGCTGAGCCATATGCTGTGCCACGCAGGTTTGCTTATTGAGCGATAAGGATCCCCGCACTTAAGGCCTGCTTAACTTCTAAACTGTTTTAGTCGTCTTCTACGACAGGCATGGCTTATCTTAGTCTTATTCTTACTAGCCCAAAACTACAGGGCTGAATGACCTAGACGGTCTCCGGCAACAGAGACCTACCACCAGTGAATATAATTGAACGCCTGTGTCGTTCGTTGGGCTAATTACGATAATGTTACACTACATCATAAATAGTATTCCAAAGTGTATTCGGCTTCTATTTTATTACTTGGACTTCCTCCTGCTCCTGAATTTTACTATAGACAGAGCCTTTTTTAAAATTTGAATATTATTTTTAAGTACAGTAATATACTGTGACGGGGCAAAAGCAGATTTCTTTTAAAGCACTAAATCACACTTCCATTCATTCTAGGGATCTTTCAATTTTGTGGTAATAAATTAAAACCAAATATGTATGACACAACAACCGGTAAAAACCGGTTTTGAAATACTCGGATCCCTTTGTGGGGGCGGATTTTAACCTATCTGATTTATTGGGACAGTTTTTTGGTGATTAATTTTAAATTAGGCATTATCTGGCCTCATCCTTTGCTTAATTGGGATCTCGTGGATAAGACTAATGTATTTTTAACAAACCTCTTTTTGTTATTGCATTCTTTTTAAATCTCATAACAAATAAACAACTAGCTCCACACCTTAAGTTCCCACTATTGGGACTTCGGGTCTTCTTTTACAAAGGAATCATCAAAGACAATCATCAACGACCACACCCAAGTGCGAGTTGGTGTAAAGAATGAAGTTGACCGCTTGCCTTGTCCTACTTTGAATTAAAACGGTTGGGAGATAATACTTAAAATTTCCTCCAACTGATGACGTTAAAAAATTACAGTAGGTAATTAAGTAATAAAAAAAAATACTTATTAAAACATTTATTATAAAATTATTTACAATCACTTAAAACTAATTGTTATTAATGTATAAAAATGGATACACACCATACGTACCGACAGCAGCATTGATTTTTAATGATCAGTACATTTCACAGTAAAATTAGGACATGGAGTTATTCAAGCTGGTTTTCGTAGTAATGCTATTTTAGTACTTTAGATTAGAACCTTCCAAATACACATTCATACAGCCTGGAACCGAAACAGCTTTATATTTTCTCTGGACAGCATCCTGGGTACAACCGGCTCATGTTGCCTCTTCGAAAGAATCCTATTTCAGTGCTTGGTTGGCAGCTGAAAAAAAAATTTTTTTCAATGGATCTATTGTTAGATTTAATATCGAAAGGGTTTGCTGAGGTCTTCAGGTAATAATCTCAGTAAACCCTTACAACAATAAAATAACATTGAACTAAGAGATGACACTGCAAGATCTTGTAGTATTGTTTCGTTGTTCTGGTCATTATCGAGATTAACTTCTTGAACTATATCTGCACTTGTTACTGAAATTTAATTATAATAATGGTTATGATGAGTCTTTATTTATTTATTGCTAGTTCAGGCTTTTCACAATGCCTCCTATTAACCGTAAAGCTTATCCTTTCACATCCTCACATCTGCAGCCACACTTGTGAGGTACTCGGTTCATTTATAGGAACTAATTAATTCCTAAGTAAGGTAATAGCTAAAGATGACATAAGCTAAACAGACGTAAGCATCAAACCTCGAAGATTAAGGGTGAAACGAAGGCAACGTATCTAAGGCAATAAAGAGACTTAATTAAAGCCCAAATAAGCATCAGATTCTAAAATTCCACGCCGAGAACTGACGCCGAGTACAGCTAATTAAAAACTTTTCCACCCGAAATCGTTAGGAGTCCCCAAAACTGGAATTATCATAATGTTCTGTTGCCGAGTGTTCACGTTTGAAGGAACTTATGTTTTGTAATTGAAGTTTCAGCAATGTTGCGGACATCCGATGAAGATGCTGATGCAGTGCTTAACAAAGAATTGATAGCTAAAGCTGTGTTAAATCGAAATGGTTAAGTAGTATTTATTTATAGGTTAAAGGAAGTCGCTAGGGCACAGTACCGATCTGTGTGGGAGGCTTATGTTCAGCATGGACGTCTATAACTTGTTGATGGTGACAATAATGAAGTGTTTATATCCCTCGGGCAAAACGGAAGTCTTTCTAAAATTGGTTTACTATATAATAGACTAAAGAAGA
Source organism: Ornithoptera alexandrae (assembly GCA_029030555.1). Classification (NCBI taxonomy): domain Eukaryota; kingdom Metazoa; phylum Arthropoda; class Insecta; order Lepidoptera; family Papilionidae; genus Ornithoptera; species Ornithoptera alexandrae. Next base: position 1,243,105 of record JARDVY010000296.1, on the reverse strand, counting down.
CCACCTCATGCTGTTACTGTACAAAAACTAAGAAAGGTACTCTTAGCTAATTGTTAGGAATAATGTACATATGAAATTTAACATCGTAATCCGAAATAAAAAGAATATTATTAAAGTTATCTTATCCGAAAGAATATGAAATTATTTCTATTAAAAATGATTATTTTTTATTATAAATATTATAAATTAAAATAACATATCTATAAGTTGTGACTTAACTGACACACACTACAATATTAGATTTTTTTTTTCTTAATTTGTTATCAAAGATGAAAGGGGATTAACATCTGTCGGGGACAAAGGGCCGCATTCCTACACTAGATTCTTTTTAACTAATTTGTCAACTTTTTGTATCAAAGGTGTTACGAGCGGACGGGTTAAAGTTAACCGTAAAACAAAAAAAGAAATTTCAGTTATAAAACAGAAGTACATGATTTGTAATACGCCTGATAAAGAACCACAAGATACTAATGTACTCAATTTCTTACAAATATTTAAAAAAAAATCTGGTTATCATTAGAAGTCACGAGATTTTAAAGAAAATAGTATATAAATAAAAAAAATACTAGTGTTTTAGAAAAATGGACAATTGTTAATAGACTTATAGAAAGGTTAGATAAGAATGCAAGATGATCAGTGATCACCTTTCTCGTAGGACCTAATTCCTAAGGACTCCCAGCTATTTTAAGGATTTGACGAAAGAGTAAACTCTTTCCATAGTTCTAATTGTTCAGTTAGATAAATAACCTGTTATTTTATAGCTTTATATATATAAATATGAACTTACGTGGTCTTTGTGATATACGTTTCATATTCATCAGGGACAGCGACCGGCTCTTTCGCCACAACTCCTGTATCAAGTGAGTTGACGCTCCTCTTCGTTCTTATAGAATCGTCAACTTTTATCAGTTTCGCTACTCTGTCCAATTTCACTTTTTTCCTCAAAGGCTTTATTATTTTCGATTTCTCCGCGTTCGCTCTCACTTCTTCGATCACTTTTTCTGAGAGTGGATTCGTTTGCCAATTTGGTATCTTCTTCATTTCCTTATCTTTTAAGCTGCTTATGATGTCTATAATGTCGTCTTTTGTGATTGTGTTATGTCGTGTATCATATTCCTCGTTCATGTTGGGCTTTATATACAACGATTCTGATGGAAGTTGGGCGATGTATGCCGTCCCCAAGTAAGACTGTTGATAGTTCCGGTTTCTGTTGTATATGTTTAATTGGGCCCACGGATATCCATCATAATAAAATGTTGGTGGGTAACCGCTAAAGTTGTTGTTGTTCACGTAGGCAAATGGGAATGGTAAAAGAAGAGACGGTTCGTAGACGTTTTGAGGTGTTACTGGTAAGTAGGATTTTTTTAGAGACTTGTTTATCCATGGTGGTATCATATAGTTATTAGTTGTCATCAGTGGAGCTGGGGGTCTCTTACAAGGCTTATGCTCGCTCGCTGCCATCTCTATAACATTCTTGGGCTTGGCTGTATGCGTGTACGAAGACACCCTTTGAAAATTAGACATTGGATAATAATACGGTAGTTTTCTAAAATCTTTATCAGTTAGAGATCCTTTGAAGTAAGAATGTGGGATATCATCAATATTTATTGGCGGCATTGTAGTCGTCTGTACAGTCGTAGTGGCAGCACTCATATCAACTTCCGGTTTAACTTTTGCGTTGTGAAAATTTAATGGTTCGTACCAATAGGAGACTCTCTGTTTATCTCTATTTTGTGATCCCTGTTTACTCTCATCGCGATCGTGTAAATGGATAGGTGTCATAGTTTCCTGGAACACAGTTTCGCTCGGACTTTTTTCCATTTCTTTATAGATATCTTGCGCCAAATTATATATATCAACTATCGCTTCAAGGTCGCTTTTCTTTACAGAATGCAGCATGTCTGTTATTGTTTTTATTTCGCTTTCCGTTAAATAGCGATCACCTTCTTTGTCAAATTTCTGCATATCGCTGCGTTTTTCTTCATCGGCTTTGTTTTTCGCCACAAATTTTTCTCTGTCTATTAAATGATTTGTGCCCGGCTTCACTTTCCTCCCGATGTTTATATTTTCGCTCGCGCTGGGCGCCATATCCTCCTCGCTTTTTACAAAGTTGATATTTATATTAGTTATATTAATCTTTCTTATCGGGTTTATGAAATCTGCACTGGTCTTATTTTTCTTTCTTAATTTGCAAGTGAAATTTCCGCAGAACGATCGGGCGGCCCATGTTGTATTAACAGGATGCAACGTCCCGGTATCCGGATCTTGACAGTACAGTGCTGAAAGAAGAAAGATTTTTTAAAAAAAGTTTCTTCATTGCTTATTAATTATGAATTATTTAGAGAAAAATTAGACATGAAAAATTTTAAAACGTAAATTATGTTTTAGTGCTACAATTACATATAAAATATATTTGCTTTTCCCATTTCTACTTCACCCTCGTAACTTGTAGCCAAGGCTGTTATCATAATCACCATCATCTTTTTCTTTTATTAAATTTGGCAAGGAACTATGTGAAGTAACTCCATAAGGCTTCCTAATTTATATGCTAATTTTGGCAACATTCCAAATTTAAAAAGGATGAAATGACCGGAATTATGCTTGCTAAAAATATGGCAATAAAAACTCACATGTTTGGCCGGAAGTTCTTTCTCGATTGATCATTCTTGTACATGTGATCAGTACTAGTCGTTTTACGCATAGAAAATTATGAAAACAGACGTTCAGTTTCGGAAGTTATCGTATGGATGATTCACGGAGCCGTGTTTACGCGACTGCGATGGTATGCCGTTCATTTTTACTCCATTCATGTCCATCGATAAAACACCGACCGGAAATCGGAAGTGGCACACTTTGGCCTCTCAAAAAAAAGGAGGATTTTATTTATGTTACTATTCGTTTGTTTGTACATGAAACGTAGGCTGATGACAAACATCACGCAAAGAAAGGTTGCATTTTTCGGACATCTTCAAAGAGGATCCCTTTATGAGTTGCAAAGGTTGATCCTGGAGAGGACAAAATTCCTGGAAAACGTGCTCCCGGTAGGCACCTGAAGAAATAGTTTGACTACATAAAGGAGGACCGGATTGAAATACCACCAGCTAAAAAGAATAGCTGAGGATCGAATTTGATTTTCGCAATCTGATCACCAAAACTTCAGTTTGAAGAGGGCACCTAATGTCGATGATGATTCGTTCGTTGTATGACATGAATGTTTGTATTTATCTAAATATCTATCAATCTATGATTCTGTTAGATAGTTTCTAGCTTCACAAAACTAGATGTATATTGATCCACGTAACTTATTGCCTAGTCTGGAATTAATCGGAAGTCTCGCTGGTGGAAATTCTACTCTATTTCATTACATCTATATTGTTTATATCTATTTTATCTGCGACTATTTTTAACGTTAATAAATATTGTGTAGATCTATGTGTTATTTTTATTTATTTATTTCTTTCATTTAAGTAATTAAGAATCTTTATTTCTTAATAGGTACTTCTCATGAACTATAAATTTAAATGTTTACGGCTTTTCTACTACGAATGATCTATAAATAACTTAAAGAGTTACTAGTAACACACTTGAGGATATTTTGGTTTAATCATCATCATTATCGTCATCATCATCAGCCGATAGACGCCTACTGCTGGACATAGGCTTTCCTCAAAGATTTAATTTAATGAAAAGAGATATTTAATATAGTTGTAGTGTAGAAAATTTAATTAATGTTATTATATATAGTTTTTTTTAAATATATTAACTAACTTGTTTATTATAGAGAAAGAAGAAAATAATAAATCAAATACAGTGAAGCATTCTACTGATAAATACTTCCAACCTACATTCAGTATTGATCCATTACTATTGAGTGTCATGAAAAATTTAATGAACAAACTACAATGGCTCTCCTTGTAGAATTAAAGATTGCATGATGATGATCTATAACGAGTAGCTTCACAGTTTATAAAATCAAATGATCTATGATTCATAAATCTATTCATCATCAGTATTATCAGCAGAAAATTGTCTTTCGCTGACTACAGGCCCGAATGTAGTACCTTCATGTGTACATTAGTGTTACGCCGCCTGCATCCAGTTTACAATAATAATAGATCTGTATTAGTAGAACATGATGATACCGCGTTGTATATACTTAGGATAGTGGTGTAGTTAATGCACAGCTCATTTGTTTACAAACACGCCTGCGGTTGACTAAATTAGACCGTCCTTTGCAAACATAGGTTATGTTTATACATCTATTTGATTGTTCCTCGTGTGACCACACCACAATATGTCATCATCATGTTGTAAACATCGGATATTGTATTAACTGACCGTTCAAACTTGCATTGCGATTGTACTGGTAATTTATTTTTATAACACTTTGACCTCGGGACTACGTGGTACAAACGTGGTGATGACTGGTACTCGCCTCAGACACTTTGCTCCCATATGTTGAGAGCACAACAATGTTGTGATGGCGGAGTCAAAAAATTTTGCGTTCGTTTACTTACTATTTACTGATGGTATGTCTGTGTAATTTCTAGTGGTGTCAGAAATGTGGTGATCCGTAGAACTAAGGCCACCGACATAGCCCAAAAGATTGCTACACTTAAGTGGCAGTGGGCAAGGCGCATTGCTCGAAGGAGCGACGGCCCATGCTGCAGTAAAGTCCTCGAGTGGCGCCCGGGTACTTGTACACGTAGTGTTGGAAGGTTTTCCACAAGGTGGACTGCCAATATGGTGAAGATCGCGGGAACCCACTGGCGAGCAAGGCGGGACCGATCGACGTGGAGATCTTTGGGGCAGGCTTATATCCCCCGTGGATGTCTATCCGCTGATGATGATGAAGTCTCTGTAGCTAAGGTCCGTCTAGGTAGATACCACCACAGCGCCTTTTGCAGCCGATAAACAGTAGCATGGAAGCATTATCGTATTCCGGTTTTAAGTGTGTTATAGCAAATGATTACTTAGGTAATGAGACTTGACAACTTATATTTCAATGCGTCGAGCACAATGTGATGCTGTACATACCATCTTATTAAGAGCCATGCTGTTATGTGCAGTTGTCTCACTTAACATCGCGTGATCGTTCCCCTCATCTCGTCGCTTTGTTAAATAAAAAAAATTAACCGAACTTCATCATAAATCTAGTTCTGTTTGCTAACGATGTGATCAATGTAACGTATGGAGTATATATTCTTTATGACAGAGGGTAGTCAAACCATGAACCATCCTAACTAGCACATTGTTGTGGACAGGATTATCTCTTCATCATCAGCCGATAGACATCGGCTTATATCAAGTGAATATCCTGCTCATATCAAGATGATATGAAGAGGAAGATTAGATATACAAAAAGTAAGGTCTGATTATCGTAGACAGTACACATTGTGAGAAAGAGCTGCGGTAGTCGCTTCAACCTGATTAGAGGTACTAGAATACTCCGAAGGAGACCCAGGGGTCCCTTTCAACGCTCTGAGGAACCACTGAAAGAGTTTTAATGTCACTTACTCATTATCCTACCTTCATTGTAAAACAGACTAGTTAATTAGTAGACTAGTTAGTGTGACTTGTCATTTATTATCAAATGCAGATGCATTTTTTTTTGTTTTAACTTTTAAAAAAAAAATTACACGAAATACATATACCTGAACATTTATTAGTAAATAATGTTTCTGTGAGTAAAAAGTTGTTAGATTCTTTACTAAGTGAACCTAAGAACAGCTCATGAAGTTATGATCAAGAAACAACGAAGTGTCTTCTCTTTAAAATATTTATTATGTCCAACCTGTTCGTGGTGCACTCTGTTAATCAACAAACGAGGCTCTGGCTCCCACCAATTCGCATTAGGTAAGCGTGGTGGGAAATAGCCCAAGTCCCCCCATATGAGCCCCTACAAACGACGGCCGCTAGTGGCCGGCGGTACTGGAGCTCATTCTGGTTGCGTGATAGTCGCAGCGCGGTACTGATCGATGTGGAAATCCTTGTGGGAGACCTATGTCCAGCAGTAGACGTCTATCGGCTAATGATGATGCGCTTCATACAGGCAAACAGGCACTACATACCCTGGCTCCCTGACTATAAGTAATAAACACTTAAATTACCTAAGATATACATAACTGTGCTTTAACCATTGCTAAATTACATTTACATCGCAGCGCCTATTTCTGCCGCCAAGCACTAGCGTGCAAAACATTACTATGTTCCGGTTTAAAGGGCGCTGTAGCTAGTGTAAATACTGCAGTAACCGGACTAAACGTATGTCTCAAGCGACGAGCACAATGTGATCCAGTGTATTACTAGCGTCACGTTGCTATGGGCAAGCGTATCACTTAACATCAGGTGATCCTCCCGCTTGTCTCGTCGCTTCGTTGAAAAAAAAAAAAAATATTAAATCGTTACATTGATAACCATATTTTTAAGTTCACATAAGCATAGGGATTTCGTGTATAGTTTGCATACCCTACCCAAAGTCTCTGTGCACCCTGATCACATTTATGCGGAAGGGTGAAATATCTAAAAGATAAGCGATTTTTTTTATTAATTAAATAATTTGTTAACAATAATTTTAACCCAATCTCGATAAATTTGACTCGCATCTTTTGCTTATATTCATCATCGGCCGATAGACGTCCACGGCTGGACATATGCTCACCCCAAAGAACTCCACATTTGTAGGGGTTTTTATAGGGGAATTAGGGCCCTTTTCCACCACGCTGAAGGTTGGTGGGAGCCAGACTCTCGTTTGTTGATTAGCAGGGTGCATCACGAGCAGGTGAAGTTGGCTTAAATCCCTTGAATTGTGGTGCAGGAACCCTTACAACCCTTACATTGAACTCTTGTAATTCAGTCTTGCTTTGTATCAAATAAGATACCAATCAATTTGATAATAATACATACCCTTACATAACACAAAATAAAATACCCTTACATTTATACTCGGAAACCCTAATGCAATTACCAGGCAAGGTTCAACCTCTTCAACGTACCAAGAAATAATACTTACCTCGTCTTAATTAGAGAACAGGTACAAATAGATAATGGGGGAAAAAAAGGAGAGCTTTAACATTAATTAGAAAAGGACAAAATCAATTGAACCTTTTTACTGGTGGTGGAACTCTAACGTCAGAACCAACCAGGTAGGTACTCACCCCAGCTCCTAATGCTTCTGAACAGTAGTTTGCAAATGTGACTATGGACCAGTCCAGTGCCAAAAATAGGCACTGGAAGGTCCCTGCCAAGAGAGACCTGCCGCCAGTAATCTCCGAAACCACTAGACATAAATACTCAAAATTTGGTGGATATATTGCTTCTCCCATTTACAGGTCAGCCTAGAATGGATTTTTATCTGATTACCGATCTTAAGTTTATCTCGAAGTATGTGATGTTATGTGGTTGTGATAAGGATATCCAAGTTCATAAGGGGGTGTAATGGATCCCGAATATCAACTCACGGGGTCCAAGCCAACCTCACCTGGTCGTGGTGCAGCCTGCTAATCAACAAACGAGGCTCTGGCTCCCACCAAGCCGCATTGGGCCAGCGTGGTAGGAAATGGCTCAAATCTCCCATATAATCCTCTACAAACGTGGAGGGAGATCTTTGGGAGAGGCCTATGTCCAGCTGTGGACGTCTATCGGCTGATGATGAAGTTCATAAGTATAGAACAAATATGTTGTAAATATTCAATCCAGATATTGATTGAGTCATCACAAGATTTTTTTATTTTTATTCTAAGATGCGACGAAACGTGCGAGACGTTCACCTGATGGTAAATGATACGCCAGCACATATTGCATTCTTCGCCTTAAGATAAGCCACGTAAGATATTAAGTAAGGTTATCTCAGTAATTACACTTGCTACAGAGTCCCTCAAACTGGAACACGGTAATGTTTGCACAGCTATTTGGCGGCGGGAATCTACCTAGGCGGCCTCCGGCACTAGAGACCTGCCGCCAGTAATCTTCGAAACCATCAGACGTAAACACTCGAAATTTGGTGTGGACACTGCGTGTGCCGTTTAGAGGTCGACTAAGGATGGATTTTAACAAAATTCGTTGCCCGAAAGAAGTACTATAGTGTTTAGAAAGTGTCTTGTAAGACCTGTCATCAGTATGTGTCTAATACTAATTTTATTACTAAATGGAATGCCGGCCCCCTTTGCTCAGTTAATCAACGCAGTGTTTTTATAAAGAGAAGGGGCTCGGGGCGAGGCGGGGATATTTGTGATAAATTTCTAGTTTTAATATCTAGTCTAATATTAAATTTCGCTCAGCAAAGCGGGCTGGGGAACAGATAGTATTTGCAATAAATACCTTTGAATGTCTGCAGCGCGTGCGCACAGAACACACACAATAATACGGTGCACGGGTAGATGATGCGCGCCATGTTGTCGCCGCGCCGCTCGCCACTCGCCACTCGCCGCTCGCCGCCGCACTTATTTTGTCAATCGGCCATCGAATACTGCAACTCGACAGTTTGGTCGTGCATTGTTATGACCACATCGGTGAAGCTATGCTATAGCGTTTCTCAAACTTCACAAAAAACGTTTCCGACAGAATATTTCTTGGTACTTCTACGTCTTGTTTTAGGTGGTACCAGCCGTCTGCCCTTTAGTCTCGGGCTATTAAGGATAAGGCTAAGGTAACCCCTGTATGACGTAGAACGCGACTAAATGTGCTTTCGGTGGAAGGTGGAGGCCCTCATTGTCCACTAAGGGAGCACGGAATGAACGACAAGTAAGAGGTAGATCAATGCTTGTCGTACCAAAGCAAGGTTGTCAAGGACGGCAACAGCCCTCCTTGGGATGTATTTTACATATAGTATCGCGAGGCATCGGTGCGTAGGAGATTCTGAGGTCTCCAGCAACACACCGAAGATGACCAACGAAGGGGTCGTAGTAAGGAAAAATCCTGTTCCGACAGGCATTTTTATGGGAGCCAGACAATTGGGACAACGCTGTCATCTAAATTATAGCTTATTGTTATTCCATTGCAGATAAGAATATGTATATATAATTCCTAAAAATATGTCTTATATATTATATATGTATCTATTACATATGTATTTAGGGGATAGGTTCCTCTTGCTAGAGGCCGTCTAGGTAAGTATCACCGCAACGCCTCTTGAAGCCTACAAACTGCAGTGTGTCTAACGCCACGTTGTTATGGGCAGGCGTATCAATTACCATCACGTGAACGTCCCGCTGAAATCAGATGGATAAATGAATAGTTCCCTAATTAATACGGTTGCTCTTTTCTTAGAGGAAATAAGAAAATACGGTTGCGTGAACTGACCTACGGTCGTTAGAATTAATTGTGAGCAATGAATAACGCGGTGAAATCGCCCCGCAGCTCAGCTGGTAATGTAGGAAAAGGCCAAGTTGACCGAGAAAAAATACGACAAGCGAAAAACACAAATCAGCTCCATTTTTATAGGAAAATGGGTAACACGGTTACAACGGTAATTCTTCGTTATTTTACACAGTATAACATCATGCAATAGGGCTGGACATGGTTAGGCTCGGTAAATACAAACTAGCACGTAAATACAGAGAATGCAACAATACTGTTATAGCGGTAGATTTACCACCTTACCATCATGAGCCTGAATCTAATCAGGTACCTGTTACAAAGAAAGCGGTCAAGCCACAAAAACCCAGCCGACTAACTATAGGTCTCTATTGCTGAAAACTATCTAAATGGGTTCCTCTGCTTTTGCTATCTCTAGCTTCAAACAGCAGTGCAAACATTACTCTGTTCATGGTTTTAGTGCGCTATAGCTAGTTTAATTACTAGGGTAACGAACCTAAAATGATTCGAGGCGATAGGTATATTATCTTTTTAACGTTACCCTGTTACGGGCAGCCATATCATTTCCCACTAGGGAAATGTCTCTCTGCAATCAAAAATATATAGGTATATATTTATTTATAAATTACATCTTAATCAGGACATGACAAGGAAAATGTAATAATACTAGTTTCTGTGTAGTTATCTTACCTCAAGTAATTATTGTAATTCTTCGACAGTTTCCATATTTCTTCTCCGTCCACAAAATGTGTGCAGTAAACTTTGTAACTATTAATGCCGCTATCATCGAAATTAATATACGTTCACATATTTAAATTTATATTCAGTAAAACCTATTAAAATTGCATTAACACTAGTTCTTTATACGCGTGTGGCACTGTGCACTGTTTTTGTGTACCAATGAGCCGGCGGCGAACGTTATAAATTGGATCGAACATTAATATGCCAGGTCATTGTAGTTCCGGCCATGAAATACTGCAGTTATAAAAGTAATAAGTGAAATTTATTCAGCGGTCCAGCAGCTAGAGTTGTAGCAATTTGTTACTATTCGTGAAACGCGAATGTGTAACGGAAGAATTTCAACAAATCCATAATATTATTTTCTAACAAAGATATTATGTAAAGCAGAAACAAACGCTTTCGGAGTAAGGATACGTTTTACAGATGTAAGTTATCCCATTGATGACTTTGTTCCCGATGTAACAAAAGGATATCACACGAGGAATACATATATGAAAGCATGTTCCGTAGAACTTTTATCCTTTTTCCCATTTCCCTTGTAACCACAAGAATAGGGTTATATTTTATGCATTACGTTCAAAGGACAATAGTTCGAAAATAAGCGGGGTGTCGCAAGGCAGTGTTCTTGGGCCGATAAACTTCTAACAATAATAAGAGCCGCGGACAAAAGAATAGAACGCCCTCACCCAATAACTTTCCGAGAGGTCTGAGCGTAAATCTTGTTCAGAGCCGTTTTAGTTGGAACAATTTACCCGGCTCAGATAAAGTGGTTCAACTTATTTACATGGATCCTTGTGCGACGTAAATATAATTTGACCTCGTGTAAAGATTAGAAATAATGCTGCCAACATAAACAAGTATCCAATTTCTTTTGTTAGACGGTTATTCGCAGTACATTTTATATTTCCAAAGTACACTCAAGTTACTGTCTACTAAGAAAAGGTGTAAATAAATTGATATTAACTATAATTCTTTATAAATGCCTTTTTCTTAAATGATTCACAAATATGAAAGAGATGAATATAATAAATAAAATATATTTAAAACCTAATAAAGAAAGCTTATTTGTAACAATTATAATTTACTTTCTGTTCTGATGATTCTTCACTATGAGATAACAGACAAAATTTAAATACACACCTTTGGGCTAATCTGAAGTTAATGGATCCTATTCTTCAAATAATAGTACTACTTTATTAAAGTGATCATCAGCTGATAGATGTCCACTGGACATAGGCTTCACCCAAAGATTCCCGCATGATCGGCTAGGGATTCATAAGGGAGAATCTGGGCCATCTCTCACCACGCTAGCCTAATACGGGCTGGTGAGAACCAGTGCCTCATTTGTTAATTAGCAGGGTTCACCACGAGCAGGTTAGCTTGGCTTGGATCCTGTGAGTTGTTGTGCGGGAACCTCTACACTTCTTTATTCGTACCCCTTATTGGAGTAAGGTTTTATTTTTTTTTCCATAAGTAGATATTAAAGTTTTTCTTCTTAACATAGCACCAATCATTTCATTTCCGTTTCATGTTACACAATTAATATTAAAGCGGAAACACCTTTATTATTGATGCTTATAAAATTTAAATCCATTCAATAATACTAACGTAATCCTGCACCCAGCTTCAGTAGTTGGGAATTCAAAATTTGATCCGAGCGAAATTTCACAGGTCTTACCACTTTGGAGCGCTTGCAAAGCGAAATTTTTCGTGTTCGTTTCCCAATATCTTCCAAACTCTTGAGCTTTAAGATTTGAAACTCTATCCACTTTCAAGTTTTAAAGCGGTAAGACGCTTCGGGAACGAGCAAAAGTTTGATGTAAGTGATCTGAAAATACTTGTATAAGAGCCGCGGCGTTGCACACAGCCTCAATTTGTTTAATGCGCCGCACTACGTTACTTTTAATTCTTTATGCATAGACAACACTACAGAGACACCTGCTCTATAATTACTATGACTTAATAAACCTAATGTTTTCTTTTTAAGGCTTACATTATCGTTGATTTTTAGTCGGAGATTTTATGTAATACGTTTAGAGATTTTACACTGCAGCTGTTATATAGTTGCAGATAAAAATTTCTTAGTTAAATAATGTTTTGGTGCTGGTAGACCTCTGTTACTGGAGGCCGTCTAGGTACTACCGCATCGCCTATTTCTAGCGCTATACAATAGTGCGTAAATGTTACTGTGTTCCGATTTGAAGGGCGCTGTAGCTAGTGAAATTACTGAGGTAACGAGACTTAACATCTTATGTCTCATAGCGACAAGCGCAATGTGATGCTGTGTATAACTTCTTAACTAGCGCCACGTTATTATAGGCAAGAGGAAGTCACCATCTTGTGAGCGTCCCGCTCCTCTCGTCGCTTCGTATAAAAAAAAATAAAATAAAAATAAATTGTATTTTTTTTTATACTACCAAGCCACGTGACGAGTGAGACGTTCACCTGATGGTAAGTGTCATAGTTACTTATAACATGGCGCTACTTCAGATGATATTCTACATTACATTGTTCTCGCCTCTTTGAACTGTAGAATGGTAAGTCTAGTTACCGATGTAGTTTCACTAGCCATCAACGCCCTTCAAACCGAAACACAGTAATGTTAGCATACTATTTTATAGTGGTAGAATTAGGAGTTAGGGTTGCACCGCTACGGTCTCCGGTAACAGAGACTTACCACCAATAATTGGATTTTGTAAATACGAAAATAGCACAAAAGTTTGAGAACCAATCCCCGGCCGAATCTGCGAACGTGCCGCAATTCAATCCAAGCTATCGGATTCGAAGCATAATCTACTTAGTACTTAGTACTTAGCGCTACTCATCAGATAGTGCATCAGTTGATAACGGATTCGCTTTTCACGGAATTCTCTTATAGGACTAGATCCTAAACAATCTGACAACTATCTAGTACTAACATCGATTGTGAGTGCCCTTCGTTGTATATAACGGGCGAATACTTGACCTTAATTTTACAGGGTGTTAAGGTACAATAGGGTCGTAAATGTTGACGGAATACTTTGGCGTTAATCTATAAATATATAAATCTTCATCATCATCAGCCGACAGACGTCCACTGCTGGACATAGGCCTCTCCCAAATATCTCCACATTGATCGGTCCTGCGCTTCCTGCATCTTATTCTATAGATTTTCACGACCTTCGTTTGTAAGGAATCAAATGGGGTGATTTGTCCAACTACGCTGGCCCAGTGCGGGTTGGTGGAAGCCAGAGACTCGTTTGTTGATTAGCAGGCTGCACCACGAGCAGGTGAGTTTGGCTTGGGTCCCGTGAGTTGTTATGCGGGAACACTTACACCTGTAATAGTAAGTATTTATAATAGGTAGGTCTCAGTAGCTGGAGAACGTCTAAGTACCACCGCAGATACTATTTCTGCCACCAACAGTAGTATGCAAACCTTACTGTGTTCTGATTTAATAGCTAATTTAACTACTGCGGTAATGAGATTAGTATGTTTTGTATCAAGGAGACGAGCGCAATGTGGTGCGGTGTATACCATTCTATCCCAACAATATTATGAGTCAGCGTATAACTTACCATCCGATGAAAATCTAGTCAATTTCGTCGTTTTGCTTCATAAATAAAATATTTTATTAAAATATAAATATTAGTCATAATACCCATGACATTAATATATATACTAGCTTTTCTATGTCTACCTTGGTAGCTGTAACATCCCCGCAACCCTCTTTAGGGAAGGTATTTTGTAAGTTCCATTCTTAGTTAACCTCTAAATGGCAGGAGCAATATCTTCACCAAATTTTGAGTGTTTACGTCTAATTGTTTCGACGATATGATGATTAATGAATTTTAGGATATCTCATATATATATATATATATATATTAACCACTCGTATTGGAGGCAGATCTTTCTAGGTACCCACTATAGCTAGGCCTTCTTTCCTAACGATGCAGCTTATAAACCGGTTTACTAGATCCTGGTTTCTCCATCATAATAGATACAAAAACTAATCACAATTAATTGTCCAAAGCGAGAGTGTAACCCACGATGCTCATCACGAAACCATAACCTTTATTTTAACTGCTTCTTCGTCTCGAACTCAATCTGATTGTATCTCAAATTCCGAGACGGCAATAATTAATAACTCGTGTAATTATAACTTATATTAAAGGCAAAAAGGATCCGGAATCTCCCCGCGTCCACCCAACAGGGGGTAGGACATCATTGGTTGATTCATGTAACCACCCAGCGGGAGATCACACTCGTTGGTGTCGGAAAGAATAATGAGTCCACTTCACAGTTAAATCGCTTGTTAATACCGTACTAGTTTTTTTAACGTTTAGATCTTAGTTATCCTTTTTGGGGTTGTTATTTTACTTCTTATTATAACTAGGATTTATTTCTTTATTGGACTCCGCCATTTCCACTATTTAGTAATATTTTAAATGATATTCATCACAACATCCTCGTAGCCTACAAGTTGTTAAATCCTGTTAACGTTCAAACTAGAACATATTCTGTTGACTTCTCTCTGATGATGGTCTCTGGTTTACTATTCTAACTAGCGCTGGTTTGTTATGAGCGGGCGTATAACTTACCATCAGGCGAACATCCCGCTCGTCTCGTCGCTGTATAGAATATAAAAAAAACAGCACATCATTTCAGAATATAAGTAGAAATGCTAACATTTTAAGTATAACCTTATTCTTTGCGTTAGGCGGAAACTTTTGTATTCGTTCCATTTGTGCCGTCAAGTTATGGCATGCCGGAGTACCAGCTCGATCGGCACGATACTTGCACCGACTGAGATTTACGACTTTCCAAGACAGCAACACGACGGTACCACTTCCCTGTTTCTATTTTTATCTACGGCAGGCCTCGTATAACATTCCACCAAAATTTTTTATCAGGTTAAAAAACAATGCAAGATTATTGCTATCTGAGCTTTTGTGTATTCACAGGAACTCAAACAAGCTGTAATGATTATAAAGCTACAGCATCAACCCTCAGTTACCCCCTTTAACTATTAGCTAGGCAAGTTCGGAAACACACAAAACGTTGGTGAATTCCAGCCGGCAACATATGATAACCAGAGTATTCTTGGAGAACATCAGATATTAAGGTATAGAGTTCATTGTGGTTAAATTTAATTAATTAACTCGTTCTTCATTATTTAATAAACTATTAATGTTATATTACATAAAGATGAATAATAAAACAAAAGGTTTATTGTTGTTAAAATATTCCAAGTACGGTGCTGATGATGTGAAGAATCTGAAGATTTCAGCTCTGCAGTCTCGGGCGATTAATATTAGAGCTAAGGTAACCTAAGCTAACCCTGTTTGATGTAGAAGGCGAACGATTCTGAAGTTGCTTGCTGTAAACTAAGGGTGAATAATAAAGGGTGTTTAAAGGGAAGAAATCTCACACATTAAAGGAATAGTATGCTGTAAAGATTTCCGATCCTCGATTATAAAGGGAAATATTCAGAAAATATTCTAATGATACTAGATGAATTCTTGGAAACCATCTTATCATCTTACTTTAGTTTCCTGGTAGTATGTCTCCGTTTACTGATGGTAAGTTTAGGTAGGTACCACCGCAGCACCTATTTCTGCGGCCAAAGAGTAGTGTGCAAACATTACTGTGCTCCGGTTTGAAGGGCGCTGTAGCTAGAGTAATTATTTAGGTGACGACACTTAACATTTTAATTCTCAAGACGATGAGCACACTGTGGTGCTATGTTTATCATTCTTACTAGCGCCACGTTGTTAATGGTGAAGGTATCACTTATGATCAGGTGATCGTCCCGCACTTCTCTTCGCTTCATAGAATAAAAAAAAAAACTTAATACATTGCTTCCTCCGAAAGTAATTAAATTGAAGTAAAAACATATGAAACTTTTTCGCTGAATCCAGAGTATGTGTAAGTGTTTCTAGTTTTTTGTTCTCTCTTGTTGCTCACTAAGTATAAAAAGGTACTATTAAAGGCAACAAAAAAGCACATCCGTACATCCGGTTGGCAAACGGCGTCCATTCGCGAGTGTGATATTCCGTGCCCGCGAACAATACGGCGGCGAACGCGCGGCCGTCACGCGATACCAACATTTTCGACCTGATTCCGAGCCGGCGGCCGCTTATTCAACGATTTGTACTTTTCTGTTCCGGCGATTTACTTTCGAGTATTGTTTTCCGAACCGGTCACGACATCCGGCCCGGCTGGCACCAGCTCTTGTTGCCCAGTACGGCGGCAGGTCCTTGAAGGGTCGGTGGTTATGTTGCTTTTGTTATTCGACAAAGCTCGCTATAATAACTACGCTGTTCCAGTTCGGATGACATACAAAACTTTTTTTTTTATTCCTAGCGACGAGATGTGCAGGACGTTCACCTGATGGTAAGTGATACGCCTGCCCCGTAACGATAATTAGGATGTTATACACGGCAGTACTTAGCGCGCGGCGCCTTAAGACGAAAGATTTTGAGTCTCGTTACCGCAGGTTTTTACACTAACCACAGCGCCCTTCAAACCGGAACACAGCAATGCTTGCACACTGCTGTGGACGGTCTCAAGCAACAGACCTACTAACAGTAATATATAGGTATTAAAGAATAAGATAGTAGTAAAAAGTATCTATGACTCATAAACACACTAAGTGTCCCCCGTCCGCTTTTCAGGCTGCACACACCCCCTCAACTCACTTTGGGATAGGAAATTTGTTAACTCCATTCTTCATCATCATCATCAGCTGATAGACGTCCACTGCTGGACATAGGCCTCTCTCAAAAATTTCCTCATCGATCGATCCGGCGTTGCTCGCATCCAGTGGATTCCCGCGATTCTCACTAGATCGTCGGTTCACCTTATCCATTCTTAGCTGACCTTCAAATGAACAGAGACCTACCACCAGTGAAATTAATACCACAAAACACAACACAGTGCTCGTCTGCATGCTTCGAGTACGAGTAATGAGAATATAACACTAGTAAACAAAGCCCGTAACAACTTTTAAGTTAGAACATTAAAATGTAACATACCTTTTAGTTATTTAACAACAGCCCCTTGACGAGTTGTTTCGTATCGTGTAACAAGTTGTGTAACCCCTATTCCAATCCAATTACAGTCACACGGGTTCATCATTAATTCAGCAGGCATTACTCAGATTGCTCCGATTCGAAAGGAGCCCACTGTGATGTTAAACAGTACGTAAATAATTTCTACACGCGACACTATTTGCCTTCATCGCGTCGCTTTAATTTCAGTTTCGTATCGTTCCGAGAGATAATTATCCACCAAACCCTAAACAGGGGGTGAGTTACCTGTATATTAATGAATGGGGGAGGCACTTGAATTATAACTAACAATTGTACCATATATACTTCTGTCGTCAAACAGTAGTGTGCAATCAATGTATACCCGTGCGGAGGGTGTTGTAGTAAGTGAAATTACAGGGGTATACTAAATATGTGGTGAAGTGTACCACCGTGATAAACTCCACAAGGCATGCGTATCACCTACCGGTGCTACTTACGTTGTTGGAGTAATGATAGCTAACCGACGCTTTAATGGATGCGCATGCAGTGTATATGATCCTAACTAGTACTACGTTTTTCAGGATCACCCTCATCATTAGGTAATCGTCTCGATCCTTTAGTCGCTTCGTCGGTTTTTAAAAACTGAAAAGTATTTTGTTCGAGTAAATTAGTACATTGAATGCACTTTACTCTTTCTCTCTCTCTCTATTGTTTTCTCTCTCTAGTTCCACATCATGGCAAGTATATTTCACTTTAAAATAATCCACCGCCTTCTCTTCATTTCGAATGTATTAATCGAAATCGCTTTTAAAGGATCACAGATCATCACACTTATCGTCATCATCATTATCAGCAATTGTTCATACACTGCTGGATATAGGCCTTCCCCAATTTAGTCCACGAAATGTGATCATCAGCTTCTCACATCCACCCACATCCGACCGCCCTCACTCGTCGTATAGTTATTTTTTTCATGTTATATAGACTAGTGCTAGGCTGTGATACTTCCTGATGGTAAGTGGGGATGCAATCTAGATGATGAAGCGTACTAGTCTAGGCTAGGCACTGTTAATAGTATAGTCAGTATTACCATTGTACAGGAGATATACTTAACTTCCTCTTCATATCTTTCTGCTCATCCTTATGTGTATTGTCCTTGTATAAAACATTTTCGATACAATTAAACAAAAAAAAATCTCTTATTTAATGATAGATTAATCAGGGTACATCATCTTTATCGTAATCATCACACTTCATCTATGAGGTCATACCCGGTCATTGTTTTAATATGAATACCCAATGTGTCCACTGTAAACTGAAAACAATAGCAATTCGGTAACCACCAGGATACAATGTATTCATTGCAGCAATTTATAGAGAAACAATCATCATCATCATCATCATCAACCGATAGATGTCTACTATTGGACATAGGCCTCCTCCAACGATCTCCACATGTATCAGTCTGCCGCTGCCCGCATCCAACAGCTCAGTCAGCATGGATTACGGTACCGGCGAGCACTAGGGGCCGCCGTTTGTAGGGTTTTACATGGGGGAATCTGGACCATATCCGACCACACTGGCCCAATGAGTGTTGGTGCGAGCCACAGCCTCGTTTGTTGATTGGTAGCAGGGTGCATCAGCAGGCGAGGTTGGCTTGGATCCTGTGAGTTGTTATGCGGGACCCCTTACGCAATATAAAAATAATAGATCATTTTTTATACCTTCAATGTAGGGTCTAAGATTATACTAAGATCTAAATCTTTGTCGTGGATTGTCTATGTACAAATTTAACTGGTGGTAGTGTCTCTGTTGCCGGAAACCATCTAGGTACCACCGCAGCCCCTATCGCAGCCGACAAACATTACTGTGCAAATATTATTCTGTTCCGGATTGGAGTTGTAGCTGTAATTTCACTAATTACTGGGGTAACAAGACTTAACATCCTGTCTCAAAGCGTCGAGCGCATTGTAGTGTATACCATACTCATTAGCACTATGTGGTTTGGACAGACGTATCACTTATAATCAAGTGAACATTCCGCGCGTCTCGTTTCGTAGAATAAAAAATATACACTCTTTATATCGTAGTGCGTGATCCTGGTTCAATTCCGTAACTACCTACCACAAGGGTACTGTCAATCTGCCACCATGATATTGCAGCAGTCAATCTGCTAAAGACTGTATTCTTATCGACCAAGCTTTTAGGATCTTATAGTCAATAAATTTTATATGAAATGGAGAACAAATATTAGCTGATTGAAGATAAACAATGCTGGAAACAGAAAGGACTGTGTAACCTTCACTAGTTGGAGAGGAACTTTGTGAAGAAGAATACTGTAAAAGAATTCTTGACTGTTATATTGTTTTTGTTTTCAAATAAGCACAGATCCTTAATATGATGAGAGTTTATGAGAGTGTAGTCTGGAGGCAGTCGATAGGACTTCTATATTGAATAGAAAAACTTTTACCTTTAGAAGAGACGAACTGTACCAAATTTGATAAGTAAAGCACGGCGCAGAAGCAATCATCAAAATCTTTAAAATCTTCGGAAGAAGACTATGATGATGTAGAAAGGAACATCATTTTGTTTAATGTTGTACCAGTGCCTACCTCTCTCCCCCACAAACACATAAACTTTAAAACTATAAATCACCCTTACCACCAACCGCTAATTGCAAGAAGCGTAATACGAGACCGTTATGTATATTTTTTTCTTCTTTAATTTACAACCCGCACCTGAAGCCCGTAAATTTGGCAAAGCTACCACCGAACAGACAGCTCGCTTTATTGCACAATTATCTTTAACAATGCACAAAAATGAAGCCATTAACGGTAGGGGGGTAATAAAATTAATAAATACACCACAACCGGTGGTCATCGTAAATCGACCGAAGATAATTTTATTTTAAAATGGTAGTTTCGGAGATGAGGCGGCTGCTTTTAACCTGGAAGGTAAAATAATTCTATTTATACAACCACAAACTAATTTTGAAGCGAAACTTCTTTTAGTAGTGTGATTTAGATTACATGAAACGAAATAGTGTAACGAAGATGATCGAACATTCCTATTAAGTTTCCCTATCCTTCGTCCTCGCTTTGGGTTATGGCAGCAGCGCTGGGATTCTGCTTGCTATGGAGATTAGTCTCTGGATATACAAAGAAATATATGAAGATATAGAGAAAAATATTCTAATCTAGTGTTATTTCACTTGGACAATTACTTTCTTTTAGATATCACTTATAACTAATATACAAAATATTCATAAATCATACTCTTTAATACGAAGCTTTGGAGATTCGAACTTGCGTCTCCATGTGTACGCATAGTTCCAGTGAATTTGCAAACTACTCGATCACTGCTCCTCACCACAATCTATTATACCTGCGGAACTCTCAGCGATGGTTTAATAAATTCCGACGCGAAGTAACTTCCCGAGCTCGGTGAATATTGAAGATGCCTTTGAAAATATCTCAGATCATAGTCCGTACCCAAAATATTTTGCCTGACCAACGGGAAGATCGATACTCTACATCTTAGTTTCGAAATTCATCTTAAACATGTATAATATATATATTGTAGAAGTCTTACATTACGGAGGTCCAGAGAGTAGATGGATACAATTGTCACCATAATGACTTGTTGAGCTAAGTCAATGTACACAAAGATGTACGATCCTTATAAGGATCCGGGCAATGACAAACGATAGCGTGATCTATTGTTCGTGGTGGATGTGAAGATGTGAAGAGTTATACATCAGGTCGGAGTAATTGTTTATGGCGTTAAATAACGCTTCGTGTAATGTAGTTTACAACAGTGGGAGGATGTGCTGTTTATTATATGATAACATCATCAGATGATAGATGTCCACTGCAAGACATAGGCTTCTTCTAAAGGAGATCTCCACATCAATCGGTGCAGCGTTGTTAGATCCACCGGTTTTCCGTGACGCTCATCAGATGGTCGTTCCAACTTATTGTGGCCTCTCAACATTACGTCTTCCAGTACGCGGCCGCCACTCGAAAACCTTACTGCTCCACAGGCCGATGCATCGGATGATGTGATATGTCTCAAGCATATTGTCTTTCCTGTAGAACAAACATAACTCTTTACCTAATCCAACATCATCAAAGACGGGGACGTGAAAGACGGGTAACAACAACTCTAGGAAAAGGATGCTGTTTAACTATTCTACGAAGCGATGAGACGAGCGAGATATTGATCTGATGGTAAGTGATACGCCTGCCTATAACAACGCGGCGATAGTTAGGATGGATCATATACGCAGCACCATATCTTCGACTTGAGACATGTTAAATCAGTTCAGTTATTTTACTGGAATATTCAGTGCGCCCTCGTCTTGGTCTCAGATGCCATGGGAGCCCAGAGAGGAAACTCTCCCGACTCCCTACAGTAGAATTGGTCTTAGGTTTCACCATCAAACATTATACGGCTAAGAAGAAAAGAGAGAGCGGTAAATCGCAATACACACACCCTTCTCTTTTCGTGACTCCACCATAGCTTTGAAGGGCAGTAAAAGCCTATCCTCGCAGCCCATCGTTACAAATCCGAGGTGAGCTCGTGTAGCTCATCTTGGGCGGCTAACTTGAGCTGGCCGCGTAAGTTCTTCTTAGGGTCACCGCGGGTGACTAAGCAACGGCTACTGAACCCAACCGCCACGACATGAAACCTGTTCGGAGGGTCGACAACAGAGCCCTTTTTTATTGCTGGGATAATCTTCTTAAAAGATACCTTGCTTCTGGGGGGAAGATAAGATTATATGGGACTTCTACGCACTAAAACCCCCTCGCTTGTCTCTCTCAGTGCATTAAGGGAGGCTTCGGGATCTCCTACGGAACGCACCGGTGCTCCCTGCACTCTGGCTAAAACATCCCACCGAAGGGCAAAGCCCTCCTTAGCACCCGCGCTGTGCTACGGCAAATACAAGACCACCATGCATTTGCCGTCTTCCTAAGAGTCGCTTATTGAGTCCTGAGGTCCACCCACAAAGCCCACGAACCCGAGGACTATTTTAGTCGCCTTATACGACAGGCAGGGAATACCTTAGTCCTATTCTTAATAGCCCGAGACCACAGGGCTGGCGGCCTGGTGACCTGGGGAATGGAATGGGAAAATCTTTGTTCACCAGTGAATATCACTAGACTTGAGCTATAAAGATTATATACTCAGCTCATTATTTACTTTATTAAGTTATACTCAAGATATAGATAAGTGTGATAACTATCCCCCAAAATTATACTTATCCGATATACAACAAAAAACTAAACTTTAGCAGACAATTTATTTGTATTTCGGTCCCTACTTCGCGCGTCATTTGATAAGGCATTTTTTTTATCATCCCCTACCCTCTCCCCCTCACATCCTCCACAATAACAATGTTCCGTACGATTCAAGTTTCTTTCGGAGCGGCGTCAAACTGACAAACTTCGGGGCAATTATTCTGAATGTTTATATCCTTGTTGTCCCCAGGACTTGATGTCCTGTGACATCTCCATTTTACATCGTTATATGTCTTTGTTTTTTTTTTCGTTTTTTTTACATATATATATATTCTTTGTATAGTTAAATACTTGAAATATCCTACCAAATGTTTCTTTGCCTGATTATATTAAAATAAAGCTGGAATTGTATATCTACGACATCCTCCTATGTTATTCAACCAAGTGATGAGACGTTCACTTGGTGGTAAGTGATACGCCAGCCCATATCAACTTAACGCTAATTAGGCTGATATATACTACATCACATTGCGCTTAAGTCTCGTTACTTCAAAAATCACACTAGCTACAGCACCCTTCAAACCGGTACATAATAATGTTTGGCACACTACTGTATAGAGGCGGAAATAGGCTCTGCGCTGGTACCTATCTAACGGTCTCCGGAAACAGAAACCTAACCACCAGTAAACCTTACAAAGTCTTCTTGAACGAGTTAAATCGAAGTGGGAACCTACAAACAAATTAAGCTATTAGATACTTCGTCGAAGAGATTCTTCGTCATCATAAGCTGACAGACGTCCACTGCTGGACATAGTCCTCTCTCAATGATTTTCACATCAATTTTTCCTGTACTGCGTTCAGCAGCCTCTCGCGAATTTTGTTTGTACAGGTTCATATGAGGTGATTTGAGCTATTTCCCCACACTGGCCCAATGGGGGTTGTTGGGAGCCAGAGCCTCGTTTGCTGATTAGCAGGGTTCACAAGGAGCAGGTTAGATTACCTTGGATCCTGTGAGTTGTTGCGCTTCCACGTTTAGTTTTACTTTTGAATCACATCTCCCTCTCATATATGAGACAATAGTAAAGTGTATTATGTTGTTTGATTTTTCAGGGTTATAAGCATACCGTTTGGTTTCCAGGGTTATAAGCATACGCTGTACTGGTCACTTAAACCTGTGTAAATACTCCAAGACCCCGCCGTATACCATCATTACTTATATAGCTACTTAAATTTACTATCAATAAACTCCTAACTGGCAAGGAACAAAGATATTGTAATTTATGTGCAGTCATCATCAAGATCCCAAGTTATGGCTTAATGAAGCTGTCACGTTCCGTTATTGTAAACCAGCTTTTTTTTTCTATAACTAGCCTTTTTTTACAACAACCCGCTAACAAAGGGCCGCTCTAAATCTCAATAAGTATGTAAATGGGTCATCTATTTTAATTAAAAGCTGGAGTCGTGTGAACAACTGATGTATGCCCGCCATAGAGCTCACAACGTATAGAAGTCATAATGAAACAAAAATAAATAGAAATTAAAAGTAAGACAAAACGATAAGAAGCAACTGCAGTAAATAAAACTAATATATATATAAAAAAAAAACATTTATTCCATCTTACTTAAGTAGTCCTTTTAAGTAAAATTTTTAATGGATTGTCTAATACATGTATGTATGAAATAGTTCCTCTTAAATAATTCTTTATATCTGAAGGTTCTATCAAATTGATACATCTATAGTATAAATCATGATATGGATGTCAAGAAGTCCCTAAATCAGTATCCATTTCACGACTGTTATCATAAATATTCTCCTAGTAACATTAATACTTTCATAATGCGTATGACTATGAAGAGTCATAGATCTACTTTTTTTTTATATTTTTTTTTATTTAAAGAAGCGACTAGACGAGCGGGATGATCACCTGATGGTAAGTGATACTCTCATCCATAACGACATTGTGCCAGTAAGCATGGCATTCACAGCGCCACAATGTGCTCGTCGCTCTGATGATTGATTTTAGGCTTCCCTACCCTAGTAATTACACCAGCTACAAAGCCCTTCAAACCGGAACACAGTAATATTTGGACAGTACTGTTTGTGAGCTGCAATAGGCGCTGCGGTGGTGGATCTTCCACCAGTTTTGTCGTTTGAAATCGCTATTTGGTATATATAGAGGTATCTTTATACTACAAAAAATAACTACAGAGTATTAATGTAGTTAAATATTTTTTATTCCTCATGAAGAAACATTTTTTTAAAATATCCTCGTGGTTAGAAAGCCTAGCCGTATTAATCAATTCATCTTGAGAACATCCCAATGATCTTCTCCAGCTGAATTGACTCTCCAGCAGCTGTGACGTACATCCAGACATGGTAGCTCACAGATATACTCCAATTACCAATGGTCTGTCTTGCCAGAGATCTTCTAGGTAGGTATCACCGTAGCTCCTACTGCAGCCGACAAGCAGTACTACGGGAACACTAGTGTTCCGGTTAGAAGGGCGCTGTAGCTATTGTAATTAGTTAGGTAACGAAACTCAACAATTTATATCTCAAGCGACGAGCACGATATGGTCAGTGCATAGTAACGGTATGTTGTATCACTTAACTTCAAGTGAAGATTAACCTCGTTCAGTCGCTTCATTAAAAAAAAAATCACCATTACCGTGATTAGTCCACAGTTGCTAAATCCCTCCGCACCAACAAAGGAACCTGTTCCAATATAAAACGGGGTTGGTAGTCAAGTGAAATTAATAACAATTAGATGAATGAATCCTGGTTCTCTTTGTGCAGTAAACTCCTCGAATGTTACGTGGGGAAGCAGTTAGCAGTGTGCTCCTCGCGCGGTTGGGAGTAATAAAGCGTTATTAGGTAGTCAGTAATAACCACTTACCGCCGGACGGGGCGCGCTCGTTATTGTAGCGGCCGGCAGTAACTCCCACCCCTTCCAGATATACATTTTATTTCAATATCGCTACACCTTTAGTATTAATGTGAAAATTGTAGAGCGTCGATACACGAACTCCGTGATTTTACAATTGTGTTGCCTAATTTTTTTAGGTTGACAGGCCCCCCATAGTGTTGGCAGGTACCCCTGGTGTAGGCAGGCCTTCCATAATGCTGGAAGGCTCCTCATAGTGTTGGCAGGCCCCCGAAGTATTGACAGGCCTCTCTAGTGTTGTCAGGTACCCCTGGTGTTGGCAAGTACTCTTGGTTTTAGCAGGCCCTCAAGCGTTGACAGGCCCCCTCGAGTGTTGTCAGGCCCCCCATAGTGTTGGCAGGCCCGTCAAGTGCTGGCAGGCCCCCATAGTCTTGGCCGGCCCCCCGCTATGTGGTCCGATCGGGTGAAGGTTGGCGAAAAGCAGCTGGTTGCGGGCAGCACAGGATCGATCGATGTTGAGATCTTTAAGGGATGGCCATGTCCAGCAGTGGAAGTCTGCCGGCTGATAATGATGATGATGAATTTTTTGGTGAGCTGATGATACCTACCCTATCCACAGTCGGTGTACACAGCGGCTCTTATATACTTTGATTGGTATCATAATCGATTAGGTTACTACACGAGCAGTACTTCACCTGATTGTGGTACTGCTATCACTATGAGTAGCAAGCGATGGACACTGGTGATAAGTCGCGTACAGACAGGTACCACTGCAGCTCCTATTTCAGCCGTGGAACAGTAGTGTTCAAACATTACTGTGTTCCAGTTTTATCGGCTACACCGCCCTTCGAAGCGGAACAGAATAATGTTCGCATGTTTGTCGTCTGCGATAGGATCAGCAGTGGTACCGTTTTTTTATGGTGAAGTCCTGCATTTGGATACCGTTCTGCTATGGGGGCAATGGAGGGGTTATACTGGACTCTGGCCACATATCTATAAAAGTGTTTGGCGGAAGTACAGTACACACCACCTCGAGGCCTTTCTTTGGTGACGGAATACCCGTGAATCCGCCACCGTGTTATGGGGGTTGGAAGGCGGAAAACATCTTCCATCGACGTCACGGTCTCTGCCTGCGGATTCAGAGATGGGTGTTTATTTCTCGCTGCCTCTCAGCAGTCTCTTTCTGCAGCATTACCTCCTCACAGGTCACCCCGCAGTCTCACGACCTTTCACTACTGACCATGACTTTTATAAAGCATAAAAGTGGGAGCTCATCCTCCATAACACCGACGAGGTTTTCATGCTCGGCATCCCATGCCGAGTACTGCTGTAAGGTATGCTGCGCGGTATCCTCTCCGCATCTACAATGATCTGCAGTGGTAGATACCTAGATGGTTTCCTGCAACAGAGACCTATCAGCAGATTAGTATAATTGGTTTCACTATAGCATTATCATCATCATCATCATTATCAGCCGACAGTCATCCGCTATAGCACTATAGCGATGTAATATTTTATTGAAGGGAGGTTTGCGATAACGAGTGGTAGCGAAGGAAAATGTTTGATTATTTATATCTGTGTGCGTGTCTAGTACCGTCGTCGCTCTCTGGCGGCCCGTTGCCCCCCGATATAATTGGTAGATCCTGCGGCGGATATCGATTGTCTCGCCCAATGTAAATAACTTCCCGCCGCACGGACGCGCCGCGTTAGTCGACTTCGTCAGCGTTTACATTGTCATTGGTTACTTTTAACGAGCCCCGATTGACGCGGCCGAGGTGTGATTACTCGTATAACTTTAAAGAGAAAGTTTGATATTATTTAGGAAAATGACGACGTACAGTTACCAAGTCTTCTTACCACAGTAATTTACTAGTTACAGCGCCACTCGAATCAGGACACGGTAATGCCTGCACTGTGCTGTTTGGCAACAGAAATACGAGCTGGTATATACATCGGTCGTTAGCTACGTAAATGTATATATATATATATATATATATATGAGATATCTGGAAATTCATTGACTCGTCACGTACGTAAACACTCAAAATTTGGTGAAGATATTACTTCTGCTATTTAAAGATCAGCTTTGAATAGATTTTACTAAATTCATTTCTCAAAGAGAATAGCGGAGATGTTAATCCATTCGATCTAGCTTCACGTTGTTATGCGCAGGTGTGTACCGAGTTCCGGTTTAAAGGGCGTTGTAGCTAGTAAAATTAATAGGATAACGCGACATCTCATGTAACAAGGCGATGAGCACAATGTGGTGCTGTGATATGTGCATCACTTATTATCAGGACAAGATCGCACGCGCCGTTAAAAAGAGGACATTGAAAGGCAGAATGTCTGGATAATAAAAGGATAATAACATATAAACGATTAGAGTATCCTGCTAAATCGGCACACGAGGCTGTTTACACGTTTTCTCGCCACAACACAATGGGGGTAAGCACGCAGCCGGAAGGAGGCGGTCGCGGTTCGCAACTTCCTGTTTCCCGGTTTACAGGCAGCGCGCTCGTGTGCGCGTCGACCGCTGCGGGTTCGGGACGCGTTCACTGAAAGATATAGCGAACAATAGTTCATATCTATGTGTGTGTGTGTAGCATTATGTAGTTGTATATGTAGTATCTGTTTGTATATATATTCATAGACTACTACACACTAGGTGCTTTGTGATTATTACCAATTGTTTTTAGGGTTGAGGGCAAACATACGAGTATGTACATTTCGTTTAACAAAATTGTTAGCCTGTTTATAGATTATTTCTTTTTTTAAAAAAAACTACGATACGAGCTGGACGTTCACCTGATGACAAGTGATAACCCTGAACATGGTATATATATATATATATATATATATAATAACGTGGCGCTAGTTATTATGGTACATACTACAACACATTGGACTTGTCGCCTGAGAAATAAGATGTTGAAACTTAATACCCCAGTAATTACACTAGCTACAGCATCCTTCGAGCCGGAACGCTGTAATGTTTGTCTATGGATATAGGCGCTGCTGTGTTATCTACCTAGACGATCTCTGACAACAGACCTACCACCAGTTTTCGAGGAATTAAACAAAATAGCAAAGGTCAAAAAGATTAACCTTAACAGCTTAATAACTTAGCAACCAACTTGTAAGATTTATAACTTAAGACCTTAACTTATTTGAGACTAATTACCACGCTGTATGTATATGACCACCAACTCTCATTGGGCCAGAGTAGGGGGAATTGCTCAAATCCCCCTTATGAACTCCTACAACGACGGCCCTGATCGATGTGGGAATCCTTGAATGACGCCTATGTCCAGCAGTGGACGTCTACTGGCTGATGATAATGATAATATATATAATGTAGTATTTGTATCTATAATGAGTTTGTTAATTAATTTAAGCACACCTCTCTTTTTGACTGCTTTTATCACACCCTGACATCCTTCGGCTCCCCTGATCCCTTTTTCAAGGATAATTGTCATGCCAGGCCCGGCGTACTAATTGGCCAGTCTATAAGCTGGTAAAGGTCCAAATTTTGTAACTGATACCTTTCATCGTGATCTATATATATATATATATAGGAGATATCCAGAGATTTATTGACTCATCACTGGATCTACGAAATGACTAAAAGTGAACATTCAAAATTTGGTATAGAAATTCCTTCCCCAAAAGGGAGTTGAAAAAAAAACAAGCCAGCGGGGAACAGCTATAGCTGTGTGGATATTTTAAACTGTCTCCCACATATAAACATATCATCATCATCTACCGATAAACGTCCACTGCTGGACTCACGCCTCTCCCAAAGATCCTGACATCGATCGGTCCAGCGGCTTCCCACGATCTAGCAGACACCAGCGGTCGTCATTTGTAGGGTCCCAATAGGGTGATTTGGGCCATTTCCCACCAGGCTGCGGAAACCCTTGCATCCCCAAGTTTTATATAAATAAATACTATATATTTTTAATTTTAAACTTTTGTTATTAGTCTTAACATTGTACTTGTTTAATTAACGCCTAAAATTGCCAATTAACAATGTTGCCAGAGGGCGGCGCTGGGGGCACAGCGGCGGCCAGCTTTATACACAATTCAAAACTAACGCGGACCGGGGTAGTTTATCGGGTTTTATTAACGCGATCAAAAATTAGGGGTGCGATGAGTTTAACCTATCAATACATACATCTGAAGCTACGTAGATATATTTTATTTTATTGGTAAGGTAAAAAGCTGTATAAAGTAGAGCTGGTGGTAGATCTATGTACCCTCGGGCTATTAACAATAGGACTAAGGTGTTCTCCAAGTAGGACAAGGTGACTAAAATGTTCCTCGGGTTCAAGAACCTTGAGGATGGAGGCCCTCAGAGCTCAATAACCAAGTGTTAGGAGGACGACAAATGCATGGTGGTCTTGTATTTGCCGTAGCACAGGGTGGGTGCTGAGGGATTTGCCCTCCCGTGGGATGATTTAGCCAGAGTACAGGAGGACACCGGTGCGTTCCGTAGGAGATCCCGGAGCCCCTCGGAATGCATTAAGGGAGACCACCGAGAGAGTTTTAATGGGTAGAAGCTATACATAATTTTATCTTCCCCCCAGAAGCAAGGTATTTTTTAAGATTCCCAGAGAAGAGCGTCCATATAGGTACCACCGGGAGCCAGAGAAACACTACTGTACAAACACCACCGTGTTCCGATTTGAAGGGTGCTGTAGCTAGTCTAATTACTAGGGTTACGACACTCAATACTTTATGTCTTAGGCAACGAGCGCATGCTGTAGTATATATCATCCTAACTAGAGCCACTTTGTTATAGGCGGGCTCATCACTTACCATCAGGTCAACGTCCCGCTCGTCTAGTTGCTTAATTGAATGATTAAAAAAAATGTGATAACGTTATCGATCTAAGAATTTTAATGAACAATTAGATTGTAGGCCGATCGGAACCGGATCAGCTGTTTTAGATTTACGATGCACATGCTCAGAAAACTGGAGCCTATGTGAGCTTGGAATCGAATCGGGAACTCAGCGGTAAACCATTTAACTACAGAGGTAGCTACAAATAAAAAAAAATAGTAACACAGATATCACAGATTCAAAATACATTTAAGTACATAGAGATCGAATTCAAATGACTACAGCCTCCGCGGAGCAGTGGTTCATCGCTTACGTTGTAACGGAAGTATTCGATTCGATTCCGGTGGGACATGTGAAGTTGCAATTAAGCAACTAGACGAGCGGGACGTTCACCTGATGGTAAGTGATACGCCGCGTACAATAACATTGCGCCAGTTTGAATGATATATACACTACACTACATTGCGCTCGTCGTCTGAACCATAAACTGTAAAGTCTCGTTACACATGTACTCTAGCTACAGCGCCCTTCAAACCGGAACACAGTAATTTTTGCACAGTGCTATTTGTCAGCTGCAACAGGCGCTGCGGAATCATATTGTAGAACTGCTGTACTCCATCATCCCAATCGATGCCATCCCAATCGTAACCCCATATCAAGTCCAGCTGTTGCCAGGTTGTCGACAGTTATAATACATGAACGTTATTAGCTATTTAAGCGTGCTATTTTTATAGCTTGGAACTGCTATTAGCATGCTACTCGGTAGTAATTTCAGCGAATGCGAATGTGAATGACGCGGAACGCCAGCGGACGTCCAGGTCGCGCTGGCGAGGTAGCGCCGCCGCGTGTGCCGGTAATTAAATTCCAGCAGTCGTGCTTATCATAACTTAGTGCATGCGGTATGCCAATAGCTTAACATGTCAGAAATGCACAAACACGTGCACACGTTAAAGTACAGTGTAAGTTTTCTTTGTTTGCGTATGAAATTCATGAATTTGTTGATTTGAATACTACACATGCACTTCATGGGACTTAGGGAGCCGACTTGATGAAGGAGGAAGTCAAGTTTTTTTTTTATTCCACGAGACGAGCGGTGTTCACCTGATGTTAAGTGATACGCCCGCCCATAACAATGAGGCACTAATTAGAATGGTATACACTGCACCACATTGAGCTCGTCAGCTTAAAACTTAAGTTTAGCCTCCTTAACCTAGTTACTAAACTAGCTACAGCGCCCTTTCAACCGGAACACAGTAATGTTTGCTTACTACTGTTTAACGGCAGGAATAGACGCCGTTTTTTTTCAATACAAAATTTCTCATGGAAATTTGGTTCTAGTTGGGATGCTGTACACAGCACCACGTTATCTTCGCCGCTTTGAGACGGAAGTTATGAAATATTGAGGCATTAATAATAGCTACAACGCCCTTCAAATCGGAAGCCAGTTATGTTTGCTCACTAGTTGCAGTAGGTCTCTGTTGCTGGAGACCGTCTAGGTGAGTACCATCGCAGCTCCTATTTCTACTGTCAAACAGTAGTATGCGAACATTACCGTGTTCTAGTTAGTTCTAGTGAAATTACTGGAGTAACGAGACTCAACATCTTATATCTCAGGGACACGATCACAATGTGATACTAAAGTTGCGCTCGTCTCAACCCTTCACAGATTCACCTAGATCGTCTAGTAACAGACACCTACCACCAATAGCCGTCACTGGTGGCAGAGCTCCATTGCTGGAGGCTGCCTTTGAGATGGCTATATCCGTCTCCAAACAATAATGTTTATAGATTATTGTGTACCGATTTGAAGGTCGCTGCTGCTGAAGTTAGTGCGGCAGCTTTCCTTAATATCCATCTCAAGTATTCGAATAATAAAAAAAAAAAACGGGGAAGTTAGTTTTTAAACCTTCTAATTTCTCCCGAGACCTTCTGATGATTATTTTTGTTACAAAGAATATAAATCAACGTTAGCCTTGGCAAAGTTCTGAAAAGAAATTTCAATTGCAAACAATAGAAAATTGAAATTATTTTGTACCTAATAATAACTTATTTAGTAACTTGTTTGTTTTCTATTTCTAAGCACAGCTAATTAAGTTTATTGTAAAATTTTATACTAAATTTAAGTTAAGATGTTAAACACGGAACGACATTGCGCTCGTCACTTTGAGACATAAGATATTGAGTCCCGTTACCGCGGTAATTACACTAGCTCCAACGCCCTTCAAACCGGAACACAGTTTGCACATTACTGTTTGTCGGCTGCAATAGGAGTTGCGGTGGTACCTATACAGTCTGCAGCAACCGACACCCACCAATAGAGATGTAACAACTGTTTATATAAGTACTATTGATTAAGATATCTCACAAATAAATAAGTGTAAGGGTTCCTGAACAATAATTCACCCCGCTCGTGGTGCACCCTGCTAATCAACAAACGAGGCTGTAGCTTCCAACAACCCGCATTGTGCCAGCTTGGTGGGAAATGACCCAAATCTCCCCTAAATGATTCCAACCCAGTCGTTATAGGAATCTCTAGGGGTGTTCTGTCTAGCAGCGGACATCTACCGGCGGACGATGATGATGATGAAATAACCTAAAAATGATAAGTTCTAATAAAATTTATGTTGCTGCATGACATTTGTTAATCGCATGCATATTTTAGCATAATATGGCAAGGCAGAGTTGGCTATTTCTGCCAGAGATCTTCCCACCAACGGCCCTGAGGTCAAGTCGTGAAGGTTTGCCTATTGTTCGCTAAATCGATTGTCAACTTATTATGTGACGTATAATAATAATAAAATGTTTACAAATATTACAGCTAGGTCTTCAGTAGTGGGTATTGCAGCCGACAGACGGTAGTAAGCGGGTTTGAAGGGCGCTGTAGCTAGAGAAATTTCAAAGAAAACTATACCCAACATTTTATATATCGAGGGGACGAGCACAATATTGTGTTGTGTATATTCTGTTTAGCGCTATGATGTTATGAGTGGGCGTATCACTTACCATCACGTGAATGTTCCACTCGTCTCGTCGATTCGTAGAAAAAAAAACATTAAACAGTAGTAAGAATTTCATTGATAAAAAATTACAAAGTGCTTCAGGGTTTCTAGTATCACAAAATCTGTCCAATGTTTAAAGCAATCATAGATAATTCATCTAATGGTAAGTTATACGCCTGCCCATAACAACCTGTTGCTAGTTAAGATAACATACACTGCACCACATTGCGCTCGTCGCCTGAGACATAATATGTTGAGTCTGGTTACCCCAGTAATTACACTAGCTACAGCGCCCTTTAAACCGGAACACAATAACGTTTGGTCACTGTTTAGCGGTAGAAGCAGATGCTGCGGTGGTACCTAGAGAGTGTCCGGCAACAAAAATCCATATCCACATTCTTATGAGGCATTAAATTGGGATTCAAATAAAAAAGCCCTTTTTTTTAAACGAAGCGAAGATACGAGAGAGACATCCACCTCATAGTACATGATGCACCTGCTCCTCACGTGACGCTACTTGGGATGATATATACAGCACCGCAGGGGTATAAGGGTTCGCGCACAACTCACGGCGTCGAAGCCAACGTCACCTGTTCATGGTGCAGCCTGCTAATCAACAATCGAGGCTCTGGCTACCACCAGTCCACACTGGACCAGGATGGCAGGTAATATCCCAAATCCGTCCATATGAACCCCCACCCGATCGATATGGTATTCTTTGGGGGAGGCCTATGTACAACATGATGACACAGCACCGCAACGTGCTCATCTCCTTGAGATACAATATGATGTCTCGTTTCCTCAGTAATTTCACTTATAGCGACTTTCAAAGCGAAACAGAATAATGTTTACTCACCAATATTTCTCTTCTGCAACAGGAACTGCGGTCTGCTTGACGGTCTCCGGCAGCAGAGACTTACCACCATTAATCTTTTTGATAGTCTTCAATATATATATATATATATTGTTAATAAAACAACATATTTCAAATTTAATAAATGTTTTATGAATGCGCCACAAATGTCTGTCTGCCGTAAACAGTAAAGTTGTTTCATAGACAAATTCTGTTCGACCACTGGGGTTCGCAAAAATGAACCTAACTGCTTATACGTTTAAGGTCCATTATGTTAGTACACCAACATTGTTTCCATTTCCATAATCAGCTTACGATAACAATGAGTCGGAACATCGTAAAATAACTAATGAGCCCCGTCTCCATGATTGATTGCAAATCAGCCGAAGTGTGCAATTTACCTTAACCACCCTGATGGTCATGTGACAAGCTGAAGCGGGAGTGTTAAAGAAATGAAACAGTTTTTGTCAGGCCTTGTATACAAGCTTACATTTAGGAGGATATGCATACGTCATCGCGTTTACTCTTACGCTAATCAGTAGCTGATTAATCTGATTCAGAGTCGGTGCTGGTGGAAGATACGGGACTAAGTGCTTGAACCTGTCTCGAATTCTCCTTTACCCGCCATTTTATAGGTTTTTGTGTAAAATAATAATAAATTTCAAATGAAATAAATATTAA
Organism: Ornithoptera alexandrae; assembly: GCA_029030555.1. NCBI lineage: Eukaryota > Metazoa > Arthropoda > Insecta > Lepidoptera > Papilionidae > Ornithoptera > Ornithoptera alexandrae. The sequence goes on along the minus strand of JARDVY010000296.1, from coordinate 1,208,536 downwards.
CGAAATTTCATTGCTAATAGGTCCCCCTATTGCTGAATACCATCTAGATCCAAACCAATATTACTTTCAGCTAGAAGACGCTGTAGTCAGTAAAATTAATTGTCATCATCATCAGCCCGTAGATGTCGACTGCTGCACATAGGCCTCTCCCAAAGATTTACCACCACGCTGGCCTAATTCGGTTGGTGGGAGCCATAGCCTTGTTTGTTGATTAGCAGGGTGCACCACAAGCAGGTAAGGTTGGCTTAGGTCTCGTGAGTTGTAGGGACCTCTTACACCCCCTAAAATTAATAGTAAACAAGATCATTTTGTCTATGGCTATATACTGAATGTGGTGCAATGTATGTGTTCTATGTATTGCAATATAGGAAGGTTTTAGTTATCTTGAAAGCATCCCGTCTATCATCATAATTTCCCTTGCAAGACAATTCCCAAAAATCCAAACTTTTTGAATTTTATTTATTTAGTGGTGGTAGGTCTCTGTTGCTACAGACCGTCTAGGTACCACAGCAGCGCCTAATGCAGCCGACAAACAGTACAGTGCTCGGGATTGAAGGAACTTATAGATAGTGAAATTATTGAAGTAACGCGTCTTAACATCCTGTCTAAATTTCAGGAGCGCAACGTGAGATGCAGTTTTAACCATCCTAACTAGCGCCACGTTGTTATGCACATGATTAACACTTACCATCAGAACCGCCTGTTTTTCTCAACGTTTCGTAGAGAAAAGAATTTAAGTAAATACTTAACTCGAAGCACTTTTTGATGAGCGACGATAATTTGGAATCGGCATTAGTCAACGCCAACAGGCTTATTGGCAATTTGGCAATTGCCCGCTAGCTCTCATGAACATAACTCCGGCCAAATATCCTTGTTAGCGGGTGCCAAGTCACGATCGCGTCATAAACTGGCGGCTGGTTCTCCGCCGCTTGGCAAGTTTTGGCAACCGCATTAAAAATAATAATGCAATTGAAAGTATGACCTGGTTCCGTAAAGGTCGCTGCAAAATTTGATTAAAGCGCTTACGCATCACTGTCATCAGTTCATGGACACGTCGTATGCTCTCATGTGGTGACAGGAAATGGAGTTCGCTTTTATCAAAACCTGTTCTCCAGAAATATGGGATAGGGCTTATGTTTTACAATTCTAAATCTACCTCCATAATTCCTTCTACCACTCCAATTCTCTCTTCATCTTTCATACCTTTATTCCAAACATTCCACTCCTTTCATACACCACCTCAATGATTTCATTAGTCGCTCTTCATTAAAGTTTTACATCCTCTTCTGTTGCTTTCTTCTTAATCATTGCATACATTTTCTTACTTAATCCATTACGCCTTTTATTATCTATATTAATAACTTCTCTGTCTTTAATTGTATCTGCCTTATCACTAACATATTATTCTTATTTCAATTTACTAACTTTTACTAGAGAGGTGATGTTATCAGCGCTTTTCTTCTTTCCGACTCTTGTTCAGAGTCAAACCGCTTACCCAAATGTACTGGACAACGAAGTAACTCTTTAGAGGTAGAGTATGTCTTCACTGTTACACAAATTCAATTGAAGACTACACTTTGCTATTGCTTCTAAAAGGTCTCTGTTGTTGGAGACCGTCTAGGTAAGCACCACTGCGCACCGGTGCGGTCATGTTATTATTATTATTACCAGCCGACAGACGTCCACTGCTGTACATAGGCCTCCCGCAAAGATCTCCACATCGATCGATCCAGCTGCTTCCCGCAACCTTCACCAGATCATCGGAACACCTGCTGGGGGGCCTGCCAACACCACGCCTTCCGATACGCGGTCGTCATTCCAAGACCTTAGTGCCACATCGGCGGTCAGTCCTGCGAGCGACTGACAGCCTCATGTTATAGTGGGTAAAAATCCCACATAACCTTGTGTAATCCCCAGAAATGGGGTAACTTTTAAGATTTCCCACACGAAAAAAAAAGGGGTTGCTACCACTGCAGTCCCTATTTCCGCCGACAAAGAGTAGTGTAGCAACATTACTGTGTCTGAAATTACTAAAGTTATATTGTAGTTTTCAAAGAGGCAGTATGATATTTGACATACGAGGAGTGTGATGCTGTAATGGACACGTCGAATGTGGTTGGCATCCTGCCAAGCAGGGCGTCATCTGTTACAGATTGGCACACTGCTATTGATATTGTTTCGGCATTGTCGCACCGTGCACGCGGCTGATGACTGAATGTGTGATATTCGGTGAAGTGTTCGCTGGCCATTTGTCTGCGTAACGGTGGGAGATGGTATTAACTACACCGGTGCTGAGGCTGACCGCTCCACAGATTGTGATGTTCCATACATCGATTTTGAAAGTCTTTTTTTGTTCTACTAAGCAATGAGGCGAAGGGGATGTTCACCTGATGGTAAGTGATACGCTTGCCCATAACAACGTGGCGCCTATCAAGATGTTATATCACACCACATTCGCCTCGCCTTGATATAATAAATTGTCTCGTTATCCCAGTGGTTTTACTCGCTACAGCGCCTTTCAAGCCGGAAGATAGTAATGTTTGCATACTACTCGTTTTCGGCATAAATAGTCGGTGGTATCTCCTGTGGTTACTGGTGGTATAGGTCTTTGTTGCCAGAGACCGTCTAGGTAGGTACCACCGTAGCTGCTATTTCTGCCGACAAACAGTACTGTGCAAACATTACCAAGTTCCGGTTTGAAGGGCGTTTAAAGTAATGAAATTACTGAGGTAATGAGACATAATAGTTCTATCTCAAGGCGACGAGTATAATATGATGCTGTGTATATCATCCTAACTGGGTGTTAAGAGCAGACTTCTTACCATCGGGTGAACGCCTCGCTTGTCTTCTCACTTCGTAGAATAAGAAGAAATTTTTTTTTTTGAAAGAGTTATCTAGTAATAAAGAGGTAGAAATATAAGTTAAAACCCTTCGCCGGCGATGGGGGTATGTAGTGTAATTAAAGCAATGAATTTAATACCTGGATCGTGCAATTACGCGAGGGTGGCACTGTACCAGGTTAACCGAGCTACAAATTTTAATTGCGTATTTTTAACAATACTATATTAAATGTTAATTTTATCTCTTTAAAGTAATAAATGTAATACGTAACTTTAATGTTTTCATCAAGTTGGGTAAAGAAAGATTAAGTTAGGGAACGGTTCAGCACAGCGATAGGTAGAGGCCGCGGTTGCGTTCCGAGCGGAGATACCGTGACGTCTCCAAACGCTGAAGATCACCATCGACGAAGTTTTAAAGAGCAAACATCTCCACATAACTCTTCTTGCCTCCAGAAGACAGATTATCTTTGCGAAGATTCTCCCCTCTCCTCCTACAAAAAAAAATTACAGAACGATGTACATATCAAATTCGCACTATTTTTATTTCCAATAAACTTAAGCTTCCAGTTAAGTTTCAGTTAAAGAAAACTCTGAAAAAATTCTAACTTAAGAGCAGCAGCTTTCGTAGACATATATCATCTTTTTAATTTTTTTGTTTCGGGAGAAAATCTTCAAAATATACTCTGCTTCTGGGGTGAAGTCAGGTTTATGTGAGATTATTACTTGCTAAAACCTTCTCGATGGTCTGCATCAGTGCTTTCGGAGAGGATCCGGGATCTTTTATAGAACGCACTGATGCTCGTCTACACTTTGTGTTTCTCCTCTCTGAGGAGGAGTCTAACCCTCGGCATCATCGTTGAGCTGGCCGACCCACGCAGGTTCGCTTGCTGAGCGATTAGGGCCCCCACTCTCAAGGCCCGCGAAACTCCTAAATCCTTTCAGTCGTCTTCTACGACAGGCAGGGTTTACCCTAATCCTATTCTTACTAGCCCATGACAACAGGGCGGAAATGTATCATCTACCAGCCCGGGTTGTTCCTCGTGAGAGCAGGCCCAAGGAAGCACTAGAATTAGGAATAATAACAGCAGTCTAAACCATTGACTATAAGCCATGTAATAATAGAAGATTTATGGTACTTGTTGAAATTTGACTTTACTGGTGGTAGGTCTCTGTCGCCAGAGATCGTCTAGGTACCACCGCAGCGCTTATTGCAGCTGACAAACAGTACTGAGTAAATATTATTAATCTCCGGTTTGAAAGGCGCTGTAGCTAGTGTAATCACTGGGAGAACGTTACTCAACATGTGTCTTAGGCGACGAGCGCAATGTTATGGGCGGATGTATCAGTTGCCATCTGGTGAACGTCGCGCTCGTCTCATGAAATAGAAAAAAAAAGTAACTTTATTTTGTTCAGAAAACATTGTGACACGTTTGACATGAAGTTTGTAGTCGAACGATCGTCACGGCACCGGAAGTGCAGACAGTTACATCGCAAAAGTTATTCCGGTCTAGATTTCCCGCTCGCGGTAAAATTTATTTAAATTTCGCGTACATTACGGTACGGCGGGAAAACAAGTCAAATATCCAATCTCGTTAACTCGGGAATATCGTTAACAAAACGATTATTACCTTCATTGTTAAACGCTAAACTTTACCTCCCCCAACCCTCTCAACCCTGTCCACCTTTTTTTCAACCCCATTTCACCGCTTCCTTTCGTTATTTTTAAAGAGTTCCGTATCGGATTCAATTAGTTTTATTTCCGCTGTATCCGCAGCCCGCTTTGTCCGCTCCTGTCCTTTTGTTTCCAAATGATCACAGCGCCTGTTTCATAATTAATGACAATTAAATTCTGTTCTTAACCGGCAGAGGACGGTTTTTTTTATTCAAAGCGACCAGACCAGCGGGACGGTCACCTGAAAATAAGTGATTGTGCTACCCATAACGTTGCGCTAGTAAGGACGTTATACGCTCCACATTCGCACTACATTACATTAAGACATAGGGTGTTATCTTGTCACCGCTATACACTAGTTACAGCGCCCTTCAAACCGGATCACAGTACTATTTTTCGCTGCGGTGGTACCTACCTAGACGGTCTCGTACCATGTTTGATGTCTTCCTCTGAAGTGTTCATGGAGTGATGCTGTACCAGCTCCACACGCGGCCCCGGAGCCGAGCCCGGGCCCGTGTTCCGATACGAGCGCAACATACAAGCATTAAAAGGCTGATGTACTTTATATGTATTTACATTACAGATAAGTGCCTTTTAAATGTATCATAGTGCGGTGGTGAGCTTTTACGGTCTAATCTTTATTGGGGGGCGGCCGTTTGAGTGGCTTTCACAAATACAGGCTGTTCTTATCTCGTTATGAATATATTATTTGTGTAGAATAAATATTAGCTGAGCTATTAACAATTTTTTTTTATTCAAATCCTTCATCTGATGACAAATTATACGCCCGCCTATAACAACGTGGTGCTAGTTAGAATGATATACACTGCATCACATTGCGCTCGTCGCCTGAGATATAAGTTGTTTCAATACTTACAACGCCCTTCAAACCGGAAAACAAAAGGGTAATATTTATTTGTTATTAAACTAGCAAAGCGATTAGATCAACGATGGACTGATCGATGTGGAGATGTTTGGTGGAAGCCTAAGTCCAGCTGTGGACGTCTATCGGCCGATGACGATGTAGCGACCAGACCACTTGATATGATGCTAGTTAGAATGTTTATACAACACCATGTCATTAAATACCAAAACAATTATTATTCTCATAAAGTATATTATTGTTAGCATGTGTCCGGTGTATAATGCCGGTATTGTGATTTCGAGTACGTACCAACTAATTCCAGTCCATTCGTTCGCGTACTAAAATGGATGACCAAAGTTTTAATTGGCGCTGGTCTCCACCACAATAAAACGGGCATCGCCTAAGTAGTGCCGGGAATAATGCGGCGCGAGTCAAGTCTAGACTAGACGGCTAACTAGCTAAGTTGAATTGCTAAATGTATGTATATATAACAGTTTTATTATCGTCATCATTATCATCAGTCGATGTCCACTGCTGGACGAAGGCGTCCACCAAAGATGTCTACATCGATCCATAAAGCGCTGCTCGCGATCAGCTGCTTCTCGCGACTTTCACCAGATCGTCAGACCACCAAGTGAGTGGCTTGCCAATACTGTCTTCCGGTATACGGTCGTCATCTATCTACCGTTTGAGCGTTGTGCCCCGTTATGGCCACAGATAAAAAAGAGATAAATATAATAAATATATATATAGTCGTGGACAAGACAATGCCGCATCAGGTCGGAATTGACTGCGAATTTCCAGAAAACTCCTCCATTATCTGAAAAGGGTCATTCTCATTCCGCGCAACCTTTATTCGCGAACTATCGGCGAAGTTTCGCGAAACTCCGCGCTAGTTGGAGCAAACTCGCCCGAGAGGATTACGCCACGAGGTGCAGACTCCCGCCCCAATAAATCCGTGTGATCTGAGCCAATGCCGTGTCATTCCGTATTCAGGCTCCTGTTGCTGAAACGGAACTCTTCGTCGCTTTACCGCTTCGAGTTGCGAATTATCGCCGCGCGCGGATTTCCCCGTTCCAGTTTCCACTTTGCTAATTGGCTCTGATGGTAGTTCTATATTATCAGAAACTTCAGCACCTTCTCTATTAATGAAGTTAATAACTTATTCTTTGCTTCCTTTCTTTCAAGTTAATACATATAAAAACTATTTTAGTATTAGCTAGTGGCAACCGAACTAAGACGTCCACTGCTGGACACAGCCCATTCTCCCAAATATCTCCACATTGCATAAAGATCTCCACATCGGTCAACGACCTCCACACCGAGATACTGCTCATCTTATTCAAGAACGGATTTTACAAAACTCCTTACTTAGAAGAAGTTGCGAGAGAGTTGCAACCAGCGAAGGGAGTGGGGAACAGCTAGTATATTTATAAAGTCAACAGGACTATAAATACGAATAGAGCTGGAAAGAGACAAAACAGAGTGAAAGTAGTCAGAGCTTCTCCTCATTAATTACTCATAGTATATAGATATAGTATCCTTTCTAGACTTTTTATGTGAACATCGTCATGAGTATGAACTTCCGTTTCATGTGAAATCAGAACAATATATCTTCGTCCGCCATGTTGTAAAGAAAATTTTGTCATCCATGGTTTGCTTTGGTCTGATCTTTCGCTCGAAGCGAGACCTTCGATTAACAAAGACCTAGCCATCCTTGCCATTACCGTAGTACAAGGCCTTTTGCACCCGGTTGTACTATTCATAGAATAACTCTGTGAAGTTTATTAGAGTTATACCTTCGCATCAGAGAGAAGTCGGAAGACTTCGGTTTACTAGTGGTAAGTTGCCGGAGACCGTCTAGGATTCCTCCGCCAGAGACTATTGCAGCTGAGAAACAGCAGTGTGCAAACATTACTGTGTTCCAGTTTGAAGGGCGCTGTAGCGAGAGAAATTGCTGAAGCAACGAGACTCGACAACTTATGTCTCCAGTGAGGAGTGCGATATGGTGCAGTATTTACATGGTAACGACACGTCGTTATCATCATCATTACTGCCCTCTTCAAACTGAAGCTTGGCGATCAGATTGGGAATATCAAATCCATCCTCAGCTATTCTATTTAACTGATGGTATTTAAACCCGGTCCACTCCTTCATGTCGTCAAACCATTTCTTCCGCTATCTACCAAGTACCGTTCAGGATCAAATTTGTTACTACGTTGCTATGGGCGAGCGTATCACTTACCATCAGGTGAACGTCCCGATGGTATCGTCGCTTAATTGAATAAAAAAAAAAGCTTTTATAAACAAACAAACAGATGATGTATAAAAGTTTACCGTCCGTTACTTTGTATACAATATATGTATATAGTGTATATATATATATATATATATATATATATAGTAGGAACTCTCGTTACGCGACACTGTCGCAGTACATCACCGGGGACCGAGTGTTGCGTATATTGTTTCCAATTCCGATACGTTGCGATCTCGGGAGAGTTTTATTTGTCACGAGGTCGAGGAGATGCATCTGTTGACGGAATTTCGCAGCGGAAATTTCACATTTAAATGAAATAAACTGCATTGTTCATTTGACGCTCACCGTCCCTGTGGCTCAGTGGTTAAATTGCTTTTCTTGGAAACTACAGAAACCAAAGTTCAGTTCGTTAGTTATAAAATTAGTTCTGTTTGAATATTAGTTGTTTTCTTGCTTTTTATATGTTTGTAATGTTTTTTTTTTAAGTAGTTTTTGTAAATATTCATTGAGGCAGATAGAGCTGCATATTCAAATTAATTTATCTTTAAAAATCTCTAATACTTTTTTCGCATATGTTTTTATACCAACCGTTACTATAGCAACCGCATAAATAATACCAAATGAAAATGTTTATATAAGTTAATTAGATATAATATGATAAAGGATCCATGAAATTCAAATAATACATATCCTATAAGCATCTACAGATCATTCCGCCTCGAATGCTCCTGTTCCCATGTCGATACCTTCACTTGTTTTCACGTGATTGGCGATGGCGGTTATACTGGAGACCGTCCAAGTACCACCGCAGCTCCTATTGCAGCCGCTACGCAGTAGTGTGTAAAAATTACTGTATTCCGGCTTGAAGGGTGCTGTAGCTAGCGTAATTACTGGGGTTACCAGACTCGATAACTTATGTGTCAGGCGACGAACGCAATGTGCAGTGTATACCATTCTAACTAACTACTCGTTGTTATGGGCAAGCGTATCACTTACCACCAGGTGAACGTCCCGCTCGTCCCGTCGATTATTAGAGTAAAAAAAGTAACAAAACTCATTTTTATTCTATATAAAATATGTAATAATTATATAGGGTGGCGCAAAATAACCTAAAAAAAGTACCTTATTACCTGTGTTATAAGATACTTTTTATAAGGTTATTTTTGCGACACCCTATATATATTATATTTTCTCTTTTATGCATCTTCCTCATCTCCGCATAATAATGCCATTGACATTATCTTCCACTCTACATTAACCCGATTTAAAAAAAAAACAGCGATCTCATATTTCATACAGTAAATATTTTCAATCGTTAAAAAAAAATGCTAGTGCTTTACTAAATAGAAGTTTACTATATATACGATAAAGTTAATAAATTACTGTGTAGTAGTGCACACGAAGGCTTTGTATATTAAGCGCTGAAATCTGCTCTGTTTCAGGTGAAAAATGACGTAGTGCAGCGGTAACATGACACCGGGGGGCTGACTGCGCGAATCCGTGACAAGATGGCGGCGCGGTTATTCATCATACTCGCGACGCTCCTGGCGGCAGCTGTGAGTAGCTCCAATTTACTAAATCTCACTACGGCCGACGAACTGTCTGGTGGTACAGTCGAAAACACCACCATCATCGGTATCATCAGCCTGTAGACTTACACTGCTGGATATAAGCCTCTCTTAAAGATCTCTACATCGATCGGTCACACGTTGCTCGCATCCGATGGGTTCCCGCGATTCTCACCAAGTCATCGGTCCACCATGTTGGAGCCCACTACGTCTACGAGTACGCGGGCGCCACTCGAGGACCTTACTGCCCCATCGGCGGTCAGACCATCAACAATGTGCCCTGCCCACTGCCACTTAAGCCTAGTAATCTTTTAGGCTATATCGGTGACTTTAGTTCTAGAAAACATCAGAAGTGTCATATTTTTGAATAAAGCTAGTCTAGTCTAATCTAGTGGTAGGTCTTTTGCCGGAGACCGTCTAGATACTACCGCAGCTTACAGACCTACCATAAGCTTACTGTGTTCCTGTTTCAAGGACGCTGTACCTAATAAAATTACATTAGTAAAGACACTTAAGGCGACGAACACAATGTTGCTGTGTATACTATTCCAACCAGCGTAACGTTGTTATGTGCAGGCGTATCTCTTACCATCGGCGTTTCTCCAGTAATTCGCCAGTAACCAAGGTTACCAACATAGCCTTCTGAGTGCTAAACCTTCTGAGATTACAAACGACAGCCTCTAGTGCCTAGTGGTAACGGAAGTCATGCTGACTGTAACAACGCGGGAAGCCGCCGGATGCGGGCAACACAGGATCGATGGATGTGGAAATCCTTGGGGGAGGTCTATGAGCAGTGGATGTCTGTCGGCTGGTGATGATGATGTATCTTCCTAACTAGCACCTAATATACAGTACGTCGGGTGGACGTCTTGCTCTTGGCGTTGCTTCATCAATTAAAAGACATCGTTGACAAACCGACATGTATCAGCAGCATTATTGGACAAGGAACATCCACGGCAAATATCATGGTTAAACAGCCCAGCTGTGGGACGATTAAGTGGGCTGTTTATTATTATATTATTGTTATAAATAATAAAAATTGAGTCAGTAGAAGAGAAAACAGAACGTTATAAATATGCAAATGTACCTCACCTCTGCTTCGCTGTGTTATGAAACAGCTAACGTTTGCGTCGCTTCCGAAACCTTGCATTCGCAGAAATGAGCATAATTTCTAATTATCCCTTCCCTCTCATACCACCCCTTCACCACCCCCTTACCGTCACAGCCCTCGCGAGCTGCAAATAAACGTTTTACAGTTGTGAAATAGTGTACTGCGGTATGGTTTCTTGTTTCGTTGCCGCATCACAAACAATTTTGATACCGTGTTAATTTATTACACTGTATGAAAATAATTACTGTTAATTATCATTATTTTATGTTATATACACTACATTAAGGGTATGTAATTTTTTTTAATTTATTTACTTTTATTTTAAATGTTCGAGAGTTTCTCTTAAATGAACGCTAACAGCTGTTTCACCTCCCCATAAGGCGATGGAAGTAATTTAAAATTGATACTGCTGCGATACCATGATGATGAGAAAAGTGCAGTATCTCTTAATTCCTACGAAAGTAGACTTAGATGGGAACTACTAAGTTATGACGTCCTACAAGCTAAAATACAACAATATTCGCACACTACTGTTTGTCGCCGGAAATAGTAGCTGCGGTGTAACGGTCTTCGACGACAGAAAGCAGCGACAAGTACAAACTTATTTTCGTGTAAATAAGGACCAACACAGCTTCCGATTTGTTTTAAAATATTTAAAATCAAATATCATACAAACATGTTAAATTACTCGTACAAATACTTCCGCAAATACTCAGCTGAACGAATCACCGGCAATAAATCAACATTTGCTGAATATTTGTCCAGCTCGCCGGGCGGAGGAAGCGGCGTCAAAGCGACTGGCTCCGATTGCTTCAATCTAGAACTCTATTTAGGTTCAGCTTCTCTACTTTTATTTTAACGCTAACAACTCCTTATTACTAACATTTGTATAATATTTAACTGGCCTTTTACCGGAGAGTTTTTCTTGAACCCGTATGGCTCCTATTGTAAACTTGCCACCATAGAATCGTTGTCTGCTTTACTATCTTCGGTCGATACCATCACTTAACATCACGTGAAATTGCAGCCAAATGGAAAAGTCTGCTGCACAGATATTTCCTTCAATCGAAGCTCAAATAACACTTGAAAACGATTTCAGAATTTTAAGGTCAATAAATATCGCTGCTTCTGTACCTTAAGGTCAAATACTTTAGCCTTGAGTACAACTCGGTCAGTCAGTCACTTGACATACGACTGATGAGAGGTCGGAAACATAATCTGGAGAGTTCAGGGTCAAGTAGATAAGTGTTACCTAAAAGCTGTCTAGCTTAGAAAAGAAATTCTGTACTATTTAATTACTATTATTAAAGAAAACACAGATAACATAAAAACTTTTTTTTTTAAATGATACTCTTCAAACATTATTGTTTTAGTAGGAATATTTTTGAATCTAGTGAAGTTACCAAGTTGAAGACTTGAAGCTGTATTTAAGTAGTCAATATCTCCTCGATAAGGTCATCTTAAAGTATGAATCGTTTACATTATCATGTATAGCAGTACAAGTAATACAATTTATAATATCATTAAGTTATAAAACTTTATAAAAACATTGTATATTAACAGGAAGTTAATTTCATTCGAAAACTACCCAGTTTGCATTATAAATTGTATGTTAACACTCTCTATGGAGTGTTTTTAAACCTATTCCAGCGAACACGTTTCTGGATATTATTTCGCGTCTTGATTGGATTTCTGATGCTCGCAGCAGTTAGCAGGAAGTAACTTAAATGCTGATTAAATATAAACTCAATATAAGTAAAATACATCGAATATAAGTGATAGTTTAGTTTTAATATATGATAAGCAGCGTCTTATTATCCAATGAGTCTAATCTTCAGGCGAAAGAAAAACCGCTCTCTCCTTGCGATAAAAAACTTCGAATCCCAGCAGTGGAAAGATTTAGTGGACTGTGTATGTTTTGTCCGAATTGTTCCGCCAAAGCAGAGACAGAAAGGACTGTGCCACGCTGATCGCCAACCTACACTACTTGGAGAGGTACTTCAACAAAAATAAGTATGTTAGGCATTAGATATGTATATATACATAATTTCGACTAGTATAACAAAAAATTCATAAATTCTTTGTTTCTTCGTCAGAGCATCAAACTGCAAATCGTTTTTGTTTCACAGGGTCCATAACGGACTCCAACAAACGGAGCACAAGTGGAACACACAAATTTATTACTAATGCAAATGCCCCTGTCAGGGACAAGCTGCGATACACCCGCTCCGAGCCCCTGCAAATGTTTGTTCTGATGGAGCCTAAATGCTAAATTTGCAACGGGCATTAACTTCGAATTATACAGAAACTGTGCATAATAGGTATGCGACAATTATTGCGGGTAGTGCGATAAACAATAAGGTGACATACAAGCAAAAGGCCCGCCAATAGCTCAGTTACGATCCGCCGGTCGCGGCGGGCGGACGTGTATCGTCTGTACTTGCTGACGTTCAAATTGTTTAATTACAAATAGAAAAAAAATTACTATAGAAATAAATACTATATGTATTTTTATATTTATTTTATAATATTTATTATATTTACTTTTATAAATTTTTAACGAGTTACAATTGAATTTTTAAAATTTTCTTAGTCGTAAGTTTTTTTTTTTAATTTATATAAATCATCTTTTCCAAAAAATAAATAACATTTTAGAAATAATCTATTGAACAGAAAATAACTTCTAATGAATAAACCATTTCCGTTTGGGAAACCTTGAGGTTGTAATTATATTGTCTATGACTTACAAAACCTACTTTAAAGATTAAGTTTTCAAAAAATGAGAATCCTCAGAGTACTTACCACACTTTAAGTTATGTTAAATCATACATAAAAATATGACTTCAAACTTGTATAGATTGTAAAACAATCATTAACATTATATGTCGAAGTCCCCTCCAGAAGAAGAATCCCCCCCAGATAAACTGCTACAATTGATGGCTCATAGTGCACGGCGATACAGACAGCGAGAACCGATCGATGTGGGGATATTTAGAGTCCAGCTGTGGGCATCAGCTGATGATGATGATATGTCGAAGAAGCCGGGGTTGGAATCCTGATGACTTTGTTGTCGGTTATAGAGTATGTAAGTAAAACAAGTTCCGACAACAACAGCTTTGACATCCACCAGTCCATACTTTGCTTGATTGGTATACAAATAGTCTCTCCTATTCAATGTGAAGAATCATATAGTTACTTCTACATATGTTTGTAGCGCCTCATTAAAATACTGAGAATTTGATTATTTTTCTATTTTAATGAAGTTCAAAATTATCTGAAGTATATGTAGTTTTAATTTAGTGATATAACGTAAACTAAAAACTCCGGCAAGTTTTAACTAACTGCGAACGTTTCGCTGGTTAATTAGGAGGGGAAATATTGTCTCCATGTTTGTTCGGGCGCAAAGTTGGCACTCTCCACATGTTGCACTATTTTAAATATTAATATTATAATACTTTATAACTGAATATTTTCAGGACTAGGTTTTCGAATATTATAATATAAGGAAGTACCAATTTTTTTTGAATTATATCGTTTTTGTGATATTAGAAAGATATCAAAAATATCTTAGCAATTTAACCATAATGACTATACTTTTTTTTTTTTGCTTTTCGGGAGGGAATTATTCAAAGATACCTTGCTTCTGGGGGGAATTCAATGTTATGCGAGATTTTTACTCGTTAAAACTCCCTCGGTGGTCTGCATCAGTGCATTCGGAGAGGCTCGGGGATCTCTTATAGAACGCACCGGTGCCCATCTACACTTTGTGTTATTACATTTTTGAGGAGGAGTCTAACCCTCCTAGGCACCATCGCTGAGCCATACGCTGTCCCACATAGGTTCGCTTGTTGAGCGATAAGGGCCCCCACCCTGAAGGACCGCGAAACTCTTACACCCTTTCAATCGCCTTCTATGGCAGGCAGGGCTTACCTTACTCCTTACTGGCCCGAGACTACAGCGCTGATACTGACTACATCTTACGTTTACTTTAGTTTCATTAGATTCAGATGACCAAAACTTTTATGTGATGGTATGAATGGTATACATATGGTGATAATTAGGATAATAAACACTGCACTGCGTCAACACTCGTTACTGCCTGTAGTAAATTCACTAACTGTAGTACTTTTAAAACAATGTTTGCGTAGAGCTGTTTGGGTTTTATATCCACTAAAACTACCTTAGTGGTTATCTTCAGTGCATTACTCGACACCTCGGGATCTTCTAGGGAACGCACTGCTGCTTACTGGCATTACGCCTAAGGTACGTCCTAGGGGCGGTTGTAGCCCTCCTCGGGACCCTGGCTTTCATACGACAAGCACTATACCACTTCGTACTTGTCGTTCATTACGGGCTCGCTTAGTGGACAATGAGGGCGCCCACCTTCAAAACCCACGAAACCGGAAACGCTTTTATTCGCCTCGTACGAAAGACGGGGCTTATCTTAATCCTATTCTTACTAGCCAAAGACTACAGGGCAATGAGGTTAAAGGACAGTGGCTAACCATGGAGTGTGGATGATAGTATATTGGCCGAAACGGTCAGTTACCACCATCTACTAAGTTAGTATTTAAATCTGCGGTCAAGACAGCACAGCTGTATTCCAACTGTCAACATATGAGATTCGTAGTATTCTGAACTTGAAAGCTTCATCATCAACCACCTCGTTACTTAACATATAAAATTGAGACCAAATATATATATATATATATATATCATCATCATCATCAGCCGACAGACGTACACAGCTGGACATAGGCCTCCCTCAAAGATTGGATGATCTTACCATTGCTCATTGCCACTTGAAATGAACAATCTTTTGGACTATGTCCGTGACCTTAGTTCTCCTGTGAATCTCCTCTATATATATATATGTGTATATATGTATATATGTATGTATATATGTATGTATATATATTAAATGTATGTATTAAAATTTTTGCTCGTTTCAAACTCCCGTACATAGTAATACGAGTTATGAAATTTAGTTTGAAACTAGTTTAGAAAGCGCAATATTCTCTCGGCTATTTGTATGTATGAAATTATATTATACATTATACAATATCGATTAGTTGATTTTTCTTTGCCCACGCTCACCGTTGGACGTGGATTTACTGTCCAATAATTAGGTTATACCTTCTTGCAATATGAAATAACACCAACAAATTTACCCACACCAAAGAATTTTCTTGTTCTAATTAGGCGTGGCAAGTTGTGCAGTGTGTGTGTTGTCACTTACTTTCAAGTGAACATTATGCTCATTTCATCGTTTCGACGAATGGATACGGTAATTTAACTTTAAGATTATTAATCTAATAAATACAATTTACTGTACTATCGTACATTCAAAACTTTTTTTCATTCAATGAAGCAACAACGTGACGGTAGTTGGGATAGTATACAGCACCATATTGCGCTGGTCGCCTGACACAAGATGTTGAGCCTCTTTACCCCAATAATTACACTAGCTACAGCGCCCTTCAAACCGGATCATAGTCATGTTTGACTGTAGAAATATAAGCTACGGTGGTATCTACACCATCTCCGGTAACGGATGTACTACCAGCAGTAAAGTTTTCTCTGAGCTCGCTTCTCCATCTACAGCCTCATCACTTAAGACCGTGTGAATTCGTTGTAGTGTTTTAATCTATAATAAAGTTGTATACAGCGTTTTCTCCCACCAAACCGCATTGAGCTATTGTGGTGGGATACGGCCCAAATCTTTCATATGAACTACTACAAACGACAGCACCTAGTGCCCAGGGACGTGAGCAGCGCATGACCGATCGTTGTGGGCATCTTTGGAGGAGGATATGTCCAACAATGGACGTCTATCGGCTGGTGATGATGGTACAGCTTTGTTAAATAGGAACTATGAACTATGCAATCCATAAATTATATCTGACGTCATATTCAGTACATTAAATTTAAAACGAAACGCGAAAGTAAAACGCGAAACGTCAACACAAAAGAACACTACAGAAAATAGGCGAATGTTTTTATTGTCGTTGGTTTGTTTGTTCAAG
This sequence comes from Ornithoptera alexandrae, assembly GCA_029030555.1. NCBI lineage: Eukaryota > Metazoa > Arthropoda > Insecta > Lepidoptera > Papilionidae > Ornithoptera > Ornithoptera alexandrae. The sequence goes on along the minus strand of JARDVY010000296.1, from coordinate 1,192,194 downwards.
GGAGGCGATTGAGGGGACGGTTTTTTTTTTCTTTATTTCGCTGCAGCGGAATTTCTGTATGGAGGAGAGAGAATTCGGCGCTAATTAAAAATTCTTTAAACTTCCCCTTTTGCAATAATATAAAAAATACATCGACGTCTGATACTCGGTTATTATTAAGAGGTGTGCTGAGCCGACTCATCTAACTTGGTGATTCCTGGTTCAATTCCTGACCGAGGGTCTGTAACGGTGGACATTTATTATCATCCTATGGTCCCAAGATGCGTCCACAGTGACTCTCCGTCAACAGTGGAGATTGCAGATGTTATATTTTGCTGGTGATAGGACGTTTACCGGAGATCATCTAGGTACCACCTCAGCTTCTATTTCTTTCATCAAACAGTACTGTGCAAAGTTTACGGCGTTCCGGTTTGAAGGGCGCTGTCGCTTGGGTAATTACTGGGGTAACGAGATGCAATGTCTCGAGCGACAAGCGCAATATGGTGCTGTGTATTACTTCTTAACTAGCGCTATGTTATGGGCAGGCGTATCTCTTACCATCTGGTGAACGTCCAACTCGTCGCGTTTGTTAAAAAAAAAATTATATAACCAATCACAATAATATTTACTATTAACTAATAACTTAACGTTACTATTAACATAACTAATAACTTTTATGTAATTAAATAAAAAGCAAATACAAAACTCCACATGTTTGAGCTTTGAGACGCTTTACGAAAGCGCTTTTAATATATTCCAACGTAAACTTTGAATGAACGGTTGGACGCGATGTTTTTTTTTTAGTTACGTTTCTCAAAACAACCGCGCGCCCAACTTTCACCAATTCCTATTGTGTTTAGTAAAAAAAAAACTAAATTTATTTAGGACGTCTACTTCAATTTTTCCCCGCCGCTATTATTTTACTGTTGGTCTTTTTTTGTGTAGGCTGAATGTTAGAAATATCTTTTTCTAGAATTGTTTTATTAAAATCGAGAAACAGTTTCTAGCTTTCTGCCTAAAATAAATATAAATTATTCTGAAGGAACGATTTATTAAAGCGATACAACTTTTTGAGGGTTAATAACCTCTGTTGCCGGAGACCGTCTAGGTCATCATCGCAGCTTCTACTTCTGAGTTCCGATTTGAAGAAGTTTGTTGCTGTGAAATTCCAGTGGCAATGGTTAGTAAAATGTGGTGCTGTGCACATCATTTTCACAGCCGCCACGTTGTTATGAGCAGGCATATCACTTACCATTATGTGAACGTGTCTTCCTATTCCTGTCGTATCCTATTTCGAAGACGAGCACAATGTGTTGCTATCTGTATTATTCTAACTAGCGTCACGTATTTCTGCGCCGGAGTATCTCTTATCATTATGTTAAAGTATCTTCTTATATATGCCTCTCCCTATTTCGAAGACGAGTACGATGCGTTGCTACGTGCATCACCATAACTAGCGCCACGTTGTTATGAGTAGACGTATGACTTATCATCAGATGAATGTCTCTTTCTATTTCTGCCACTACTTATTTCAAAGAAGAGTACAATAAGTCGCTGCGTGTATCACCATAACTAGCGCCACGTTGTTATGGGTAGACGTATGACTTATCATCAGATGAATGTCGCTTTCTATTTCTGCCGCTGCTTATTTCAAAGAAGAGTACAATAAGTTGCTGCGTGCATCACCATAACTAGCGCCACGTTGTTATGGGTAGACGTATGACTTATCATCAGATGAATGTCTCTTTCTATTTCTGCCACTACTTATTTCAAAGAAGAGTACAATAAGTCGCTGCATGTATCACCATAACTAGCGCCACGTTGTTATGGGTAGACGTATGACTTATCATCAGATGAATGTCTCTTTCTATTTCTGTCGTTGCTTATTTCAAAGAAGAGTACAATAAGTTGCTGCGTGTATCACCATAACTAGTGCCACGTTGTTATGGGTAGACGTATGACTTATCATCAAATGAACGTCTCTTTCAAATTCTGTTGCTCCCTATTTCGAAGAAGAGTACAATGCGTTATTGTGTGTATCACCATAACAAGCGCTACGTTGTTATGAGCAGGCGTATGATTCACCATAAGCTGAACGTCTGGCTCAACATGTCGCTTTGTGAAGCTTGTAAATAAGATCCTTTTTATATATTACCGATTAAAATTATATTAATAGATCTTAATTAAAAATCGATTTTAATAACCTCGGCGGATTTCGTTTGATAAATAAAAACATAACACAAATAATTTCGCCAACATTTGCCGCGTTGAATATTGATGAGCGCACTCACTAAAATTTACATTAAAATCTACAATATTTTTTTTGCAGTACTCCTGAAAGAATTATTTCCATATGAGGATTTCATCCTTGTTTTCTTTTTAATGGAATATCAATTTATTTGGCTGTAAAAAACCTATTTCTGAAAGGTAGGTATATTAAAAGCCATGAAAATCATTTCTTGCCTAATATAGCAAAGATAAAAACTACTCCCTGGTATAAATTATTTTATTTTTTATTAATAAATATACTTTTTCCACGGGCTTCAATTTTCATTCATTCAGACAATATCTTTAAATATATTTATAGATTTAGATGGACCTGTCTAATTAAATACATCCTTCGGAACTTAGAACTGCTCTTTTCTGGAGAATAAGTATGGTTTTAATATTCGCAGCTTTACCGCGAAGTAGGATACCGTATTAGTGAAATAACTAAAATAAACCACCCTTTTTGTATCAATACAGTGAAATGACATTTTTAACAAATGTTATGAAAAGTATTTTACACGACCAGCTCGATATTGTCTCATTCTTATATAGTAACCGTCTCCCAATTATTCTGACCTGTCGCCATCCGGCTGCGAACTACAACACAAGTTATATGCTACGAAACTTCATTTGTATTTAAAACTGTGTGGTGATGTAGCAGCGTCGTAGCTCTACCTACGTAGCAAACAAGCGCAGCGTAGCACTACGTATTGTTTCGAACTAACTTTTAACGTTTCAATACGAGCGCAAGAGAATTTACAATTGTTGTACCAACTCTCTAATTACCGTACGGGACCTGATATTCGATTAATATTCGCCACCGTGGTCCAGCGGTTAACTACCATGTAAAACAAAGTTCCTGGATTCTATTACTGGTGGTACGTCTCTGTTGCAGGAGATCGTCTAGGTATGTACCACAGCAACGTCTATTTCTACTCGTAAAAAGACCTTCCGCAAACATTATTGTTTTGATTTGAAAGCCTTTCTAGCAAGTTTAATTATTGAGGTAACGAGATTCAACATTTTATGTTTCAAGCAACCAGTGCAATGTAGTGCAGTATATCCTAACTAGCACCGTAATAACGTTTTTTTTGGGCAGTCCTATCACTTACCATCAGGTGAACTTCCCGTTCGTATTGTTGCTGGAACCCAATGGATTCAAACAGAGCAAGTTCCATTAATTAACCATCAAGATGATTTTAATGAAGATTTTAGCTACCTGTTATTACACGATAAGAAAGGAACTAAAAATAAATAATTGAAAAAAAATTATTTATGTAATTTTATATTAGATGAGCATTAAATGATTCTTTAGTTAAGATGACTTTAACATAATAATATTTAATTTACATAATATAAATTTCTATATAGTTATAACTACCTGTTTTCCGTCAGCTTGTTGTAACACCCCTGCAACTTCCTTTGGGGAAGTAATTTTGTAAAATCCGTTCTTAGCTGACCTCTAAACGGCAGAAGCAATACCTCTACTCCATGTTGAGCGTTTAAATCTAACAGTTTCGTGGAATTGGTGATGAGCCAATGAATCTCTGGATATCTGATAAAACACTGTGTTCAGATCTAAACGGGGATCAAACCTATTAGAATACAAAGACGGGAAAGGAAATAGAAAACTTAAAGGTTAAATATTTTGTACCAGTTCATCATCAGCCGATAGACGTCCACTGTTAGACATAGACCTCTCATAAAGTCTCCATATCCATCGGTCCTGCGTTGCCTGTATCCAGTGGCATCCGGCAATCTTTCAGTCACTATGGCCTTCGGTACCGCCTAGCACTAGGAGCCGTAATTTTTAAGGGTACATATGAGGAGCTTCGGGCCATTTCTCACCACTCTGGCCCAAAGCGGGTTAATGGGAGCTAAACGCTTGATTGTTAATTATGAGGGTGCACTACGAGCAAGGGAGGTTGGCTTGGGTCTCTTGAGTTTTAAACGGTTTTAAATAATGTTTCAAATTAATTATACTAGATTGGTTTTTTAAAAATAAACCAAAGAGTGATGCAGCAAACTATATTTTTGCTGGTTTTTGATCCGTTAAAGGCAACCGGAAACCTGTTATTCCGTACTCCCAATCGAATTTCCTAACTCGTCGAACGAGTTCATTAAAGTGGCCGATTGTTTTCAACGGAATGTAAAAACAAAGCTGGTTCCCGGCGAACTTCATCAGGATAAACAAAAAACTCGCTTAAAGCAGCAAATGTTTTGCCTCTCCTACTGTCATCATCGTCATCATCATTATCAGCCGACAGACGTCCACTGCTGGACATCGCTCAATCCTGCGCTGCCCGCATCCAGCTGCTGCCCGCAACCGTCACTAGATCGTCAGACCACCAGGTAGAGGACCTGCCGACACCACGTCTTCCGGTACGCGGTCGCGATTCGAGGACCTTAATGCTCCATCGGTTGTCCAACCTTCGAGCGATGTATCCTGCCCACTACCACTTAAGGCTAGCAATCTTTTGGACTATGCCGGTGACCATAGTTCTCTCGAGGGGTGTAAGGGTTCCGCCCAACATCTTACGGAGTCCACGTCGACCTCACCTGCACGCGGTGCACCCTGTGGTATAATAGACGAGGCTGTGATCACCTACCAAACCGCACTGGGCCAGCGTGGTGGGTTTACGGCCCCATTCCTCTCAATCAACTCCAACAGCCAGTGGCCGTGCTGATCATGACTGAAGTCGGCGAGGCACCGCTACCATGGGTGCGAACAATCCCCGTTCCTACTGTACGACGTCACAATGTTTCCAAACATCCAGTGAGAACAGCGCCAACTATTACTGCATATAAGTTAAAGTTTTGCTGGATTTCCACCCAGTACAACCCTTAGTGGTCAACTTCAAGATTTTGCTGTATCTACAGGTTCTGCTATGGGATTTACTGGTGATTACTAGCGCAGCGGCTATTGCAGCCGACAAACGGTAATGTGCAAATGTTACTGTGTTCCGGTTTGAAAGGCGTAGCTAGTGTAATTACTGGGATAACAAGACTTAACATATTATCTCTCAAGGCGATTAATGCAATACGTTGATACGTATACAACCTTAACTAGCGCCACGTTATATCCAGGTGTATCACTTACCATCAGGTGAAAGTATCGCTGATCTCGTCGTTTCATTAAATAAAAAAAAATAAATCAGTAGTATAATAACTTTGGCTAAGTTTGTCGTAAGAATTTTATTTACTACAAAGCGACGAAACGACGGCGACGTTCACCTGATAATAAGTGATACTTCCGCCCTCAACAACGTGGCGATAGTTAGGATTTTGCACACACCACTACATAACGCTCGTCTCCTTAGGATATAAAATTCAAGTCTCGTTCCCTCAGTAATTACAGTAGCTTAAGCGCCTTTCAAACCGGAACAGAGTAATGTTTGCATAGTACTGTTTGGCGGCAGTAATAGGCGCTGTATAAAAATAATATGATAAGACGTATATATTAGGTCCTTACATATGAAATTAGCGTTTTGTCGCACTGACCTGAACCGACTTTGATCTGAAATATCTCCGCTTTGGTTGAGAATTCCAAATTCAAATTTATAAATTCATTTAGCTGCTACATTTGAGCTTTGAAAACAGTCGTTCATTTGTTTTTTTCTCATTATTTTTTTCTTTGATGTCGCTTATTACCGCACAAAGGAGAACATAAAATATCGGTATAGTTACGAGTACGAGGTCTACCGTGGCACCAGTACCAGTGCTGCAGGACCAGCTCGAAGGATTAATGATGAGTACGGCGCTGGTGTCGCTAAAGAGAGCACGGTACGTTTTTGGTTTCAATACCAAACCGTCTTCAAAGAGTTTATTCATTCTCGCCCTCATGGTTTTTTTAGTAAAGGAATCAATGAACTAACTATGAGATGCCAAAAGTGCATAGGTAACAACGGTGCATACTTTGATTAATTAAATATATTTAAAAAATAAATTACTTAATGTTCCTCCCGTACAAAACGATAATTTCATATGTAAGGACTTAATATTTGATGTCCGCCTCGTGACTCGTTTACAGATGAAAATCTCCACCGGAAACGAGAATTTTTAATCACTTTCTACGATAACCAGGGCTTACTTAAGACCTGTTCTCACAGCCGACAGACTACAGAGCTGTGACATTATGCTACTTAATACTTAGATGGCATCGGGCAACAGACACTTAATGTTCTAATGCAGCTAAGTTAGCCGTCATCAAAAAGCGCCGAGGATGCGTCGCAGTGCACTTCAAAATTCCGTTTCCGCATAATACGTAATATCGCGGGATGCACTACACGAACAATGTTAATAATGCAGTGGTAATGGTATATTCATTATGGTGAAGTAGATTTTAAAAGCGTCCGCGAGCTGGTTAAGTGCACGGAATGAACGGCTTCCGTAACGTGCTCACCCCTTTTTGTTCCTCAATCTAATGTTGCATCGATTGAGGTTCTTTTGAACTGAGGAAAACCTTTTACATTTTATTACTCATCGTCATCATCACAACTAATGCAGGTCCACCACTGGCCATAGGCCTCTTGTGATATAGTTCACAAAACACAATCTCGCGTTGTTCGAGTCTAGAAGCTTCCAGCGATTCTTCTAACGTCGTCTACATCTAGTGTGGGCCTAGCTTCGCTGAGCAAACCGGGGCAGGGTTGCTATTCTAATATTAAGTCCATCATCACCATTATCATCACCTCAACTAATGGACATCCATTGCTAGACATAGGTTTTATAAGATAACATAGAAATTACTGGGGTAGTTATAATCATTCAAAATGGGGAAGTGTAATGTCATTCAAGGATGTAAGGGGTCCCGCACAACGACTCGTGTGACCCGCTCACCTGCTCGTGGTGCACCCTGCTAATCACCAAACGAGGCTCTGGCTCCCACCAACCCACATTAGGCCAGCGTGGGGGAAATAGCCCAGATCTACCCATATGAACTCCTACAAACATGGAGATCTTTGGGGGAGGCCTATGTCCAGCATTGGACGTCTATCGGCTGATGGTGTATATCGTAGTAATTAGAGCTACATTTATATGGCTTACTAGCAGATAAACCTCCTACTCATCTTCTGGTGGTCGCTTCGTGGTGGTAGGTCTCTGTTCCGGAGAACGTCTAGATACCACCGCAGCTCCTATTGAAACCAAACAGTGCTGTGCAAATATTACTGTGTTTGGGTTTGAAGAGCGCTGTAGCTAGTCAAGTTACTGGGGTAATCAGACTTAAAATCTTATGTCTATCATTGTAACTAGCACCACGTTGTTATAGTTAGGTTTGACAGTATACATAGAAGCTGCGGAAATACCTACGTTGACGGTAACCGCTTTTTTTTTATACATATGCAATAAATAACCAGGGAATGCACCTGGTAATTTATTCACCAAATTACCACCATCATATTAAGATATGTTCAGTATTGTTACCGTAGTAATTTCAATAAAAACCCCGCGCTCTAAATACGGAATTAGTAACTCACGCGGTTTCTTGTCGCCGAACTCTTTCGATCTTCGCGTAATGTTGCATTGTTAATAAGAAGCTACGAACACTTAAAATCGCGTGTATATTCACGTGTACTCCTTCTTTAATACCTAATTGTTATTTTCTTTAAAACGTGTGATTCTTTTTGCTTGTTACAAACTTTGAACTAGCGGTTTGAAGCGCCACGTGTTTTTGAAAAGTTTGCTCACGTTGAAATAGCTTGATAATGGCTTCACGAGCTCTCAGCTGAAGCTCTATAAAAACTGGTGCTGCTACGTGCACAGCTGCTTTTTTTTATTTCCGTTACGAACCCTTCAAAATTTAGATACTGTGTTTTAATATGATTATATTCTCTAGTTAGTAAAAACGCTCAAATAATAGAGATTATAAAGTAATTTCAGTTTTGACGTATCAAGTTAACTAAGCTAACTTGATTGAAGTTGTTGCTGAAATATACCTGAAGTTCTTTTGCAATTCATGAAATTTCTATTTCAATATAAAAAAAAAACAGATTGACGAACATTTGAATGTTTCTCATAGCATAAAATAAACTTTATATTAAAGTAATAAAACTTCCTTACCAACTTACATCAATGTTATCTTAGGAAATCTTTCTGCAGCCGTTCATAGACAAGAGCCTTCTAAGATATCTTCGAACAGGATAACTTAGCGTTAATAAACAAGTATTTAAGTGTTTTAATTAATTTGTATTTTCTTAGTAGTCTAGTTGAAGATATCACAAAAGGCTTCAACGCAAACTCCGTCGGAAGTTAGAACGGCAATCGACGTTTCACATCTTAAGTTATGTTATGACTTAGTTAAAAAAAAATTACTGAACTATGTAAACTAAGATACTATGTTAACAGCATAAAGTTAATGTTATTTGTTACTTATAAGACATTTACAAATAGTGATGGATGAAACATTTAACTTATGTTTCTCTTAGCAAATGGAAGATGAAACATATTTCATTATTCGCTGCTGTTTGTTGTATTTGTAGATTTTTTTTTTATCCTGTTAGTATAACAAAGCCTTCGTTGTTAGCTGTACTGTCGCTTTGAGCTAAGTATCCATTGGAGGCAGCACGAGTATATTCACCATGCCACAGACGGACAGGTGAATAGGCCATTGTGATAGCTTATCTGCGTTTCGCATGCAGCTGTGACGTCACAACGTAAAAATAAAAACTTCACAATGGCAGAGTAGTTTTTCATTTCGTCTCTTTTATTGTAGCCTTTCATAAAAAATTATAGTTTTTTTTTTTTTTTCATCTAATATAGTGATATAAATAAAGTTCATTTTCATATATTTTTCTACTAAGGGAGGGGTAGTAGATATAAGTAAGATTTAAAATATCACTAAACTACCTTCATCTTAATTTACTTGTAGATAAAGGAAGACATTAAAAGCCGAGAACCGTATCAAGTTGAAGACATTAGGGAAGACTTTATCTTGGATTAATGAAGGCTGCCGATGATGAGTAGTCAAAGGTATTTATGATGATGTAACTTAATGCATCTTCAAGTGATACCACTTACCATGAAGTGAACATTTCGCTAGTGCCGTCGATAAAAATAGTATAAAAGAGTTGATAACAGGAGAGCATGCATCTGAATACTCCAACTCTCATATGTAGACAGTAGGAACGAAGCAATTGTTTTGGCAGCAGATTTACACTGTGAGAAATTTTCTATCTCACTTTGCTACCCTCCACAGCCTCACTGTTACTGTAGATAGTGTGATCAGTGATAAATAAAAATCAAATCATCAGTGGTTAAGTGTTTAAAGAGTTTTGTGTTGTGGTCGTTGGTTAAAAAGCTTTACCTTTTTTTTGGTTTCGGAAGGAAATCTTCGAAAAGACACTCTGTCTTCTGGGAGAAAGCCAGAATTATGTGAAGATTTTTACCTACTTAAACCTCTTCGGTGATTAACTTGGGGGTTTGGAGAGGTCCACGCTATGCTGTTAAGGCCCGTCTCGGGATTTGTTTTCTGCACACCCCACCAGTTATATGAGTACTTCAACGACCGAATACCACGTTCAGCCATCGTCCTCCTCAGGGTCGTTTAGAAGGCGATAAGAATTCCTATCCTGACCGCCAACGGTCCTAAAGGCCCCATTAAAGTAGGGGAGCACTATTTACCGGTTCGCCGTGACGCTGTCCGTTAGCGCCACGGCAGCTTCGTCTCCATGCGGGATCTATCCTCTCTCGATCCCGCTCACCAGTCTCCTTCTATACCATAACAGTTTCAAAAAAGGAGACTACGGCTCTCCATGCAATATCTCCTCCCAGAAAAAGCTCTAACCTAATTCAATGTAACGTAATATCGTAAATATTGATCTGCGGATACAGTTTATTTAGAGGGTGCTGATGTCATAAATAATACGATTGAATTATACGCCACCCCCCACCCCGAGCCAATAGTATAGGCATAACAGAATTCAGTGGATTATAGATATCCCAGGGCTGCGGCCGAAGGGCGAAAGCGTACAGTCAGCGGAGCGGACGTAACGCCGGCTGCCCGGATCGTGCCCTGTTTCTAAATACACAAATTAATTTTTTCTATTCACCGACCTCTTTTTTCCTCTAGTATATATATATGAAGTCGACTGTAGTTGTGTGCAGGCCGAAACATATTCACAATATATCCTTTTTTTTTATTTGAGTTGTTTTATGTGAGCGTTGAGACGAGCGAGACGTACACCTGTGAAGTCATACGCCTGCCCATAGCAACGTGGCGCTAGTTAGGATGATATACACAGCGCCTCATAACCTCAGTAATTTCACTAGGTACAACGCTCGTCAGTACTCAGATATTCTATCATTCCCACTGCTGGGATTACAGCCCTCCTCTCTAGAGACTCCATTCATTCATTACATGCATACGTCACACATCCGTGAAAGCTTTACTCGGAACTTTTATTTTTTCAATATTTTTTTTAGCGGAAACTGAGGCTTAGTGGGATTCGGACTGCGTTTCAGTATACACAACCGCCATCCCACTACTGGGAATATTAAGAAGGCTACTATACTTACGAGCGGTATACACGGAAAAAGTCGTATACTTAAGTATGATATATAGTGGTCGCTTTCATAGTAATAATTACTTCGCGTCGTAATCGTATGAAGGGTACGATGTACTGTACCTGAATATTAGTAATAGTCCTAATAATGAAATATTAATAGTCATTAAACTAATTTGTTTTAATTATAAAACAATAATGCAAACGTACTTTATATTTATTATATATAATAATGTAATGGTCCGGTATAACTTCCAATACTAGAGATGGTGTATTTAAAGGAGCACTAGCCTTTGGCAGTCCACTGCTACCCTTACCCAAGGTCCACTTACTACAACCTTCAGTTATACGCTTATGTCTTACTTCCGGCCGAGTTGATACACATAGGCTTCATCCACGTTACCATTGAACATGGTCTTTGAGACCAACCTTTTTTTTTCTATTAAACTAGCTAATTTTTTATTTAACATAAGTAAGTCCTCGACTGTGACTCCACCAGGTGTTAGTGATGTGGTCTGTGGTGGTAAAGCGCATTAACCTTGTAACAACCTGTTGGCTCTTCGCTTGTAGACACCCTCGATTTATACGCTGACGCCGACAAGTTATTCCACACATGTTCTTCTCAACCCTACTTAGTTAACTTAATCATCTATCCATGCACTATATCATAAACCTGTTGCCATGATATCACTGTGTTCCAATTTTTGATATGTAACAGATGGAGTATTCTGCATCATCATTTCAGGCGAAAAACGTCCGCTGCTGGACACAGGCCTCACTCGAAAATCCCCACATCTCCCACCACGCTGGTCCAATGCAGGTTGGTGGGAGCCAAAGCCTTGTTTGTTGATAGCAGGCTGCACCACGAGCATGTGATGTTTGCTTGGGTCCCATAAGTTGTGCGAAACCTCATACACCCCTGGATCAATCATCACTATCTACTATTGTCATTAAACACAGTTCGAAGTTCAGGTCAAGTGTTAGCCCGTTGTGCTGCAGGTGGAACTGGTGACCCTTTACTTGAAACTATTACGTAAACCAGTTATTTTGTTTTCAGCGCCCGGTTACTATTAACATAAATAATATTTTCAGCGTCGCGCCGGAAATTATATCGTCACACCCCCACAGGGTGAAATGCATGAGAGCATTAAAACATAAAATGCACGTAAATAAAACATGAAACAACCCTTACGTACGCTTTAGAAAAGAAAAAAAAAATAGAGCCTTTTCACGGAGTCGTTATTTTCAATATTACACCCGTATATCTCTTTACGTTCCCGATCTGATACATCAGGTTGCATCTTCATATTAACAAGCTCCCTGATAAAAGCTGTTCCCGGAGACAGTCTAGTGAGGTGCAGCTGCAGCGCATATTGCAACCGGCAGACAATACTGTGCAAACGTTACATTGTTCCGGATTGAAGGGCGCTGTAGTAAATCCACATACTACAATGCACTTCAAAGTTTGTACAGTAATATTTGCAGACTACTGTTTGGTGATAGGAATAGGAACTGCGATGGCATCTAATAAACGGATCGTCGCCAGTGATTGACAATGATTTAATTTCTGGAGGAAGAGGAAGTACTGTTTTCAAGTAAAAACATTAAAATCTAATGAAATAGACAAATAAAGGAGATGCTAAGAAATATCTATATCTACAAAAACATTGAATAAAAATATATAACGATTAGGCTTAGTTATGGTTTATCATCATCAGCCGATAGATGTCCACTACCGGACATAGGCCTCCGTAAAGATCCTCACATCGATCACTCCTGCGCTACCCGCATCGACTGGCACCAGGGGCCGTCGTTTGTAGGGTCCCTCCACGCTGGCCCAAAGCAGATTTGTGGGAGCCAGAGCCTCGTTTGTTGGTTATCAGGGTGCACCACCAGCAAGCAAAGTTGGCTTGGATCCCGTGAGTTGCGCGGGACCCCTTAAATCCCCTTGTTATGATTTAATTAGTACTAAGTAGAACTTTTAAACGAAAATAAGGCGAGGTCTAAATAATACTCTGTGCAGTCTAAGACACACTTTCAAGTTATACAGGTGTGTATCCACCCTCCTCCCTTGTTAAACTATTTACCCCCTACTTGCGCCCTCCGCACTTATTAAAAGTTTGAGCGACGGTGATTGCTTCGCGAAAGTTAAATTTACCTTAAGCATACGATTACAAAGTTAAACATAACACCGATTCCAAGACCGTTACCGGGGTAATAGCACCGAAATCTGCCGTACAGAATATATAACATACAGCTCAGGTTTTCAGCCAGGTTTTAATTTATGTACTAGATTGTTAGTAACTCTAGAGAGAGGGATGCTTGGCATTTTTCTAAAGGAACAAGGTTCAGAAGATAGAAATTCGACAGAAGAAGGCTGTGGATATAATCCTCAAAATCTGCAATTTGAAGCAGCATTATGGCCTGTCTGTCGTACCAGTGACGGCTGGTGGATGACGAAGGTCTTTCAGTGAAGAGTACAAGACGAAGATATAGTACGCCTTCGTTCTAGATAGGCCGATGACGCTATAAGAGAGTTGGAAGCAGGCGGATATGAGGAATATGGATTATATCCAGCAGTGGACTGACAAAGGCTGATGGTGATGATGACTGTGATTAAAATGTAAATGGTGCCATGTTTATTTTTTATAGGTTTTTATGAGGATAGCGTCTAATCCTAGAAGTTCCAGTCTTATAGGCTTTGTGGTTGTGGAAACCTGCTTGATTTAGTTCCTTAAGGCGCTGGAACCTCGAAGTACTGTGTAGACATTCTGTGGAGTATTACACAGTCCCTTGCTGAAGGTACTTAATAAAGCCCAGACGGTGGTCTCTAATTCTATTCTAAGATCACAAGTCATGAAGTTTAACTGATGGGTCATTGTTATCCGGATGTCTCAATATGAAAGTCGGAAGATTCTGGTGAAGTATACATCATATGTCATTTTACACCATGTAATGTTGGAGTCCTGTGTTACCTCATTAATGATCTTCTTGGTGAAATGTACGTGGTGGTTTCCTCTTGCCTTCCACACGCTAAGCTATTGCCTTTTCAGTAACCATAACTGTTTTATATAGGGTTCCGTGTTCCAGCTACCGTTGCCGACCTTCGTGAGAAGATGGCTCTTTAAGAAGTTAGCTCTTTATATATTTGTAAAAAAATCGATATTTTCACATTATCAGGTGCGAAAAAGTATTCGTGTTTTTAGACCTTAAAATATGCTTACGTAACGATCGTTATTTGCTAGATAACGAACGAATGAGCTTAGCCAAAAAAAAAAAATCCAATTTTAAAAACTCCCGCTTCCTCCAGCAGCGCGAATTCCACACAAAAGCATTAATTCTGGCCAAGGCCGCACGTCGGGATACATCGTTATTAGCGCTGCATGATCAATGACTGAGGCTCTCGTTTCCACTGACACACGGCTGCCGGCGGATGAGCAGCTCAAAGGTTTTCTTATTTAACGAAGAGAAGACCAGAGGAACGTTCTCCTGATGATAAACGATACACCTGGCCGGAACAAGGTGGCGTTAGTTAGGATGTTATAGACTGCTCCATATTGTGCTCCTCGCTTTAAGAAAGAAGATGTTAAATCTCGTTAGTAATTACATTAGTTACAAAGTCCTACACACCGGAACACAGTAATGTTTATACACTATTGCAATCGGCGCTGCGGTGGTACCTACCTACACGGTTTCCAGCAACAGAGACCTACCCCCAGTAAAATGTTAATTTACTTCCTACTGATCCACCACTTTACCAAAAACAAATGAAGTTAGTTAATCAAGAATTATGTCTTTTGTTAACGTCAGGAGAGAAATTTTTTAAAAATATGCACAAATCCGAAGAAAAGTCTCGGTTATATAATATATATAATATATAACTTCTACTGAAGCTTTTAGATCTCCTAAGAGGCTGGTATTCTATCTGAATCTTACTCACGTAGTCAAGAAGAAATCATTTAGACCTATTATATTATTTGGAAGTTTGGTCTCCATTGCTTAGTAGTTAAATACAACAATTATGTTATATAATTCATAGTAATATACTATTAAAATACGTTATTAATCATACTATTAAATTTTTTTATTTTAATAGTGATAATTATATAGCATACAAATAGTAACTTCAGCATATAGAACTCCATCAGAAGCTATCATTTGGTTCATAGACCATCGTCATCACTGTCAGCCGATAAACATCCAATTCTGGATGCCTTTCTGTATCCATTGCCGGAAAAGGCCATAAAAATAGTTAATAAGAAATTAAAAAAAGTCAAAAAATTCTAAAAATCATATATGTTGCACAGGCGCTGCGACCGTGTGTATCGACAATATCTTAAATCACTGAAGCCATGCATCATTCTTACGATTTCTTTCATGTGTTCTTTCATCCAATGTTATCCATCATATTCCGAGATGCTGACAAAAAACGGAATCCTTATATTTAACGGTGATTTCAGCATTTTCATATTCAGTCGACTTTAAATATATTATTTTTTTTATTAACATTCTATTCAAAACTCCAATAAGATGGCAGATGATGATCATTGTGTTCATAAGCAACATGCCTTTTGGTCCGAGCACACTATTCATTATTGATTTTAGATCTAATTTCTCCGACTGCAAAATTCTATATATTTGATCTGTTAATTTAACAACTGATATATTCTAGTTTAAGTTTAATTTTACTTTTATACTTTTAGGTTAACTGTTGCTATAAATAGTCCCTACCCCGTTTGTTAAACTTGAATTGGTAAAAGAAGAAACCTTGATTCAAGAAGCGACAAGAAAAATGGATCAGTTATAAATTCATTGCCACTTTTCAAATCCAAGGCATAGTTCAAAGCATCATAATTAACAATATCTGATGATTTTGCAATCTAATATTTTACCTAAGTACTAGAAATAATATTTAATTTAAATTAAACTAAATTAATTGAACTCAAAATTAATTTTATTGTTGAAACCGCGTACAGTTTATTTTCTATGATCATCTCCGCCACGTCCCCAAGTGTTATTAATTATTCTTTCCCGGTCTCCATGCAATGTTTTCTAGACCATGAAACTGACGCTTGAGGTTTTTCCCATCAGCCCATTTGGAGTCCAAATAACTGTTGTCGTCGTCCTGCTCTAGCTTCTTCCATTCCTCCTGCTTCCTGTACGCGTGGAGCATTAATTGTTTCCTCTCATCTTCGCTCATGACCGGTTCCCTGCCAGGAGCACCCTCGGAGTTGGAACAAAGCTTAACCGTTACTTTACTCTTGTCATTCTTGCCTAAAACCAGTGAATAATATTACTTTTTTAAATGAAGCTCTGTTCAAAAGTGGAAATATTTATTAAGAGTTAAAGGATAGTTAAAATTTTACATAAGATAATTTCTGCGTTTTTTATCTTAGAAATAATTACACTAAACCTTTAAACCGTAATAAAATTAATGACCAAGATATCTTTTTTAAAAAAAAACGATATGAGAAAAATATTTTTATTCAGTATTTGGAGCAAAAATTTATACTATCAATGTGTGTTGGTTTACTTTACCTTACTTAATTTATAATGATTTAGAATATAGTGAGTTTTTTTCTGAAAATTTACCTAGATGATCGCTTAACTTATTCCCATTAAGGAACTTCTTCCCACATGTCCAGAGACAAGCTCGAGATGGATCGATGACTTCAGTGGAAGCCTGTGTACCACTCAAGTCTTCCACGTTATCCAGCTCCATTCGCACAGGGTCGTGGGGTGGCAAACCAGCCGGGAACACGATTTTGGTTGCACCCCTCAGTTCATCTAGTGCTCGGACTACGTCATTTTGAGTAAGACACTGACGAAGATCAACCTGTGACAAAATTTATTGAATAATTGGTATCAAAGAAACAAACTATAAAGATTTCTCTGATTAATTTAACTACTGTAATTTTATCTAATTGTTTAAACAAAATTACTTTAAAATTTGATGAAGTAAAATCAGCTAGAATAGAAACCATTTGCAACAATCCGGTTTTGATGATATTTTACTATACTTTGATTCATTTAAATATAAACTAATCCAAGAATATTAAAACTGTATGTCTTAATATTGTATCATCATCACCATTCCCTAAAAGTTTCCTACTAAATTCATCTTGCGGATTTTTTATGTATATCCCAGTTCTTCTTCTTCTTGTACACTTTCTTCTACTCAACCATCAACTTACCTGTAACTCAGATTAGTTAGTTCAGAACTTATCTTTAAGTTAAACGTAGTTGTAACAGGTAAGTTTTTTTATTTGCAATTTTCACTTGATATTCTCGAGTCTACAAATATTGAACATAAAAGCTGTGATCATGAACAATAGCTTTCGTCTTGTGATGTTGTACTTTTTGTAAAACAAAGTTCCACATACCCGCTTCTTACTTATCATCTCCTTAGCGGTTTCCGCGGCCCTTTTCAAGACGTCCTGCAAATGAGTCGGCGGCGCATACCCGCAGCGGCGCCCCATTTCGTCCTTTTGTAAGATGTAATCCTGCGGCGCGCACCGCTTCGCCCAAGGATCTTCAAGTTTCAGCTCTTTTATCTGTAAGAATGCATGCCGTAATTGGTTCCCCGTTTCACCGGATTATTTGCTGCTTCTCTTCAAGAAAATAACTTTTAAAAAACTTTATGTCACAACTTTGTAGCAGCCGAGATGAACTTGTTCAACTTTTTGTGAATGAGGAAATTTTACACAATGAACAGGATTCACTACAAATATTAACAATTATACCAAACATAATAATGATTTAGTATAATACCACATTATAACGAAATAACACTTGTAAAGGCAATATTAAATTTAAATTTGAAAACACTACCCTTAGAAACAATAGGAATAGGTGGAAATATCAAAGTCATAATCACCACAAATATATATGCGATAACCTGATCACAATCCTGTTATGGAGTCTTCGTTAAAAAAGGCTCTTCATGTGTACGTAACAGCGACAGTAATAAACACGATGATGACCTGGTGGTAAGTGCCAACAGTTTTGCATAGAAATGAGGTGCACGATGAGGTGTTTACTTCATCATCATCAGTCGATACACGTCCACTGCTGGAGATAGGCTTCTCCAAAATATGTCCGCTTCGATCAGTGCCGCGTCGCTCGCATCCAGTAGGTTCCCGCGATTCTCACCAGATCGTCGGTCCACCTTGTGGGAGACGTCCCAACACCTCGTCCACCAGTACGCGGACGCCACTCACGATATTATTTTCATTAGAAAGAGACGGTAATGACAAAGATGATGAAATAGGTACACGAGGTAAAAAGAAAATAAGAATTAGAACTGTTATTACCCCTAGCTAGGGGAGAGTTGCTATAATTAAATGAATATTACGTTCATCAGCTTGAGATAATATGCTGCGTCGTAATCCAATATTTATACTAGGTATTGCATTTGTAACAAGAACAGTAAAGTATTCTTTTAGCGGCATAAAAATTATGTGGTTTCACTTATCCAGACGACCTTCGATTGAAGATGCCTGCTGTAATCCGTACCTGTTCCTCGGTCAATCCTTGCATCTCCAGTGGCAGAAACGTGCCGTGCTGTTGCAGTTCCTCCATCTCGTTGCAAATCCTGGTCACCTTGAGCCGTCCATTGAATATCGCGGTGATATCTTTCACGACATCATCCACCGCTTTATCCACATTCGTTTCGTAAAGGAACTGGTTCTGATCACCCCTTTTTACGAGAAATATAACCATTTTTATACACACACTCCTCGCTGAACGATTCCCGCAATGAACTTTAATATTTGATTATTGACAAAACAATGGTTTCCATGGGAACGGGAGATTGCGTTGCAAAAGTATATTGATTTTCTCTTCGGGTTCTTTACTACTATTTTTAATTCGCAGACAAGTTTACAACGTAGTACATGTATACTTTTTTGATGGATTTGCACTCAAAAATTAGTGTTACAGAATGAACACGGCATATTTCATAAATATTGAAAATGCTTATAGTAAAAAGATTTTCACTGAGCCTCCTTTTTTCCTAACTTGAAGACGATATCTATTGAAAGAGCAAGTACAATGTTGCTGGTAAAGTAACGATACTTTCACTCAACTTGGTTAGTACAGGCGGTGGCCCAAAAAAAAAAAGAAGAATATTTTTTTTTATAGACTAAGTACGATGGCACTTGATCGTAAGCAGCGATGTGATCTTTGGTGCTAAAGCGCACTACTCTAGAAGTAGCCTATTCATTCTTCTCTTAAAGATCCCCGCGTCATACCTGGACGGAAACACCAACGCCAGCAGGCTGTTCCAGTCTATTAATAACTGATACGTAGTATCGATGAATTTACTTTTTACTAGTAATAAGTTTTATTATCAAAGGTCGTCCGATATACCATCACAGCGTCTATCATTGCAATCACAGGAGACGATCAATTGCCACCAGTTATTTATATACGACACATACTAAATTATGGACTGCTATTATAATTAATAAATATAAACCCTTTAATATTCCCACTGCTGGGAATAAGCGATGTTTGGTCATAAGTGGATAGTTACTCAGCTTTTTTCGATGATATTCACCTGCTGGTATGATACGTTTGCCCATAACAAAGTGGCGTTAAGTAGGATGGTAAATAGCACCATCTTGTGCTCGTCGCCTTGACATGATATATTGTCATTCCCGGTGTATATGCACTAGCTACAGCGCTCTTCAAACCGGAACACAGTAATGTTTGCACACTGCTGCTTGGCGGCAGATATAGGCCCTGTGGTGTCACTAACCTAGAAAGTGTCTGGCAACAGGGACCTACCAGCAGTGAGGATATTTACCCAGCTAACTTTCAGCTAACGACCGCTTTACAAACTGTCGCTTTAATCACTATTACACGATCATTAACATCAGATATAGACAATGTAACCAATCTTACAAATGGATCGCTCTCGGAACAATCGGCTATCTCTTATCAGTTGCGGCGGTGCGGACGCTGTGGGCGCTGTGGGCGCGGTGGGCGCGGTGGGCCCGCGGCCGCCGCATTACCCGGCCCACTGAGCACCTCGCGCTACATTAGACAAAGGCCCCGCCCGCTGTGTACGCGTTAGTTATGCTCCCATGGTGCCGAGGTTCCGTGAAATTTTTTAACTGCATTATATCCGGAAGGCGGAGAGTTCGTTGGGTTATGCGACAGGAAATACTCTCCTTTAGCTCCTTGAACATCAGATAGAGAGATATACGGACAGATTTTCATGAAACAATTCATTTGAGAAGGCACGATAGCTTTCTACTCTCTTCTAGTGTGAGAAGATCATTATTATATTTACTTAAATTAAGCGATGACGTATACTTGATGGTAAGTTATACGCCGGCCCATAATAACGTGGCGCCAGTTAGGATGCTGTACACAGCACCACAATGTAGTCGACCCTCCCCTGCTTTGATATTGGACTATTGAGCAATGGAGCTCCATTCTGTTTACTAACGAGAGCTGAATGTGTCTCCATGGCAACGACGGAAGAGGCCGAGTATACAGGCGTCCAGGGGAATAGTTCTCCCAATGCTGTTTCGCTGAAACAGTATCATATGACTGTGTGTCAATCATGATGTGGGTTGGAATATCATATGTGCCTGGTGGCGGTCGGATAGAGGGTCTGACACCTCAAAAGTACATGGAAGACATTCTCGTCGATCATGTTGTACCTTATGCAGGGTACATCGGAGAAGATCTTGTATTGATGCATGATAATGCTCGGTGCTACACAGCAAGTGTTAATCGCCAGTTTCTTGAAGAGGTGGGAATTGAGAGGATGATGTGGCCAGCCATTGGTCCTCACCTGAACCCCACTAAGCATTTATGGAACGAGCTCAAACAGAGGGTTCAAGCTAGAGATACGGCTCCATCAAGCATCGTCGAGCTCAAAACTGCGCTAAAGGAAGAATGGAATATGATAACTCAAGATTTTACCAAAAAATTGATAAAATCCATGAACAATCGCATGCAAGCCGTTATAAAAGCAAGGGGAGGCGATATAAAGTAGTTTTCATCTCAACCGATTTTTCTGCTTAAGATGGCATTTTTTAGAGAAAATAATAGTCTCATAAACAAGAAAAAAAAGAAGAAAATCTGATAAGCCATTTTCTGAAAAATCAACCTTTTATACCAATATACGGCTTGAGTCGATTTAGTTGCACGCGAGTGTATGTACTCGTGTATGTTGTATGTAGAATATTTAAAGAGTAAGCGAACACAAGAACAACGTTATTCTCAACACGGCGTTTGCGGTGTTACTGTATCTGACAGGCTCGTTACGAGGGTGAATACTGGAGTTGAGACGTCATCGCCTCGTCCCTTAAGAATTATATATATAAATATATATTTTAAAGTTATTCGGTTCAGAAGCTTTTGAAGCTCAAATCTCGTCTGATTGTTACAGATACCGGGACGCTGCGCCCACCGACACGGCCACGACGTATCCACACAGACGCCTGAGCTTTCCGAGCTCCGACACGAGAACTCCTCGCACCATGGCAAGGTAAGCCGGTTACATCACATTATGTACTGGTGGGTCTCTGTCACCGGACACTGTCTCGTTCCACCGCAGCGATTGCAGCCGACAAATAGCGCTTCCGGTTTGGATGGCGCTGTAGATAATGTAATTACTGGGGCTATGAGACGCAACATATGTCTCGAGCGATGAGGGCAGCTGCTGTGTATATCATCCCAGCTAGTGCCGCGTTGTTATGGGTAGGCGTATCACTTACCACTAGATGAAAGCCCGACTCGTTTCGCCGCTTAATTGAATAAACAAGAATATCAACATTTCACAACAACACCCCTTTTTACTATATATGTATATACCACTGCCCACTGCTGGAGCCGTGCTGATCGTACCTCCTCCCTATACGGTCTCTGCCAAGAGACTTACTACCAGTTAGAGATCAGAAGTTTGTGTTTTTTTTATTCAATTAAAGACCTTCACTTGATAATAAGTGATACGGCCACTCATAACAACGTGGCGCTAGTTAGGGCGATATACACAACACCTCATTGCGCTAGTCATCTTGAAACCTAGCATCTTAGATTACTCCAATAATTTCACTAGCTACAGCACCCTTCAAACTGGAACACAGTTATGTTTGCATACTACTGTTTCGCGCTGAGGTGATAACTAGACGGTTTCCGGTACGTTAAACTTACCGTCAGTAATTTTTTTTTATTCTACGAAGCGATGAGATGAAGAAGACGTTCACCTGATGGTAAGTGAAACGCCCGTCTATAAGTTAGGTTAGAATGATATAAAACGCAAGACGCTGAGTCTCGTGACCCCAGTAATCGCATCATTTATAGCACCCTTCAATCCGGAACAGTAGTTTGTCGGCTGCAATAGGCGCTGCAGTGGTATTTAGACGGACTCCGGCAACAGAGACCTTACAACCAGTGATTGTTCATGATTATAAAAAAAAATCGTTGCAGCAGTAAGGATGTCAAGTGGAGACTGTGTAACAGTAGACACAGTGCTTGAAGGACCAATAGTCCGGCTGAAGGACACGACGAATAGTTAGACTGCTGGGAAATGTATAGGTGAAGCTAATATAGAATAGTTAATGTCGCCGATGATGACGATTATGATGATGATATAGTTACATAAACAAATTACGGTTATGACAATTATACATAATTTGTGCATAACCATAATGAAGCAGCGGCCGCGGTTATGCCAATGAAACATGAAGTTAAATATTATAATGAACTTGTGTTTACACATATAACAAAATGGCTGCGCGCTCGTGTAAATTTGTTTACTCTGATGCGATAATAAAATCATTATACGTTGCGTTAATTGAATTTATTTGCTCGCAAATCAATCAGCAACTTTACTGCAATCTAGTAATTGTTATCGATTGATAGTAAAGGTCATTACGTTTAAACGGATGTCCAGTAATACCGGTGGTTTACTGGTAGGCGTCTGTTGGTGGAGACAGTCGGGGTACCACCGCAGTACTGTCTTCCAGTCTGAACGGCATTGTAGCTGCTGAAATTACTTAATTGATACTATGAGCTCAATATGATGCAGTGTATATAATCCGAACTAGCGCCACATTGTAATGGGCACTTGCTATCGGATGAAGGTCCCGCTTGTATTATGACTTGGTAAAAAAAATACTGGCGGTAGGTCTCCGTTTCCAGAAACCGTCTGAGTATCGCCGCAGCGTCAAAGCAGTATGCAAACATTACTGTATGTCAGTAACGTAAGGCGCTGTAGCCAGTGTGATTTGTCTAATGTGGTGGTGGTGTGTACATAATTGTAAATAGCGCCGTGTTGTTATGAGCTGGTGTACAACTCACCATCGGGTGATCATATCGTTTGTTTCGTGGAATAAAAAAAAAATTATTCTAGCACTTGGTACACATATCTACTTCTCCGCGTTTGCTAGAAGGAAACTCTATTTAAAGTTAGTCTCGCCTTTGTTCAAACATTGCAATTTTGCCTAAACATACTTTGTTTGTTTCTGTGTATTTACAAACAAACAAACAACATTGTATATATATACACAATACTAGTATATTTATAAAATATATAAATTTTATAGCATATAAAAATGACTTGCTTTATGAATTGAATATCTATATATATATATATATATAAATATAGATAGATATAAATAGATACATATATATATATATATATATATATATATATATATATATATATATATATATATATATATACGCGGATCATAGGAATGCTATCATGGCGGCGGATTTACTTAATGATGATGCAAACCAGACAAGTCCGAAGAACTTTACCATCAATTTAACATAGTAGTTCGTGTGTTATGTGCAAGTGTATCACTTACCATCAACTGAACGTCCTGATGATCTCGTCGCTTAATTTAATAAAAAAAAAAGAATAAAAATATATATATTCCTGGATGCTGGATAAATATATATATAACCAAATTGTTTTTTTTTTGGTTCATCAGTCACGTGAAAACTAGTGAACTTATCGCCACGGAAACAAGACCATTCAACGAATGTTTTGTAAATGGCTATGATAACGGTTGCTATAGTAACGGTTGGTATAGAAAGTCATCTGCGGCTCGGAAGAAATATTTCCGACAAATTTCAAGTCTTCTATATGACGGCCAGCAAAGCGGACAGGGAACAGCTAGTGTACACATATAAGAGATACAGACTCATTGACTCATCACGAGATCTTGGATACTGTTAGATGTATACACTCAACAGGAGGTGAAGGCAATGCTTCTGTCAATTAGAAGTCAGCTAAGAATAGATTTTATGAAATCTCTTCCCCGAAAGAAGTTCCAAAGATGTCACGGCCAATAAAGCGGGTGGAGTAGAGCTCGTAATATATATCTTGTTATGATATGAATTCTTGATTCATCGTCATCATCACCCGATAGACGTCCACTGCTGGATGTAGGCCTGCCCAAATGATCTGCAAGTTTGTAGGGGTTCATATGGAGAATTTGAGCCATTTCCCACCACGCTGGCCCAATGCGGGTTGATGGGAGCCAGAGCCTCGTTTGTTGATTATCAGGGTACACCATGAGTAGATGGAGTTGAGTTGGGTCCTGTGAGTTGCTATGCGGGACCCATTACAACCTTGGTTGAGAAAGAAAATTTGTTTTATCAACATTAAATACAGGTGTAGAATTTGGAAATGTTTATAGCGTGCAGCTTAAGTACACACCAGGATACCGCTGAGCTGGTAGTTCGCCACATTCAGCTCGTAAATTCCGTTTCGCAATCCAGGTTTTTGTCCGAAGCTAGTTCCGCGTCGACACATAATGATACGGTTAAAGCCCTGGCTGTTTGTATTCACCATCCTCATGGTCTCAAGCACTATTAACACCCGTTTCAACCCCTGTCTTATCACCAACTGTCTTACTGTCTTAGTTTAAAACTTGTTCGAGGTCTTTTTATAAATATTCAATGTCTACTAGTTAACAGTCATGAACAACTCTTCATTACCGACTTATAAATTAATATTTAATTTCATCATCAGCCGATAGACTTCCATTGCTGGACATAGGCCTCCCCTAAAGATCACCACATCGACCCCCACACTACGTCTACGTACTCGGGCGCCACTCGAGGACCTTACTGCTCCATCGGCTGTCGGTCCTTCGATCAATGTGCCCTGCCTACTGCCTTCTAAGTCTAGCAATCCTTTGGGCTATATTTCCTTCAATACCTGTAAGTTCTTTTTCATATATAAATAAATCTTTGTATATCCAAACGGTGCCATTTAACCCCCCTCATCTAAGAATAGGAATTTTGGAAGGTTATCGAAAATTCTTTCAGTTGTCTATACTTTTACTTTTTACTTGCTAGTGGTTAGATAAAGAACGTTCAAGGTTCAGTTAAACCGTTGGAAGTTCTTCAGTATTTTTGAAGTTTCTATTAAAATTATTTTAATATTTCTTTCCCCTTTACCCTCTATATTTTCTCACCATCAGTGTTTGACAAAGCTTTGATTTCAGTGCTATTTTTCTAATAAGGACTAACTCCTTCTTCTTAAACTTTAGCGTTTATAATACATTTTTAATTATTAGGCTCTGAGATTAGATCACGACTAAAAGATTCTATCGGTACTAATTTTAAATATTAACTTGGTTATCAATAAAGACTTGAATGGTTGTCATCATTATCAGCCTTCCCTAATGTCTTCCACCAAATGCAATCCTCAGTTACTCGCATGATGTCGTTGGTTCATCTGGAGGGACGGCGTTCTACGCTTCTGCGACCTGTACGCAGCCTCCACTTCAACACTTTCCTCCCCCATCGGCTGTCACTGACACTACAGACATGGCCGGCTCACTGCCACTTCAGCTTCCAGATTTTGAGAGCTACATTGACAACTTTAGTTCTCCGTCAATTTTCTTCGTTCCGGATTTTGTCCCTTAGAGAAATACCAAGCATAGCTCTCTCCATCGCTCGTTGTGCTGCTTTGAATCGGTGGACCAGCTCCATGATCAGGTGACATGTCCCTGCAACGTAAGTAATGGTGGGGACAACGCACTTGTTAAAGACTTTTGTCTTGACATTAGGTTATCTGCGAGGTGAGGATGTGGCGGAGCTTCCCAAATGCTGCCCAGCCGAGCCGAATGCGTCTATCGATCTCTTTGAAGTTACCTCTGCCAATTTCTATAACCTGTCAGAGGCTGTAATTTATTTTATATTATATAAGTATACTTAATCTCTTTAGAAGTAAGAGGGGAGAAAATCACATTTATTTCTTCTTGGATATGGTTGCGGCTAAAACATACTTCAAAGTCTATGACCTTGTCGCTAAAAGGTACCGTATTTCCCACAATACACAGTCACCTCATCCAAACCAATTCTCATCGAGGTTCAAAGAAATAAAGCCAATAATAAACCAATAAACGGAATTGCCGTCCCGCAGCGTCACGATCTTCACACGACGTCGCTCTCAACGAAAACAAACTCGACTTCAAACGCATCCGATAAAACGTAATAACAAAAGGTACTTGTTTCTTTGTCGCACAATTTCTTCGGATAACCTCTAAAGCAACAAGATAACAATATGTACGGAACCCTTATATAAACGTGGGGGCGAAATCCGCTTTTTTTAACGTATGCTTCATACAGTTTTTGAAGGTTAGGAAACTGACTAACATCACTCGGGACGAGTATCAATTTCCAAGTGTTTGAAGAAAGTAATCTTCTAAAGATGAAGAAAAGTCAGTTAAATTTTATAATATATAAATTACTAAACTCTAAATCTCTCTCTCTCTCTTTTCAGCCATTACTGTTTCCGGAGACTGTCTAGGTATCACCTTAGCAACACCTAATTCTCCCTCCAAACAATACTATGCAAACATTAATGTGTTTCAGTATGAAGAGCACCTTAACTAATGTAATTACTGGGGTAACAGGACTTAACATCTTACGTCTCAGGCAACGAACAAAATATGATGCAGTGTACATCATCCCAACTAGCGCCTCGTTGTTAATGACAAGCTTATCACTAACCATCAGGTCATCATCTTTATCGTCTCGTCGCTGCGTGGTATATCCTAATTAGTGGTACAGTTATCTTTCTCCTCCACTTTACATCATATTTTTCCCACCTTCTTTAAGGTCTCCCTTTGTGTCTGATCGAGGAGGAAAAGCTGCGGTACCAAGTTGTTTATACCAATAGCACTACGTCAAGGTTAGACCTTACCAGTCTTGCATTTCAAGACATGAGACCATTTCATAATATACACGACCTTTATATGACCACTAATAAATTGAACCACTGGTGGCAAGCCCACAAGGAAAGGTCCAGGGTACCAGGCCACGAGGAAGAACGCCTATGAGATGGACTAACCAGATCAAGGCGGCAATAAATGACTTATCATCGTTGCCACTGTATGAGTGCACTAGGAAGATGGCCATCAGATAGGAATGGCAAAGTATTGTTAAGCTTGCAACCAACAATTAAACTGATGACCACGATCACTCTGTCTAGATTGATACCGACTAAGAAGAAGAGGAATAGAATAGTAACAATATTTTAACTGGTGGTTGGTCTCTGTTGCCGTTTTGGTAGAGATATTGCTTCTACTATCCAGAGATCAGTTAAGAAAGGATTTTTATGTAATTCCTCCCCAAAGAGAGTTTAAAGCTGGAGGGGTGTTATGACCAGCAAAGCAGGCGAGGAACAGCTCCTTACTATATATTTCTACAGATCCCATTTGTAATATGGAAACTGAACAATTCCTATTTACATAACTATCACTTAGACAAAACATATAAAAAACATTTTACCATTTAAACTTTATTACTATATGTTGCAGCGTTAAAAGCAACAAAAAATATGTATCGGCGGATACGGATACGGGGTGACAAATTGAAGTTTATGACTCCCGTGGGGTGGAAATTTGCATGTGCTATTGTCGGTACAAACCTATCAGGGTTTAAAGCATAAGGGATAGCGTCCATATCCCGGGTAACAATAAATTTATATATTTTGTTTCAGTTAACAGCATCATGTAACAAATCATCTAGTTCTTGATATGATGATGATGATATGATAAGAAATCAAACCTTATCTATACCTACCTACTCTTCTATGTATACGTTGATGAGAGAATAGCGATATTCCTAGACCTAAACTGATATTCTGGGTTAACGATAAATGTATAAGAATATAGAAGGGGTATCATTATTCTGGCTGTAAGGGGTTCCACACAACTCACGGGACTCGTGCCAACCTCACCTGCTCGTGGTGCACCCTGCTAATCAACAAACGAGGCTCTGACTCCCAATAACCCGCATTGGACCAGCGTGGTGAGAAATGGACCACATACCCCATATGAACCTCTATAAACGATGGCTCTTAGTGCTCGGCGATGCGAGCAGCGCAGGACCAATCGATACGGAAATTTTTGGCGGAGGCCAATATCCAGGAGTGGACATCTGTCGGCTGATGATGATGAGGATGATACACAGCACCACATTGTGCTCGTCACCTGTAGACATATGATCTTCAGTCTCATTAGCTCACCAAATTCTCGTGCTACAACACCCATCCAACCGGAAGTAGATGCGGAATAGGTAGTTGATATTATAGACAACAGCAAAATCTACCACCATGTTCCAATAACATGAACACCCAACCACCATCACTACCTTCATGTATTCCATCCTAAGTCTTTTTATGGACTTTTTCTGATTTAGAGATTAAAGCGAAAATATTTTATAAGTTACAGTAAGTTCGCTTTTTACTTACACTGCAGTAAACGCGGTGATATCTTACTGCGTTTCGATTGTAAATTTCAACAGGTTTTTTTTATACTTTTACCGTTATATAGTAATGTAGTAACCATGAATACAATGCTTTGGACACTTTCAGGTTTCCAAACAATATAGTACTTGGCTATATATTTTATTTATAATACATTATTACATTACACTGTTTCCACATTTTTTTTTCTGCGAAGCGAAGAGAGGAACACCACGCGCACCTGATGATGGCAAATCATATATATTCTGGAGATATGAGATAGGTATCTTCCATAAACAGTTATAAAAGCGATACTTAGTCTAACCCTTTCTGAGATAATCTGGGGGTAGATTACCCCAGTATCCAAATTTCGGTATTTATGCGATTTTGGAATAGAGCCACTTACAGAGCAAGCCTCTGCGATAAGGTTGCCTTATATCTTTAGTCCTATATCCTGTCTCTTTCATTAAATATAGTAATAATAGAGACACTGAACAACTTAGAAATCCTTCTCAAAGTAAGGCTGTGGTAAATGATGTATCAGGAACACATCCTTCAGATCAAAAAACTGGTAAATTTAACCACTGTAACCTTGAGCGGTAACTGGTTTAATGGTCTAAAGGATAACGCAGCCAATGAATGCCACCTCATTACTTATTAATGCATTACGCTAGCGTGGTGGGAAATGGTCCAAGTCCATCCCATCCGAATCCTTACCCGATCGATGTGGGAACCTTTGGGGGAGGCTTGTGTCCAGCAGTGGACGTTTATCCGTTGATGATGATGATCAAAGGTTTTGTAGGTAGTGTGTTCTTTGAGAGTAATCGCAAATGAATTTCTATAGCACAATGTTCATAAAAGTTAAGTAGAAATAAAGTGATGAAGGATCTATGAAATTTAAATAATAAATATCCTATAACATTCTAGAAATCATTCCGCGTAGAATGCTCACGTTCCCGTGCCGATACATACACTCATTTTCACGTGATTACCGAACAAACTATATCCCTTTACGTGATGTATATAATTATTAATCATAATGAGCTTAAGTAAACGTTGTCACCTTTTCAAGCGCTGAAGAAGTAACATATGAATATTTATGATTGGAAGAAAAAACTGGATAAAGAATTCAATATATGGAAATGTCACCTCATCCTCAAACGTGTCCTTTGCTGACTGGAGAACTGTGATCTCCAATATTCGTCTTGTTACCTCAATTCGTTAGAACTTTACCATACAATATAAAATTTATTTCGTTTATTTGCTTTCTTTGTATATGCTTCTGTTTGTGCAAAGAATTTAATAAAAAAAAAAAAACTCTTTTGACTACATCTCATGTGATGGAAGCTTATCCACATTGATAACCGTTTACACTGTCTCGGGAATAATCAAGAACTGTGTTAATATTAAACATCCTCTCGTCAAAAGGTAAACCAGCGGAAATACTTTTAATTTTCAAAAGGGGATGAACACGGATGAAGGATAAATATTTTCTTTATACAATGATCCGACAAATCTTGTAGAACTTAAGTAAGCGATACAAATCACAATATTAACGTAATAGTTAGAATATTTGCATAGAATCATAAATCTACATTAACCTCTCGTTATCAAAGTTATTTCATAAGTTACAGCTCCATCTAAACAGGAACTTAGTATAGTTTAAACTTGGGACTGCTTCCGAAGAGAAATACCAATAGTCTTTCACATATACTATAATTTAATTAAACGTAGTACACAAATTACTTAAAAAAAAATCTTGAATATTTAATACTTGCGGCTTTCATAATAACCAAAAAGTTTCTTTTTTAACATTAAAGATAATAACTATCGTTAATTGTTTAAGTAGCAACTAGAAACCATTTAAGTGCGGACTTGGACTTGAAGCTGTTAAGTGATAGTCAACAGTACAGTATAGGCCCATAAAAATTAATTTTAAATTAAAATTGCCAATCATTGTGCGCCTGGCGGCTCTGGCAGCTCTGGCAGCTCTGGCAGCTCTGGCACTTTATTAACAATTCAAACATTCATTCAAATTTGTGAACGCAATTTCTGTACAAGAGTTTATCGAGAGGCGTCCCGATTCTGTAAAATTACGTTAGCCAACTTCGGGCCTGTTAAGCCTGCCTTCCACTGCCGCAGAACATCGAAACTGCTCAGAAGTATCCACCGTCGAATGACATAACAATTATTTTTAATAGTGAAACTGCGGGTTAAAGAAATCCCGCCATTACATTATAAATTAAAGCTAACGTTGAGACGTTTAGGATTTTATGTTTTAGAACCTTAGGCACTGTATTCTTGTTGGAAAATCGTCTAGTGCCTAAATATTAATACTGAATTATAGAATAATTTGTATATAAACGTGACAAAATAAATTTGTGTGTTTATTACAGAAAACAGCGTGTGCATAACTAAAATATCCAAGAGGGGAAGGAAAGATCTGTAGTACTAGACAACTTAGGTCTAACCACATAAAAAAAAAATTGTAAATTGTAAAAGAAAATAAATATTTTTTTTATATATTTATATTGTTCTTATTAATATTAGCAAAGGTATATCCATGTTTTTATTTGAAGTAAATCTCTGTTGCTGCCTCGGCTCCGATTTCTACTCCCAGGAAATAGTGTGCAAACATTACTGAGTTCAGATATGATTGGTACTGTATTTGGTGAAACACTGGAGTAACAAAACATATTTCATATCTTATATCCTCGAACATACTATCCTTTAAGCCGTTTATCTTTTCTATCATGATGTTATTTAATATATTCAATCCTTTCAAACAGGAACATAGTTATACTTGCAAGTTAGTGTTTGACTATTGAAATAAGTTCTTTAGTTGTATCTACTTACATCATCATCACAAACATGACCTTACAATCAAGGAATGTAAACTTCATCTCCAATATACTGTCGTTTCATGGTAGAAAAAGATATTATTCCGGTGAAGGAAGGAATCCTTAACCCTCGACGCACTGTCACATAACTACCGTTTGCTTCGGTAATTGTTAGCAATCCAATTACATTCGCAAAGATTTACTGCACCAAGCGACACGAACACACAGACATTCCGCTTAAAGGACCAACAGGATACGCAAACAATTTCACTGTGTTGTAAAAAATGTCCTTTGGATCCACATCGGCATTAATTTGATGAGTTATTAGAAAACTGGTTAGATCTTATAACGATCCTATTCATCATCGTCAACAGCTGATCTGACGATTGTCGCAAGTGACTACCAGATGGGGAGAGCACAGAACTGATAGGCCTGGAGATGTTTAAGGGAATCCTGCGTTCAGAAGTAGTCTATATATATGATGATGAGAGCTTAAGATTTATAAAGTTTCTACTTTATATTAGCTATGTTCTTTCTCTTTTAATAACGTTACCCTGATTGTAGGGGACGATCATGTTTCGTTTAACTTGTGTAACGAATCGCTAAGTAAAGGAAGTGGTTAAAATAAGAAACGAGGCTGTTTTATATTCAGCTTTGAAGGGGATACGCGCGAAAGTTAGAAATTTACGAAGTGCACTAACGAAGCGATACGTAAAGGAGTACACATTGTTTTATTCAACTTAACTAACGAGAGGTAGGGGACGCTCAACTTATCGTTTTTTAACTACAAAGTAATAAAACTTGAAGTTAAGTTTTCATGTGACAAAAGAGCCGATGGACGGTTAGGCGCATGTAGAATTCGACTGGTTGTAGCGGTAGATTTACGATATGATAGTGGTTTTTTTTCCACAGCCAATTTACATTCCCACTGTTGGGGCACAAGCCTACCCTCAATATAAGGGCGATGGGCCATACTCACCACGCGGGCCCAGTCCGGATTGGTGACTTCACACACACCTTACAAAAAATTCTAATCCATGTGCAGGTTTCCTCGCGATGTCTTCCTTCGCCGTTTGTATTGCACTGTTGTAACTAAAGTTTACAAATGTACATAACTTAAGTATTAAAGTCATCGGGTGTCATGATAGTGTTTAATAACCAGGAAACATCAAAAGGATCCAACAACCAACACAGCCCTGTAGTCTCGGATGCAGACTAAAACTGGCTAGGAGTATCACAAGCCTTAAGGGTGGGTGCCCTTTTCGCTCAACAATGCTACAACTGAGCTCCTCATCAGAGACCTGTAACACAAAGTGTAGAGGAGCACCGGTGCGTTCTATAAAAGATCCCGGATCCTCTCCGAACGCACTGAAGCAGTCCTCCGATGGGTTTTGGTGAGTAAGAATCTCACATAACCCTAACTTTCCCTCAGAAGCAAGGTATCTTTTAAAGATCTCTCCCCCACCCCGAAACAAAAAAAAAACAATCTATATACCTACTCTATACGTCTATTTCTACTGCATATCAGTTCACCGTAAACTTTACTGTGTTGCAGTACAAATAACATTAACCGATAGGGGATTAGGTAATGCTTGGGATAACTTTACTGATAACACAGTAGTGTGAAGATATTACTGTGTTTAGATTTAAAGGGTGTAGTAGCGATATCAAAGTGAACTAACCTAACCTTAAAATACTAAAGTTTTTTTTTTAATATTCTAATGTTTAAGCGTTAACTTAAAACAAGTTCCTTCTAAAGGATGAATATACTTTTATATAACATTGGAAACGGAATCTGCAGCGGGACAACTCATGGAGGAACCGCAATCATTACAGCAGCGGGTGAGACGCGCCGCCTTAATTGCACAAAGAGTGAACAAGCTACAGCACAGTCCGTCCTCACAACGAACACGTAGACCGGAAGTATATATACATATACACGTGTATATACAGACACGCGCAATAGCGTTGTATTTATATTCACAGAGTCCTGTACAGAGGAGGGAGAGATTTCGGGCACGTCCTCCATTTTGCATGCGACTGACCGGAATATGTAATTGTTCGTATTTAATGTAGAATCGATAGCTTCCGCTTCCTTATCGCTAACGGTGATAAATTCAAACATGTATATATTCACATTACAAATAACGTGAATGATTTAACTTTTGCAAACATTTCTGAACTGGTACAATGTGGACCAATGATCTGATGTAGGTCACTGGGAGCCGCTGGATGCAGCTGAGCTACTCTTACC
This sequence comes from Ornithoptera alexandrae, assembly GCA_029030555.1. Lineage (NCBI taxonomy): Eukaryota > Metazoa > Arthropoda > Insecta > Lepidoptera > Papilionidae > Ornithoptera > Ornithoptera alexandrae. The sequence goes on along the minus strand of JARDVY010000296.1, from coordinate 1,158,618 downwards.
GTTATATTGTACCGAGTATATATTCGATCGGTGTTTGGATCTTTGGGGTAGGCCTATGTCCAGCAGTGGACGTCTGTCGGCTAATGATGGTGATACCAAGAATTAGTCCCTTAACAGTTGATGATATTTAACTATGTCCTTTTTACCGGAACCTACTAACGTTTGCGCTATGATGATGTACGAGAGGATTATTTGTTCCAAGGACCCTTATTAATACTACAGTACTACAGTCTAGACTATGATTAGTAATAAAGTACTAACTCTAGTAAAAAGCATATAACTTACAATAAACTTTACTGCTATCATTACTTACGACCAAGTATCTATTACCATCACAGCGCCCATTACAGTAATGTGCGAACATTACTGTGTTACAGTTTGAAGGGTGCTGTAGCTACTGAACTGGAGTGAGGAGACGAGCGAGAAGCTCACTCGGTGGTAAAAGCCTTCCAATATAAACGTTGCGCTGGTTAGGATGATACACAGCACCACATTGCACTCATCGTCTTGAGATATAAGATATTAAGTCTCGTTACCACAGTAATTTCATTAGCTACTATACCCTTTAAACTAAAACAATAATATCTTCACATTACTGTATTATCAGTAACATTATCCCAAGAATTACTTAACCCCCTATCGGTTAATGTTATTTTTACTGCAACACAGTAAAGTTTACGGTGAACTGATATGCAGTAGAAATAGACGTAAAGAGTTGGTGTATGGTCTTCAGCAATGGAGATTTTTTTTTGGTTTCGAGAGGGTTTTTTTTTATTAACGTGTGTAACAAAATGCTAACGGTCGCCACCCCGGAACCAGAAGGGCCCGTAACGGGGTAGTGTCGAACTCCAACCGAATAAAAAGCTTCACACGGTCTTCCAATCACTTCCGAAATAATGCACGGGGGTCACGGGATAACATCGAGCAGCTCTTCCGCAACCCCTGATCGGCGCCCGGATCGAACGGGCCCGCCCCCGGGAGAGATGTGAAGCACCCCTCTCGACAGAAAATCCCTACGTGGCGACGCGTCGGAATACGAGACGCGCCGTCAGATACACCTCGGGAACCCTCTCCAAGGGGGGCGCCGGCCCGACGTCCCATTTCCGTCGCGAAGCCAGGTTCCTCTGCCTAAGAAGGCAATCGGCGGTCGTGCGCTTGGCCCAGCCCTTTGACGGTGAGCTGTCTGCGCGCTGCGACCGCGTCCTGCCCCCTCCTTGAGACGTTCGGTCTCCCGTTTTCGCGTCATCACGGAATCGCAGAATCGGGATACCGCATCCCATTTCGAGAAGGGTTGGGGGAGATATTCGAAAGAAACCCTGCTTCTGGGAGGATCAATATTATGTCAGATTCTTACTCACAAAAACCCCCTCGTTGGTCTGCATCAGTGCATTCGGAGAGGCTCCGGGATGTCTTATACAATGCACCGGTGCTCCTCCACACTTTGTGTTACACGTCTCTGAGGAGGAGTCTAACCTTCCTGGGCACCAGTGCTCAGAGATTAAAGCCATATAACTTACAAGTAAGCCGAGGACCTTTGCCTTTCATTTTATATCACATAAACATACATACCAATAATTTTTATATATACGTTAATGGTAATTAACTACGACATATATATGTTTGTGGGAACATAATTCAAGCATATACATATACATATATATATATATATCAAATGAAATGTTTGAAATGCGAGGAACATTTCTCGAATGTACTCCGACTTCAGAGTACCACACATTTGTAACAGTTCTGCGGTTACATTGTGATATATCTGAACCTATCACATATATATATATATATATATATTTATTAACTAGCTGGTCCCTGCTATTATTTATAAACAGGCGTATCACTTATTATTAGGTGAACGTCCCCTTCGTTTCGTCACATCGTCGAATAAACAATAAAGCTTTAGTATTTTGGGGATCGAACGGGCTCCTATTGGGTACACATGGACCGCATGATCACTTTATAAACTTAGACTGCTACTGGAGACGTCGGGAACGACTACTATAATTAGAGACGGGGAGGACGTTTAAGGGGTTCCGCCCAACATCTTACGGAGTCCTCGTCAAACTCACCTGTACGCGGTGCACCCTGCTGAATAACAGATGAGGCTCTGACCACCCACCAGTCCACTCTGTACCAGCGTGATGGGTTACCTCCCAATTCCCCTCAAGTGTCCGGCGAGACCGGTGTCCGCGCCGATCATAACGAAGGATCGATCAATGTGGAGATCATTGGTCGAGGCCTAAGTCCAGCTGTAGACGACTGTCTGCTGATAATGGGTCGTTTACCTGATGGTAAATGACTCACCTACCCACAACAACTTAGTCAGAATGATATACACAACACCACGTTATTCTCGACGCTTTGAGATAAAAAATATAAAGCATCGTTATCCTAGTAATTACACTAGTTACAGCGCCCTTCAAATCGGAACATAGTAATATTTGCAAAGTACTGTTGCTGGCTGCAATATGAGCTGCGGTGGTAACACGAAAATCTCCAGCTAATCACCAGATGTTATGAAGGATATGTAACGGTGTTCTCATTCGTCAGGAGCGCGGCGGGTGGTCGCAGTGGAGCGAGTGGTCGCTGTGCTCGCGCACGTGCGACGGTGGCGTGTCTCGCCAGCTCCGGACCTGTTCCTCCCCAGCCGGATGCCGCGGCGAGCCTGTCCGATACAAGATATGCAATATGCAGGTAACTTAATTGAACTAATAAGTAGCAGCTTAGCTTAGCAGCATAGATAGAGCTACAAGGGGTCCCGCCGAACAACTCATGAGACTCCAGCCAACCTCACCTGCTCGTGTAGCACTCTGCTAATCAACAGAGGAGGTTCTGGCGTTTACCAACACGCATTGGGCCAGCTTGGTGGGAAATGGGCCAAATTCACCCATATGAATCCCTACAAACGACCTCCCTTGGTGCTCTGTGATACCAAAAGCCACGCTGACTGTGTATAGGTCTCGGGAAGCCGCTGGATGCCGGAAGCACAGGACTAATCTATGTGGAGATCATTAGGAGAGCATTGGACCTCAAACTTACGAAACTCTTGTTAAAAAAAATCCTTTAATAACATAAGTTAGGAAAAGTCTTCTGTCTCGCTTTCGACGAATTGTGGGGTTGTAAAAATCCTAATGAAGATCCTACTTCTGCGAGGAGTTGAAAGCTATGTGAGACACCTTCCAAACCGTTTCAGTAGTCACCTTCAGTGCGACAAGAGGACGAATCCAGGCTTGTTCTTAGCAATATACTACCTATACTTAAGTTCCTCTTAAGGAGAAGCAAGACCCTTATTAATTCCCCGCTTTGCTACAACTAATACTAGAGTCGCTTATTGAGCAATGAGGATCCCTGTCCTCGAGAACCATGAAGCAGAAAACCGTTTTAGTCGCCTTCCAAAGCAGACCTTACCTTAACCATTTTCTTAAAAAACCAAAGTATTAGAAGCCGGTTCACTTCGCAAAAGAAATAGTTATTTTACTAACTACATAAACACTTTTTTTTTAATCAACCAAGCTACGAGATGAGGGAGAAGTTTACCTGATGGTACGTGATACCTTAGATTTGGCGTGGTCGACATTGTGCTCGTCGTCTTAAGACATAAGATGTTACGTCTCGTTACCATAGTAATTTCATTAGCTACAGCGGCCTTCGAACCGGAACACAGTAATATTTGGACACTACTTTGGACACTTCAGCGACAGAAATCGGCGCTGGGGTAATAGACTGTTTCCGGAAACCGAGACCTACCACCGGTAGATATCAATAGATGTCTTGTAGTATTTGTAGCTAGTGCCTAGAGACAGTTGCTGGCATCCGTATTGGCAATATTACCCTGGATGCACTGGTAACATTCGTAATATGGACAGCTTCACACAGGAGCGATATAGGATGCACAGCCTGTCGCCGGCACAAGAAACTAGATAATTGCTTTTGCACTAGATACACTTCAGAGCAATGATAAAGGGTGATATTTATAATTATTTTATTTTTTTCATTCTATCAGAATATTTTGTTTTTAAGAGGTGTAAGGAGTCCCGCGCAACAACTCACGGGACCCAAGCTTACTCCACCTGGTCGTAGTGCACCTTGATAATCAACAAACTAGGCTCTGGCTCCCACCAACCCGCAATGAGCCAGCGTGGTGAGAGATGGCTCAAATCCCTCCATATGAATCCCTACAAACGTCGGCCCTTGGTGCTAGGAAGGTCGAGGGAAGCCGTTGCATTTAGGCAGTGCAGGGCCGATCGATGTAGGAGGCCTATGTCCAACAGTGGACGGGTATCGGCTGATGATGATGATGAATATTTTGTTTTTATGACGAAATAATAATTTAGTTGTTATTTAGTGCAAATCAATACAAGGTTGAGGCTAATGGCGTCTCTCAAAAAAAGCCAATGCCCAGCTGTGGGCTGCCGCAGACTAATAATGATATTAAGTCATAAATTATAACCAAAAACATATATTTGAATTAGGCGTTTGATTAAAGATTATCTTTTTAGGGTTAAGATGATGATGATGATGATGATGCTACCTGTTCCAAATAAGAGCTCTTCAGTTCGTATACAATTTAATCGACGTGAGCCTGATTATATAGCGCTTTTAAATTGTATTATAAGGTTCTTCTCTAAATTATATTAAAGTATATATACCTAATAATACATCAAATGATACAAAAAAAATAACACAATAATTAAACAAATAATAAAATCGTTAATATCGACACGTAAATTCGCTGAGATATACAATAAATTAATTCTTCTTAATTATAGTTGACATTATCTATTAAGTATATACTTGAAGTATTAGTTATTAAAAGCTATTTTTTTATTTCCCTAAACAATAAAATGACCGAGAAGTTCACCTCATAGTAAGTGACACGCCTTTAACAACACTATGATGAATGTTAAGTCTTGTTATCCCAGTTATTCCATCAGCAGCAGCGCAATTCTAACTGGATCTGGATGGCGGAAATACTTGTGTGAGATCGATCAACATCAGGTTTATAAATTTATTAAATAAATACCAATCATCATCATCATCATTTCAACCGATACCAAAAAAAATTAAATAGTAATACCAATCGCGCTCCGGTTTATTTGGCGCTAAGTGTACAGCAATAATGGCTCAAGTGAACTTCGAACTGCGGCGGTCTTTGTCTTGCAGTTTATTAAATAAATTTAACTTACTACGAACTTAATGGATAGGAGTTAACTTAGTCGGCGGCTTTGCATAATCAAATTTCGGCGGTTAAATCAATTTTCTGTTAATTTAACTATGATTATTTTGAATAATAGTTTAACTATTCTACGACTAATTTTAATCAGTTAAAAATTACTTCAATATCAATTAATTTTAATCTGTTGTCATAGAGCTGTGTGCAAATATCACCGCTTCCGGTTTGAAGGGTACCTAGTAAAATTATTGGGGTGACGAAACTTAAAATCTTATATCTTAGCGTCACGTTGTTATGGGCTGGCGTATCACTTACCATCGGGTGAACGTCCCGCTCGTTGCGATGCTTCGTAATATTAAGTATAATTAAAACTATTAACACTGGAGGCAAGTTGTGTAGAACTTGTTACAACTTGTTATATTAGGGAACTGGTATCAAGGCTCCTTATTGTTGTAGTTGGACCTCCGCTTGCCAATGCAATGACGAAGTTGCCAAGTCAGTTTCCGGTTTGGCAGTGATCGATATCCGACGTTAACTACTTGTTAGTTCGCTTTGTAAATGAATCATGTGATATTTAGCTTTAATATTGACAACATTGTTCATCTTCATCATCATCGATGGACAGATATCCACTGCTCGACATAGCTCTCCGCCGAAAATCCCCACGTCGATCGGTCATGCGCTGCCCGGATTCGGCGGCATCTCGCGACTCCAACCAGATCATCAGTCCAGCTTGTGGGAGGCCTCCCAACACTACGTCTACCGGTACACGGCCGCCACTCAAGATCCTTACTGCCTCATTGGCCGTCAGTTCTTTGAATGATCATCATCATTATCAGCCGATAGATGACTACCTCTGGACATAGACCTCCCCAAAGATGTCAACGATCCGTCCAATGCTGCCCACATCCAGCGGCTTCCCGCGACCTTACAGTCAGCATGGCCTCCGGTACCGCCAAGTACTAATGGCCGTCGTTTGCAGGGGTTCACATAGTGGGACTTGGGCCATTTCCCACCACACAGGCTCAATGCGGGATAGTGAAAGCCAGAACGTTGTTTTTTGTGCTTCTAGCATCTTCCCGCAACCTTACAGCCAGGGTTGTCTCCGGTACCGCCGGGCACTTGGGGTCGTCATTTGTAGGGGTTCATATAAGAGGATTTGGGCCATTTCCCATCACGCTGGCTCAATGTGGGTTGGTGGGAGCCAGAGCCACGTTTGTTGTTTAGCAGGGTGCACCACGAGCAGGCGAGGTTGGCTTGGGACCCTTGAGTTTTTTGTGCGGAAAGTCTTACAGCCCCAACACCCTTTAGATTTGGCGATTGATACCATTGTTAGACAAGGTCGGCGTCAGTGATCACTTTCCACCAGATTTGCCCACTCTTCTTAAAAAAAAAGAGAAGATTAAAAGTACATTAAAATCACCAGTTTGTCAGTACAACTTGGACGGGGGCTTCTGGCATTATATCATAACTTAGCAGAAACCAAGCCACAGGATTTTAGACTACCCTCTCTCTCTTTTCTTAGCTTTTATCCTATACGGTGTTCTATCAACTTTCTTTATCTTTCTACTCTATTTCTCTTTTCCCTCGACATCTCCGTTGGCTCTGGAAAACTAATATATCTTAATAACATCAACAATTCAGATGTAGTGCCCAAGTTCAGACATAAGTAATATTGAATACGTATCCCCACCCTTTCACAAGTTGACGCGCTAACTTCGCAGCTAACTTATTGTATTGAAAATCGCTCAGTGCTCCAACTTCGTCATTTCCGATGCTGGAGTTTGTCTTGCATAAGTCGCATGTCGCGATAGAGGCGGAAGTTAATACTTTTCTAACCCCCAACACAAAAAGGTTTTATTAATTTAACGTGTATTTTAGTTTGTCGTAGATACTAAACGATTCAAACAATTTTGTACTTTTTTTTGCCTGAATAATCGATTTCAAATATTTTAACTTGAATGGGAACTAGAATAAATGATGGATGGAAATGATGGAAATGTTTTACAGAGGAAATGATTCATTGATTAACAATTGAAGGAAGGAAAGAGACAGGAGAAAAAGAGAGAATGAGATAAAAATGGAAAAAGCATTAGGATTTGATGTTACGTGAATATTATTTCAAGGGGTGTAAGGAGTCCCGCACAACGATTCACAAGAACCAAGCCAACTTCACCTGCTCATGGTGCACCCTGATAATCAACAAACGTGGCTCTGGCTCCCACCAACCGGATTGGGCCAACGTGGTGAGAAATGCCTCATATCCCCCATATGAACCTATACACGACAGCCTCTAGTACCCAGTGATACCGCTGACCATGCTGACTATATGTGGATATCTTTGAGGGAGGCCTATGTCCAGCAGTGGACGTCTACCAGCCGATGATGATAATGAATATTTTTTCCAATTTGTTTGCTGTAGTGGCTTATTATTATATTACTGTTGGTGGATCTCTGTTGCCGGAGACCGTCCTGGTACTTCCGCAGCGCCTATCACAGCCGACAAACAGTAGTGTGTAATCATTACTGTCTTCCGGTTTGAAGAGCGTTGTAGCTAGTGATACTATTTTTAACGAGTGAGCCCCACCGTAGTTGTTTTTTTTTCTCCTTTCTTTTATTTTTTTCTTTATTTTTTCCTATCTATAACATTTTTCATATCTTCCTTATATATTTTCCCTCTTTCATCCTGTCATCTTCACATTCTTTCTGGTTTCTTCTTTCATGCATCACCTACTAGACTTCAGTCACCGCTTATAATAATACCATTTCTTTGACTTTATTATCTTAATTAAATTTCTACATCTATTATCACTTCGCTAGATTCATGTCCCTTTTATTATAATTACATTTGTTATGGGCAGGCGTATGATATACCATCAGGTGAACATTATACTAGTCTCGTCGCTTTGTCGAATCAAAAAAAATTGTATAAATAGTATTACATAGAAAAGAAATATCTTAATATATCTATAGTGTAATTATTATGGATTTCGGTGTATATTTGCGATAGCTTTTATTTCGTAACAGTATTCCCGGTAACGAAAGCTCTGCGCCGTACAAAATTGAGTAAATATTAATTTTCCGCTTTTCAAATTTGCCCAACGTCAAATCGCTTCAGCGGGTAAATCGAGTGAAATTACAAACTGTGTGTTGTTATAAAAAAAAAAAACAGTTAATAACTTAAGCAAAATGCATTTTATTATCGAACTATACATAACAGTCGCTGCTGGTAAGTGTCTGTTGCTGGAGACCGTCTAGGTCCCACCCAGCTCCTATTGCTGCAGACAAATAGTAAATTAAAAGATTTCTGTGTTCCGGTTTGTAGGGCGTTGGCTAATGAAATTACTGTAGTAACGAAACTTGACAAATATTTCAAGGTTGCGAGCACAATTAGATGCTGTACCCGTATATATGACCGGAACCAGCACGCTGTTATGAGCAGGCGTATAATTCACCATCAAGTGAACATATAGATTGATAGATTACTTCAATCATATTTCCGGCAACCGGAAACGGAACCGTTAGCAGAACAGTAATGTTTGCACACTACTATTTAGTGGTACAAATAGGAGCTGCGGTAGTACCTAGACGTCAACAAAATCTTTGCACTAGAAGGTTTTTTTATCTAGTTATTTTATAGCTGTAACAGTTGTGACGTTAGTAAATACTAAACCTGAAGATGAACTATGTGATCATTGACTTATCAAACACCAACTTCATAAACCCATTAAATAACTTAACCATAAGCATCTTAAAAAGATCTCTAATAGCTTAAACACATGTGATACTATAATAGCGTTAGTTTCTTTATTGTTTTAAAGTTGACCGTTCACCACCAACCGATAGATGTCCACTACTGGGCGTAGGCCTCCCTCAAAGATCTCCACATCGGTTGGCCACTATGCGCTGTTAGCTGTAGGAGTTTATATGCGGGAATTTGGGCCATTTCCCACCACGCTGACTAAATGCGGGTTGTTGGGAGCCAGAGCCTCGTTTGTTGATTAGCAGGGTGCACCACGAGTAGGTGAGGTTGGCTTGGGTCCCGTGAGTTGTTGTGCGGGACCATTTACACCTCTACCGTTACTACGGATATACGATAATCTCATTGTACCCTCTTACTATAATAGTAGTAAAAAAACAAATACAAGTCGAGATCGAACTAATACGGAATCCGATGTTAACAAGCAAATAATAGAAATTTACGTTAATTTTTAAAGCATTACATAAAAAAAAATATGAACCACTGTTTAAACAGGCTTCGGAGAGAGGGTAATTTTATAAATAAAAAAAAATCATCAAAGAAACAAAACACGGACCCAATCAGATTTAAAAGCGTCGGCAGTCAATAAGGCGAAGGCAAATAACATTTCTTATTGTCATTCGGCTTGCGATCGACCCTCTTCCCCCGTCGCTCTCTCACCACCCCTCCCCCATCCATTTTCACCCTACAATTTACTTGAGTTAAAATAATGCTTATACAGCGTCCTTTCAGTTGAGTATAACGAACAGAATTAGTCGTTCTAATAAATTAAAGAAAAAAGAAATGAGACAATAGAGAGAAAATGGGCTACGTTTTTCCTCTTAACCTTTCACATTTAACCGACGATAAAAAGGAAGTTCGAATTTATTTGAAAAGCTACACTCGTAACACAGCTTGTAGGATGCTATATCCCTGTCCCTATTCGCCTTCATACAGGAACCTACCGCGTCCTCAAAAGTCGGCAACGTAGACGGAACCTTTGGTACTACGACAGTCTATGGGCGTCAGTGATCACTTTACATCACGTGGACTATCCACCCGTTTGCCCACTTTCCCTATAAAAAAAGGGATATTATTTCGTTTTAACATTTCACTAGCTATAGCACCCTTCAAACTGTAACATAAATATTTGGGCACTAAAGGGTGGCGGTAGAAGTAGATGCTGTGGTGTACTCTAGAACCTCTACTGATAGATCTAAGCAGGTTCGCAATTTTAGGTTTGAAGACTGTTGTAGCTAATGAAATTACTTAGGTAAATAGACTTACCATTTCATGTCTGAGGCGACGAGCACAATCTGGTGCTGTGTATATCATCCTAACCAGCGCCACGGTGTTTTGAGAAGATATTATAGGTTTCAGTTTTAGCTTACAGATATAGTAGGTTATAATTTTTAGAGTTCATTAAATCTAAGTAAAACTAGGAAATAGCTTAAATCTTTTGCACCATGTTGTGTCCTCTTAAATGAATAATTCTAGATCGGTTCTAGCAAAAACGTTTGTGAACTATTATAAGAGAAAGAGAGAGAGAGAGAGAACCGCTCTTTAACTTATATATAGAGTAACTAGAGATTTAATCATTTTATAAGATAGAGCTATAGTTTTACTGGTGGTAGATCTCTGTTACTGAAGACGACTACAGCTTCTATTTCTGTTGCCCAACAGTAGCATGCAAACATTACCGTATTCCGGTTTGAACGGCGTTGCAGCTGATGAAATTACAGCGGTAACAAGCCTTAACATTGTCTCGACGACGGATACAATATGCTGATGTGTATATCATCGTAATGAACATTATTATATTATAAGCGTATTACTCACCATCAGGTGAACGTATCGCTCCTCTCTTCGCTTTATCGAATGTAAAAGACAAATACATAAATAAATATGTATTAACTTAGAGTGCCACCAGGATTACAATACTTCCACCGCCTCCGGATATGCGGTGGCAACTTAAATATTGAACACGCCGCGACAGATCCCACGACAAAGGCGAATATTAATTGCCATCTACTGTTACATCATTATGACAACGATATTAGTTTAATAATAATACACTACATCCTGGCAGCTACACCGCACTTCAATTTACATTTCTCAAATTAAATGCCTTCGGATTTGCGTTGAGGATCATGAAACACGATACCTCTTATAACATCTCTTACATTCTATTATATCCTACATCATATTATACGTTAAATTCTAAATCTTATAACACCGACGTAATCTACATTACTTTGCTCTAAAACACGCGAAACTTTATTAATCTCTTCTTTAACTGGTAGTAAGTCACTGTAGCCTTGGGTTCTTACCCCACAAACATCCCCCATTAACAAAAAGACTAACCTCATTCCCGATATGAGAGGAAATGGACTTGTCGGCACGGTTTCTCGTCCAAACACGATAGCATCTTCAAGAGATTAATAAACAGACTGTAACTAGGTTAATGTAATTCACCATCGCATACCACCACTTATCACCAGTTGAGATTATAGTCCGACTATAATCAATCTCAAAAAAAATATATACATCTAATACGAACCGTGGGTGAGAAGATAATATACCAGAATAATACTATGACGCTATCCTTAAGCGGAAATTTCACTAGCTAAATTATAATAATTATTATTAAAATAAAGAATTAATCTCCTAATAAAAATGCAAGCAGTGGAAGGCGGGCTTAAGCCGCTCCACTACTAAGCCGTATAATAATTTGCATAGTAACCCAAACGTAATCTCGCGTAGTTTTACTGCTTCATTGTATTCAAAAATTTTACTTCTACCTTCAAAGAGAAAAAAAAACTACAATATACTGTAGCAACAGAAATAAAAGAGCAAAAAAAAATTCATATGAAACATACTCCAAAACAACTGTCTTATTTGGTGAAGATCTAGAAACGTAAGGCATAACCCAGAACATAGTATACATTACTGTGTTCTCGTTTAACGGTTTTGTAGTAAAGTTACTGGAGTAACGAAACCTAACGTCTTGGCCTGAATACAATTATCGGTGGTGCCTCGCAGGTTAACTGTTTTAACTTAACATCAAGTTAAACATAGAATGATTAGAGTCTGCTTTTTGGTAAGCTGAATTTTAGATTTACCATCAGCTACTTTGTGATTTACGAAGGATTGCAAACGTGCGCAATACTTTACAGTTTACATCACTTCTACTGCGTAAATTGTGTACAAGGTTTATGCGGTGGCCAAAAATTTAGTGCACTAGCGCAGATTTGAGTCGAATGGCAGGCGGCCTGGTGCACTTGCCAAACGAAATTGGCTGAAAACCGGCGAAGTAATTTGGAAACAATCTCGCCCGCCGCCCGCCGCCCGCCGCCCGCCGCCCGCCGCCCGCCGTCCGACGGCTGCGCAGCGGCATTGTTAGGCGACGGAAATCGCTTGTAGCCTCTGAATTACACCCTTTAAACAGTATTAAAATCTAGGCTTTTCAACAAAAAACGAAACTAAAACATATATTTTGTTAGAATTAGAAAACAATAGGTACAAAACACAAGCGAAATGCTTCCTTTAATAGTCTCACAGAAGACGTATGCTTTGCCCTGCCTGTCGTAGGAGGCGACTAAAAGATTTTTCAGGTTCGTTGGCTATGAAAAGGGGGCCCACGTTAACCAATAACTATAGTCCGGGATGAATGACAAGTACGAAGTAGTCTCGTGTTTGCCGTAGCAAAAGAGGGTGCGGGTGAGTTACGGTACTCCCCGAGATATGAGTAAAAGGTTAAACCCTCATTCATACATTGACTCATCACGAGATCTTCGATACTGTTAGGTCCTTACATATGAAACTGTCGTTTTGTACAGCCGGAATATACAGCAATTTTTTCTTTTAAAATATATTTAATTCATCTAAGTATGCACCGTTGTTATCTATGCACTTTTGGGATCTCATAGGTAGTGATTTGATCCTTTTACTAAAAAAAACATGGGGGGCGAGAATCAACAAACTATTTGAGGGCGGTTTGGACTGCCGCATCGAAGTTGAATATTTTTCCTTGTCAGAAGTTGTCCAAATTCCGGAAAAAATGGTAATCTGTTGGGGCAAGGTCCGGGGAGTACAGTGGATGTCGCAGAATGTTGTGCAGTGTGGTGGTGGTGGTGGTGTTGCGTTGTCGTGAAGCAGCATTGGCCTAGAGCGATTGACCAATCTCGGTTGTTTCAATTTTCGTTTAGGGCAAAATTTGGCTGGGTCTCCAGGGTCCAACCATTGCGACGAGCGCTTCCGACTATCATAAAGTATCCACTTTTCATCACAAGTAATGATTCGATTTAAAATCCCTTCATCATTGTGTCGGCTGAGCAAAGTAACACAGCAGCAGCAGTCGGCGCGTGTTCGCAAGTTCCATTCACTCAATGCATGAGGTACCCATCGTTTAAGTTCTTTTACTTTCCCGATTTGCTTCAAGTGGATTAATACAGTTTTGTCACTTACCCCGAAGCCTGCAGCTATCTCTGAAGTGCTTTGTGATGGATCCGCTTCCACAATAGCCTTTATTTCTTCATTTTCCACTTCGGTCTCTAGCCGTCCACGGGGATGATTTTGAAGGTCGAAATTTCCCGAACGAAAACGTTGAAACCAAAAACGTACCGTGCTTTCTTTTGCGACACCAGCGCCGTACACATCATTAATGCTTCGAGCTGTTCCTGCAGCACTGGTGCTGGTGCCACGGTAGAGCTCGTACTCGTAAATATACCGATATTTCATGTTTTCCATTGTGCGGTAATAAACGTCATCAAAGAAAGAAATAATGAGGAAAAAACAAATGAATGACTGTTTCCAAAACTCAAATGTAGCAGCTAAATGAATTTATAAATTTGAATTTAGAATTCTTAACCAAAGAGGAGATATTTTAGATCAAAGTGGTCAGTACGAGAAAACGCTAATTTCATATGTAAGGACATAGGTCACTGTCATTAATAGGTCAGCTAAGAATGGATTTTACAAAATTTCTTCCTCTAAGAGAGTTGCAGGAGTTGCCAACAAGGCGGGTGGAGAGCAGCTGGTTTATTATATTCGTGTATCCTTTTGTCAGCCGTGCCGTGGCAACGTGTCGCTTCTAGAAGAGGACGTGTGGAGGGAGCAGCAGTGCAGCGCCCATGACAACACGCCGTACGGCGGCGAGCTGTTCCATTGGAGGGCGCACCGCGACGACGCGGAGCCCTGCGCCCTCACCTGCCGGGGCGCGCCGCAGCACTCCGGCCAGAGACCTGAATCGGTTCGTATCAAAATATTTTTTTTTAATCTTATTTACTATCTGAGCTGAACCCATCAGATCATGAGTTACGATGCAGTCTAGAACTAGTCTATTAACTTTCCTATTAAAGATTCCTATTACATACCTGGACGGAGACACTGACGCCGGCAGACTGTTCCAATCTTTTGCTGTTAAGAAGGTCTAAGCGAAACGTCTATATGTCCGATAGTCTTTTTTTATCTTCAATTTAGCTACGAGATGAGCAGGACGTTCATCTGATGGTAAGTGATACGCCTGCGCATAACAACGTGTCGTTAGGATGATATACACAGCACCACATTACGCTCCTCGCCTGGAACATAAGATGTTGAATCTCGTTACCCTAGTAATTACTCCAGCTGCAGCCTCCTTCAAACCGGAACACGAAAATATTTACACAGTACTGTCTGTCTGCTCCTCCGGCAACAGAGACATTACCACCAGTATATGAGTGTATTTCCTTGCTTACCACTAAACTTAAACGATTATTAGTAATACTAATTATGCCTTATGTCTTCAGCTACCTGATTGTGGAAAGCTCATCAAGATCATTCCAGGCGCTTCGGAGATTACTCTAAAGAAACATACGAACAATAGTAGTAACAAGTAGAAGTAGGATAAAAAAAAATCTATCTTAGCTGTAGATTCCATTTGATGATGGGATGAGCTTTCTTTGTTTCGCTTCCACTTTTCTATGTCCTCATCATCATCAGTTACTTGGTTATTTTAATATTGAAATAAGATTCCTTTTCTTACCTTCTCTCTATGTTTCAACGGAGGCTGCAGACTAAGAGACAAAATATAAAATATTATTCTTGTGTCGCTCTCCCTACCTGGGGGTTGCTTCAGCGTTTTCCAATTCGCTTCAATAAACAGCGCCGTTTGCGGGGTTGAACTGAAAAACTGAAAGCAATTAATTAAAGTATTTAGCTGACGCTCTATTTAGTGGCCGACGGAAGTACAAATCGCAAAAAGAAACGGAAGCCACTCGGGGAAACTTCACCCTCAGCGAACTAAATTTTTAAAGTTTATTTTATGGCAGAAATACAACTAATGAATGGGGGAGTGCTTTGTGGACGTTTTTTCAGTTTTCACTCTAAGTTACGCGACTGAATAATTATTATTAGTTTATTAAGTTTCCTTCCTAATTAATAGCGAATCGCGAGGAGCTTTTCATTGAAGTGGACTTCGTAATTATTCTGCCTGTACTGTCGACTCCTTTTTAAGGACTTCCTTCCAAAGCGAAACGTTAAGTCCTTCAGACGAAAAACTTCATATAACATAATAGCTTGACAGGCTACCGATGTAAACCTTAAGCAAAGGTACTCGGGAAGTTGGATGGTAAAAACCAATGAAGCGACGACACGAGCAACACGCTCCTGATGGTAAGTGATACGCTTGACCGTAACAACGCGGCAGTAGTTAAGATGTTATACACTGCACCACATTGTGCACGTTTGAGACATAAGATGTAAAGCCTCGTTACTCCACTAAGTCACTAGAACTATTGAGAATTATTAGCTAGTAACTACAGCGCCCTTCAAACCTGAACACAGTAACGTTTGCACAGTACTGTTTGTCGGCTGCAGTAGGCGCTACGGTGATACCTACCCAGACGGTCTACAGGAACAGAGACCCATAGTGTAGTAAATACTAGCATAGTCTAGAAATCGAGCAGTCGAGATGTACCGTCATCACCTCTTACCATCAGGTAGTATTGTAGTCAGATCTGTATAATTAAAATAAAGACGAAATTCTTCTTTTCTTTCTTCTAGACGGTCGCCCTGGACGATGACGACCGCGTGGTTGTGGCTGTGCTCGCCGCGAGGGTATCTGATGGTACCAGATGTCGACCTGGAAGCTTGGATATGTGCATCGATGGCCGCTGTCAGGTCAGTTTATAAGAGTTTAATTTTTTTTTTTTGGTTTGTTTACTATAAGCCTTAACGGTGCAGTGGTTACTTTGTATCTCGACTCCAGGATCTCTTGTAGAAAAATTTTGGTAGTGGTTCTTTTTTTGGAAACCTTCATTTTATATCAGGTAAGTCATTACCGATAACCAGTAGTGTGCAGATGTTACTAAGTGCACGTCCGGGAGACGTCTGAGGAAGTCCTTAGTTCGATTCCGGGGTCATACGGCATCCTTCACTTGTCCAGGTATCATCCTCTTTCTGCAGCCAAACATACGCAAAGTATATTTTCTTTTTATTCAATTAAACGACAAGACGGGCGCGACGTTCACTTGATAATAAGTGATATACTTGTCCATAGCAACACGGCGTTAGTAAAAGTGATATGCAAGGTATAACATTGTGCTCGTCTCAGACATAAGATGTTGTTTCATTATTTTAATTTCACTAGCTACAGCGTGCGTCCTTCAAACCGGAACATATTAATGTTTGCACAGTATTGTTCGACGAGTGCAATAGTAGCTGCGGTGGTACTATAGCAATAGAGACCTACCACCAGACTGAAAATGTTTCATTATAGGAAATAATTCAGATGTATTGTCTACTTCCGTTTCCTGGTAGAACTATTAAGTTTATTTATTTAGCGCATTGTTGCCAGTATATAGACTAATGGAGAGATATGGTACTATTTTTTTTTAATGCCAACATTTCTATCTCGGAGGCGGGTAAAAAAAAAAAAAACAATTTGTTGAATAGATTTCAAACGCGGAACGCTTCAATTCCATCAACGAATTGCCGCCGCGTTAACGGGAATTCTTCGGATGAATGTAGGTTTGTTTATTTCTGGCTTTTTTTTTTCATTTATGTTTATTTTAAAACGTTAGCAAATAGCGGATGTAAATTTTCGTTTCCGGTACGAATAGGCTGTAGCGGTGCTCGACGGCTAATCTCTGTACATTTAATCGGATTAAGCTCGTGATTCGGTTTTAATAAAATTATGTGTTTGGATTTATACTGTAGGCAATTTTTTTTATGATTAATTACTGTCATGGGGTGTACGGGGTTCTGCACAACAACTCACGGGACCCAAGCCAACCCCACCTGCTCGTGGAACACCCCGCTAATCAACAAAGAGGGCTCTAGTTCCCACCAACGCACGTTGTACCAGCGTGGTGGAAAATAGCCCCAATCCTCCCATATGAACCCCTGCAAACGACAGCATCTGTGCCGGAGGCTGTACTGACTGTGACCGACGATCTGGTGCAGGTCGCATGAAGCCGCTGGGTGAGGAAAGCACAGGACCGATGATGTGGAGGCCTATATCCAGAAGTGGATATCTATCGATAATTGAATTACTGAGATAATTGTTTTTTTTTAATCTAGTCTAGATTTTTCATAAATACTTTATAAAGAACTAACATTTAAAATGATAAAAATTTATTTCTACTAACAAATTTGTATATTCTTAAATGGAAAGATACAATCATATAAATGGATAGAAATGGCTGGATAGGATTATATATACTGCATCACTGGTGGTAGGTCTCTGTTGCTGGAGACGACACGAACAATACAAACATTACCGTATTCCGGTTTGAAGTGTGGATAGTTAGTGTTATTACTGAGGTAACGAGACTAAAGGCGACAAGCTCAATAGGGTGCAGTGTATATCTTTCTAACTACCACCACGTTGATATTGGCATGCGTATCACGCTCGTCTTGTCACATAGTTAAATTTAAAGGATGTGAAAAAGGAATATATATCTGTTTGCTCCACCGAATTATGGAGTAACATTTCCGGTTCCCCCCACGTCATATATAATGAGACAAGTCGCATTATTTCCATAAGATAATCGCAGGGACGCCGCGGCCTACTTTGTGACGGCGTTTGATAAATGCGAAAGCTCCTTTGTCGGGGGAATACACTGAATAAAAAAAAAACTTACCTACTTTCTTTAATGACCATTACTTATATATACGCAGGGGGTTCATATGAATTAATAAATATAGTAAAACTACTAAAAATTAACCTCATTTTGAACATATCAACAGATTAATATAACCTTAATATAATTTCATTACATCTCTTGGCTTGATCGCCGAAGTGGATAACATCGCAATAACTACTCCTATCTCCAGGTTCTCATTCAATTTACAACGAACTAACACTTGAGAAGAATTTCATTTGCTTTATAGTGACAAGGAGATCATAGAGAGTTAAGGACAAATAGTATATTCCGACCGACCCAGCCACCGACTAAACTGTACAACGTGTGGCTTCATAATCGAATCTAGGACATCTGTATCTTACTAGCATAATACGACTGGCTACATCACCTCCCAAACATACAATATACATATAACGGTGGTGGTAGGACAGGGGTGGCCCGTCGCCATAAGATGTTAGTTCTAGTTACCGTAGTAATTGCACTAGCTACAGCGCTTTTAAAATCCGAAATATTTAGACGCTGCGGTGGTAACTATCTAGGCGATCTCCGGCAACAAACAACTACCACCAGTAAAGCAGTAACAGCATTGCTGTTCTGGGTATCGAAATAAGATCTGGAATACTCTGGACGTACTTTACCTACTAAGGCTTCATTGTCACTTAACACCAAGTGAAAGTAAAGCCAAGTGTAATAGGAGATAAAAAAATATGAAGCAGTGAAATATTATCTTCATTGTTTAAATTTCCTAATGACGTCTTTAATCATTTTACTTTGAAAGATAATCTTTATAATATTATTCTAGTATATTCTCATACAACTTTAACGATATATAAGTAATAACATATAGATATTGCTGTTAAAAGAATATCAGATCTATGTCATTAAATTAACCCAAAATCCAGGTAAGTACCACCCACAGGTCACGCAATGGTACTCCAATATACGACAACTGATACAACGAAGGCCTTATCGATGTACTGATTGTATGATAATGCTGATGGAATATAACCGAACCATGATGATAACCAATATAGAAAAAAGTGATTTGTTAATGCATACAAACACTTAAACAAGTAAGTTAATAAAACGTATGGGAGCTAAGTTTGCTTGAACTATATATCTCCGCTGACAGAGAGCAGAGTTTCAATTGATTACTGAAAGCTCTTACATCAAAATTGAGAGTTGTGTGATTAGCTAATTACTTTTAACTATAATAGGTTTACACTTGACTTAAATTCACTTGATATTAAGTGATAATTACGGCGTAAATTGTGAAGCATGTTTGTTCAGAATAGTACGGAATGGCTAGGTCGTAGATTAACAATAAGAGACTAGTAGCTATGCTAGATGATTTGAAAAACCTCAATCAGAACTTCCAAATTTTTTTATTATCTATATAATAAAATAAAGATAATTACTATATTTAATGTTTTACCTGGATAACGAAACTCAATATCTAACTTATAAGTCTAAGTAATATCAATAGCTAGTTAGGAATATACACTGCATCACTGGTGGTAGGTCTCTGTTGCCGGACACCGTCTAGGTATCACCGCAGGACCTATTTCCGCTTCCGAACAGTAGTGTGTAAACATTGCTATGTTCCGGTTTGAAGTGCAATTAGCTAGTCTTATTGCTGGAGTAACGATACTCAACATCTTATGTCTCAAGGCGACGAGTGCAATGTGGTGGAGTGTATAACTCTCGAACTAAAGCCACATTGTTATGGGTAAGCGTATCACTTACTATCAGGTGAACGTCCCGCTCAACTCGTCGGTTCGTAGTATAACAAATGTAATAATATATAACAGATAATACACAACCCTATCTATCAATCATTGTGTTATGTTATTACTAAATGAAACCAACAAAAGCAATATGAGAATCTAAAATTAACGGTACTTTGAGATCTGACAGGCTCCCCACTCGATCCATTACATCTGAACGTTCGCCAGCTGATTTTGCGGAACCCTACGGCGGCCATTTTGTTTCGCCACGTACAAAAGACGCAGGCGTTCTTCGCCGAGTGGCTCTTTGTTTATAAGCAAACGCTTTTCCCTCAAACCTCGATTGCTCTTGACATCAATTAATTATCTTCCGCAGCACTCGTTCACCCGTTTTCGTGTATTCCTTCTGAAATTGTAAATTCAGTATCGTCTTCATAAATAAGCTCATAATTTTCGAGTTGCTGATTAAAGCAGAAATCATATTGTTGAGGGAAATTCTTGAGAGTCTCGCCGCCAAATTGTATATCATCATCATGAGCTACTTTCTTCAAAGTAAAATATCCGCAGGTTCTTTAAATCGTTAAAACATTTATTCTGCTTTTTATCAGCAGTTTTCTGTAAACCTTGTCTACCAGGATCGATCTTGTGAACTTATAACCAATATTTGTTTATTTAATTTTTCATCATCATACATGGTAGGTAGAGATGGCGGACTTACTGCCTGGATGGCATTCTCTGCCAGTCAACACTGGGAGACCTAGAAATTATGAAGGCCAAGTAGTAAATAATAAGATACCATAGGAGCCTTGAAGTGATAAGGTCTTGAAGTGGTTTGGTAATTAACAATGCACGCAGTAATATCAGCACTATATTGATGATGAGCAGAGCAATTTAAACAAGCAAGATACTAAGTACAACAGTATTACGAAGATCCAGAGAGATCCAGTTGATGGATACAATTGTAAACTCTGTAACAACTTGCTAACCTAAGTCTTGACATTACAGAGATCCAGAGACCAGTTGATGGATACAATTGTGTACTGCGTAATGACTTGTTAAGCAAAGGTTATGTACACAAAGATGTATGATCCTTACAAGGATTTTCGCAATGGCAAACGATAGCGTGATCTATTGTTCATGGTGGCGCCATCTGTTCGGTTGTTTGAAAACTTCTTGTTACAATACATTATAAGCAACAGTTAAATATACAAAAAAATATATATGATAAACAGACAATCTAAATAGTAATCATCATCATCCCTTAAATGTCCACAGCTGGACATACGCCTCCCCCAAAAATATCCACACGATCGAGTAAGAAGTCATATGGAAGGATTCTGGCCATTTCCCACCACGCTGGCTCAATACGGGTTGGTGGGAGCCAGAGCCTTGTTTGTTGATTAGCAGAGTGCACCGCGAGCAGATGAGGTTGGATTGGGGTCCCGTGAATTGTTGTGCGGGACCCCTTGCACCCATCAAGCGTTATTAGTATTATACTAAATGTAATTACTAAGGCAAAAATCTGTAGGCAGAGAATCCTCAAATTCTTCGGACACACGGTCAGGCGAGACCCAGACAGTCTGGAAAGGCTGATTATTACTGGTTGTGTGGAAGGAAAGAGAGCGAGAGGGCGGTATCCTACAAAATGGACACGCACAACTCAGGACGCTACGGGAGCTACCCTACAATCCATTCAAATGGCCCAAGACAGAAATGTCTGGAAAGAAATGGTAGCCAGGGCAACGCACCATGGTCACGTCCCTCAGTCATGAGGTTACGACAAAGAAGAAGAAGAATTACTAAGGTGACGATATTTGAAATTTTATGTCTCATACAGGCGCAGTGTGCAGTGTACACCATCCTAACTAGGGTTACATTCTAACGGGCAGTCGATTCATCAGGTCATAAGCTCGACGGGAATGAAACCCGTGTCTATTGAGTTATCAGTAAAGACAAGATTATTCGGCAAATACTAAAGATAAACAGCGTCACGGTTTTGTGAGTGCTCCTAAGTTTCTGATCATAATCAAACCTGGCACAGTCGCGAGCAGGGAGTACGTATGTTGGAATATGGTAATTTCATGTGGCAAGTTGAACTTGGCTTGCCAGCCGCCGCGCGCTCGCACAGATTCCTTAACCTGAATCACACGATGAATATAAAATGTTAGATATTCTGGTGGTAAAACATTTTCCACTTTTGTTACGTAACCTATAACTTCAACAATATATCCTATCAAAATACTCAATATATCGGTTTTTTTTTTATTAGACTAAACGTCGATACGAGGTAGACGTTCACCTGATAGTAAGTGATACGCTTACACAACAATGTTGCGCTAGTTACGATGATATACTCCACTACATTGCACTCTACGCCTTGAGAAATAACATATTTAGTTTCGTTGTACCAGTTCACTAGCTACAGCACCCCTCAAGCCGGAACACAGTAATATTTCCACAGTACTGTTTGATGGCGGAAATGTGCGCTGCGTTGGTACCTACGTAATGAGTCTCCAGCAACGGAGACCTGTCACCAGTAAAATTCGTATGAACAGTCGTAGTTCTATACTCTACTCTACATCCATCTTTATCTGTTCATCATCATTATCATCGTTTAAGAGGAATGCTTCAAAATACACAGTTTTTACCTGATCTGCATTTATCTAGAGATTTTTGACCTTTGCCTTTGACTATTGAAGTTCTGTATATATTCTAAATGGAGAACTACGGTCACCGACAAGAACAGAACTAAGGTCACTGATATAGCCTAAAATATTACTAGACTTAAATGACAGTGGGCAGAGGATTATGCTCGAAAGATCGACGGCCGATGGAGCAGTAAGGTCCTCGTAATTTGGACGTAATGTTGGGAAGTCTGCCACGATGTACACCGACGATCTGGTGAGAATCGTGAGTACCCACTGGATGCGAGCGACACGGGACCGATCAATGTGGAGATTTTTGGGAGAAGCCTATATCCATGATGATGATAATGATGTTGATATATTCTAACTAATCCTTATTATGAAAGCGAACTTTTACCAATAGGTAACTAGCAATGAGAGTAGTACATGGCGAATGTTTATAACAATGACGCCGTGATACTTAACATGTGAAGATCTTGCTTCTGTTCCACCAGCTTCGAATCGGAAGAGATTAATGTTTGCAGAATACTGTTGAAAAGAAGAAATGGGCACCGTGGCAGATGCTATCCAAATCATCACTAGCAATGGAGCCAACACTAATGAACGGAAAGTATAGGAGATACGACGAGGAGAGAGATAATCAACTAAAAACTTTAACCATACAAATATCTGTTATATATTTCTCGTTAAAAAAAAGGCAGAATATAATAGCAGAAGCATTATCTTAATGACATACAACAATGGTGAAAGTAAATGAGAAAAAAAAATTAGTTCGCATAAATAAAAATTACTTTCTCGCAGCGACCTTTTCAAACTTTTCAAATACGGCTGCCTGAAATTTTCAGATTATTCCCTTTCCGGTTTTACATTTTCTATGGCTGAACTTTTGGACAAGTGGCGCACATTACTTGGTACAAAATTTTCTAGTGCTTAGTTTTAACCTAGTTTCAGTTTTATAAAGCCTAACCCAGTATAAATGTTCATTGTGACCACGAGGAGACTTGACAGACGTTCCTTAAGGCAAAAGCTATATCCAGCTGTTGACTGCAACAGGCTGATGATAAAAGCAATTAATAAAGAAACCACTGTGTCCTTATTCACGAGAGAGGAATGCTAGAAGGCAATAGGACGGAGTATCATTAAGAATGATAATATGAAAGAGAGAACTGGAATGGAAGGAAAGGTGGAGCGAAAGAAGAGAATGAGGAAAATGTGAAATACAAAATAAGATGGTAAATGACTGTGTCAATGAGCCAATGGGAAACTGGGGGAAACTTTTGAAAATAAATAAGCTGATGATGATAATGACGAGATTCCTATCATCATTATCGGCCGATACACTTCCGCTGCTGGACATAGACCTCCCCCAAAGATCTCCTTGTTCATTGAGGGAATTAGGCCTTAGCCCACCACACCCAATGTGAGCAGGTGGGTTGTCAGAGCCTCATCTGTTGTTCAGCGGGGTGCACCGCGTGCAGGAGAAGTTGACTTGAGCTCCATAAGATTTTGGGCGGAACCCCTTACATCCCTTTTACATTCCTATAAAAGGCAGTAAATATTTTTTACATACATGTTTAATTATTTAAGGAAGCGACAAAATGAACGGGACGGTCATCTCATTTATACACTTGCCCTTACCGACGTGGCGCTAGCTAGGATGTTACACACTGCGCCACATTGTGCTCGTAGCCTTGAGACGTAAATTGTTCAGTCTCGTTAGCTACAGTAATGTCACTAGCCACATCGCCCTTCCAACCGGAACAGAGTTATGCATGTTTAGCGGTAGAAATTGCAGCTGCGATGGTACCTACCTATATGCTCTCCAGCAACAGAGGCATACCACCAGTAAATGCACTGCTAATACAAATAGATGATGATGCAGAAATATGCACAGCAGATCAAGAACAAAAGCTGATCTCAGGAATACTTATGTAAAGTAAAATAAAGATGAATGATGTGAAGAAGATTCTAGTGCCATAAATAACGCTTTAAGAGGAGAATGAATTAGCTATATCTAGATTAGTCTCTTTACTATCAAAAACGTAGCTGATAACCATCAGGTCGCATGTACAAGTGTATAAAAAGAAGACTTGTAGAAGAGAAAAGACTAAGGGAGAAACTACTTTATCATAGGATAGAGTTAAGATTCTTGCTGGAACGTGCTTATATGGAGAGGGACCAGTGCGTCTCACAGGACATTCCGGGAGCTCACGCACCGCAATTAAGATGACCACCGAGAGTAGATTCCAACTCCAACCTCCCCCAGCTGACTTCTCAAAAAAAGGCTTCGTAGCTCCTACTTCTAATAAGAGCAATGAAAATTTTAGAACATCTTTTTTACCAGTACAAATTGGTGCAGTGTTTATCATCCTAATTGGAGTCACTTTGTTATAGACGTATGACATACCATCAGAAAAATCAATGCTTTAAGGTCTATTTAGTTACCACCACTGCATCTTTTTCTGCCGCCAAACATTACTGTGGACCAGTTTAAAGAGCACTGTAGATATTGAAATTACTAACGAGATGTTACATCTTATATACGCGTGCAATGTGGTGTTTTGTATATCATCGAAGTAGCGCCACATTTTGATGAGCAGATGTATGACTCACCATCAGGTGAACGTCAACTTCATCACTACGTAGAATGAAACAAAGAAAAAAAATAATAAACGCGTAGCTTTTCACATCTCTTAATAAATTTAAAAAATATCTTACTCCACAATACTATTAAACGAGATACTTATTTATTGGCCGGATAACGCCCACTGCTGGGCATCGGTCTTCCTCAAGGATCTCCTCGCTGATAGGTCCTGCGCTGCCGTCATCCAGCAACTTCCGGCATCCTGCATCGCGAGTTCGCCTAGTGAGTACCTGCTAGCACTGCGTCTCCCGGTACGTCCTTCGAGGATCTTGCTGTCCATCGGCCGTCAGTCCTATGAGCGATGGGTTCTGCCCAATGCTACTCAAGATTACCAATCTCCGAACTCCCATAGATAATAATATCAATCGAAAAATTCGGCGGCCATTTTTACTTGGACCAATTTTCTACGAACAGCCAACAACACACGGATTCAGTATTAACGAGCACTTTTAAATACAAAGCGCTTTCAGGCTTCAGCAGCGTCCAAAAAAAAAGATTTAGATATATATGAATAATGGCAACGGATACAGAAAAAAAACAGCAACGAAAAAATTCTCATTTCCGTAAGTAACACGAAGTAGCTTTTTTTTTTAATTTGTCTTTGTACTTTGCATGTTCCTTTATATTTTCGTGTATTGCATACAATGAGTATGTTTGTACATAAAGAACGGCTTAAATTAAGAACGAACTAATTTTCTAGTACTAGATCTCACCTGATGTTTATTTACTATCTGATCCCTGTACTGGATATCCGCTCCGTGTAAAGGACCACCATAATATCAACGCTGCAGCAGGAGTTGGTGGATGCCTGTTGTATATCCTTTGCCTTTACATTACGCTACTACTACTCCTCTGGCGCGGAGACCCAAAGTGAGTCTTGACCTCCGACACAAGAGAATGTCCAAGTTGTCAGTTTTGCCGCGCAACCCTCATATTACTGGAGAGTCGCACCCTACTTTGGTCAGCGAGGCTTAGCTGGTTAGCTTAGCTTAGCTGTACTGCGAAACCTTCCTATCCACCACCCGGAGGACGTTTCCCATGCGCCATGACGGCCAGCGCGGAGCCCTTTACATTACAATATCGTTTAATTTTTTTTTTATAGAATTATGCTACGAGACGAGCGGGATGTTCATCTGATGGTAAGTGATACGCCTGCCCCTATCAATGTGGCGCTAGTCAGGATGGCAAATACTGCATCACATTGCGCTCGTTATCTAAAACATAAGATGTTGTGTCTCATTACCCCAGTAATTACACTAGCTACAGCACCGTTCAAACCGGAACACAGTAATGTTTGCATACTGTTTGTCGGGCTCCAATAGGAGTTGCGGTGGTACTTAGGTCTGTGGCATCAGGAAGCTAGCACCGGTACAGTATTTTCTGGTTATGAAGATATTAAATCACCGTTTTATTTTAATATAGGATATTCCACTTATAGCTATGCAAAGGTTCAGCTCATATTAAACCTAAATATAATGATTAGCGATATGAAAAAAAATCTAGTTATATTAAGTAGTACTTAAACTAGATGTATCATCGTCACTTAAGATTTCATTACAAACTGCACCTTCCTTATGTATATTTCCCCACAAGCGGGGAAGTTTAATTTAAGTAAAAAGTTCATTATCATAACTGTTGGATGTCCACAGCTGGACATAGGTCTCCAAGCTAAGTAAAGAAACCTAGTGATAGGTCTCCGTTACTGGCGACCGAACCGGCAATGACGCAGCTCCTATTTCCGCCGCTAGACAGTGATGTGCAAACATTGCGGTGTTTCTGTATGGAGGGCACTGTAGCTTAAGGCGGCTAGCACAATGTGACGCAGTTTATGACACCTTAACTAGCGCCACGTTCTTACAGACAAGCATATCACTTATAATCAGGTGAAGATTCCGTTCGTCCAGACGGTTGGTTGAATAAAAAAAAATCACTTTTGGATATTTATACTTTTTTTCGTAAAATCATCACACATGCGTTGATATCTTTTATTGGGAGCGGAGTTACTTGCATGAGTTTTTAATACACTTGTAATGTTTTTTTTTATATTTTTAATATAGAAAGAGAGCACTCCATTTTGTTCGAGTGGCAAACGAAATATTACAAGGCTTAACGTTCCGGGCCGCATAGTTTTAATTTTAGAAACGGGAGCAAACATCGTACCTAGACAAAGGCGTACCCGGTACGAACAATGTTACTCGCGGCCCAAGCCACGGGATGTGGCGGGGACTATTTTATCTGCAAGCTTTGGTAAACAATTTACTATAAATTTGGCATCAATTTAAACGACAATGAAGCTTCAAAGTGATTTCAGACCGTTGCTATAAATATAGCATATCAATGCTATTTTGAAAGCAATTATTATAATACATAAAAGGAAAAATTGAATAACTCACCTTCTCATATATCTGTTACCCGCCTGGTTTGCTGACCTTAACACCCCTGGAATGTGTTTTAGGGAAGGAATTTATAAAATCCATTCTTAACTGACCTCTAAATGCCAGAAGTAATAACTCAACAAAATTTTAAACATGTTCGTCTAATAGTTTCGGAGATCTCGTGATGACTCAATGAATCTCTGGATATATCCTATATCATTTTGTATAGATCTGGCAAAAAATCTTCGTTTCTATTATCCTTTACTTATTGTTATTTATAATTTAGGACCACCGGAAATGATCTTAAGGACTACTTGTTACAAAGCAAACTACATATTAGCGATAAATTTATAAAGTCTTCAAATTATAAAATAAATAGATTTTTAATATCTACTAGTAGTAAGATTATATATATACTCGTATATATAGTAGATGATATTGTATACCAGCGATCGATCTCAGGTCAAAAGCACTATAGACTATTTATCGTAGATATTTTGTTACTTTGTATAGATTATATTATATTTTATAATCTTTTAAAATTTTCACAAAAAGACCGGTGGTTGGTTTTTGCTCCCAAAGATCATTTAGGGGAGTACCACCATTATCTTGTTCCAGTTTAAAAGACGGTCTAGCTAACGAAATTAGTGACGACGTATCTCATGTCTAAAAGCGATAAGCACTTTGTGGCGCTGTGTAAGTTATCCTAAACAGCATTCCATTGTTATAGTTAGACGTATCACTTACTATAAAGTGATGCCATAAAATAAGTAATGTTTAAAATACATCTTATCGACACCGACGACAGTCTTAAATGTATCTTCATAGCTTGCACCACACACAAGCCTTATTATTTCGCGTCCCCATTTCCTGATGATGTCAGGTCGCATCCCAGCATTGTGTCACAAGGTTTCAATTCCCCATTTTTTTTTTCACGTTTTGTTCGGATATAAAAAACATCGCGCTCGCACTGAAACACTTTTTACAAATTACTATCGCGGAATTGTTAGCAGAGTTTTACGTATCGACGCTTTTGTGTTTCAGATCTACTCACAGATTAATTATTGAGCGAAACTTTAAAATTTATATATTTATTTATAAACTACAGCTATATTTTTATTATTTATTTATTAAAACTTAGATATTTAGTAATAAATTAACTTAATCATTACAATGAACTGTATTGCTCGAGCTAGAAGAAGCTCCATATACATGACATGATTTTTAATTCTTGTTATAAACAAACCTAAATTTTAAATAGGAGTAATAAAAAAAATAGTAATAAGTTTTCCTCAGACCGTAATAAGCACCCCCAAAAACGATCCTACTGCATAAAAAACTAGTAATAAGTTTAACACTGCACGTGGTTCATTATCGTAACTGCAATGACATCTTACTAAAATAGGACACCTTACAGACCAATAGAAGATCGCATGCACATTAAAACAAACCATTGGACATTTATTTTATAAAAAAAAAAAATATATTTATGGTACTGAGATGAGAGGGGTGTGAAGGGTTCCGCCCAACATCTTACGGACCCCCAGTCAACCTCACCTGCACGCGGTGCACCCTGCTGAATAACAGACGAGCCTCTGACCCACCAACCCGCACTACGTCAGCGTGGTGGATTCCACCCCAATTACCCAGACTTTATATCATGTATGAAGATGACGATGTGCTATTTATATCATCCTGACGAACCACATATTGTTGGAGACAGGTGTACTACTTACCATCAGCTAAATGTCGTCTTCTATCCGTGTTCTTGCTCAGTTGTTGAAGCTTATAGATAATTGAGGCTAGATAGGCGTTATTGGTATCTTTTCTTTTTACTTGGAGAGAAATCTTCTAAAAAACACTGTGTCTGGGAAGAAGACAAGGGTATGTGGGATTTTTACTCAATGAAACCCTCTCAGTGGTCATCCTAAATGAGTTGCGGAGGCCCTAGGATCTCCTACGAAACGCACCGGTACCTTCCAGCACTACGCTTAAAACACGTTCCAGAGAGAGCTGCAGCCTCCTCGGTACCCTTGCGGTGGTACGACAAGCACTAGACCATCTCGTACTAGTCCTTCATCCCTGGTTCGCTTAATGGACAATAACGGCCCCACTTACTAACCCCACGAACACGAAAACCCTTTTAGTCGCCTTCTACGACAGGGCTTACCTTAGTCCTATTCTTAACAGCCTTAGACTACAGGTCAAATGTTATTGGTACCTAGAATTTTGTTACTATCCACAGGGTGGCATACAAACAAATGATATTAATGAAAGCGGATACAAACAGCGGAATAATGTATCGGTTTTCGGTGGCTACTTAAATATGATAATCGGAAATTTCTGCGGGTTCGCAGCGAGTGGCTTCCGGCTGGAATTAACGGGTTGGGGGGAGTAGGGGTTGTTGAATAATCTATGACGCACGCCAATGATACACGCCGCGCCATAATGAGCACCATTGTTTCTGATTTATTGACGGCTGCCGGAAATTATCCGACGATAGAGTAGTTTGTGTATCTAATCGTTGCGTTTGCAAATAGAAACCAAACGGATGGAGTATCAGGCGATGGTGAACAGATAATGCGGAGAATGATAAGATACCATGAGAACGGTGGAAGAATTGTATAAAAAAATTATATAAACAAGGAGAACGATTATAAAAAGAACCTTAAATTAATCTATATATATATATATGTATGTATATATATAGACTAATTTAAGGTTCTTTTTATATATATATATATATATATATATATATATATATATATATATATAACGAAAATGGATTTCATTTGTTTGTCAATCACTTGAAAACTAGTGATCGTATCGACATGGAAACACGACCATTCGACGCGCAATAATTTGTATATGGTTATAGGCCATTTATTTTTTTAATTTCATAGATCTTTCGTCAATTTTATTTTCATATTTTATAGACATTTTCATTTGGTATTATTTATGCGGTTGCTATAGTAACGATTGCTACAGAAAATCATTTGCGGTTGCTCTCCAGGAACATTCCAGACAAATTTCAGGCTAACAAAGGGGGTGGGGAACAGTTACTACAATATATAGTTAAATATCTGTCTTATTGTTCTCTTTGATGAAACTCGAAGCTTTCCTTCATAACGAGAGTGAAGACCATTTCATATATTTTTATTTACCTGAAGCTCCAACACAAACACACATACACACATCGCTCGAAGAACCGACAGCAAGGTCCTCGAATGGCGACCGCGCACCGGAAGACGCAGTGTTGACAGGCCTCCAACTAGGTTTTCCGACGATCTGGTGAAGATCGCGGGAAGCAGCTGGTTGCGAGCAGCGCAGGACCGATCCATGTGGAGATCTTTTGGAGAGGTCTATGTTCATTAGTAGACTTCTGTCGGCTGATGATGATGATTATTTACAAGGTATGCAGCCCCGATCCTTCTAGTGTCGCGACTGTCCATGCATGTCAATGATCCCTTTCCACTCTTTCGACCAACCTTACTAAGGTTAGATCTTGCAGGAGTCCTATTCGAAAATGAACATTTATGAAATAATGTAACTTATAAGTAATAAGTAAAATTATGTTCTTATCAGTATATAATATTATTATCAGCCGATAGTCCATCAGTGAATTTAGTTTAATCCAAAAAAAAACCTTGCTTTGACCAGCCCTGCGATGTACGCGGCTAAGTTAAATCATTGAGAAATGAATGTAAAAATTCAACTTAACAATTCCACGATTTGATATCCTTCAAGACCCTCACGTACTTCCGGCGTGGTCGTACAACTTTTCCAGCTCCACGTCCCGGGCGGACACTCAGAAAGTGATAAAAGTTCGGAATCACCACTACCGAGTCTTTTCCTCTCATTCTGCATAATTTCATATATTGTTTAAGTGGAAAGTTCGAGGTGCGCTATTTGCATAATCCCTGCCGCGTGCCGACTGAATATTAATTTTTTTTTTTTACAACTTCCAATGGATTTGATATTTATTCTACGAAACGACGCGACGTTCACTAGATGGTAAGTAATACGCCTACTCATAACACCAAGACACTAGTTAACATAGTACACAAAGGCCACGTTGAGCACCTCGCTGTGAGACTTGACATTACTACAATAGTTCGCCTTTCGAACTGGAATACAGTAGTTATTCCATCTCTCCGTTCCTCTAAAGGAATTCATCTCTCTCAAGGATCTTTAAAGCCTTCAGTCATAAGGATACAAGCCAATTTCCTCACAATGTTTTCACTCACCTGGAGCTCAAATTGAGTGAGAGTCTCTCTTCGAATCGTATACCGCACGCAACCTCTTTACATACTAAGCTATCACATCTTAAGGCGTCAGTTATCACTTTCCACCAGGTGAACTCTTCGCTCCTTTTCCCACCCCCTTGGATAAAACAAAAAAAATTATAAAATATATCCCATTGCCACTACAATAACAGGATTCCTATAATACTGTACAAAAAGTAAATAGACTCTACAGTATATATATAACGTAAAAGACATTCCCAAACTTAATATATACACAACAAAACATTAATATTTATGTAAATTTGTAAAAAAAAAAGAAATTATTATACAAATAAAAAGAAAATTTTTTTATGGTTTTAAATTTTGGAACTTTTAGTATATAATAGTTTTCCATAAAAAAAACATAAGAGATGGAGACCTACATCTAATATGGAGTTGTGTTAAAGAGCATTAACAGTTGGAAGCCATTATCGATGGTACTCATTACGGCGGAAGTCACCGGTTATTAGGTGCGGTTGTACGTGGCTGTAGTTAACAGCGGAAGCTAATCACCTAAGCTTAAAGCCCTTGTTAAGAAACTTGAGGTGCGGCATTGTTGCAACGGCGTGGTTAACTACCAGCATTAGTATTTTAGTGTTTATACTAAAAACAGCTGAATGGTAAAGGGAACATATTCCATTACTTCATCTGTATTCATTTTTTATTTATACATTTAAGTTACTAATGGTAAATAACTTAATCCATTAACATAAAAGTATTAGTAACTTTTTATTAAAAATTCACTGGTTAATAATTTAAGTCATAACTTATGTATTAAGCTATTATTATATTTTTTTTCACTGTTTTCTATTTGTATTAAAAATAAGTATTTTAAATAATAATCGTTGTAATTAAAAAAATTTGGGAGAAAATGATCTCTCTTCGCTTTACTCCTAATGAATATTTAATTATTACATAGCTCGGTACTGAAGTGTTTAGTGTATTCAATTCAGGGGTCCCGACAGCTCACGGGATCCAAGCCAATCTCATCTGCTCGTGGTGTACCCTGCTGATCATCAAACGAGGCCCTGGCTCCTGCCAACACGCCTTAGGCCAATGTGGTGAGAAATGGCCTAGATACCCCCACAAACGACGGCCATTAGTGTCCGGCGGTATCGGATGCCATGCTGACTGTAAGGTCGCCGGAAGCCGCTGGATGTGATCAGCGCTGGACCGATCATTGTCAAGATCTTCAGGACGACATGTCCAGTAATAGATAATGATGATGATCCCAAGAATTGTTAGTCTTATTTATGTTATGCATTAATTTATTGCTTCTTAATAGTAAAAAAATTATTACATCAGCTGAATCATGAACTTAAATACAACCAAAAGAAAACAACTATCAAAGATGTAGATGTAACTTTAAGTTGTGTGAGAGATCAAACAACTGCAGGAAACTTCCCTCCCGGACAGCCGACATGAAACGTTTAAATAAAATCCCTCTGATCCCAACAGGCACTCCAGTTGGAGATAAGAGGAAAGTGACAAAGTTAGTTGAAATAGCACACTTCAAATAGATATCAGAAAGTTTACTTGGAGACGTCAAACAAACTGTGACCGGTCTACGGCTCCCAGTGGACGAGGACCTTATAAGAAATGAAAGAGTATGATAAATATTATAATATTTAATCAGTTCATTATCATGATCTGATGGACGTCCACTGCTAGACGTAAGCCTGAAAGATCTCTGCATACAGTCAGCATAGCTTCCAGTACCGCTGGGAACTAGAGACTGTTGTATGTAGGAGTTCATATGAGGAGGTTTGGGCCATTGTCCACCACGCTGGCTCAATAAAGGTTGACGAGAACCAGAGCCTCGTAAGTTGATTAGCAGGGTGCACCACGAGCAAGTGAGGTTGGCTTGGCTCCTGTGAATTATTGTGCGAGATCCCTTACACCCCTTAATCAATACGAACTAATCTTAATCAGTTCGGTTCGTATTAACTATATTAATTTAACATAATCGCGTCCCTGGTGGTAGTTCACTGCAGCTCTTGAACTTGTATAAAGTCCAGCTCAGCTGTGGTGGTACCTAGCCGGTGTCTGGTGACGGGCTGGAAGGCGGCCGATTATCGGATTCCAACAGAAAATATTGACCTATATTATTTAACCTGTTAACTGAGCGGGACTTATAAATACGTCAAATGGAATCAATAGCGAGTACGGGTAGGACATATAAATACGTCCTTGAAATATATGTTGCACCCTGGAACCTACCTACGGTGGTCTTAATGCACTGACGGAGACCACCGAGGGGATTTTAGTGTGTAAAAACTCCACGTAACCTTGTCTTCCCTCCAGAACCAAGGTATCTTATAAGAAGATTTACCACCGAACAAAAATAAAGGATCTCTATTGCCGGAGACCGTTTACTTAAACATCACCGCATTTTCAATTGCTGCTGCCAAACAACAGTGTACAAGTATCACTGCGTTCCGGTTTGAAGGGTTTTGCTAATGAAATATCTGAGATAATGCGACTTAACATCTCATGTTATGGAGTGTGTATCAAACTAACCAGAACGATCGCTGTAGAAAATAAAAAGTTTTAATTTTCACTTAAAGTACAATTTTTATCTTAAGCTGACGTACAAAGAAGGAAATACTAAAGTTAATACTTCAAGTGACTACTAAAGAAGTAAGTGATCGTATAACACTTTTACTGTGATAGTGACACCGTTTGTCACTATCACAGTAAAAGTGACGAGTGCGATAAGTGACGCGAAATAGATACGTAGGAAGCAATGAGCGGTAGCGGAGCGACGATCGCGATCAATGTTTGTATTCATAAAAATACCTCTCATTGTGTCACGTGAATACGAGTGAGTGGATGATATATAAGAAAGGAGGCAGTAAACTTTTCATATTTCACAACGGCGGATCATTTCAGGCGCTCACCTATAATCCAATAAAGGTACAGATGTAATCTGTACGTCGTGATGTGACCTTCCTTTTTATATATACGTAACACGCTATCAGATATATAAGAACCATCTTTGCTGGTGGTAGGTCTCTGTTGCCGGTGACCGTCTAGGTACCACCGTTTAGCCCTATAGTTTCGGTCTAGTAAGAATAGGACTAAGGTAAGCCCTACCTGTTGTAAAAGGCGACTAAAGGTGTCGCAGTTTCGCGGGCCTTGAAGGTGGAGACCCTTATCGCTCAACGAACGAACCTTTGTAGGACAGCGTATGGCTGAGCGATGGTGCCTAGGGTTTGGTCCTTTCTCAGAGACTTGTAACACAAAGTGTAGAGGGGCACCGGTGCGTTCTGTAAGAAATCTCGGAACCTCTCCGAATGTATTGATGCAGAAGATATAAAAATATTACGTAACTTGGACTTCCCCCAGAAGTAGGGTATCATTCGCAGATTTCCTTCCCGAAACCAAAAAAAAAATGGTAGGTACCACCGCCGCTTCTGTTGCAGCCGCAAATAGTATAATACAAGATCACTTACCATCAGGACCCACTTCGAAGAACTCTATACCGATTGATCCTACGCGGTCCATAACCAGTGATTATCCGTCACCAGATCATCGGTCCTTCTCCTTGATATATATAATGACTTCAGTCTTATAAACAAAACTCTATGTGTAGTATATATATATAAGTTCCACCTATGTAGACTTTCATCGTGAATTCTCTGGACCTAAGTCTTGGAGACTGAAAATTTGGAGACTGGGTAGGAATATAGCTTTTTCCAAGTATAGATCAGCTAAGAATGGAATTTACGAAATGTTACCACCAAAGGGGTTGCGGGGATGTTACGACTAACTAGTATATATGTGTATGGTGTGTGGATTGTTGTATATATCTATAATCAGTCTTTTATTAAATTTTTTTCACAGCCTCATGGATAGTGCACTTCTTTATCTGGATTTACTGGAACAAGTACCATGACATTAAGTTCCCCCTCTGTACCCTTACCTTAGGGTGTTACGTAGAGAATAAATAACTGTGACTCTATAGTACAAATGCTAACCGTCTTAAGTTGTTACACAGAGAACGCTGGTTCGATCCCACAGCTACAATTATATGTATAGTTTTATTCGAACCTAAACAATCAGTTGTAAGTTGCAACCATTGAGCTATTGGGTCACAATGATGACTGATAATTTATGTGGTATTCTCTTTGCCCACAGCGCGTAGGCTGCGATCTGCGCGTGGGCTCGACGAGGCGCGTGGACGAGTGCGGAGTATGCGGCGGCGATGGGTCCTCATGCTCCCGCCCACGGTACCACTGGCTCGCTACACCTGGATCACTCTGCTCGGCAACTTGTGGTGGTGGTAAGTGACTACGACATCTAACACGGCAGGATAACGAGCACACAACCTATGGCTATTATCCAATGAGCTAATTAAACTTTTCATTAGTATTTCTCTGCTGCCGAGACCCGTCTATTGCAGCCAGCAAACAGTATTGTGCAAGCATTACTGTATTCTGATTTAAAGGGCGCTGCAGCTATTAAAATTACTGTGGTAACGAAAGTCAGGATCCTATGTCCCAATGAGACGAGCATAATTTGGTGCAGTGTACACCATTCTAACCAGCACCGCATTGCTATAGGCACACGTACCACTTATCATCAGGTAAACATCCCACTCCTCGCGTCGCTTCGTAGAAAAAAAAAATTAAATCCAAAGCCAAGCTGTTGTTATCGAGCCACGAGGTGTTTATATGTACCGTGTTGGTAATAACGGACACGAGCACGGAAAGCGGGAAGTATTCGTTAATTACTACCGACCCACCGATTTATCACCCCCAAGTCCTCAATTCGATGAGATAAATCAGTTGGTACTTTTTACCAGGTCTGCCAACAGACCCTGCGACCGGATATCCGCGTCTCCTTTAATTATATTGATGTATGAAGGTGGACTATACTATAGGGTGGCGCAAAAGTAATCCTCCTATCAGAAAATGCTACAAATTTTGCCTTGATATAAAAAAATTAAAAGACCAAATAAAAATAATCCACAAGAAGAATCAAAGTTTTTCATATTTTTTTTTAAATTACAGCCAAAAAACATCGGAAGGTTATTTAAAAAAAAATATGAAAACCATTGATTCTTCTTGTGAGACTTTGATTTTTATTTGGTCTTTTAATTTTTTTACATCAAGGCAAAATTTATAGCATTTTGTGATAGGAGGATTACTTTTGCGCCACCCTATACTATCTATCGAAGACAAACAAATATAACTTTTAAAATTTTCATATATATATATTAAAATTTTATATGTATATAGATAAGAAACTCCATATAAAATTATATTGTACATTAAAAATATATACTTTTATATATATATATATATATATATATATATATATAGTACAGAATAATTTAGTTGATTGAAGTTGTTGTAGAAAGATGTTAAGTCTCGTTAAGCCAATACACTAGCTGCTACCCTTCAAACCGGAACACAGTAATGTTAAGCGGTAGAATTAAGGGTGACGCTGGTACTTACCCCTTTTTTTGTTGAAAAATCCTGCATTGGATACACCTTTGTTGCGGGCACAACGAAGGTGTTGTGTTGGACTCTTACCGGCTATAACCCTGCGGTGTCCTGCTGGTCGCCATCAACTGGAACTATGGTAATGCTCTCGACCACCACCGCAACCTTATAGCACCACATCCTTAGACCACACCTGACAGGCGTGAGTGCTCTTCTAATTTTTCTACCGCATCGAAGCCTTATATATTCAGTGACGGGCAGCCGCTGATCCCGCCACCTGAACCTACGTTATGGGGGTCGGAGTAGGGTATGATACATCCTCCTTCAACGCCCGACCCTATCTACGGATAGGAAAATCAGAGGATTTCTCTGCGCGCAAATTATAAGTAGAAGCAAGGAGTTCCAGATCCCTGAGAGGAGATCCCACCAGTACACATGCTGCCTCATATGAGATGATGCGATATCCTCGAATGACGCCGAAAGCCATAGATCTCTTCGTGTGACTCAGAATTACAATTGTGCGCACTGTCAAGGTCTGTGCCCATATGCCCCATACAGTGCCATGGATCGCATCCCGACCCTTAAGATTGGCTTTAGCGCCGCTGGTGCCTACCTAGACCGTCTCCAGCTAGAACTTACCACCAGCAATTTTTAAACTAGTTACTTGATATTTAAAACAGCAAAGTACTATTCGAATATTACTTGTCTACTTATTTAATAATAATACTAGATCCAGTCCAATTTTAAGTTGAATTTCTAAGTTAAAAGACCATTTATTATCTGTGAAAGGTATCTTTATAAAAAAAAAAACATTAAACACAAGCCGTTGTATTTCAAAGGGTCGTTACAGACAACCTGACGTGACCCTATTCATCACCGCTCCTCCGACGCGTAATAAACAATTAAAACGTCCGTCTTCCGGTCTCCGGTCTCTTCACGTCGGAAACGCGACGACCGACCAAGTTATTTGTGGACGGAATCAAACCGAATACCTAATGAACCCCAAGTATTACTACCAGCGAGGACTTACTTCCGTTCCCTTTCCGCCATTAAATACATCTTCGGAATCTTATTTTACCGTTGGTAGATCTCTGTTGCCGGAGATCGTCTAAGTACCACCGCAAGGCCTATTCCAGCTGAAAAACAGTACTATGCAAACATTACTGTGTTCCGGTTTGAAGGGCGCTGTAGCTAGTGTTAACTGGGGTACCGAGATTCAACATCTTATGTCTCAGGCGAGGAGAGCAATGTGGAGTTGTATATATAATCATAACTAGCGCCACATTGTTATGGATATCGTATCACTTATTATCAGGTGAAGGTCCAGCGTCTCTCATCACTTAATTGTATAAAATAAAAATCTCTCTCAACAAAAAGGAGTACGTTAAGACTAATTTATAGCAACAATCAAGTTTTATTTCCTTGCAATTATAATAACTTGGGCCCGAGGAGTAATTTCCTGCATCTGTTCCGGAAGAATTAGTTCATTATATCCGGTACGAAGGGTTTTATTTCTACACCATACATTTATATAGTTTTCTTATTCGGCAAAGCGATGGGACGAGCGGGACGTTCACCTGATGTTAAGTGATACGCCCGCCCATAACATGGCGTTAGTGTAGTACTAGTAGTAGTAGTAGTAGATATAAGATGTCAAGCCTCATTACCTCCAGTAATTTTACTAGTTACAGCATCTTTCAAACCGGAACACAGTTATATTTTTACTATATATATATATATATCATTACCATCATCATCGTCATCAGCCGATTGACGTTCACTGCTAGACATGAGCGTCCCCCAAAGATACAGTCAGCGTGGCATCCGGTACCGCTGGGCACTAAGGGCTGCGGCTAACCTTAAGGTAGAATTAATATACAGTAATGTATGCTTACTACTGTTTGGCAGTATAAATAGGCGTTGTGGTGGTACCTAAACGATATCCGGTAACGGAAACTTACCACCAGTAAGTAAAGGAAATAATGGTATACCTAAGTATCAACGGCACTAATTAATGGTGTTCGTTATCGTTGCCGGGGACAGTCTAGGTATCACCGCAGCTCCTCAACCGTTAAATAGTAATGTGCAAGCGTTGCCTTGTTCCGGTTTGAAGGGCGTTGTAGTTATTAATATAACTATAGTAACGAGATTCAACTATATGTACCTCAAAGCGACTAAGAACAACGTCATGCTGTTATCATGACTAATCCCTGATAAAAGGGGTCAGTATTTTTTTTATTCTAAGCGACATGATGAACGAGATTTTCACCTGATGGTAAGTTATACGCCTGCTCATAGCAACCTGATACTAGTTAGGATGTTATACACTACACGAGATTGAGCTCGTTTCCTTGAGATATAAAATGTTAGGTTTCGTTACCAAAGTAATTTCACTGTCTACAACGCCTTTCAAACCGGATTACTATCAATATAAAACTAATATATTGTACGACTCTTGTTTCACGAATTAATATTTCAACGTTACCGAACGACGCCGTAACGCAGTACAGTCGCGTGGCCACACTTTGGACCTTACGCTATTGTATCAAGGTCCGTAAGCTTTTATTATACTACACATGGAACTGTATATTGGATGTAGGTAATCTTGGAAATGTGGGGGTTATGTGAAGCAATTGTGACCAGGGTTCAAGGTCGGATGAACTGCCTCGCCGCAAATTCAGCGAAGCCCTGCAAATGGGCGCAATAGAAATAAAGGGAGGCCATATTGGCAATAACACTGAAGCAAATTACACGCATCACGTGTTACGTTGCGGCTCGCTTATTAATATTAATTCTCCAAATAATGTAGCAGACTGAGGGTAGCCCACTCATGTTTCCCACTGTTGGGACTCTATACTTCACCCTATAAAGAAACAATCATGACTCTCTATGATAGCATGCCTCTGTTGCCGGAGACCGTCTAAGTAGGTACCACCTCAACGCCTAACATTACTGTGTTCCGGTTTGAAGGGCGCTGTAGCTATTGTTATTATTGGGTTAACGAAACTCAACATCTTATGTCTTAGGCGGCGAGCGCAGTGTAGTGCATTGAGTATCATTCTAGCTAGCGCTGCGTTGTTACAGGCGGGTGTATCACTTACCATCAGGTGAACGTCCCGCTCGCCTCGTAGCTTCATTCTCAACCACGTTCGCCTACTATGGGTTGGTGGGAGCCAGCATTGGACCAGCGTGGTGGAAAATGGCCCAAATCCCCCCACCTCAACCTCTACATACGACAGCCTCTAATGTCCCGCGGTACTGGAATCCCATGATGACTATACATAGAGATGTTTTTGGGGGAAGCCTATGTGATGATGATGGGAGCCAGAACCTCATTTATTGGTTAGCAGGGCGCACCACGAGCAGGCGATGTTGGCTTGGACCCCGTGTGTTGTTATGCGGGCCCCTTACACCCCTATTTTATATAATAAATAAATATCCTCCATACGTTCAAATAAAACGATTTCTTTGAAGAACGAGAAACAGTTACTTGCATCAATAATGACAAGTTAAAAAATAACTTATCGCAGTTTAAAATTTATTATCGGACATTTAGGGTATCAGCCCCGGAGTGGACGAGGGTCTGACACGCCCTAATCCGTCACTGATAATTTGACATCTAATTAACGTTTCACAAGTCCTGGGCTCCGGGAGGCCAGCTCCGATAATCTCACCGGAGCCGCCTACACTTTGAGGGTCGCAGTTGTACAGTTACGTAGATAGCTACAGCTTAAATAATTCAAGCCCTTCATTGATTAGCAGACGAGCTGCATGATATAGATATATATATAAAATAGGTTCCTTTTGCCCGACACTCACGTGAAATCTAGTGATCGTATCTACATGGGAACACGACAATTCGACACTGAATGATTTCTAGTTGATTGTATGCTATTTATTTATTCGAATTTCATAGATCCTTCATCAATTTTATTTCTGATTAACTTTTACGAACATTTTCATTTGGTATTAGTGGCGCGGTTGCTATAGTAACGGTTGGTGTAGCAAGTCATTCGCGGTTGCGGTTGTTCTCAAGGAATGTTTCAGACAAATTTCAAGTCTAATTTTATATTACGGTCAGCGAATACTTATTTATTTTTTTATACAATGAAACGACGAGACAAACGACTCGTTCACCTGATAGTAAGTGATACGCCTGTCAATAACAACGTGGCGCTAGTTAGGATGGTATACACAGCACCACATTGTGCACGTCGCATTGAGACGAAATATGTTAAATTTCGTTACTCCAATAATTACGCTAGCTACAGCACTGTTCACACC
Source organism: Ornithoptera alexandrae (assembly GCA_029030555.1). Lineage (NCBI taxonomy): Eukaryota > Metazoa > Arthropoda > Insecta > Lepidoptera > Papilionidae > Ornithoptera > Ornithoptera alexandrae. Next base: position 1,117,158 of record JARDVY010000296.1, on the reverse strand, counting down.
GGAACACAGTAATGTTTGTCTGCAGTAGGAGCTGCGGTGTTTCATAGACAGTTTCCGGCAACGAGGAACTATCACCAATAACAGAACGAAGTTCTCGAAGTATAGGGCTATAAAAAATCATTAAGTTGTAGTTAAGTTAAATGAAATTATTTTTAATATTTTCATTACTTTGAAGTACAATACTACATTTACTACTGGTAGGTCTCTGATGCCGAAGTGTGCAAACATTACTGTGTTCCGGTTTAAAGGATGCTATAGCTAATGTAATTACTGGGGTAATGATACAGCATATTTCGTCTCAAGCTGACGAGCGCAATGTGTTCCTGTTCCCCCTTAAGTATTCTTTCAATTTGGGAACAGATAAAAATCGCTAGGTGCCAGATCTGGTGAATAAGGGGAGTGGTCAACCAATTCGAAGCCAGCGTGCTGAATGGCAGCCATCGCAACTGCCGACCTGTGGGCGGGTGCGTTGTCGTGATGAAACAGCACACCCCTTCGAAGTTTCCCTCTTCTTTTCTCTTTGATGACATTCTTCAACTGTGGCCTATAATAGTGGGTGGTTCCACGCTCCACTTAATCAATCAACAATATCCCTACCGAGTCCCAAAATATTGAGGCCATAACCTTGCCAGTTGATGCCACAGCACAAAACTCCTTCAGGGTCGGTGATGATGGCCGTTGCCATTGCGAAGATTTCTGTTTTGTCTCGGGATCAAACTGATGGAGCCATGTTGCGTCCATTGTTACGAAACAAGACAAAAAGTTTTCAGAATCCTCTTGAAACTTGTCCGACAATATCTTCGAAATGTCAAGTCGTCGTCGTGTTTTGTTTCTGAGTGTCGGTTAATATTCTCGGCAGCCATCTCGCGGAGACTTTTCTCACATTCAAAGATTGTTTCAATATGTTTTGAATACTTCCATGAAACGTCCGTTTCTTGAATCAAGTATCTGATGGTAACTCTTCAAACGCTCAACACAATTTTCTCGACTTTCGCAACATTTCCTTGGGTGACTGACGTCGATGGACGTGGTGACGGCTGCAACGATGTTCGTCTTCCGTGCTCGTTCCCCCCACTCGTAATTGAGAAGCTCACCTTGCGACAGTGGAACACGGCGGAGCAGACTCTCCTAATGTTGCCTCCAGATCGCAATGAATCTCTTGCGTCGTTAACTTTTTTAAACTTATTTAATAACGGCTCGCACTTCGCTTATCTCCATTTCCGAGAACACGTTCCGACACCAAGCAAACAAATGACTACATACAGAGAAAAACAAAAGAGAATTGAATATTTTTTTTCTTTATTAACATTATAAATATGTATCTGAGCTGTGCCAGTATTTATTTATTTTCTTACCAAGGAGTATATATGTCGTTCTCTCTACTTTTTGATCCCTCCTCGTAAATAGTAATATGTTCCCTCATTAAATAAGTAATAGACGGAGGGTGGTGCTGTGTAAATAATTTTATATATTTACCACATTGCATCGCTAACGCAGCGCCTATTACCGCCGCCAAACAGTAGTGTGCAAACTGTTTCTACTATTGGTACTCTAGTATTGGGTACTCTGTGCCGGTTTGAAGGGCGCTGTCATCATCATCAGCTGATAGACGTCTACTGCTGGACAACTAGGCCCTTTAGGATATAGACCTCCCCAAAGATCTCCACGTCAATCCGTACGATCCACTGATCCCCTCAAATGAATCCTTACAATAGGGCGCTGTAGCTAGTGAAATTATTAATGTATCGAAACCCATCATCTTATGTTACAGTGCGATGCTGTATATATCATCCTGATTACCACGTATTATGCGCATGCGTATCACTCAATATCAAGTGAAGATTCCGTTCGTCTCGTCACTTAATCGAATATAGAAAAAGCTACAACGGCCTTTAAACCGGAACACAGTAATGTTTACACAGTATTGTTTGTCGGCTGCAACAGGCACTGCGGTGGTACCTTGACGGTATCCGGCAACAGAGACCTACCAGTATATTACTATTTGTGGACGATGATGGTCACCAACCGTCACATGAGCCACAAATACATTAAGTATGATACTACTACATCAGTTGAAATCTGGAGTGCAGGACTCTCGTCAATAGATACGTCTCTCCTTAGTATCGTTAGAAATTTTAACATCATAATAACTTAATTTATTACAGCTCTCGAAACAAGTTAAGTTTCTTACTTAAATACTTTTCAATTTCTAGGATACAAGATGTCGCTAGCTGTATGCAGGGACCGTCTAACAGGATCCGATGCACCCGAGCAGCTTTGCGACGGATCCAGCAAACCCACAGCATCTGTCATCCGATGCAACACTCATCCGTGTCCTTACAAGTAAAATGCTTTAACATTATCATGTAACTTAAATGTTCTAAGATCTTTACGCTACTTCCAGTATCATATGTATCATAAACATTCCTCCTCCTCAAATCGTATACCTCATGTTTAAGGGTCGTGATTACCTCCACCCAACACTTAAGCTTCTATTCAGCTGATGGTAAGTGATAAGGCCAGTCGTAATGTGATGCTAGTCAGGATGATATAAACTGCACCACATTGTGCTTGTCACTTTAAAACATGAGACATTAATACTCCAATAATTTTCCTCTAGCGCACTTCAAACCAGAACAGAGTATTGTTTGCGCTTACGTCTCTTTGGAATTTATTCATATATAGACCAGTTGTCAACTGATCATCAGTTGAAGTCGTTGTTCACTATTGCTTACCATCTGCAGGTGGTATGTGGGTGAATGGTCGGCATGCAGCGCGACCTGCGGCGGCGGTCTCCGCACGCGGCGGGTCCTCTGCGCCAGATCCGCGAACGTCACCAGAGCTGATACTTATGAACCAGGTACGCTTTACTATATCAATATAACACTTTAGTTCTTCATCGATTCATGAGGGTACAGATTTCAACACTTCACTTCACAATATTGCTTCAGAAGCTTGCAAACCTTGCGTCTAAAGTTAGCAAACCTTGGCTTAGAACTATAAAACTTTACTTCAGAAGCTAGCAAACCTTGTTTGAGAAGCTAGCAAGGCTTACTTATTCTTTAATATTAAAAGAGGTTAAAAAAAAAATACTTTTAAAGAATACTCTTAAAAAATAAATACTACCCTGTTACTACATAAGTATTAAAACAGTATAAACATTTAAAGTATTGTAAGAGTACCTTCAAGTAATAGAATGTATTTCTTAACATAACATAAACTTGTGTGATATTATGAGTTTATAAATGAGAAAAACTGCATCGCAATCGGTTCAACCATTTCTTAGCTACATCGCCACTAACAAACCTATACATAATGATGGTAAAAATCGGGATTGAAAGCACCATCAAAGCCTCCTCAACCCGTCCGCAGGCGATTTTACGAGCGAATACTCAATTACTGCCCCCTTTTATGTGAATATCAATAACGTCTAGTGAGTGCTGAAACATAAAATGTTCACATAAAGTTTACTATCGCCATGAATCCTATACTATCCATATTCTATACTGCTATGCAGTAATACATAGTATTTACGACACGAGCGCCAGGATTTATTAACTAAAGCAGACAATTTATTAAAATGTTCGTTACTACTAATTAGTACGGAAAAGGTTTATGAAATTACCATGTTGTTACCACTCCAGTAATTTTAATGAAAGGAAGGAATAATATTACTACCTGCTAAGACGGTTTCCAGTAACAATTGATGGTAGGTCTCTGTTGCCGGAGATCATCTAGATAAGTACTACCGCAGCGCCTATTTCTGATGTTACCATTACACTACTTTGTTCTATGTGAAAGGCGTTGTACCTAATGAAATTACTGAGGTAATGGGACTTAGGTGTAACGGGTTCCGCCCAACAACTCACGGGACTCAAGCCAACCACACCTGCTAATCAACAAACGAGGCTCTGGCTCCCACCAATACGCATTGGCCCACCATGGCGGAAAATGGCCCAAACCCCCCCATATGAACCGCTACAAATGACCGTGCCTAGTGCCCTGCGGTATCGGAGGTTAAAGTGACAGTAAGGTCTCGGGAAGATACTGGATGCGAACAGCGCATGACCGAACAACGTGGATATCTATGGGCAGGCCTATGTCCAGCAGTGGATGTCTATTAGCTGATGATGAATGAAACTTAACATCTTCAGTCTCAGACGAGCATAATGTCGTAATAATGTCATAATATTATCCTAACTGCCGCCAATTACCATCAGGTAATTGTCCTAATGAACTTTGTAATATATATAAATGGCTGCCAGTGAACTTACTTGATACTTTAATAACTGTTACTTGGGAAATTACTCCAACAGGAACAAGTACGGAACCCGGGTGCGTGTCACCACCGCCCAGGTCCTCGCAGCCGTGCAACGAGCACGCCTGTCCAACGTGGCTGGCTGGGACGTGGTCCGGGGTAAGTATAACATGATTAAGAGCTGATGAGGTGTTCCCGCTAAATCTCCAGGTTTCATGACTCTAGCTAAGTGGGTTAACTTCAAATTCATAAATTACCTTTAGTCTTCTATCTCTGTCTACCTGATCCATTGTATTTCGTCCGCTATGTGGAAAGACTTCCACAAGTAGGCCTGATGGTATACCACAATAGGACTAAGGTAAGCCCTACCTGTCGTAGAAGGCGACTGAAAGGGTCCAAGAGTTTCGCGGGGCTTCAGGATGGGGGCCCTTATCACAGCGATGGTGCCTAAGAGTGTTAAGCTTCTCCTCAGAGACGTGTAACACAAAGTATAGAGGGGCACCGGTGCGTTTTATAAGAGATCACGGAGCCTCTCCGAAGGCACTGAAGCAGACCACTGAGGGAGTTTTAGGGAGTAAGAATCTCACATAACCCTGATTTCCCCTCAGAAGCAGGGCATCTTTCTAAGATTTCCGCCCGAAACTAAAAAAAAGGCCTGATGGTATGTGGCTGCCCATCTAGATAATTTTTGAAGGAAGGCCATGTCGAATAGTGGCGCTCTATAGGCTAATAAGAATTCTTTTATTTGACGCGTTCATATTTGTTGTTCTACCCACAATTTCCGCTATTCAATGCTGCAGCGTGAGGATATTAAGGATTGCCATACCTGCCACGCGTGGCTTGCACGTTGACACGCGGAGAATGTTAGTAAAAGGCAAAACATAATCTACTGCTTTTGCCTTCTATTAAAGAATAATCTGACTTGTCTTTAACTGGGGTTTAGTCATCATCACCATCTCAGCTGATCACCGTCACTACTGAACAAACCTCTTTGAAAGGATTCAGTCGCCTCAAGACAATCTTTTGTGACCTTAGAAGAGACTTGGAAGTTTTAATTTGTGCGCTATTTTTTATTCACACCTCTCGAATTTTTTTTTGAGATACGGTTGTTTTTCTTTTTTTCTTTTCTTTTCCTTTTTTCTTTTCGCTTTGATTTCTTTCCTATATTGCATATAACTGAAGAGAAACTGACCACTCTTTGTTATTGCATCATCACCTTTTCTCCTATTGCGTTGTCATTCATTATATTCTTCTGTATTATACTTTAATTTTTTTTTACTCTTCATATTACGTTTAATTTCTTTCTCTTTCTTATCTCTGCTAGCTTCTCTCTTTACATTTTTTTTAAAGTTATCTTTATTTCCTCCAATCGCATCGTTTATTACTCCTTTGCAATATCCTAAGAATATACCGAGAATTTCGTCTTCTCGGCTAAGCTATCTTCCCCATTCTCTTCACTCTTACGCGCAGTATTGAACTAGTGTTACCGGCATTAGTCGTCCAAAATAACCACTAAGCCAACGGCGTCCCTTTCATATGTCACGCGAGTATAAATACATTGTACCAGATACTGTACCTTCAGGGCTATAAAGTTATACTGCGTCATATACTCTGAATACATCATGCAGCATTACGGGAATATTTCAATAACTATCCGATACCAGTTTTATGGTGCCTTCGTACAGGCAGGTACCGAGCATTATGTATTTTTCTAAGACCTGAAAGAATGAAAAATGCTGCAAAATTTATTTGGTGATCGTAAATCTGAATGATTCATTGGTTGACATTACTGTTACATACACGAAGGTCGTGCGATCTTCTAGTCGTACGTTCGCCGTCGTTGTGTCGTTATTATCATTATCATCTTTTCCTTTCTTTAACTTTAAAATAACTCCTCCTGTGGCTGGTGGGTCAGGACCTTTGGTTTACCAATCATTTACCATTTAATTTCAGTTCCTTCTTTCATAACACCCGTAAGGGAAGATCGCCGCCATACTTATGTTTTTATCTGAAATTAAACCTGAAGGCATTTTTTTCTCGTCATCTCCGTCGTCGCGGAGATCCGCAGAAGAACTAACGTCACTGACATAGCCCAAAACATTGCTCGACTTAATTAGCAGTGGGCAGGGCATATTGCTCGAAGGACCGATGGCTGATGCGGCAGTAAGGTCCTCTAGTGACACGCGCTTACCGGAGGACGTAGTGTTGGGAGGCCTCCAACAAGGTGGACCGACGATCTGGTGAAAATCGCGGAAACCCACTGGATGCGAGCAACACGGGACCAATCGATGTGATCTTTTGGGGCGGCCTATATCCCGCAGTGGACATATATCGGATGATGATGACGATCGTCATCTCAACTAATGGACGTCTACTGCCATGATCTGTTGTAGTGTATTCCACAAAATACAGTAATGCGTTGTTTGAATCCAGTGACTCCCTAACGTCCTTTTGACGTCATCGATCCTGTGGTGAAATTACATAGGACCTTTCAAACAGGAACACGATAATGTTTACACTCCGCTGGATGAATCTTCATTATGCTGAAATCGAGACGATTGTGTAGTAGTGTATTTAAGAGTTAAAGCTATCTTTACCATGCATCTACCTTCATTTTAGTTTCTTTAAAACTAAACATAAGGTTGTTTTAATTAAATAAAAAAAATATATAAAACCTCCTTTTTCAAAGTCTGCAAAAAGGATATCGGTTTCATTATCCGATTGGCGGCAACTGATGCAGTTCTTACTCTCCTATTCACAGGATGTTCTTTTCTATAAAAGCACAACAGTGTGGATAAAAGGATTGGACGAACGAAGCTATGTACAAATCGCTTCTACATAGAATATATACACGACCAAAACCACTCAATGAAAGCTCAGCTGTGATCATCCACCAGCAAACCACTACCACCAGCAAACTACTCAACTTCGCAGAACATTCATTTATTTACTGGAGTTACCATACGTAACATTTTACTGGTGGTAAGTCTCTGTTGCTGAAGACCATCTAGGTAAGCACCACCGCAGCTCCTATTGCAGCCCACAAACAGTGTGCAAATATTACTGTATTCCGGTTTGATGGGCGCTGTAGTTAGTGAAATTACAGAGGTAACAAGATTTATCCTGTCTCAACGCGACGAGCGCAATGTGGTGCAATATATAAAATCCTAACTAGCGCCACGTTATTATGGACTACCGTATCATTAACCATCAGTTGAACGTCTTGCTCACCTCTGTCCTTGGGCGAATAAAGCAATGCAAACGCATATCGATAAAAACATATAGTTAGAATATTTACAATACATTCCTCACCGGTCATAATATACATACTAAAATAGTACACCCCATTTCTTTTACATCACTATCTACAACCCTGTTCTAAAGAAAACACAGTTTGGTAATTCAGAATGAGGTGGTGAATGATGACAGGTACTCCCTCAGAATCATTTTTCCTTATTCCACGAAGCGGCCAGACGGGTGAAGTGTTCACCTGATAGTAAGTGATATACATACCATATTGCGTTCGTAGCCTTGAGACATAAGATGTTAATTCCCGTTACCCCAGTAATTTCATTAGCTACGGCGCCCTTTAAACCGGAACGCAGTAATGTCAACACACCTCTGTTTGGTGGCGGAAATAGGCACTGCGGTGGTACCTAGACGGCCCCCGGCAACAGACCCACGACCAGTACTTCGACTTGACTGCAGAACAACAGCAGCGTGGTTATAACGGCAGAATTACATTCCTGCCTAACGACCATCCTTGGCGGTAGCTAGCCAAGAAAGAAAATATCCTACCACCATCCAAACTGACACTGCAATGGCGGTTACTTATTGTACTTCCGAATGAAACGGGAAATAAAACTCGCTCCGGTCTCTAATTGACCATGTCGCAGTCATCAGATAAGTCCGTATGCAAACGAACTTATCCGATGACCTTCATTCTAAAGGATGCCTTACGGCGCTTGTTCATAGTGTTCAGTTTCGTGTGGAGAAGGTGTACAAGTCCGTGGCGTCGAATGTACACCGGCCGGCGGCGGCTGCGATCCGACCTCGAGACCAGAAATATCCAGACCATGCTCGACTGGTATAAGCTGTCCATCGTTCAGAGAAGCTGACGAATCTGAGGTGAATATAATCATAGTTATTTTTAACTTAGCAACGTGATAAGAAAGTCGTACATTTATCAGATATAATTGAAATTTACTCCATTGGAGTCATCAGCTATAGAACCTGTCAATGTAAATATCGGAACTATTTTAAAACATAAGCTCTCGAGCCGGAAGAAAGAAGACTAAGCAGCGACTGGATAGAAGTATTTATACGATCTTTAAAGTACTGCAGGAGTAGTATGTGTTGCCAGGATCCATGTTAACTACAAATACAAATAGCTAATATCAGTCGTGAAGGATTATTCGCAATATAACTTGCTATAGATTAATATCCATCCAATTAATCCTTCTCCAGTTATTTAATTAAATCATTTGCTATTTTATAAATAAATAGTTAAGAGCAGAATGGTAACATTGGTAGGTAGAGATCCTATTTTTGAAATGTAAAGTGTCGTATCTAAAATCGAGGCACTGTTTCAGGATGACATAGAAGATTTACTGCCTGGCGTTGTGTATCACACACAGCCACTTATTCAGCCGTATCCGCCGCCTGTAGCCAAAGCTGAAAGATTAATCGGAGAGCCCGACGTCCCCGTGGAGGCTACGTAAGTATACAATGTTACAATACTGCACTAAGACAAATATTAAAATTTACATATGTTTATATGTATTAACCCTACAACTCCGTTTAGGTTAATCCGAATAATATTCAAAAGTATGACTAAAGCATATGCAGTACTTGGTTTAGAATCGAGCATTGAGATTGTTGATAAGATAGAAAATGATTTTAAATAATTTCCCGTCTCCGATGTAAACACTAGTCCAACATTCATGAATGCATGCATTGCGGAAACGCTCTCGAGTATATTCGAACTGTATAATGTGTTAACCTTCCTTGTCTGCAAAGAGCTCAGAGTATTTTGTTGTTGTTTCTTTCAGCAATTACAAAATATTCTTTGCGTGTGGCTGGTTGTATGTAAGGTATTGTACCTAAAACTGCAAGTTGTAAACGTTTCACTTTTGATTTCAGAATAACATCACACATTTTTGTAACGAATGTCGATACCCCTCCATCTTACACTACTCCCACGCCAGTCGGTCCATTTTTCTTATTTAGTATTAGATGGTATTGTTTAAGATTCAAAAGGCGTATTAAATATTGACGATACACTTTTTGAATTGGATCAATGTGGCAGATGAAATGAACATTCATAACTCACTAATTTTATGAGGATTTTTGTACAAAATCAATAAAAGACTCCAAAACAAACTGCAACACTCCAACAGTTCAACATTTAACATCAATAATTTACGCACTGACTTCATAGATTTATCACAACTAACTTTAAAATCATTTGCCTGATATAGATCATTGCTTCCGATAACTTTACAATATTATGAACTCGTCTTATTTCTACTCTATGCACTGCACAGTAAGGTTTGAATTTCCTCGCACTCTATTCTCACTGCACATCTTGCGTTTCTCTTTATTCTTTGCTTCGTTACACTTCTCCGTAAAGATACTGAACATTTCTGGCACTGACAGAAACCAGGCAAGATTTTTTTTTTAAACTTTTGATCGCGAAATGTTAGAAGTCGTTATCAAAGTAAAAAAAAACTTTTTCCGTCCTCGACATACTAGATTAATAAACAAATACAGACAAACACTGGTGCACATACTTATACATAAACCAGCCAGAATTGATGAGGTGGAATTTTTGATAGATCGAAGATCCCTGAAACTTCCCGAGCACCCGCATGTATTAAAAAGTCGTGTGTGAATCTTTCATAGAATTGATTAGTCTCGTGCTATGTGCGCTATATTGATATAGAAACTTCTCTCCGTATTATTTTATACCGTAACCGTTTTTTTTTTTCTAAATATTGAAATAAACAAATGTTTTTGTTACTTAGATTTCGTTTTTAACTTTCACTTTAATGACACGCTGAATGTAGTTAATACAGCATATGAAATTATTTTTAGTTACATCAAAGACGACGACTGGGGCCCATGCAGCGCCACCTGCGGCGAGGGTTGGAGAAAGAAGGAGGTCCATTGCAAGATTTTTTTAGAATTCAGCAGGACTATCGCTAAGCTACCGGACAGCAAATGTATGGGACCAAAACCAACGGAGGAAACGGAAAGATGCGTAATGGAACCGTGTTCAATGGCTTACGGTACATCATTTGGTGATTCTAGTATACCGTCATACGGAAGCAACGACAGGTACGTCTTCATATTAAAATAATCAAGCATAACAACTAAAAAACTGACTATATATAAACGATATAGTGATTAAGTTATCAATAAAACTCCATTTTTATTATATATTTTTTATTAAACTATGAATTTCATCCAATGTACCATTATCTACTGATTCTTTAACTACATCATTGAGTCTAATTTTTATCACATCTTCGTCCGGGGTATCACACACATTGTTGTTAAGTTCCAACGTTGATTCACTTAATTCAGCTCCATTTTTGACAGATGTAAGAATTATTCTCAATTCAACTAATGCAATCAACAAACCAAATGACAGCATTTCTTTTACATCCGCTTCGAATAATTTTTGCGGATAAATGCTACTTAAGTCTATGTCAAATAATTTGAGAAACGATTTAAAGCTATTGTAGTATACTAATAACAATTCATCCATGTATTGGGATCTGAATTGTGAGTCCGTGGATAAATATAAAAAATAGATAATGTCTGTAGCTGGATTACAATATCTTATCGTTTGGAAGTCCAAAAAACATACATCAGTCTGGCTTTCCTGTAGAGGAAATAAAACTTTTAGAAACAATTTAAATTTTCTTATCTACATAAAATCACCTAATTATAACGTATGATTCAAAGTTAATAAACTCTTGGTTAATAAGCAGATGTACCATTTACTATTAGGTTAAAGTCTTGGCTCTCTCGGGTAAAATATTTCAGATAGAATATAAAAGTATATTAAGAATATCAGTATCAAATACAAGAAATACTTAGAAAATTACATTTATCAAAGAATTAAATAAATCACATCATCATCAATTCGACAATAACATACAAACCTTCTTTCTAAACAAGAAGTTGTTTATCCAACAATCTCCGTGACAGAAAACGTTGAACTTCTGTGGCGATGTAAACCTTCTCAAAAGTGCTACCAGTTTTGATTTTATCTTCTCTAATTTATTTCTAATTTCTATGTTAGTAATTAACTTAATCGATTCTTCAAAAGAATCGGTAAAGTAATGTTTGAGTTTGCTCTTGTTGAGAAATGTTTCTTGAAAAAGTAGATCTTGAAATTCATTTGTGAGCTTTGAGAAATTTTGCGGGTCATCCCTTTCAAAGGCTATTGACAGCGCATGAAACTTTGCTAATTCGTTTAATATTAAACAAACTTGCTCGTAATCTAAATTTTTGTTTTTACTAATTTCAATGCCGCATTCATAACCAGTTGATACTAAGTCCTCTAATATAATTACTTCGTTACCTTTACTCGTATCAGATAAAATGCAAGTAGGTAATGCAACTCTGTCTGCGGTACTCAGTTTATTTTGAATAGCGTGATATTTCGACACAACGTTAGCATAAGCCTTCACTTCTCTCTTATGGAGTTCGTGAAACAATTCTTGTCTTGTAGTATTCACTAGGGTTTTAACAATCACACTTAAGTAACGATCACTATTTTCTGTGTCAGTGATTGCAACTCTAAATACGTTTGCTATGAAATTTTCACCTTTACCACAAACGAATTCGACATGATACTTAAATTCATTAATGTCCCTATCCCGCGCAACTTTCTCGATGCAACTGTGAAGTTCGTCACAATTAAACTCGTCCGGTTCACTTATATTAACATCTAAAGACATCTTGTATGATGCACTGCGCTTCACGTGACATATTAACACCGTTATCAAAATATAGAGCATACAGATAAAATTGTGATAATTTAGCGATACGCCTTATCAAAGGTAAAGGTAAACGTGAACGTGTGTTGGAATTCTGTTGTGTGTTCATAGCGAATTAATTTTAGAATCTATACAGCTCACTTAATGGTCCCACAGCTGAGACTATGGGCTTTTCACAAGGAGATAGACAAAGCCGGTGACAGTTAATTTCATAACATACCTAGAAACTATGACAAGAATTACAAATTATCCTGTTAATGAAAATAATTTCCACGATTCATAGACTTTAGCTAAAACAAATAAAGATTAAAGACCACCTTCGTATCAATATACTCTTTTCATTACTTTAACTAGCAACATTAACTAATACTTTAAGATTTAATAGAATTTTTTCTGGTGAATTAAAAAAAAATTCTTCTATATTTTCTTATTACTTTTGTAGTTTTATAAAGATTTTTACTTTATATTTTGCACAAGATATTGAATAATAATTCAATGCCCATCATTAAAATTTTAGCTTTCAATCAACTTTGTAAGAGATGCTGTCCTATTAAAATAAGAAATTTTTCTTCGATTTCATTTACTAGGTCCTTAGTGTTTGGAACCTCGAGTAATATCAGGGTGGCACCTGGATCACCTGGAAAGTCATACTCCTGGAAAGAGAAGGGATATACGAGTTGTAGCGCATCGTGTCTAAGTGGTGTTCAGGTAATGTTTCTTGCATTAGAGTTATGTTATATTTTTCGGTCAAGTGTCTATGTTAGGCACTCAACCATCTTATCTTTCATGAAAGTGTTACAAATATTAATCTAATTTGATAATGTATAATACATCAATTAATAATTATTTATAGTTTAAATATATAAACGTGTTTTAACAGAAAACTATATAGTAAAAGAACAGTTATGGTAAAAATATGAAGCAGAATCAAATTTTTAAACAATTTTAATGATTCTCGTCATTAAGACTATCATCACACATTTATGTTATTACTGTTGTTATCACTTATGATAGATTTTCATTCGGTTTGCAAATTCGAAGTTAATTAAAATTACGATAAATATCATACACATAGATCATATTTGTCATTTAATAAAATCCATCGGTCACTTCCATCCAAACTTGTATTTTCCTTAACCATACTTTTCTTATAATTTATATTTGTCCAATCTTTCTTTCTTTTATTAGGAGCTAATCATCCAGTGCGTTAGAGATGAAGATGGTAAGAACGCGTCACCATATATGTGTGATCCTCTCACAAAGCCCGAGAACAGAGTACGGACATGTAACGATCATCCCTGCCCACCCAGGTAAGTGATGTTATGATTATCAAAATAACTCTAAACAGCTAACAATTTAACTCGATTTTCAAAAAGACTAGTTAATTAAATATAATGCAGCTTTGTAATAAATTTAGGTTTTTCAAGACTAGGAGTGTTAGTTTTCATAAGTTTATTTCCAATCAAATTCAATGCTGTATTAATCTTTTAGGTACTAAATGTTTGATCTTAAATGTTTTATACAGAATCCATAACATTTCATTGAGATTCTCTACTACTTGAAGATTAGATCGAATAAATCTATCTTATGCTCCATCTTCAAATTACTCTTTTCTATCTAGAATATGTTATTGTGTTAGGGTAAAATTTGTTAGCCCAGAATTATCTGACTTGTTTTCGGCTAATTTAGACTTGTCGATATTATTTGGCTTGTAATGCAGCAGATATGTAATTTCTAAATGATTTACTTATCTTTGTACTACCCCTTCAGCTACAGACAATTTGTTTTTGAACATAGACAATAATTTAGTCTTCTGTTTCTCAAAATTGCAACGTCATCGCCAATACTAAACTTGCGTCTGTGTTTGCTTTGTTTGCGTCGCGAATTCGCAATAATGCAATGCAGCACTAAATTTCATTTTCAATACTGATAATGAAATGGAATGAATTTTCTAGAGTTGGATGTACAGCATAGAAATTATTTCCAGGTGGAACTACACGGACTTCTCTCAATGCACGAAATCGTGCGGCATCGGAATACAAACCCGCGAAGTGACTTGCATTCACGAAGTATGTATTTGTTAATAATTATTTTGACATTGTTAAAAAAATCGGTAGTTGCATTTTCTCCAGATTCTATATTCATCATCATTAGGTACTCTCTTCAAACTGAAGCTTGGCGATCAGATTGAGTAAACCAATTCGATCCTCAGCTAGTCTTTTTAACTGGTATTTAAATCGGTCAACTCCTTCATGTCGTCAAACCACTACTTGCGTTGTCTACCAGGTGCACGTTTTCCAGGAATTTTTCCTTCCAGGTTCAACTTGAGAATCTCATAAAGGGATCCTCTTTGAAGGTGTCCGAAAAATGCAACCTTTCTTCTGTATTAATGAATACTTACATATATTTTTCGTTATTATCTTATACAAAACATTTTCATTAGGTCTTTCTCATTGTTATATTTATAAATCTAATCAACCTTCCTACTTTTACTTAATGCTGTTACTTTACTGGAGGTCATAGCACCTATTTCTCCGTCGAAACAGTGATGTGCAAGCGTTACTGTGTTCCGGTTTGAAGGGCGCTGTAGCTCATGTAATTACTGGGGCAATGGGACTAACTCAGCAACGAGTGCAATGCAGTATATATCATCCTAACTAGCGTCACATTCTTCCGAGCTGCCGTATCACTTACCATCAGGTGAACGTCGCACTAGTCTCGACATCCAATTGAAAAAAAAAATCTTATAATTTTTGATTATTAATAGTATCTTTGCTGTAAATAAAAACATCTGGATGTTCATTTAAATAGATAAATAAATATATACAGGAATTGCTCTCAACTTAATCAGTCCCGGTTTGAAAGCGTTTCAGCTTAAGAAATACACTCATTCGATATAGAATAGTGTGTAGATATTTCCACTAACACACACATTTCTTATTGCTAAATGGGGTTGCTATTGGCAACAATCGTACCATATAATTAAACTTAAACTTGACTAAATTTTCTACGTAAGCACTCTATACTTCATTACTTTGATCCTTCAGTTTATTGATTTACTATGTTTGTTTCTTTGATATTATAGCGGTGTTATAATCGTGGCCCACACTCCCGCAGGTGACTCGAGGCGGCACTAATACCGTGGTGGTGCCGAACAGCATGTGCCCACAACCGCCGCCACCGGATCGCCAGTACTGCAACGTGCTAGACTGCCCGGTCAGATGGCACACCGGGGAGTGGTCAAAGTGCTCCAAGACTTGCGGCGGCGGCGTGAAACAAAGAGATGTAACATATAATACCTTATTACTAACTAGTGAAAACCTACAAATGAGCTTTTTTTGACAAATTTCCAAGAATTGACCATTTCATTCTATTTCCTGTTCAAAAAGAGACACGTATCTTCAGAATTGAGCATACGAATCATCGAGAAGCATTGATGACAAATCTGTTGCTACTTGAATACTTGACACTGAAACATCTTAAGATAGAACTACTCGATTACAAATATCTCTTATGATCTCACTCTTCCTTTTTTTTTGGTAATAATATAACTTAAATCTAAGCAACATTTCCTTCACCTTTTAAGTCAATCAAACAATTATAACTACAACTATTTCCTTTACACAAATTTTTTCTTGGAATTTCATTATGTACCAGTCGAATTAAATGCTCTCTTCTCCGTCTCTTGTATTCTCCTATATCTCTTTCAGTCTATACTTTTCTTCGAGTGATATATACTGTACACGATTTACTTAAACAGGTTGAGTGTAAGCAAATAATGGCGCAGTCCCACGTGGTCGAAAGGCCATCATCGCTCTGCAACAGCCCGAAGCCGGCCACCACAAAGTCCTGCAACAGCCGACCCTGTCTACTCGATACATCCTCACCTGAGATATCATTGGCCAACTCATCTTACATACAACACGATCCGAAGAAGAAAAAGGTACATTTTTAGTTCATTTAATTTAGATTTCTTTACCAGGAATAAGATATTTGGTACATCTTCTACTCTTAACTGCATACTTAAAATTGCAGGGTTGTTATGCAACTCATAAACTTATAGTTCTTCGATGTCTTTTTATTATTATATCTTGAGTGTTTTAAATTTATATACAAAGGTACACAATTTAAATTTAAGTTATTAATCTCAAAAAAATCAGAACTTAGTTACATAACTCGTAGTCTTCAATGTCCTGCAACTAATTAAGACAGTCGACTATTTTGCTTTTAATTTTTAAAAAATATTAACTTTAGGTGACAGTAAAAGTGGGAGGTTCGGCGACAATTTTCTACGGCACCCAAGTGAAAATCAAATGTCCTGTGAAAGGGTACAACAGAACGAAAATCCAATGGGCGAAGGATCATCAGATTATAACAAAATCTAAAAAACATAAAATATCCAAGAAGGTAAACAATTATTTATTACCTTATCACTATATTACACTGATAAGATAAGATGAGAGGTAGATAACATTTACATCTCTGATCTTATATTAATATCCTTGAAGAGTCCCATTAAATAATTATTTACTATAACTTAACTAACAGCATAAACTTGATTTACTTAATAAAAACTAAGAATACCTCTTCTTCTTCTTCTTCATCAGCCAATAGACGTCCACGGCTGGACATAGGCCTCCACCAAAGACTTCCACATCGACCGGGTAGGGATTCATGTGGGAGGATACCAAAATACTAATCTAGACAAAAAAGTGTGTAGTGGCACCAACAGTTGGTATTATGTCTAAGTAGTTTTGTTTATGAGCTGGTCAAAACTTGTTCTTCGTTCAGGGTGCTCTACGCATAACTTCGCTGTCGCTCCGCGATCACGGTGTGTACACCTGCGTGGCTGGAAGGTCGAGCGCCAATCTGACCCTGGTGGTGAAACCGCGGCCGGGCGAGTTTCCGTCCAGCGAAGAGATCGAAAGGCATAAACCTTTGGATGATCCTTCCTCTCCACTCTCTGACAGGTGATATGGACCACCAACATATAATTAACAGTATATTAGAAATATTTCCCTTTATATACCTAAATATAAAAACCCTTACTACTATTGAGGAGGGATAAATGTGTACACATTGGTATGTCCACAATTATTTTTTTTTATTCTACGAAGCGATGAGAAAAGCGGGACGTTCACGTGGTGGTAACTGATACGCCTGCTCACAACAACCTGGCGCTAGTTAGGATCGTACCGGCACCACATTGTGCTCATCGCTTTGAGGCAGACGGCGCATGATCAATATCTCAGTAATTATACAACGCCCTTCAAACCGTAACATAATAATGTTTGCACACTACCGTTTATCGGATAACAGAGCTGCGGTAATACGTACCTCGAGGACCTCTGGCAACAGAGACATACCACCAGTAAATATTGTGTATTTTTATATATATATACGACTTCTTGCATGGTTGAGTATTAAAATATCATCATCAGCCGATAGACGTCAACTGCTGGACTAGACATCCCCAAAGATCCCCACATCGATCAGATGGGGATTCATATAAAGGAATTGTGTGTGTATATATAAATCTGTTCCATTTCCTAGGATAACTTAGGTAATAAAATTTAAACTTAATATGAGTTAAGCTCAACTGTATTATTTCATTTCCTACTAATCATTGTCTTTGCTTTATTTGTAAGTACAAAGAGATGAAATAAAATAAAATATATACTTAGTCCGGCCATAAGTTGTGTTACAAATGAAAATGCATTTTATATAATGAAGTAATGTAATATTATTAAAATGTATACCTACTTATTTATTACTCTGAGCAAACAATAAAAAAAAAATATTCAATTCGAAATGGCCATCTTTCGCTCTTATACAATCCTTTAATCTGTTTGGCCACGAATCTATGGATTTACGCACTTTTTCCAAGGAAAATTTCCACCACCGCCACCGCCACTGCTTACTCCAAAGATTTTTTATGAGACTCAATGTCGCCGCGTCGTTAAGAGCAGCAGCAGGCCATGTCCTCTAAAATTTATCATTATTTGAACTCTAAAGGGTTGAGGTCTGGGCTAGATGAGGGCCAGTCTCCACCTTATAAAGTCCGGAAGCCAGGCTTCGGTAGTTCGTGCGTATGACCAGGTGCAAAATCCTGCTGGAAAGTCCACGACATATTTTTAAAAAGTGTATTGCTGAGAGGTTTCACGAAATGATCCAAGACTGTATCTTAATACACTTTGGCTGAAGTTTTCACTCCTTTTCCTAAAAATCTGGTTTTGTGAGTCCTTGATAAGACACGCCTCACTAAAATATCACTGACGCAGGATGATGACCATGGCCAGGTTGTACCTTTCCGATCACTACCACTTGAACAGCTTCTGTAGAACTGTGAGCGTACACTTTATCATTATGCTTATTGTAGTGTTCTTCAATCGAGAAAATATTTTCATCTGTAAAGAGGATATTTCTATGCCTTTCACCGTGTGAGTATCGCGACAGAAGGTGTTATGATCGATCCACTCCATCCATCTTTAATTGTAAACATTGATTTAGGGCATGGCCTGTATACCGACGATAAGCACCGAGCACCGAGCTGCAGCTCTCGTTTTATAACACGCGATACGCGACACAGTCCTAGCGGGGATCTTCATTTCTCGCGTAAGATCATTTGCTTCCTAATGGAGTTTCGACGAATTCTGGCTTTAACAGCATTAACAGCCTTTGTAGTTCTAGCAGCTAACAGCACGCGGCCGTACCGATCGTTTCTGGTCTTCGACAGAGGAAGTGTTGTTGTATATGTTCATAGTACGATACACGAACATACGGCTGATAGGAAGCTTTTGAAGTGTCTGGCATACGAGCGACCGCACCGGCTCCATACACACTTTGTGCAAGGCGATCACTGCAATACTATTTTCTTTAACACCCCCACCCCATTCCACATTGTAATTTGATAATGAACTCGAAAAAATATGTGAAATGGCGCACAATCGAAAGTTTTTAAAATAATATACGAGTTCCAAATTCAAAATAATTAAAACGTTCAAAAAAAGAAAAGTTTTCATGTAACAGTATTTATGGCTAGACTAACTATAGGTAATAATTTCAATTCGTATAGTATTTATTATATATATATATATATATACAAATCTTAAGACAAAGTAAATCTTTTCGAGTAAACAGTGTTCTTGAATAAGTCC
The DNA here is from genome assembly GCA_029030555.1 of Ornithoptera alexandrae. Lineage (NCBI taxonomy): Eukaryota > Metazoa > Arthropoda > Insecta > Lepidoptera > Papilionidae > Ornithoptera > Ornithoptera alexandrae. The sequence continues at coordinate 1,097,731 of JARDVY010000296.1, read as the reverse complement.
ACAATCTTATATTACACGTATTTTATGTTTCTGTTCGGATTTATCTAAAACGTTCCGCCATCTGATGTTTCCATGAGGTTAAAGGATTGCGATGAATATACTGGTTGTGTGGTGCAGGGCGGACGGACGGTACCGCGCGATGGTGGGCGGCAGGGCGGACGATCAATCACACGAGCAGCGCCCCGGCGATCAGAGGAAGGCGCATAAGAACAGGCAAAGAGGTAAAGTACTACTACTACTACACGGGTAGAGATATACATATATACTAGCTGTTCCCCGCCCGCTCTGACGGCCGTAATACAAAATTAGACTACAAATAACTTTCTATTGTATCCGTTGCCATAGCGACCGCATAAATTATACCAAAGAAAATGTTCATAAAAGTTAAATAGAAATAACATGATGAAGGATCTATGAAATTCAAAAAATAAATATCCTGTAAACATCTACAGATCATTCCGCGTCGAATGATCATGTTGCAGTGTAGATACGTTCACTAGTTTTCACGTGATCGACGAACAAACCGAAACCCATTTTCATTATATATATGTATATATAAATAGATAGAATTGTTAGTGCCGGCGATGTATAGTTTCTACATATGTTTTAAAAACTTTTATCATCGTCATCATCATCATCATAAGCCATAGACGTCCACTGCTGGACATAGACCTCCACAATTTCCACACGATGGTGTAGGGATTTATTTAGGAGGATTTGAGCCATTTCCCACCACGCTGGCCACATGCGGGTTCGTGGGAGGAGTAATAATAATAATATTGTAATTATTGTAACGTCTTTATCTCCCTCTCTCTCTATCTTTTAGGTAAAATAGATAAAGTCAGAGATGCTCTGTACGGCGGCACAGGGACCACCTCCACGAAGTCACCAAGTTACAATTCGCAAGCCAGGGACATCTATGATGAGAACGAGGTAAAGTTACATATTAAGTTTTACTGGTGGTAAGTCTCTGCCGCTGGAGACCGTCTACCTAGACCACCGCATCTCCTTTTGCAGGCGACCAACAATACTGTGCTAACATAACTGTTCCGGTGTGAAGGGCGCTGTAGCTAATGAAATTACCGAGCTAAGGAGACATAACATCTTATGACTCACAGCGACGAGCGCAATGTGGTACTATGTATACCATCCTAATTAATGCAAAGTTGTTATGGGCAGACGTATCACTTACCATCAGGTGAACGTCGCGCTCGTCTCGTCGCTTCGTAGAATAAGAAAACAACTTTTTATACATTTGCAGTTAAGTTTATAACTTAGTCTTATCTAATATCGGAAATTCTTTATTCTCGGAGATCGCAGTCTCCGTGACCTTAATAACGCTGTAGCTGATGAAATTAATAGCGTAGAATATTTTCTATGAGAGATTTGATGGTATATTCACCATCACATCACAACGTAATGTGGGGTAATGTAAAAATCTTAACTGTCGCTTCTTTGTATTTCTTTGAAGAGACGTTTGCAAAACGAGAAAAAAATTACCTAAATATTATATAAGTTATATCATTCAGCGAAGTTGAGATGTGTACACTATATACATTATTATGTCGCAGTGTAATAGTTGTATATGTTAGAAACATTAATAAACTTCAAGGAGATGGATCAACCTGTACTAATTGCTTCGAGCTGTCTAATTACAACCCCTCCTTTGAATTTGTTGGAACTTACCTTTTAATAAGAGTATTATTTCTGTATACATCTCAACGATAGCGTACACAAACACAAACATACAAATATATTAAAGACCTGGCCAAACAGTAGTGTGCAAACATTACTGTGTTCCGGTTCGATGGGCGCTGTAGCAACTGTTATTGATGGTGTAACGGGATTGAACATCTAGTCTCAAGGCGAGGAGTACAACATGGTGCAGTGTTTATTTATCATCAACCGATAGACGTCCCCTGCTAGACAAAGGTCTCCCCAAAAGATCTCCACATACTGCGCTGCTCTCATCCAGTGGCTTCTCACGGCCTTATAGTCATCATGGCTTCCGGTACCACCGGGCGCTATGAGCCTTCATTTATAGAAGTTCATATAGGGATTTGGACCATTTCCCACCACGCTGGCCTAGTGCGGGTTGGCGGGAGCCAAAGCCACGTTTGTTGATAAGCAGGGTACACCACGAGCAGATGGGGTTGGCTTAGGTCCCATGAGTTGTTATAAGCGACCCCTAACACCCCTGTGCAGTGTATGTCGTCCTACTAGAGTCACGTTGTTACAGACGTATTGCTTACCAATAAGAGAACGTCTCACTTGTATCGTCGCATCGTAAAAAAAAATGTGCAATTAATAAAGTATTTCTAGAAGTCTAGATTCATCCTTCTTAAGTTACTTAAACTGTGACTTAACGAATAATCACATTAATGCCTGTCTCTGGATAATCTAAAGTGGACAAGAAGTTTCTTTCCTGCGCCTTGATTATCTTTGTAAGACGGAAGTTCACAATTGGACTTTGAGGCTATAAATGGTTGAAAGATGGATGGATCCTACTTTTTTAAAATAAATTGCTTATTTCATCCAAGGATTCCTTTACTTTGTCAGCTATACTGTAAAGCTATCGCTATAACAGCATAGATGTTTTCTTGCTATCTACATACGAGGGTAAGAGGCGATCGTGCTTCACCACCGGCAGCCCGACACAGTAGCAGTTCCTCGCAACGCTTTTTGGGGAAGTCATTTTATAAAATCCATTCTTAGCTAACCCCTAACCAGCAAAGTATATCTCTACCAAATGTTGAGTGTTTACGTCTAATAGTTTCGGAGATCTCATGATAAGTATCTGGATTTCTCCTATGTATATAGATAAAATCATTTGAAATTAAACTAAAAGCGGAAGCTTATCTATAATGAATAAAAATTAAAAAGTTTAAAGCAATAACTTCACCTTAACTGTCCAACTTTCCACCGTATTCATGTTTCCAAGTTTTAATGACGCCGCGTCTTGCGAGGTACTTACACCATAAACTGTTTATTTATAGATCTACCAAATATATTCAATCAGATCAAACAACTTGACTTTAATGTGAAGTTAAGTGTTGACACCTGTCAACAGACTGTTGATTCTTCTCTTGAAGACACTCATCTCGGCCACGCCGGCAAGTTGTTCTACTCCATTGCTATTCTTATCAATAACAAAGACTGTATATACTTAGTCCGGCCATAAGTTGTGTTACAAACGAAAATGCATTTTTTTTTATTAAGTAATGTAATGTTATTAAAATGTTTACTTACATATTTATTAGTCTCGGCAAAAAAAAAATATTTAATTCGAAATGGCCACCTTTGGCTTTTATACAGGTCTTTAATCTGTTTCGCCACGTATCTATGGATTTACGACCTGTTTCCAAGGAAAACTTCCACCGCCGCCACCGCCACTGCATGCTCCAAAAATTCTTTATGAGACTCAATGTCGCCGCGTCGTTTAGAGCAGCAGCAGGCCATGTCCTCTAAAACTGACCATCATTTGAACTCTAAAGGGTTGATGTCTGCACTAGATGAGGGCCAGTCTTCAGCTATTATAAAGTCCGGAATGTTGCTTTCCAGCCAGGCTTGGGTAGTTCGTGCCTTATGACCAGGTGCAAAGTTCTGATGGAAGATCCAAGGTATATTTTTAAAAAGTGTATTGCTGAAAGGTTTCACGACATGATCCAAAACTGTATCTTGATACACTTTGGCTGGAGGTTTCACTCCTTTTTTACAAAAATGTAGTTTTGTGACTCCTTGATAAGACACGCCCCACCAAATCTTTACTGACGTAGGATGATGACCACGTTGTATCTTTCCGGTCACTTGAGCAGCTTCTTTAGAACTGTGAGCGTACACTTTACCATTTTGTTTATTGTAATATTCTTCAACCGTGAAAATATTTTCATCTGTAAAGAGGATATTTCTATGCCTTTCACCTGCGTGTGCGTATCGCGACAGAAGGTGTTATGATCGATCCACTCCATCCATCTTTAATTGTAAACATTGATTTAGGGCATGGCCTGTATACCGACGATAAGCACCGAGCACCGAGCTGCAGCTCTCGTTTTATAACACGCGATACGCGACACAGTCCTAGCGGGGATCTTCATTTCTCGCGTAAGATCATTTGCTTCCTAATGGAGTTAGGACGAATTCTGGCTTTAACAGCATTAACAGCCTTTGTAGTTCTAGCAGCTAACAGCACACGGTCGTACCGATCGTTTCTGGTCTTCGACAGAGGAAGTGTTGTTGTATATGTTCATAGTACGATACACGAACATACGGCTGATAGGAAGCTTTTGAAGTGTCTGACATACGAGCGACCGCACCGGCTCCATACACACTTTGTGCAAGGCGACCACTGCATTACTATTTTCTTTAACACCCCCACCCCATTACATATCGTAATTTGATAATGAACACAAAAAAATATGTTAAATGGCGTAAAATCGAAAGAATTTTTAAAATAACATACGTGTTCCAAATTCAAAATAATTAGAAAGTTGAAAAAATGAAAAGTTTATATGTAACAGTATTTATGACCAGACTAGTTATATACATACATAATTAAGTGATGTAAGGGGTCCCCCGCACAACTCATGGCCTGATGACCTAAGCCAACCTCACCTGCTCGTAGTGCACCAACAAACGAGACTCTGGCTTCATCCAACCCGCATTGGGCCAGCCTGCTGGGAAATAGCCCAAATCCCACCAAATGAACCCCTACAAGTAACTGAATGTAGCAGGAAACCGCTCGATGCGGGCAGGGCTGGGCCGATTTATGTGAGGATCTTTGTGGGAGGCCTGTGTCCAGCAGTGGACGTCTATCGGCTGGTGATGATGATAACGACATACATAAATATATTTATATTTATAATAGCTGATCCCCTCCCGCTTTGCTGGCCGTAATATAAAATTAGAATTGAAATTTTTCCGAAATACTCTCTCCCGGCGGCAATTCTCTGCTCCCAAAACCCCTTCCCGTTATTAACACTCCCACAACTCTCTCTAGGGAAGGATTTTAAATAATTAATTCTTTACTGACCTCTACATGGCGGAAGCAATAGCTCTATCAGGTTCAGACATCTTATGATGATACTCGTATATATACAACTCCTTTACCTCCTATACCAGTAAATGTTTTCAGCATTTTTTTTCATGACGTCGGAACTGTGTCGTGTCGCGATTGTCTAGCGATAATATGCCCGAGCAAAATATTATTTTATTGGCGCAGTAAAGTGCGCCATAAAGTTTATTCGAGCCCATTTTACTGCAGAACTTAGTAAAATTACTTCAGATAGCTAATCATTATGGCTTATAAACGAACCCCCATTCAGGAGTGTAAACCGACTGGGCGAACAGTTCAATGATCTGAATGTAGATAAAAAAATTATATTTAATGTAAACTGATAAAAGAATATTTCAGCTTTTCTTCATAATTACCAGTAATATCACAATCGGTAATTTAAGTAATAACAAGTTAAGATTAACAGATAGTTATTAAGAGATGCGGACTGTATAGAACCGATCGTTGTGATCTTTGAGGGAGAAGTTTCACCAACAGCGGACCTCCATCCAGTGATGATGAATCACTAATAATAAAACTAAGTAGTTATAAAGTACATTTTGTTACACTTAATAAAAAATATAATTATTATCGCTTTTATCGTAAAGCACCTTTAAATATCGCAGTGCTTGTGGTAGTCTTTTCCTGGACACCATCTAGGTCACCACCGCAGCCCCTATTGCAGCTGACAAACAACAGTGTGAAAACATTACTGTGTTCCGATTTGAAGGGTGTTATAGCTACTGAAATTATTGGGGTAAAGAGACTTCATATCTTAAGTCAACGGGCGTAATGTGATGCAGTGTATATCGTCCTGAGGTTAACGTCCAGGTCATCCCATCTGGTAGAACATATGGAGAAGAATTGTGTGAAGTCTTATCTATTGGTTTAACTACAATGGTTATTCAATGAAAAGAAAAGAATATTAGTACCTGGTGATAAGTTATGGTGATTTAGTGGGGGTCCTATCTACGCTCCAGTTTCCGGTGCGGGATTGACTTTCTAACACTAAGCCTCCAACTTCTATCGCTCTATATATATATATATATGTACACGTATATATATATATATATATATATATATATATAATGTTATAATAAAATATTTTGATGTATACGCACGCTGCTTTGGACTTTATGAACAAAGGAGAGCGCTGTCTCTTCTAGGATGCTTCCGCCAAAAGCGAGCAGCGCCTCCCGACTGTTACCGTGTCTACATTACTTAGTAATCCAAGTGCAGGTGAGATGTTCCGTGAATAGAGCATGCCAACCCTAAGCATCGGGACCTGGACCTTAGACACTAATAAATATCAATTGGTTAAAGGCATGTATTAACATCAGTAGTTTTGAATCATCTAACGTCTCGTGATCCTAACATCTAAATTATTCGTAGCTGATGGTACATCTCCGTTAATGGAGACTGTCAAGCTACCACCACAGCTCCTCCACTAATAGCCAGTGATACCAGGGTTACAACACTTATCATCTTATGTCTAAAATCTAGCATAATGTATATCATCCTAACTAGTACGTACTATCAATTGAACGTCTCACCCTTCTCGTCGCTCTGACAAATATAAAAAAAAAATTGTTTTTTTTAAGGGTTGTATGTAACTACTTAGAATATTTGTGAAATCTTACTAAAATATATTCTATTACCTCTAAACATTAATTAACATGGACCTTTTACATATTGCTGTTAATTATTTCCTGTTTTCTGAAAATGTTAAGAGCTTGAAGGTCATACTGACTCTTACAGCTCATCCGGTGCTGGACTCGTGGACCCGGATCCACGGCCTGTTATTTAGTTATTTCTCTTGTCATGATATTTATACGTCAGATATGACATCGTTAGAGAACATTATAATTGATATGTTCAGATGTTTTGGAACTTTCAGACCCTTGGCAACTCCAGAGGGCAAAGGATGGTCGATCCGATAGCGATGTATCAAAACCACATAACGCCGACCAGGACACGCGTAGTTAATCTGAGAGACAAACAGATTGTCTTCCCAGAGGATGACGATTCAGACATCATCATCGTCAACGAAGATTACACCAGGAATACAATTGAAGAAGCAAGAGTTGAGAGTTTGAAAGAGGATATTTATACGACTGAGACGACTACGGAAGTTATAAATACCACGTAAGAACGAACTGAGTAATTAACTAATAAAAATACTAGGTCCAACATTTTTTTTAAATACCAATATATATGACTTGTGTCACAGATAACGTATCTCTTGCAGATCGAAACTATTCCATTTTGATGCCAAAGAGTATACCTGGATGACGACGGACTGGTCCGCGTGCAGCGCCCCGTGTGGTCAAAACGGTCATCAGGTTAGAGGAGCCGTTTGTCAGGTAATTAATAATTAGCCAACATGATTTCCTAATTTTTGAAGCCATTTACTTACGGACCTTCTGCAGCTTAAGTGTTCGTAACAACATATGCAATTATCAGCTTCCTCCATTTCGTATCCCACTGTCCTTGCTTTTACTAACTAGCTGGTATTTTTTTTTATAACAATTATAAATAATATAAGCTCTAAACTTCTGATGATAATTACCTAATAGACATAATTATAAACACTAAAATTATCTAAGTAAAAATTTAGTATGTACGTAAAATATGTAGCTACGTTAAGACATTTCTAAATATAAGTTATGCTAATAAAGTTATAATTAATTTCCTATTAAGGATAGTCCTATCTTAATAGAAAGCTATCATCATCATCGTCAGCCGATGAACATCCACTGCTGGACACAAACGTCCACCAAAGATCCCCACATGGATCAGGTAGAGATTAATATGGGAGGATTTGAACTATTTCTCACCATGCTAGCCCAGTGCGGGTTGGTAGAAGCTAGAACCTCGTTTATTGATTAGCAGGGTACACTACGAACAGGTGAGGTTGGCATGGACCTTTACACCCCCCAACAGTACGAGACAACGCAGCTCTTACTTCTGCTGGTAGACAGCGTTATATATGTGGAAGAGAGCATATTAAATATCACTTAGTACGCGAACATCCAATACTGATATTTTTAACCCTACACTACATAAAATAAAAAAAAAAACATTATTTGATACTAAGGGAACAATAATCCTTAGGCAGTTTGCTTAAAGGACTCAATATTTTTTATTTTCCTTTATACATATACGTTAACAGCATAAGAAGGATAACACAACAACCACAGTAGAAGCCGATGAATGTTTGAAAAGGGGTGCGACTCCGCCGGAAGTGCTGAGGGAATGCGCAGGCGTCGACTGCGCGACTTGGAGAACCACAGCCTGGTCAGCACCAAGGTGTCTCGCAAATGGTGCAGGTATAAAAAATATGTATTCTTTTAGTATCAGGTAGACTGACGAGCTGGAGCTGAAGGTTAAAGGATGTTGGATGCAGGTTACAACGGTTTTTTTTTATTCTATAAAACATGGCGCTAGTTAAGACACAGAACCATATTGCGCTTGTCGCCTTCACACGTAAGATGGTAAGTCTCGTTACCTCGGTAATTCTACCAGCTACAACACCCTACAAACCGGAATATAGTAATGTTTTCACACAACTGTTTGTCGGCTGTAATAGACGCTGTGGTGATAATCTACACGGTCTATGGCAACAGAGTCCTACCACCAGTAATTTGATTATTTCAAATGATGATGATATGGAACGGATACTTCTGAAACCTCTCAATCTATAAAGCCTGCGTCAGTGAGTCCTTTCAGCTACTCCATGCCATCAGTTCGCTTACAAACTTCTTCGAAATCAGTTTTCCTATTTCCGCCTACATTATTATATCTAGAATGTAATAAGGTTTTCGTTTATTTCCGAGATCGCCTGTCAATGTGATTTTCGATAATAACTTTTTGATGACTTGATGTTACTCTAATAAAGAACCATCTTGAAAAAAAAAACGTTAAAAATGGCAGTATATTTTAAGGTGATGATGATGACTATCATAATTTTGATGATGGTCTTACATAAAAAGTCTTTGAGGGTATCAGGGTTTAGTTAAGTGATACGCGTGGCCGTAACATGTCGCTGGTTAGGATGATATACATAGCACCACATTGAGCTCGTCGCCTTACAAAATGTTCATTCAACACAGTAATTTCATTAGCTACAACACCCTTCAGACCGGAACACAGTAAAGTCGGCGGTGGTAGCTACCTAAACGGTCAACAGAAACCCCTCTTGTGGTTGCAGGAGACCGTATACTGCTATTTTTATACGTATATTTACCATTAAATAAAATCTGTACTAGGAGACAGTTCATCAGAGACGTATCATCATCATCATCAGCTGACAGACGTCCACTGCTGGACATACATGTAGTGTATATAAGCTCCTACTGGTGGTAAGGTTCCGTTGCCGGAGACTATTTATATGGGTACCTCCGAAGCTCCTATTGAAGGAAATAAACAGTACTGTGCTAACATTAATATGTTCCGGATTGAAGGGGGTTGTAGCTAGTGTAATTATTGGAGTAATGAGAATTAACACAATGTGGTGCAGTGTGTATCACTTACCATCAGGTAAACATCCCGCTCGTAGTATTAAAACAAAATGACTTCATAGATGTACCTTCATATCTTCTATTATCTATTAATTCCGTTAACAGCTATAAAACGCCGTCGAGTGGAGTGTGTGAGTGAAAACGGCACTACGTTACCAGACTCCTCGTGCTCGTACAGCATTCAGCCGGAGAAGACGAAGAAGGAGCCGCAGCCTTGCAAACCGACCTGGTCTGTCGGCTCCTGGAGTAAGGTTAGTCACCTAAGGAACGTCTCATTTAGACAAATTAACAAGCACAGAATGTTGGTTAAAGTTAATAGAAAACTTCTCACTTTTACTTAATGTTTTGTTATATTTTAGTCGACTATTATGATTTAGAATACCAGTGTAAATATTCTAACCGGTTAAAATTACAAGTAACTTCAAAACTAGGTATTCTAAGGGTATGATCAATCGTTTCGTAGCCGAGATAGTGTAGCACAAGTACGCTCCTCTCTTTTGTCGGATAAATAGGCAATCTCAAATCAATATGGCGCTGGTGGCAGGTTCCGATTTGAAGGGCGTTGTAGCTACGTAATTACTGGGAGACTCAACATCTTATGTCTTAGCGACGAGCGCAATGTGGTGCTGTGTACAACATCTATACTAGCGCCACGTTGTTATGAGCAAGCATATCACCTACCATCAAGTGAACGTCCCGCTCGTCTCGTCGCTTAGCAACAAAAAAATATATTTTTGTATAACCGGAAGTAAACAAAAAATAACAAAGTCTAAGTAAACAAGGAAATATTGTATTTAATGCAAATACTTTATTCGTAGAGCGGGGTATTGTGTTGTCAAGTCATGGATGGGGAATATTTGCTTAAAAACAAAAAGCCTCTTTGTTTGCCCGCTTCAGAATGTTGTTCGTTGAAAAGGAAATGGAAGGATTATTGAGGGGAACGAGGAGTTTTTTTTTTTTGTTTTTACTTCCTTTCTTTCATTGTTCGTAGCGAAATTCAGCGGACGTTTTTGTTGCTTTGAAACCATTCTAACGTCCTTTGCAAAGGTATTATGTATTTTATTATCAATTTAATCACAGTATTGATAACTTAAGTTATACAAAAAAGTTATTGAAGTTATTTTTATAGTTTAAATAAAATTTTCGTATAGAATCACAGTGTTAAACAGAGAATACAATAATGTACCTTTTACAGCTAATAGGTAGGTGTCTGTTACCGCAGCCCTGTAGTCTCGGGCTAGTAAGAATAGGAGTAAGGTAAGCCCTGCCTGTCGTAGAAGCAGACTGAAAGGGTCTAGGAGTTTCGCGGGGCTTCAGGGTGGGGGCCCTTATCACAGCGATAGTGATTAGGAGGGTTAGGCTGCTCCTCAGAGACATGTTCACACAAAGTGTAGGGGGACACCGGTGCATTGTATAAGAGATACCGTAGCCTCTTCTAATGCACTGATGCAGACCACCGAAGGGGTTTTAGTGAGTAAAAATCTCGCATTATCCTGACTTCCCCTAGAAGCAGGGTATCTTTCGAAGAGCTCCCCTCGAATCCAAAAAAAAATTAAAAGGTCTCTGTTACTGAAAACCGTCTAAGTACCACCCAACGCAGCACCTATTGCAGCCGTGAAACAGTGGCTAGTGAAATTACCAGGGTAATGAGACTGAGCATTTTAGGTCTCGAGATGACGAGCGAAATGTGCTGTGTATAACATCCTTATTAGCGCCACGATGTTATGTACCGGCGTATCACTTACTATCAGGTGAACGTGAAGGTCGCACAGTATAAGAGTCAGTAACCACAAATGTCTATTTAATTATGAAAGTTGTTGTCCAGTGTATAGGTGTATGTGGGGACGTGGGCCGCCAGCACAGGCTGCTCCGGTGCGTCTGGCGGGCGGCCAGTCCCAGCGTTGGGAAGGCGAGGCGTAAGCGAGAAAGGAGCGCCGCTGCTGCCTGCGAAGGCATGCGACGGCCTAACGTCACTAAAGCATGTGACGTCACTGCTTGTACGGTAAAAGGTAATAAACATTATTAATGGTAGGTAGATACCACCAGGGTGTAAGGGTTCACGTTCAACGGGATCCAAGCCAACCTCACCTGCTCGTGGTGCACCCTGCTAATCAACAAACGAGGCTTTGGCTCCTACCAACCCGCATTGAACCAGTGTGGTGGAAAATGACTCAAATCTCCCCCTTATCCTCTACCCGATCGATATGGGAATCTTTGGGGGTTGGAAAGGATTTCAGTGAGTATAAATCCAATATAACCCTGACTTCCCACCAGAAGCACGCTGCTTCTTTCTTTTGAAGGTTTCGCCTTCGATACATTACCATGTTACTCTAAGGAAATATTTATTTATGTGAAATTTGTTTGATTTTAATGTTTTTTATAACACATACTTAATTCACCTGAAGTAAGTTAAACATCAAAAAAAAATTTAAACAATAACTTATTTTAATCCATTTTAATTTTTTATATGAACATCAAATAAATTTATCAGTTACCCACCAAGTCTTTATATTGTTCATCTCATCTTCTAGAAGGTGTGTGCAGGGATACATCTAGATTCTGCGAGAACGTTCGAGCTATGAACATGTGCGCTGTGAAACGGTACAAGGAACAATGCTGCATCACCTGCGACAACTGAAACAGGCAGCATCCAATCAGCTGATCGGAGAACGGCAGACGATTTTAGATAAAACCACAACCGCAATGATTGAGTAAGAGAACTAAGTAGTTCTGTGTTTACTTGGAGAAGAATTAAATAATGTCGCGTAGTGCCAAAACTGTGTGGACTGCTTCAGGTCCCGAAGGTCCAGGAAAGCCTTCGTGGTCCAATTAGTTAGTGTGGATATGTGAAAGCGAAGGATAACGAACTCTATGGAATTGTTAAAGTTATAGTGTAGATGAATATCTGAAGAATTGTTGCGCTTGGTTTATATCATATGATATATATAATCAGACTTGAAATAGTAAGTAAAGCAAGCACATCAAAGCATTTATAATATATATATATAAGTAAATAATTTTTATTTGTTTAAACTTTAAAAGGCTTTTTATTAAGAAAATCTATGTAATTAATACACACACAAATGTTACATCGATCGCTCGAATGTGTATAATGTTAGAAGGAGTTAGATCATAAATATATGTTAATCGATGTGAGCACAAAGAAATTAGCTCTAGTCGTCGCTAAGCACTCAACTTAACGTGTGAACTTAAATTAAAATTTAAACACATGTAAATTATTATAATAGAATTATCAAATACTTGGTCCTGAATGATTAGTGAAGTGTTACATGTACATTGTATAATGACGTAGCTTTAAAACAAATTATACGATGCACCTTACTTTACGCTTAACCGGAAATCCGTGTAATGTAAAGATATACATACATATACATATTGCACAAAAAAAAAAAACTTAGTTATCACATTAAATGTATAGATAATGATTGTAGAAACTGTCTAACATCGGCACTGCATTAAGACATCCATCAAAGAGATCTTTTCCTGAACGATCGTTATAGAACGATTAGTATATTATAATGTAAAACAAATTAATCAATTACGTATACTAAATAATATATAAACATTAATTAAAAAGCAATAAAAAAAAATCGCTTAAAAAAATCAATGTATATAACTCCTCGATATATTTCATTCATAGAATGGCTCGAGGTTTAACTGTTCCGATATCCGCTTAAAAGATTTTCTACAAAACTTATATAAACAATAAAACTGTACTTGTAACAAATAAAATTAGTTAATTTGTTGTCAATTGTTAGTCGAAATTTACTAATTGTATATATTTATAATACTAAACAATTATTCCAAAGCATTTACTTAAATATAATTTTACGCGATATAATAATAACACGTTTACGTACTATATGATTATACTGTTATTAATACTGATATAATTAGATTTATGCTTACTTTAAATGTTTAAACATTAAATAAACTTTTAAATATATGTAATTTAATCAATCTCGCCTACGCCATATTCGTCTACTTATGATATTATTTAAACAATTTGTTTATAATGACCTATAACAGAACTAAAAGAACATTTAATAACTTCCCTACTTGTATATGAGAATAAGTTAAAGATAACTTAATGAAAGAAATATACATTGATTTCGATTAAATTTTAACTGTGTTGTACAAACAATCTATTAATAAACTATTTGAACCAAATAAAAAATGGTTAAAGTTATTTGTCGGCGTCATAACCATCACTTACAAACTTTTCGGCGATCTGTGACAAGTTATCAAAAGTTCGATTCGATGAAAATGAGAAAAGCTTTAAATTCGCTTTTTCTATATATATATATATAAGATCATGAAAATATTAAACAAATGGTCTTTAGTATTATAAACAAAAAGATCTATAATAAGTTTATCCATAACCTTCGTGATTACAATCAACTTCTCATAGTAGTAATCTAAGAATAAATTAAGAGATTTTTATCTTCATCTATTGCTTAAATAAAATCTTAATAAAAAAATATAAATTCACACCTTTTTATTCTATAAAGGGACGAGACAAGGGGAACATGCACCTGGTGGTAAGTGGTAAGTCTGCCCGTAACAACGTGGAGCTAGTTAATGATATATACTGCACCACATTGCGCTCGTCTGGGACTTAAAAGGTTCAGTCTCGTTACCCCAGTAATTATATGAGCTACAGCGCCCTTCAAACCGGAAAACAGTGACGTTTGCAAACTACTGTTTGTACTACTTTAGATATTCAGTTTCATAATACATTCGTTTATAGACCAAGAAGTGAAACCTTTGATCTTTCCGCAAGTATTCAGCGCACTCGATTGAGCTGGTCCTTATAAAGAATTATCGATGAAGAACATCACTATCGCTCATCATTTAGAAGCTTGTCTTTTTTTTAATCAATTAAGCGACGGGACGAGCGGAACGTTCTACTGATGGTAACTGATGCGCCTGTCACTGACAAAGTGGCGCTAGGATGTTATACACAGCACCACATAATGCTCGTCGCCTTCTCAAAGAAGGAAGTTAATTCTCGTTACCCCAGCAATTTCACTATCTACCACTCCCTTCGAACCGGAAAACAGTAATGTTTGCACAGTGCTGTTTGTCGGCTGCAATAGGAGCTACCGTGGTACCTACTTAGGTGGTCTCCAACAAAGACCTACCACCACTCAGTATTTAATTTAACAAAGAATTCAACTGATTACTTTAACATGCTGCCTGATTACTTATATATATTATTTTAAGTGAATAAAGCCTCTTATCATAAATCTAACCCCCTTAAGTAAACTCCCCTCAGTATTGTTCGTAGCCGTAATTTTCTTTTAATTTTAAGCATCCCTGTAATTAAGTCCGAAATGTAAATTGTATCGAATATTTTCAAGAAAATATATGAGTAAGTTACTGAATGAGGTCTTTTATTCTTTTGTATATTACTTTAAGTTATCACAAGTTACAGAAAGCCACAGTCCTGATGGTAGACCTCTCCAAGGGATCTGTCTTTTTTTTTTATTGACAAAGCGTCGGGACGAGCCACCACATTGCACTAGTCATCTTGGGACATAACATGTTGAGTCTCGTTACCCCAGTAAGTACAATTAACGCAGTAATATTTGAACACTACTGTTTGTCGGCTGCAACAGGCGTTGCGGTGGTACCTACCTAGACGGTATCCGGTAACAAACACCACCAGTAAAATGTCCCACGATCTATCCTTCTTGATGATTTCCTGCGTTCTTCATCAAGTCTTCGGTCTACCGGATAAATTGTCTCCATTGAAGCATCTTGTCCATCGAAATCTTCACTGTCGAATGATACAAATAAGAAATTTGGAAGTAAAAAGGTTTTAACTTTTTCTAATACTACTAGGACTTAAATAATCTAATGAATTTACTGGTGGTAAGTCTCTGTTGCAGGAGACCATCAAAGTAGGCATCACCGCAGCGCTTATTGCAGTAGTATGAAAACTACTGTGTTCCGAATGAAAAGTCGTTCTAGCTAATGAATTTACTAGGGTAACGAGATTTAACATCCTATGTCTCAAAACGACGAGCGCAATGTGGTACAGTTTATATCATCGTAACAAGCGCCGCGATTTTTGGACAATCGTATTAATCACTATCAGGTGAACGTCTTGCTCGTCTTGTCAAGAGATCCTATGAATTGGACCATGACAGATTCCTTCCTACGGCCAAATATAATAACAATATTTAACATGTTCAATGTAGTACCTTGTGTTATCATCATGATCATCAGCCGACAGACGTCCACTGCTGGACATAGACCAGTCAGCATGGCTTTCGGTACCGCCGGGCACTAGGGGCCGTCGTTTGTAAGAGCTGGATCAATGCGGGTTGGTAGGAGCCAGAGCCTCGTTTGTTGACTAGCAGGGTCCACTTCAAACAGATGTGGTTGGCTTGGGTCTCGCCATCCCAGTAATCTCGTTGTGTTTATAAGAAATGAAAAGATCCACCGCCACTACACTGCACACTCCATTCATTATTATCAGCATCACAAATTAGCAGCGAGCTCATTGATTATTCGTTTAACTTTATATAAAGGATTCCTCATTCAGGTTGAAAGGATTTCATCTCGCAGTCTAGACGCAGATCAAATAGTCGTCTATAGTTAATACGAATAAAATATTACTACTTATATTAGCTACAGAACTTCTTGAAGACTTCAATAAAGGTTCAACAAGAATTTTCTTATGATTTTCTTATAATGTATCTCATATGGAAAGTATCTTTGCAACAGTTAATTTGGGAACAAATTAAAGGGATATTGGTTGGTCTTTGGTACCGGAAACCGTCTAGTACCACAGCAGCTCCTATTTCTACCATTAAACAGTATTGTGGAAACATTACTGCATTTCGGATTGAAGGGATTTGTAGCTACTGGGGTAATGAGACTTACAATCCTATGTCTCCAGGCGATGAGCGCAATGTGGTGTATAACATCCCAACTAGCGAAAAAAGTTAATGGTACAAAATAAATATTTTTAATTATTTATTCTTTATATATACTTATTTATATAGTATATAATAATAAGCGGCCAATTCCATATATATACAGGCTGTTTCCTAGCAGCTTTGCTGGCCATAACATGAATTTACACTTGAAATTAGTCTTAAATATATCTTGAGAGCCACAGCAACCGTATAAATACTATCAAATGAAAATGTCTAAGAAACTTAATTAGAAATAGAATAATCTTTGAAAATCCAAAAACAACTAGCCTTTAACCATCTACAAATCATGAATCATGAATGTTCATATTCCCTTGTCAATACGTTCACTAGTTTTCACGTGATTGACGAATAAACAGAACCTATTTATATACAGGGTGAAAGGTAATAGGTGTAAAAGATCTGCAGGTGCTAAAGTACAGCCCGTATCCTATCGTATCTATGTATGGAATACACCGTACAGAAACAATGCTTCTGGAGTTATTAATATTTTAAATATTTTTCAAAAAATTCTCGATTTGCTAGGAAAAAAATTAAATGATTTCATTTCTTACTTATTTCTAAAAAATTTTTTTGTAATAATAATTGTTTAATCATTGTTTAATTAAATTAAATTAACAATCATCACTTAGAGGCTAAAACTTTTAAATTAGGTTCTTTGAAAGTCGTGACAGTAAAAAGTAAGGCGTCATACTTAAATTTTTATTTAATATTAAAATAAAATTTTAATAAAAAATACATATAAAACACCTAAATAAGTACCTCACTTCAAAACCTTTCCGACAAGGTATAGGAAAGTACATAAAGTTTAAACTTTTCCTCGCAGTAAACTTTTCCTCGCAGTAAACTTTTCTCAGCAGTAAACTTTTCCTCGCAGTAAACTTTTCTTCGCAGTAAACTTTTCTCGGCAGTAAACTTTTCCTAGCAGTAAACTTTACTCGGCAGTAAACTTTTCTCGGCAGTAAACTTTTCCTAGCAGTAAACTTTTCTCGGCAGTAAACTTTTCCTAGTAGTAAACTTTTCCTAGCAGTAGACTTTTTCTCGCAGTAAACTTTTTTCGGCAGTAAACTTTTCTTCGCAATAAACTTTTCTTAGCAGTAGACTTTTCCTACCAGTAAACTTTTTGGCAGTAAACTTTTCTTCGCAGTAGACTTTTCCTCGCAGTAAACTTTTCCTAGCAGTAGACTTTTCCTAGCAGTGAACTTTTTTCGGCAGTAAACTTTTCCTCGCAGTAAACTTTTCTTCCCAGTAGACTTTTCCTAGCAGGAAACTTTTCCTGGCAGTAAACCTTTCCTCGCAGTAAACTTTTCTTCGCAGTAGACTTTTCCTAGCAGTAAACTTTTCTCAGCAGTAAACTTTTCCTCGCAGTGGACTTTTCCTAGCAGTAAACTTTTTTCGGCAGTAAACTTTTCTTCGCAGTAGACTTTTCCTCGCAGTAAACTTTTCCTAGCAGTAGACTTTTCCTAGCAGTAAACTTTTTTCGGCAGTAAACTTTTCCTCGCAGTAAACTTTTCTTCCCAGTAAACTTTTCTTCACAGTAGACTTTTCCTAGCAGTAAACTTTTCCTAGCAGTAAACTTTTCTCAGCAGTAAACTTTTCCTCGCAGTAGACTTTTCCTCGCAGTAAACTTTTCCACGCAGTAGACTTTTCTTCAAGTTTATTGCGAGGAAAACTCTACAGCGAGAAAAAGTCTACGGCGGGGAAGTTTTTTACAGAGAGGTCTACTTTGAAGAAAAGTCTACTTAGAGAAGTCTACTGCGGGGAAGTCTGCTGCGAGGAAAATTTTATTGCTAGGAAAAGTTTAGTACGTAGAAAAGTTTACTGCGAGAAGAAGTCTGCTGCGAGGAAATGTCTCCTGTGTGGAAATCTACTGTGAGGAAAAGTCTACTGCTGGGAAAAGTCTACTTCTAGGAAAGTCGCATCATCGTCGCTGCTGACCAAATAATAGAACAGCTCACTAGGCAAGTCAGTCGATTTTATTTAGGAAGTTGGCTTCGTGCTCTAATACGGAACCGTAGCCATCAGTTTGGCTAAAATTTTAATTAATTGTTACTTTTAAGTGATGATTATTAATTTAATTTAATAAAGCAATGAATAAACAATAATTATTACATTATATTTTGAGTAAAAATAAGTATGAAATAAATCATGAAATTTTTTCTCATAAAATCTAGAATTTTTTGAAAAATATTTTAAAAATCAATAACTCCAAGCATTGTTTTTTGGTGGTGTATTCTATACATAGATAGATATAATACGAGCTATACTTTAGCCCCGCTAGCTCTTTTACACCTATTACCCTTCACCCCATATATATGTAGAACTGAGGCTGTGGAAATAAAGGGATCCTTTTCTAAAACACTGGTTTATATTTTATGACTCAAAAAGTAGTCGGCTCAGCCATCATCGCTACACGTATTCTTTCTCTAGGTTCCTCGTATAACTCTCCTTCTCTCTCTCGCTCATACATACTCTCTTGTTCTTACGTTTCGTTTCAAGCATCCATCGCTCATGCATCCTACGTATATTTTTAAATAAGTAAAGGAAGACTGTTTAGTAAAACAATACAAAAGCGAAACTATTTTTATTGTACTAAGCGATGAGACAAACGAGATGAACATCATCGCCTGATAGCAAGTGACATGCCCATAACAATATGGCGCTAGTTAGAATTGTATACACAGCACCACCACATACAGTGCTCGTCGTTTTGAGTCATGATATTGTCTTGTTACGTTATTTATCTCGCCACAGCGCTCTTCAAACTGGTACACAGTAATGTTTGCATACTACTGTCAGCTGTAATAAGCACTGCGGTGGTACCCAGACAGTCTCCGGCAAGAGAGACCTACCGTTAGTAAAATTTAGCACAAGATAAATTGACTTTAAGCAAATTTTAGCTTGCAAAGGAATATGAAAATTTACAATGTGCTTAGTCAAATACTATTTTCTAATTGACGGTTTAATTTTGATACTTCTTAAAAATTATACGAGTCATTGAACTACTAAACTCACCACCGGGGTAAATAACACCCCTGCCTCCCTCCGCACATTCAATTACTATATATGCAAAAGAATTTTTTCAAGTGTATCTAATGAGTTGCATTTCATAAATTAATAATTCAATAGTTTTCTAAACTAATGCAATTAAGTGAAACGCTCCGGAAGTTGATACAGACGGAAATGCTTATGTAAGAGCAATTAAAACGAATCGAATGGCAGCTTTTAATTTAACTTAATACTGTACATATAACATAAATGATATTCTATGTTTACTTACTGTTTACTTTAAATTTGAAATTATACCCGTTCTATCATCGTCATCTTCATAGTCATCATCATCATTAGCATCATCATCATCATCGTCATCATCGTCGCCATCGTCATCGTCATCATCGTCGTCATCATCATCATCATCGTCACCATCATTGTCGTGATCGTGATCCCCTTATTTTGGAGATCTCGTGATGAGTCGAAAAATCTCTGAATCTACATAAATATATATGTATATATTTAAATATGTATTTGTACATGGGGTGTAAGAGGTCCCGCTCAACAACACTAATGAACAAACGAGATTCTGGCACCCATCAACCCTATGTTCCGGTTTCACGGGTGCTGTAGCTAATGAAATCACTCAGGTAACGGGTGGATAGTATTCTGACTGGCGCTACGTTATTATGGACTGGTGTATCGTTTACCATCAGATTAGGTTCATAAAATAAAAAAATGATAGAAATATAAGTCTATATAAAATATCGGGTTTAACGTATGCACAAATGATGGAAAACCTGGAAACTTCTCCACATGTAAAGGAATTTTTCCTATTTCGTCAGCACGGTTCGTTATAGATGCGACGTCGTATTCCGTCAGCGGGATCCAATCTGATTAGAATAAAAATTGCCACAATAACAATTGTAACTTAAAGAAAATTTAAAAATAAATCATAAGAGAGGAATTAACAGAAGTTATTGCGAAGGCAGATCCAGGCAAATGAGCTGTTAAGGCTTTAATTAGCAATGCAGCAGCTATAAGGACGATGTCTTCTTATAGGCCGCAGGGCACTGCTGTGAGCATAGACCATCAAACACCCTCCCCTCTTATTTATGTTTAAAAATTTGTACACTTTTTATACACTTAGATAATACATTGCATAAACAATTCAATTTCGTCATAAGATAGTGTTTTTAACCATTTCGTTATTACTATCTTGCAGTCACGATAGTTTTTGCTATATATTTTTAATTGTTTATGTATTTTATTGTACATATATACTGATCTCATATTATGCTAGATGCTTGCAAAAGTAGTTTTTAACGTTGGAGTGGTGATTCCTTCTGCTCTCGTTAGTATTGACGTCATGTGCTACAGTCTTCTTGAGTTTTAAAGTGGAATATAATATATATAGTTTACTTCCAGTTTAGAGTACTTCCTATTTTTAAAATACATAACCTTGAGAAGAGCTCTTTGAGCTCTTTCCACTGTGATAAAGTGCGTTTTATTGGCACCTACCCATATTGGTAAACAATATACAATGATAGACTGTACGAGAGAAATGTATATATACTTAAAGAAATTATTTGTTGAATAAGTATTTGTGATATTTCTCGGAGCAATATGTTTAAAATTTTTGAATATCCAAATAAATTTTCGAATTCTCGCTGCAATCTGTTCTATTTGGGGATACCACGACAATCTTTGAGTTGAATACCTAAGTATTTTGTTTGACTAACTTTATTTATGATTGCACAGTTACAGGAATCATTAGCGTTGTGGGAACAATTACGAATTTTTATATTATAATTATTTGATTGGGAATTGTTATATATACTAAAACATATGTAGTTTGTTTTGATCGTATTTAACGTTAATAAATTATCTTTTATCCCAGCAACAATCAGGACTAAACCTTGCTCAGCTCTTAATTTAACCTCGTCCAAGTTTGATCCTGTGAAGACAACAGAGGTATCGTCAGTGTATGAATAAATTTTAGCATGAGGAATGCTCATGTTGCACAGATCATTTATGCATGTTAAACATAGAGTGGGACCAAGAACAGTACCCCGTGGTAACCCACAGGATATTCCGATGTCGTCACCGTAACCTGAATCCAGCTTAACTCGTTGGCTAAGGCCATAAATGTAATCTTTAAAGATACTAAGTTCTTTGCATCTAATTCCAATTTTCTCAAGTTTTTGCATAAGGATGTCGAAGGAAATGATATCAAAAGCTTTTATCATGTCCATAAATACTGTTAAACTTTTTTCTCCTTTATCAAGATGTTCTTGGTCAAGGTTGTCAAAGATGTAATAACATCTTCTGTAGATAAATCGCGTCGAAAACCAAATTAGGACGCCGATAAAATATAAAATTTAGTTAAATAGCTGAGTAATCTAGAGTTTAATAATCTATCTATGATCTTTGAGAGGGCTGGTAAACCTGAAATATGCCTCTAATTGTTTACATCGTCTCTGTCTCCACCTTTATAAACAGATGTGATGATAGATTGTTTTAGAGCAACAGGAAAAGCGCCAGGCCTAAAACATAGATTAGCTAAACGTGCCAGAAACGGCGCAATTTCCTGTTTTACAAATTTTAGGCAACGAGTTGAAATGTTGTCCAACCCTGGCGCACTGTCCGTTTCTAGATCAGTGATGATACTATTTACTTCGCCAATGTCAGTATCCAACAAACAAATGACTGACCGTGCACAGGTACATGTTCAAGGTAACTCTCTGTATGACAGTCAGGGGTTGAACGAATATTTAGTGAAAGTTCATTACCGACAGTAGCAAAGTAATTATTTATAAAGTTAGCCGATGCCAGGGGAGTCCACTTAATACATAAAAGTTATTTATTATCTGTTGTAATTTTATTAGTGTGTGTAATATTTTTTACATTTTTCCACAACAATTTGTTATTTTTAATCGAATTTGCTAATAGGTTTCTGTCATAGTTTCTTTTAAGTTTTTTTAATAAATTATTACAGTAATTACGATAGCATGCATATGTTAATTTTTTTGTTTTATTGTTAGGGTCATCACGAGATTGTTTTTGAAGTTTATTACGATTTCTTGTGCATCTTAACATACCGATAGTGCCCCATGATTTAATAATTCGCTTACTTTCAGAGATATTAGTTACAATAGTATTTTCTTTAATAGACTCTGTAAGCTTTTGTATAAGAAGATAA